>JAJFPB010000008.1:2400000-3000000 GCA_020881915.1 Paramyrothecium sp. XJ0827 | reverse complement strand
GGACGTCTGCTGCAACATCTGGGGCAACTGCGGTACAACTGAAGACTTTTGCGTCGTGTCCAAGTCCGAGACCGGGGCGCCCGGCACCTCCAAGCCCGGCGCCAACGGCTGCGTGTCCAACTGCGGCATGGAGCTCGTCAACAACGACGTCGCGCCGTCCCAGTTCCGCAAGATTGGGTACTTTGAGGCCTGGAACCAGGACCGCCCGTGCCTGAACATGCACGTGCTGGACATTCCCAAGGGGTACACGCACGTCCACTTTGCCTTTGGCGAGATATCCACCGATCTCAAGGTCGTCATTCCCGACAACCAAAAGGACCAGTGGGACGCTTTTCTCGACGCCAGCGACTTCCCCAAGAAGATTCTCGCCTTTGGCGGCTGGGCCTTTTCCAACGAAGGAGGCACGTCGGGTCTATTCCGCAAGGCCTACCTCCCGGGCAACAGACAGACGTTTGCGGACAACGTGGCCAAGTTTGCCGTCGACAACGGGCTCGACGGCGTCGACTTTGACTGGGAGTACCCGGGAGCCGAGGACATTGAGGGCTCGGAGCCCGGTCAGGAAGAGGACGGAGAGAACTACTACCAGTTCCTCAAGCTTCTCCGCGAGAAGCTCCCCAAGGACAAGTCGCTGTCCATTGCCGCGCCCGCCTCTTACTGGTATCTCCGCGGGTTTCCTATCAAGAAGATGGCCCCGGTTCTGGACTACATTGTGTACATGACCTACGACTTGCACGGTAAGGAAAACATTTGCTTTCTCTCTTTATCATTTACGCTGACAATGGAATAGGACAATGGGACGTTGGCAGCAAGTGGGCCAGTCCTGGCTGCCCAGCAGGCAACTGCTTGCGCTCCCACGTCAACTCCACCGAGACCTACTCTGCCCTCGTCATGATCACAAAGGCTGGAGTTCCTTCGCACAAGGTCGTCGTTGGAGTCACCAGTTACGGCCGCTCGTTTAAAATGTCTGACTCCAACTGCCGAGGCCCTCAATGTAAGTCTAGCCTTGACCATTCTACTTGTTTCCAAGTCAAGAAAATCTTACATCGACAGGTACCTTTTTGGGCAAGAGAAACGAGTCCCCCGCCAAAAAGGGCAGATGCACAGACACCGGTGGATACATTTCCGACTTTGAGATCAACGAAATCATCCAGAAGGGCGGCGCCATCAAGTCTTGGTACGACAAGGAGACCGACTCCGACTACCTCGTGTACGAGGGCACCGAATGGGTTGCCTACATGAGCAAGATTACAAAGTCTCGCCGCATGAGAGACTACAAGAACCTCAACTTTGGCGGAACATCGGACTGGGCCATCGACCTCCAAGAGGAGGGAAGCGGCTCCGGCAACGGCACCGGCCGCCCTGTTTACCTGAGTCCAGACGTCTACAATCCCGCGCAAGGCGGCGCAAAGTGCCAGCCCCCTTGCATCCTGGTGTTCCCTCCCAGCGCTCTGCCGGCGCCCACGACGATTCGGCCAGGCACGTACGTCTCGTCGCTCGAGTACGGCGCCACCGGCAAGACGACCATCAGCGGCAAGGAGACGACTGCCTTTGTGACCAAGACGACGACCATCACGGTCACGATCCCGCCCATCACCATCAGCAGCATGACCTACTCCAACGTCAACATCACCGCCGGCCAGAAGAGCACCGCCTTGCGCATCACGCCGAGCATCAAGGTCGGCCCCGTGTCCATCCGCGTCCCCGACGGAGAGGGCGGTACCACGACGCGTACCCTCACACTGCCTCCCTGGCCTGCCATTACTAAGAAGGGCGGCAGTGACGGTGGCGGTGGTGATGATGATGATGACGACGGTGATAATCAGGTGACGACAGGGCAGTCTCCCTCCACGCGGGACTCACTGCCGCCTCCAAACACAGAGAACCCGAACCCGCCGGATAAAACATCAAAGGATCTGCCCACATACACCAGATGGCCTTCGTACCGAATCACACCCGTGCCCGACAACATCGAGGAGATTGGAGAGGATGACGACGGCTTCCTCTTGACGCCGTGCAACCTTTGGTTCTTTAACTTCTGTCCCGATGGAAAGACCAGCAAGGTCAGAGGTCTCAAGTGGCGCGTCCCTCCAGGCATCTACCCGCCAGGCCCTCCTCCGCCGAACATTCTCGGTCCTCCCGGGGCGCGGCCCCCCATCATCAAGCCCCCACCACCGCCGTGGCCTCCCATCACCATCGGTCGCGACAACAGGCCTACTTTCACGGAAAAGCCTGACTGCGAGACCGAGTCGGCCTCGTTCTGTTCCACCACTACCACCATCTCCACCATTACCCAAGGCCCGACAACGACAAAGGTCACATCGACCAAGTCCGGCTGTGATACCGTCTATGGCTGCTCGCTGACCGACTGGGAGACTCAAGTCACGACGCGGACAGCGGTCTGTGCGCTGCCGACGAGAGGAGTAGCTTCGGGAGTGAAGATGGAACCGCGAGCTGAGGGCGATTGCAAGAAGTATGACATTCTCATCATCCCGAGGGACATAATCGAAAGAGATACGCTATTCTACCATCCAATACTCTGGAACCTCGAGTATTTGTTCGGAGTGACGGAGGACAAGATTAAAAAAATCGAGTCAAAATCAAGGGGGCTCGTGTTCGCTTTCTTTGTGCCTTACTCTGCCATCAAGGACGGAGAGCATGTCAAACTCTGGGATTATTTCGCGGACGATGACACGGTATGTATATCCCGACTCTCGGACACATTGAGACGAAAATAATCCTGTGTTATAGGAGATCACTCTTGGGGTAGTCGCATATGACCCAGACCTCAATTACCCGGACAATGGAGGCGATGCAGATGGTGGAGATCACGAGATCATTGTATCTGACAGCGATGCCGACTCCGACATTCCGATGACGCGGCGCAACCCTGCAAGCATCCTCGCCAATACGACAAGAACCCTTTTCCACCGACAGTCAGAGGAATTCTTCGAAGCCGAATCATACTGGGCCTTGTCTCAAGTCTCCCTACCTCCAGGCAGCACATGGCTTGATGAGCCCCCATACAAGTCCTACACTGATACTCGCCAGGACCTGGACCAGTATATATACATCATCGGCGAGTCAATAGATATAAACGATTGGCAGGATGAGGTAAGAGAACACACAAAAACTACATCATCACCGTTGCTGTTACCTAACCGACGGCTCTCAGCATTTTGCACTTGCTCGGAGGGAAGAACTGATTCGACATGTGACCTCCGGATGGGGGTACCCTAGAATCAAGCCGGTAAGTCTTGAGTCACGCCAACATGGGGCGGCCGTTGCTGGCGCGGCCATCGGTCTGGCCATGGGTACCTGCCTCTATTGCCATGTCGTTTTCGTTCAGCATCACTACGGAAGAAGCAACTCAGATGGGAGTAAAGATGACGTTATGTTGCTCAAACACTTGGCCTGGGTAATGGATGACATCGCGCACGATAATCGCGGGTCACAGTCAGTCATCAACATGAGCTGGGGAATGCCAAAAAAGGGAACGCGGAAGGCCTTCGCTATCAGGTTGGGAGAAATGCTCGAGCTACTGGAATCTGCTGGGGTCGTGCTGGTCACCTCAGCCGGCAATGTGGGATCTACCCCTCCCGTTTTGAATCCAGATCCGTATAATTGGGACTGGGGGAGTGGTGAATCGTTAGATTTTGGCGTTACCGATGTCGACAGTTTCCCCCCCCTATTTGCCAACCCGAATGTCCGCATGAGGGTTCAGGATGAGCAACAGGATAGGAAGAAGCCCAACAGCATCATCGCTGTGGGAGCCAGCGACAAGAGCGGCAAGATCGGCCCCATCTCGCAGCACAATGACTTTATAGTCACATGGGCCCCGGGTCAGGACGTGGAAATGCCTGGAACAGGTGTTGCGGATCGATTTTTGGTGTCTAGCGGATCATCTTACTGTACGTCATGTTCTCCGTTGCGCCCCGCTTGAGGGGCAGAATATGCTGACGACGTGCTCTCTGCAGCCGCCCCCATGGTTGCTGGCCTTGTTGGCTATCTGAGATCTCTGGAATCGGAGGACCAGGCCAATCTCCGTTCTCCGAGCTACGTCAAAGACGTAATTGTCAAGATGCAACGACCGATTCATGAACCTAAGCGCGAGGGTGATGTTCCGATCATCTGGAACGGCCAGATGAAGAAACTGTCGTGTTTCGGCGAAGATAGGGCGGACCCAGAATGTAGACAGGCCCTAGAAAAGCTCCCCGCTTCGCCTGGGGGCGGAAATGAGGGCGGGAAGAGCATCGACTGGTTCGAGGGGCCGAGCTCGCCCAAGTGTCCCTCGGGCACCTGCGGCGGTGAGCTGTGCCGGGGCTACTACTGCGTGCCCCGACCCCAGGGCCACCCTCCTGACTTTCGCGATCCAAAGGACCCCAAGCGAGGCGATCCCAACGTCGGGGGCAGCAATCCGGGTGGACCCAACGTTGGGGGCGGCGATAACGGTCCCGGCAACGGTGGCGATGGCGGTGACGAGGAGGAAGAGGAGCCAGAGGAGCCCAGCAAGTATGATTGGGGCCTTCGACTTTACATGGATCCGCCAGATATGAGGGTAAGCAAGCACGAGAATCCCTTAACCACGGCACCACGGGTGACTAACCTAGTATTACTATGTCAGAGGTGCGAGCACCAGCTCGGACCATCTTACACAGGATACGGCGAGTCAGACTGCATTGGCGTGGACAAAACCGAGTTCAAAAACGAAAGGTACAAGGCCAACGGCTTCACAAAGAACGATCTGAAGGCGTGCTTCTACACCAACAACGACTGTGCGGCCAAGGGGACAGCGGACTACGCATTTTTCGCAGGCGGGGACCGCTTCTGGAGCGACGCCCCCATGTGCGTAGCCCCAAGCGGCGGTATGGAGATTGGCAGCTACCGCATCACCAAGGGGGAGTGCATCAACGACCAAGGCTACTACGGCATCACGTGGTGGAGCACTGGTGTAAGTTCCCCGTTCCCTTCCTTTTTTCCTCTGCATCTTTGGCGGCTGACCATTTGAAAAACAGCGCACGTGCGAAGGAACGAAGCTCGGACGCAACATCGGCCAAGGAACAACCAAGTGCAACACTGAGATTCCCGAGGGAGCCAAGGGGGTCACTGGCTACACGGTTGGAGGAGGTGATTTGATGGTCTGCCTGTATGGGAACGCCGAGTGCGATGGATCCGGAAACAGCTGGGCTATCATATATGGCGAACCTGACGAGGAAGACGTGTGCGATCTTCGCACTGGTGGTGAAGCGCGTTCTTGGATGGTCAAGAGGGCAGGACAGGGCCTATATTGTTGAGATGTGTAGTATTATTCCTGCAGATTTAGGGGCTCCATCAAGGAAGGACAGGGCACCCTTTGTAACTTTAGACTACTCCATCTTCCATAACGGAAAGGATTAGATCATTATAGTAGGCCATTTGGTTCGCGGATTCGCCTTCTTTCAAGGACACTGTCTGTCTGTTTCCTTGAGTAAGCACAGGAAGCTGGTGATGGAGGCTATGTGATTGCAACCCCACATCAGTGAAGAAAGCTCGAGGCTTCTGTTTCTGTACCAGGCTGAATTAACTGCCAGTTAGCGGAGGCTGAGATTTCAAAATTAAATCGCGAAAGGTTTCCCTTGACATATACTATCCTTACGAAAAGATTCATTATTAAACTGATACACTAAGTTATAACAGTTCTGGTTCCAACAACCTCCCAGCCATAGAAGGAGCTTAGACGCCGGAACACTCGAAGCCCATTTTGTCCCTAGGCCCTGGTACACGTACTTTGCAAACATACGGAACGCCGCCCCGAAAAGAAACCGAAGGACTGAACTGGCCGCCTACATCGATACGGCAAAGATCGTGTAGCTGTCGACCAAATAGTTAAGAGTTGAGAGGAAGACCAAGGCGAGACCAAAGCCAAATGGAATGCGAGCGATGATGCTGACCATCAAATGGACGGAGAGCTGGCTTGTCCAGGCCACCAAAAAAGACTGATAGGAAGTGCAACGCAACCAACGAGGCAGGGCGGTAGAAGTGCCACGGGAGGAGCGGAGCCAGCGCCGCCGTGCATGAGCTCGTCCTTGATGTAATGACTGACATCGGGAATAGTAGAACTGAAGTAACTTACAGTTTGCTCATGCGTCCTAGTAGCTGCAAAAATTAAGCCCTAGGTACAAAGCCACTATCAGCTGCAAAAAAATTTACAGGTGAGAGTTGATCCCATGTAGGTAGACCTTGCTATAGGCTTGAATACTGAGACAAATAATGCCGCAAAAGAGAGCGGGGATCTGTCATACCATCACCTGTTGACCCCATGCAGACGTGTACATTGGACACCTCTTGAAGCAAGCATATTTCATTTATCATATAAGTGCCTACCGACGCAGGACTCGTTAGCAGCATAGCAATAGGGATGAACAATTTAAGCGCCATCAAGTTTCGACACTCGCCGATGTATCGAACGATACAGGGCCGACGGGTTGAAGTGCCCCGATTTTGCGATTTTTGCGAGAAATGGCGATCTGGTCAGTGATCGCAACTACTGACGATGGCAGATCAGCGAAGAGATTAGTTGACAGGGGAAGCAGAGTTCTGGCATTTGTGTCTGGACTGTGACTTCGGCATGTGCGATAAATGCTTTGCTGAGCGCCACGTTCGAAACCCAGGCCACCGAATAGGCCGAAGGCTACACGCATCACTGGCTCTGGGTCTCCCAGCTTCAGGCAATCATGCCGACAGCAACCCATGGAGCGGAATAGCCAACCCAGAAAGCCTTTCCCCCCCCGCGAAACGGCCTTGCTGTCCCACATGCTTCAATTATACACCGGACTTCATCCAGGCCGAATGGCATATCTCTGATGGAGGGATGTGGCATTCAGCCCGCAGCCCAATGCTATCGGATTTCAGCGACTCAGCAAACAGAGGCTGTCAGATATGCTCCATCATCTATCGAGGTTCTTCAAAGTCTATACCGCACCTTTTAACAAGTAATACTAGTATCTCTATTAGCATCTACAGGAGGATGATCACAGCTTTGGCGTCCGAAGCAAGCGGGAACAAATCTGCCTACCTTATGTTCCGCAGCACTGCGGGTCATCAACCTAGGTGGAGGACTTTCGAAACAACAAAAGCTTTGAGTAGCAACCTCGGTGATCAAAAGTGCTTTAACCAGATAAGAAAGTGGCTATATGAGTGCAAAACTACTCACAACCACCCAAAATGCCGACAAGACGCCAGTGCTACACTTCCCCAACGTGTGATCAAGATTCAACCAACCATCAAAGGCCCATCACTGCACCTCTACCAAACAAATGGCATGTGCGGAAAGTACATTGCCCTCAGCCATTGCTGGGGTGGATTCAGAGAATGCATCACTAACAAGGCTAATGTGTTTGAAAGACTAAAAAGAATTGAATATCAAAGCCTCCCGCAAACATTTAAGGATGCCGTTGACTGTGCGGTGCAGCTCAATATTGAGTATTTATGGATTGACTCATTATGCATCATACAAGATGACCTCAAAGACTGGCAACATGAGTCAAATAAAATGGCTGAAGTATACTCAGATGCCTACCTGGTTATTGCGGCTGCGTCCGCCGACGCCGATAACAGAGGGTTTCTTTCCGAGCCGGATCGTCGCTACCGGGGTGTTGGTTTAGAATCTCAGGAGGGAAGCGGCCTAGAAGATCTCATGATTCACAACTTCATGCCACATTCGGGATCGCTTAAGAATCCGGCGTCATTAAGCCCTGTTAGTATTGGGCCACTCGGCGAGCGAGCGTGGACGTTGCAGGAAATTCTGTTGGCTCGCCGATGTGTCGGGTTTAACCAATACGAGATTGCCTGGGAGTGCCTCAGCACCATTGACTGCGAGTGCGGTGAGATCTTGCAGACCTCTAGACGTTGGGGCGCAGAAGAAAAAGAGCCCGGTGAGCGTGGCGAATGGGTATATGGGGTCAGCCCCGGCGGGCTGAAAGATGGTGGCAAGCACAGGCGGTTTCATACACGGCCACTGTCTCAGTTGCGGAATATTTCAACTCTTTTTATGGAGTGGCATTTAATGATTCTGCCGAATTATACAAAGAGGAGCCTTACAGTGCCTGGCGATAAACTACCCGCGATATCAGCAATTGCAAAAATCATTGCAGGAGCAACTGGTTCTGAGTATATTGCAGGGGTGTGGAAGGACCAAGTCAACGTCAGCCTAGCTTGGCGGGTGGCGACGAGACGAGATAGAATAACGGCAAAAAGATCGCTACCATCTCCGGTTACTCCGAATGCCCCCTCGTTCTCCTGGGCCTCTGTTAACGACCTTATTACGTACCAGTTACCAGACCCACGACGCGAAGACGGCGGCCCCACCTACGGATCTATCACCGTTGAAGTCTTAGATTATAACGTTCCTCTCTCAAGCGAAAACAAATTTGGGGCTGTCAAAGGCGGTTGGATAAAGCTATCGGGGCTCTCTCACACGCTGGAGCTTCGATGGAATGCATCCGAGAAGGAGTATGAGCTTAGTGGCAAGACATCGCATCGCCTACATCGATGGCAGTTCCAACTAGATACAGCTCTTCGCGAAGTCCCGGTCAAGCATTACAGCAACGAATACACGGTTTCCGCAGGGCGGGCGACGTCTGAACTTGATATCAAAGAAATCACCAGTGCTCGTGTTCAAGGGCTATTGATTCTGGATGTTCCAAGGGTGGAAACGTATACTACACCATATGGCTACAAACGAGGATATTTCCGGGCCCATGAGGTTGCGGTGCTGGTGTTGGGAACAATATCCTCGGATCCAGAACATTTTCAACGCCTTGGGCTGGCCACAGTGGCGCTTGAGGCAGAGGTTGCCCAGCATTGGATAGCAAGTGCGGTGCGAAGAGACTTTGTTATTATCTAACCACTGTCTTGTAAATTGCCGATTTTCATCTGGCACGAAACGTAACATCGAAAATAATCACTAGCCGCTATAGTTTAGGTTCCTGCTGTTGAGCCGTGATTTGATTACTTTATTGACTGTGTCATTTCCAGTCATCCTACTCCCTCCCTACCAGCGAAACTGCCAAGAACATAGTTTCTAGGAAGACTCTTGATGAAGACAAAGTAGCAGTGGGGAATGGCATGTTCACAGCGCCATGTAAAGTCATCACTGCGTTCTGAACTTCTCGATTTGATTATAGTGCTCCTGGACTGTAATTTGGAAGAAAAACAAGCCTTGAGCCCATAGTCATTCAAGGCTAATATTCAAGCCCAAGCAACAAGTTGCCGAATTCGACTTGTAAGGAGATATTTCGAGAGACCATTTTGAATGAGCTTAAATCTGAATCGACTTGCCAGACCAGGAGCAAACGTAGTCGCAGATGCAAGACGTGGGGTCAAGACTGATCACGGCCATGTCAGCGATGAATATGAAAATGGAACGAATTAGGATCTTACGTGTAGGAGTAGGATGGCTCGTCATGTCCGGTCTTCTTGATATCGATGGGAGTTTTGTAAAACTCGTTGTTCCGCTCCGTCACCGAGCTTCCAAGGTCATCCGTCGTAAGACCTTTGGAGACGCCAGCGAACACGTTGTTCTCGACAAGTGCTTTGGCTCCATTCTTGACGGTAAAGCCTGAATAGTCGACAATGTCGAAACAGTTGGAGTATGCGTGTACCGAGCCAGAGTTGATGGCCGGAACGCTCGACTCAACATCAAAATAGAAGTTGTGATGAATAGTAACGCGCGGTCCTTCTATCGCACCGCTCCCAGGTTCACCGATAGTGGTGGCTTTCCACTGTGGTTGAGTAATCAGCATACGTTGTTCAGTTTGAGAGTTGCGGCCATGGATTTTCACACTTACAGTGTACATAAAGAAATTCCATGACACAGTAATCAAGTCACTGTCGCCTGAAATATGGATTTCACTCCCGTAGTCGTCTTCTTTCGAGGACGTACCCATCATAAAATCATTGTGGTCGATCCAGACGTGGTTGGATCCCTCGATCAAAAGGGAGTGTTCGCCCTCGGGAGGCCAGGCAAAGCCTAGGGTTCGAATAATGACGTTGCTGGCATCCTTGACGCGCAAGCCACCTTTCCAAAAACCTGAGACATTTAGTGATAGTCCTGCGGGACCTGAGAGTAACTTACCCGCGCCGATCTGTCCAATAATAGATGTGTTGTCTTTCACGTCGACGATGCCACAGTCACGCAATTGTCCTTGAACTCGGACAACACCGCCCTTCTCAAGGGCTGCTGTCAGCTCAGCGCAATTGGTTACAATGGTTGGCGGGGCATCTCCACCACCAGTAGTACCAGCGGCGTAGCCCTCGAGGTTGTCCAAAGGTGCTTTGCACTCTTCGACTGACTCGGCAACAACAGCACCTGCGAACACCAGAGCGGCTGGAATAATGCTGGAAAACAACATGGTGCGAAACTGCTAAACCGCGGGGTGTTATTGATAAGACAAACACGTCACTTGAAGGAGAATGATCCACGGGACATATGGGTGACACGCGAATCTTTATAGTCGGTACGTTGGGTCCAGCGGCACAGCGCCGCTGGTCATCTGCAGAAGCTCCAACGGCACAGTAGCGGAGCTTTTGGCCGCACATTCTGTTTTTAGCGATCCCAGGTGACCACGAAATCCTTGGAACAGCTAGATTGCGCACACTGGTCAGACAACCTGCTTAACTGGTAGAGCTGCATTGCAATCTCCACCAATCGCATCGACATGACGATATGATCGAACCACACATCTTGGTAATACACAACACATGTCAGACTCATGAGTCGCGGGGTACGTAGGTCATATCTAGAGAGCGGATGAAACCAGCATCTCGTCGCAGTGAAGCGAGGTCGAGCGGCTCCAAGAAAGAACATAGGGATGTAGGCCCTGTCTCGGCAGAGCCCGAATGATCGTCGGTAGTAGATGGGGCTGGATCCAAATACAGTTAAATGAGAAAATGGAAACGCAAATAAGGTGAACATCAATGACTCAGCAATGGATGGTAGTTTGGGTAACGTCAAGACGTTATGGACGCCAAGACGGAAGGTAAGAACCGTGGACCAAGTAGGCAGTCCGTCACATTGACGTCTGCACGGTTATGGCGCAACGAGAACGGCGTATGCTAGCGTTCTTACTAAGCCAGTACATGAAGCTCGAAGATGAGCCGGCCTCTGAAGTCCTGACAAGTAATCACCGAAGATCGTAGCATCTGCAAGTGCAAGGGGGCTGGTTTTCAAGAATTACCGGCATGGTGGTTTACATCGCATAACAGCCTAGCAAAACCGGTTTTTATGCCAGTCAATGCGTTCTTGGGGTTTGTTCTTTCAGGATTTACCAGCAACAAGCAGAAATGCTTCAACCTCGTTTCCTGACTGATTCCATCTGCCGACTCATGGTTTTGGATGATAGAAGAGAGAGTCTGAGGAAAACGCTTCGTGTCCTGGGCCTTTTTTCTTGGGAACAGGGATTTTATCCGCTCCGCCACAGACATCATCGATCATATTTAGCCACAAGAACTCAAAGGTATCAGCTCTTGCGGGAAAACATGTGAATTGTCGGTTGCACTATTAACGTCGATCGAGGTTGTTGTCACGACCGGCACGAGACCCGGCCATTGTTCAACATTTTATGGCCTTATGGAGTAGCATTACATAGAAAAGATGGCTATAGTCTGGCAGGTTATAGCGAAGACATGAATCGTGTGATACTGGGTCGGGGCACCTTACTTTTATCTAGAACGTTGTCGAGCGCGCACAGATGTGCGGTATAGGGTAACCTAGACAATTCCAAAAGTGGACGCATCACCAAACAGCTCTTCCAAAAGCAAGTGAGCAGGTTTGGAGTGCGCCAAACTTGAAGATTTCCACTACCTCACAGAAAATGGTTGAAACTATGCTTTTTGAGTTCGGAGAGTGTTGGGGCAGAAGGCAATGAGCAGGTTGTGACTCGGTTGGGGTGAAAGCACTCCAGAAGTCCACATAGCTTGCCGTAACTAGAGCTTGTGTCGATCAGTGCCAGATATCTCCTTGCCGATAATTGTGAGGACCCGCAGGAGTGCCTTGAAGAATCGTCGTCTCTGTACCTACCGCAGACGAGGAGATTTGTGATTACGTATTTGAGCTGGTTCAACAGTTTGCTGTAGAAAATAGTCGAAATTGCATCGATTCAAGCGTTCAGAATCTAGTATGCTACGTATAAATTCAGCTCCTTCCATACCTAAAAGCTCAAGACTTCGCTTTCTCGGAACTCAATCTTCCCCAAGACTTCGGGGTCTTATATATCTAAGCCTACTTACTAAACGTACCACAACCTCTACGCTCTCCCCCTTCAAAATAGGTAGCTCGTAACGTCTAGCCTCCACAGCCGGGACCTAAAGGTATGTCTGGCCATACCCGGTGCCTTCTCCAGCCGTGACGTCCACTTCGTCGGCAAGGGCAAATAGGACACCCTCCGGAGAACGTGCTGGGAACTGAGGACGGGGGTATTGCCGCCAGTCCTCCTGGATACGCCTGGATGCCCTCAGAAACCTTGACTGGACGCTGGCGTAGTCCCCGACGACCAATTTGCGATTCCGCTTGACGAACTTTCCATCAACAAGGACGTGCTCCACGTCACCGACATTGGAGTGCAGGATGATCGCCGCCACGGGATCAAGCCAACCGAGCAAGCTGGGGCTGGTGCCATCCCATACCACAATGTCGGCCTTGGCGCCGATACTGAGGACGCCAAGATCGGGTCGGCGTAATGCGAGACCTCCATTGCGTGTGGCTAGGAGAAAGGCTTGAACGACGCTCATGGGGTTTGACAGAGGAACCTGCCATTTCCTAAAGAGCTCTTCCGTCACTGCCGAGCGTTGGGTCTGGAGGTACAATCGCGCCTGCGTCACCAGATCGGACGAAGCGAACGCATGCGTGTCGACTCCAAGGGCGGCCTGGTCCATGATCATGTTTGATGAAGGACGTCCGAGGCCGAAACCCATCTCCGACTCGGGCGTGATGGAGACGTGTTGGTTTACTTGGCGAAGCAGCATCGTGTCCTTGACAGTGATATACGATGCGTGCGAGAAAACGACCGGGATGCTCGTGTTGAGAATGTCCAAAGAATGCAGGGTGGAAGGGGAGTTCTCGTCTGCAACTCAGGTTAGCTTGATTGTTCAGTAAAACAGTGCAGATGGGGCCTAGGCCGAGCAACTTACTTCCGTACACTCCACCGCCGCTGTGGGTGGTAATGACCGACACATTGAACTCCCTGAAGTGACACTCATTAGGACGAGCGACCAAGACTACACCTCACAGGCTGGTGATTGAGGGAACTTACTTGGCCAGGTCAACAATTGAGGCAATAGTCTCTTGGTCCACTGAGCCATTGTCAAAACTGTCAAAGGCAATGCCTAGTTCAACAAGGGTCTCCCTTTCGGGAGCAGCGCTGGCGATGTCGCGATAGTTGACAAGCTGCTGGGCGATGGTGTAGTTGGCAACCTCATGAAAGGCGTAAGACCAGAACACCCGTGCACCGCTGTCAATACTAGCATTCAAGCCGGCCCAGGACGTCTCATCAGACCATGTGTGGTGAGCGTGGTCCAGCGTCGTGGTGGTGCCCGCGTTCAGCAGTTCGTATAGCCCAGCGAGCTGGCCAATATAAACCTGCTCAGCATCAACGCGTCCGGCAGACGCAGCTTCTCCGAAGTGACCGAAGTATTCGGGGAGGGTGATGTTGGAGACCATGGTTTTGAATAGGGTTTGCCACCCATGACGGTGAGTGTCAACGAAGCCGGGGCTAATGATCTTGCCTGCGGCGTTGATGATGGTAGCGTTCAGAGGAACCGAGACTGGAGGCTCCTCGTCGCTGGACCAGATACCTGCAATGCGGTCGTGCTGAACGAGGATGTTCCCCTCACGGATGACATTCAAGTCATTTGCCTCTTGATCGAAAGCGATGATGGTGCCGGCAGTGAATAAAATAGTAGATGAAGCGACGGAGGATATCATGCCTAGTCCAGCGAGCTGGCCGACGAGGAATTTAGACGAAAACATGTTTCTGAGTTATAGTAGAATGGAGGTTAGGTTCGTACTGTTGCAGAATGTCCGACGAGAAAGTTGGGATGAAGCCACTTCATTTATAGTCATCCCGACTGGCACTTCTGAGCCTCGGCATAAGATCATTTAAAGTCCAAATTGCTCGAGGACGAATATTCTGCCGTGCAAATGACTGGACCGACATCACCATGGCATCCCGCCGGACGTCGTCGAAGGCGATTATACCATGGTTGACCCCAGCATGGCTTGGACAAATCAGGGACTTACAAATCAGTGTACGCAGTTTCTCATCTTTCGGCATTAGTCTAGATGAAATGCTAATTCCGCGACGCAGTCTAGAAGTGCACATGTGAGGATTAATTGCCCGTCATCGTGATAGTCCAGGAGCTCCGCATGGACTAGGCCGAAAATGGCAAAAATGTCATTGAGGCATCAGGCTAGGCAAAGTGGGCGAAGTGAGTTGACGGGTTCGCAAAACGCAGCTTCCGCCGATCGTCCAAAATTCCAGACATGCTCGAGTTAGCTCACATCAATGCCAAGTTGCATTTGTAAGTGATCGGGTTCGACTCTGCATGCTCGGCGCAGAAGGAGACCGAGTGGCTTAAAGCCGCGACCAACAACTTCTTGGTCCAAGGCACGCCATAAAAGTCCATCACCATCCTCAGCTTTGCTCTTTGTATTCCCATCACTGCAATTTTCTTGTGTCTTCATCTCTTCTTCCGTCAGACAACAAAATTTGAACAACCCAGCACTTCAAATACCATCCCAACCATGTCTCGCTACACTGAAGCCCACGCAAAGCCGAACGGCCCTGGTGACGCGCGCCCAACGGCTCTTCAGATCATCAAGGATGAGGCTGCCGAGGGCAAACTCACTGGCCAGGCAGTCATCGTCACCGGTACTTCTTCTGGAATTGGAATCGAGACGGCCCGAGCCCTGGCCGCTACCGGTGCCACGCTCTTCCTGACGGCCAGGGACGTCGCCAAAGCCGAGACTGCTCTTGCAGACATTATTGACCCTGCTCGTATGCATATTATCGAGATGGATCAGACGTCTTTCGCATCGGTTCGCTCGGCCACTAGTGCCATCCTCGCTAAGACATCTTCCATTCACCTTCTCGTGAATAACGCTGGTATAATGTCGATCCCCGACCTTCGCCATACCGCCGACGGCCATGAGCTTCAATTTGGGACAAACCACCTTTCGCATTTTCTTTTCTACAAGCTTCTCGAGCCAGCTCTTCTAGCCAACGCGTCCCTAGACCTGCCATCTCGTGTAGTAAGTCTATCTTCAACGGCACATAATGTCCATGGCGTCAAGGACTCGAACGACTATGACTTTCAAAAGAGCAAGTACGACCCGGCCGTAGCCTACGGCCAGTCTAAAACAGCAAACATCTACTTCGCCAACGAGATTGAGCGCCGCTTCGGCTCGCGCCACCTGCATGCAACTAGTGTCCACCCCGGCATTGTCGCTACAGGCCTGACGCGGCACATGGCCCCGGATGCCTTCAAGGGCAAGGAGTACTTGTACCCAATCATGAAGAGCCCCGAACAGGGCGCGGCAACTTCAGTGCTGGCCGCTGTCGGCAAGGCGTGGGAGCACCAAGGTGGCAAGTATCTAGTTGACTGCGACGTGGCGAAGCCGTACACGGAGGGCGACGACAAGTTCACGGCGAATGGATATGCTCCCTGGGCCTACGACATTGAGAAAGCTGCAAGGCTCTGGAGAGATTCACTCGAGATTGTCGGGTTGCCAGCGGAGGAGTAGGTTCATGTGCGGAGAAACAGGTTGCGGTTCTGGTTATCAAAATATACATACATTTTTCGTCTCAACTTGCCAGTATCCTGCTGCCACGGGAACGGAGTAATTCCTCTCCTCTCCTCGCCCTCCATAAGTTACTAGACTCAATGACATCATCAATACATCCATCTACCACCCAGGACCACTTCGCGAGAAACCCGGGGGTGGCCTCCCAATTGCGCATGTTGTGTGGCTCACCCCATACTATTAATCCCCTGCGGCCCGCAGTGATCTCGTCGTCGTCGGCTGCAGCCACGGGAGGCGACTGATGCGAAGACCGAGGACTGGAGACGGTGAAAGTAACAGACCCATCCTGGCGTGGTAGTGTGGGCGTCATGCTCATCAGTTCACCAATGAGGTCCTTCAGCAGCTCCCAGTGGTCGAAGGTGCCCTCACGTTGTATGAGGTTGTCGCGCATGCGTGGAAACGGGAAGAAGGAAATCCAGACGGAGTGCATGCGGGTCTGTTGGAGAAATGTAGGCGCGAGGGACGTTGGGATATTTGGGTTTATAGGGTATACGCTCGTGTGATCAGAGTAAGAACCGCTGACGGGGCACGTGCTCGGGTCGGCAGGGGTACACGCCTGCGTCCAACCGGTAAGAAGGTGTTTGAGGGTGTTTTTATTTGTTACAAAGGCGCGAAAGACATTGTACTGGATGAGATGCAGGAGGTGATCGGTTGAGAGGGGGAAGAAGAATGGCAGGGTGTTGGAACATGTCTGGTCCTGGTGCGGCTCGCAGCGCGCCAGCTCTCGAGCAACATTCGGCAATGCTGTTGCCCGCGCCGAGGCATCCGATGGAGGTACATCGTCAAATTCATCTAGTCGCAAGCGATGAATCCCGAAAGACCGGGCCTTTGGTACATAGTTGGGGTCCTGCTCCCGAAGCCGCAGTCCTAGGAACTAGTGAGCTTGGGAGGGCGAGAGGCAGCAGAAGGGCGAACTCACGACGTGCCCTCTGGTTCTTCCGATTTTGGATCTTCCTATGCTGCTTGTCGCTGCCGGCTTTGCCCTGCTGGTTCTGACTATCGCTCCTCGCTCGCGTCTCAAGGCGCAACGACGAGTATGGGTCCTCTGGAAGATCCATTCGCAGCTTCTGTAGCACTCGAAATTGCTTTACTGCAATTGTGCGCAGCAATGGCGTAATCCTGGGGAGTGAATGACCAAAGCTGCGAGACAAGAGTCCCTTCCCCTCATATTATGCTAGGCTTGATGAGGTGAAAATGTCATCGAATGAAGCGTGAACAGTCCAATCATGGTTGAAGCCACTAAGCCACACCACTTGAAGATTAGCACCGACCCTTTGCAGGCCCGAGGAGACACGCCATTCCGAAAAAGGCAAAAATGTCATCGCCCGAGTCATGGGCCATGATGCATAACAAAGTTTTGAATGCACTGAGGTTTCCTTGACGCGTCACTCATTGCTATACAGGTGGACTTCAAGCATAAGCTTGTGCGGAGTTCCGCAGACTATCATAGCAAATGCCGACGGTTGAAGTAAACCCCGGAGGGTATTTGCGAGTATGGGTGTGACAAAGTTATTGCAAAAGCCGTCGCAAAATCACAGCAACTGGCTATAAAGGTCAAGTTATGGTAAAGTCATTCAGCAGGAAGTTGTATCCATCCAACCCAACAACCCACTCCACCAGATACCCTCGGCAATTGGTTATTAAATTCCATTTCCAAAGCAACTTGCAAAAGCAATCTTATCATGTCTTCATCATCGACTTCTTCCAATGTCCTCCGAGAGCGCATTGCGGCCACAATTGAGGCATTCATGGCCACGTACGAAGATGGCTCCGCCCAAAAGGACCCATCCATCATCAACCGTGAATCTACGTCAGATTGCACCCGCCACCTTCTTCCGGCATGCGTGCCCGAAGCGTTTGGTTTTCCAACCGACTTTTTCTTCAACAATGCGGGCATCGAAGCCGCTTTTGCCAAGGATCTCAAGGTCTTGAAGTTCCACGAGAGCATCCTTTCCAACCTGGTCATCGACACCGTGGCCCTTCGGGCGGCATTTACGACCATCTCGACTATCAAGACCGATGCTGGCGAGACCTACACGGCCGAGGGAGCATGGACTTTGTACTTCGCCGATGATGGCACAAAGATCAAAAAGGTCATTGAGTTCTGCGACAAGGATGTTCTCTTGAGAATGGCGAAAGAGTCAACATGAATCCAATTCTCAGATAATGAAATATGGTGGCCCCCTTACAAGTGTCCGAAATAGTAATATCGAAACTGTTAGGCCGCAGTCAGAACCGGCCTATACAAGGCCAAGATCAACAATAGTATTGCTGAATACAACAATCTTGACCAGACATCATCCCCTGATCTGAATTCGCGTTTTCTTTATTGTGCTTGTTCTCCTTTTTGCGATATCTAGCAGTCTCACAATCTCGACCAACAACATGTATCATCTCCATAGGAGAAAAAAGAGGAATTTCTTCCATTAGCGCGCCCAAAAAGCTACTATCTCATCAAAATCGTCGGTCGTTAGACTTTGAGCATCTCGGTCCTCTTTCGTGATCTCTTTCCTCAATCTGCAAGCAACTCTAAGCGCAATGGTCGCTTTTTGTGTCTTACCAATCGCCTCAAGAACCTTGCCCTTGAAGAAGGTAGTTCGCGCAATCTCGTTCTTATGTGCGCTCGGGTCAACTGACCACACCTCCAGTGCGCCATTGAGCATAGCACTAAACGAACTCATATTAGCGGTGGAAGCTTCAATATTTTAAAAGGAAAACACCCACATTGCCGTCTCACTCCGACCCAGACGATGAAAATGCTGGGCAATCTTGTGGGTTACATTCGCAGTGTAGAAGTCTCTCTCACCCACAGTCGCAAGCATATGACACCACGCCCTTTCGTGATACTCAAAACCCTTTGCCCACTTGCCTTGTGCGGTGCAAAGATTGCCAAGAGCATAGAGAATCAACCCCGTCCGAACTGACTCCCTGTCATTCTTACCGAGGGCCTTCTCTCGACCCGCTAAACTCTCTAGGAGGAGCGTGCTACATTCTTCAAGCTTGCCTTGTGCTAGAAGAGCCCAACTTAAATTCGCCTCGCCTGATCGGGGAATGTAATTGCCGAGAGCCTTGCGGATTCTGAGTGCTTCCCTCAGGTCGACCTCGCCTTCTTGATACCGCTTATCCTGTATGCGGGAGATTCCTCGCTCAGCTAAGGCGAGATACAGCCTTTCGTCAGCGACACCCAAGTCGTTGCAGATCTTTGTAACAAGATCTAAAGACTGTTCCTTGTAGATACGACTTTTCTCAAAGTCGCTTGCATCCATGGCAATGGCACCCAAGCAAAAATAGATATCTGCAAGTAACGCATCCCGATCTGCATGCGTTGAAGGCTCACAGATCGTGAGCGCCGTCTCAAAGAATCCATCAAAGTCCTTAGTCCGCCCGCATTCCTTTTGGTACCTGGCGAAGTCAGCACATGGATATGCAGTAGAGTTACCACATGGCTATATCGTACTCACCATGCAGCCTCAGTCAAGAGCTTGGCAAATTGTAATTTCATGGGTTCGAAAGGATCTACAATTGCTGGCCAGAGTTGGTGCAATTTGAGTATATGGGGATAAATTGCCGCGCAAAGAGGCCATCGCCCGACATGTAGTCTGCCGCCACTTGACTTGGGCTGAGGTAGCTCCGGCTCTCTTGACGGCTTCGGCATGGCCGAAGGCCAATTTGACCACAAGATCCGGACCACGTGATCAAACATAAGCCTCTTTTCCGCGTTATCCATTGCCGCTAATACGACATCTTGTACAGTGCGGTGCACTGAGATTTGCTGCTTTTGCTTATCTCGGTGAATGAGTAGGATTGTAGTAGATCAGCTCGAGCGTCAATGTAATTACTCTTCTTCAAGTGTGTGCCTTCAGAAGGCATCTCTAAAAACGCCGCCATGAGTATATCTTCACCAACAAGGTCGGGGTCGAGAAACGATATGAGCTGCAACTGCTGCCGAGCATGTGGTTTCAACTTTTCAAACGCGAGGGCGGTGGAAAGCGAATGACGATACGTGACCAAGTTAGTATCGAACTTTGTCTCGTAGAGATTTGCATGCTCTTCGTGATCTGCGTACAGTTCTAGGAACTCCGATAAGGTAAGGTCTTGGCGGCGGATGATACCCGCCATTTGGGAAATTGCTAGAGGAACTCCACCAAGGGCGTTAGAAATTGTTTGTGCCGTGTCCGACTCCGAATCACCATAGCCTGCAATTAGGTGATTGAAAAGAGTCAAGCTGTCATGTGATGTGAGTGGTCCAAGGTCCAGACCCAGTGACCTCCTGGTGAACATGCTTTTAGCCAGAGGATCACGACTGGTGATCAGAATTGAACCGCTGCCTTGCGGCCAATAGTCTGCCAAAATCATCGGATCATCTGCATTGTCGAAGACAAGCAACCAGCTCGCCTCAGATCTGGTTTGTCCCGATTGCCCAAATTCGTCTGGACCTGACACATGCCTGAGAGGATTGGAGAGCCAGCCCTTCACGATTTCTCTGCTCACAACCAGGCTCTTACAATCCGATTGTTCTTCGAGCCCAAGAGCCAAAGATATCTGCTGATAATGCTGATCAAGCTTCGCAACCTCATCTGCTGTGACCCAAAATACTGCGTCGAATGAATTCTTATGACGACGCACAAATTCGCGAGCGATCTCCGTCTTTCCAATCCCCCCGAAGCCGTAGAGAGCGAACTGTCGTAATGCGGCCCCCGAGGCTGTCACAACGTTATTCGAAGGCATAAGCTCAGCTTTCAGTCGCGCCATGATGTCTTCCCGTCCACAAAAATCTTCATTCTCAGCATATGTGTTGAGAAGAGCGCAAGGCAAGTTAAGATTTCTGGGCGAGTTAGTAGTACCTGACGTTGAGGGATACACCACCTCGAAGCTTGAAAGCGACGTGCCCTCTGTTTCTCGGCCCGATAACCATTCTGTTGCACGTGTAGATGGCCATTCACCGGTAAGTCCAACACCCTCAACTGCCAAGGTTTAGTAACTGAACGAGCCAAAAAGTCGAAACCACCGCTAAGTCTACCTTTGAGAGGCATCTCACTCATCGTAGGCGAATATGCGCTCATCGTTGCGTATTGGTATTCCTCTGAGACAATCAACACGGGTATGGAAGCATTACAGTAGCCATCTCTGACTCACGGTCTTCGAGGCGGAGCGTCACTAGATTCTTAGCGTCTGTCAATGTTTTGTGCACAAAATTTGTGAGTTCCGGTAAGCCTTCGCTTCCAATGCTCTTGGTAAACAAGCAAGTGTCGTGATGATTGAGATTTATGCCAATGACTGTTTCCACTGGAGCATGCGTTAAACAGGTCTCACGATTGACCAACTGTGGAGACTTGTCAGCATCTGTACATGCATTATTGGCCGCGACAGACCTGTTGGTACTTTGCGCGCAATGCAGTTGAGCCACTTTTCGATTCTCGAAGTTCGTAGACTGACAAAATGGGAGTACGAAAAGACAACTCCTCGAATCTGTCCGCAAGGTCGTTCAAGATGGCACCTTCTTGTTCGACGTTCAGGCTGGAGCCCTTTAAGCTTCGGCCCGTTGTTGCCTCCAAGACTTCACGGAACCTCGTCAAGCTCGTTAATTTATCACCGTAACGATGTGGAGTGCTCAGAAAGATAACTCCGGCGATGACATTGACGATGGATCCGTAACGAGAAAATTGTTTGTTGGCAACACAGAAAGCCTGTTTCACTATAACTGTTGAAATGAGCATATTATATTGATTAAAGAAGAAGAAAGGCTAGCGCTAACCAGCGGAAGCTATAGACAAGACATCCACATCCCAGCCACCAATGGATCGGAATAGCCATTGATCCGTCAAAAACAACGGATCTCAACACTCCCACTCGAGCCATTGGTGCGAGATGTTTCTGCGTAACAGAGTGTGGCCTCATTAAAACCTCAAAAACACCTTCGTGGGTGAAAAACAGGAAAGAGCTTCTATTACCACACCTGCGTTGGATTGCTCGGTCACTGGGGCCTTAGCACCCCAGATCCTCCAGATTATTTGATGTTTGATGTTTGAATGAAGCCTTGGATTCTTCGATCACTGGAGCCTTAACACCCCAGATCTCCCACTTCATCGCAGGTCTATATTTTTCCAAAATAAATATAGAGGACATTAATATTGTCATTTGTTGGTATTTTCGACTACGATCGTCGAGGTATTTTGATTTCTTTGGCCGGATCCGATTGAGCAGGTTCCGTTGCATGTCTTGTAGGACTGTGGTTATTAAGGCTGAGGAAGCCAATCCAACAGCGTTTGCTGTGTTAGTAGTTTTGTAGTTTTGTATCTCGATCGTGTTCGTTTGCCATGGGATTCTTTCCAATTGGCTCTTGTGTGGTACGTTCCTGAATGAAATGGCTCTGGTATGTACGTAATGAGCGCTCAGATACAGCTGAAGCTGTTGTAGGTTTGTTGCAGGAAGCCGAAGGGTTCCGAACCGAGGACTTGTGGGTCACTTGGAGGCTCGATGATTGGGATAGACTGTTGGGCTCCCATTTTCTCCCACTTGGGGCATGATGGAAAGGGTAAAAGACCGTATGAATTTGATATAATAGACTTTCGGCGCCGGGAGTGTCGGTTGGCTAGGTGTTCCCGGTCACCACCTTTTCTCATGACCCATATTTGCGTGACCAACAGTGAATCATGGATTGGAGAGGCCCAGCGCGTTGCGAAACACGATAAAACGGTCTTTTGGAAGGGGTTTCGTAAGTCCATCTGCAATTTGTTGCTCGGTTGGGACATATTGGAGCTCAACGTCTCCATCCGAGACTCGTTCTCGAACGTAATGCCATTGAAGGTCAATGTGCTTAGTCCTGGCGTGGAACTGTGGATTCTTGGCCATTGCAATTGCCCCTTGATTGTCCCCGTAGAGGATAGTTGTTTGAAGGTCTCCATGTTTGTATTGGGCCAGAAGTTCGCGCAGCAACCCTCGTAGCCAGATCGCTTCTTTGGTGCATTGTGTTTGCCCCATGTATTCCGCTTCGCAGGATGATAGTGCGACCGTTGGTTGTCGTTTGGAGCTCCAACTGATGGCGCCTGTACCGACATTGAAGACATAACCAGCCGTTGACCGTCTAGTGTCGTGGTCGCCAGCCCAGTCTGAGTCGGTGTACCCAACTAACGGTCTGAGTGGTCCGCTGAAAACGAGTTCCAAGTCGATCGTTCCTCGTAAGTACCTCATGATGCGCTTGACGGCTTGGACGTGCTCGTTGGTTGGGTTTCCCAGATATCGGCTGCAGAGAGAGACGGCAAATGCGATGTCTGGGCGAGTGCCAAGCATGGCATACATAAGTGAACCAATTGCCTTTGCGTACCATAGTTTCGTCGTTTCAGACGCTTTGTATTCGTCTGGGACAGGTTGGAATTTAGACGTGCTTAGGGAGTTGTGACTGGCTTGCTCTCCCACATGTCAAATTCCCGTAGGACCTTCTCGACATATGCTCGTTGGGAGAGGAAGATGGCCTTGTTGCGTCTGTCTCTCCGGACGGACATTCCCAGATAGTACTGACACGGACCAAGATCAGTCATTTCGAATTTCTTGCTCAAGGCGGCTTTGATTTGGCGGATTTCTTCCTTATCGGGACCAGCGATTAGGAGATCATCCACGTAGACGGCGATGTAGGTTGTGCCACGGATGAAAACGCCAACATCGGCGTTGAGTGGTTTGAAGCCGAGGGTTTCCAGAAAATCAGATAATGTCTGGTACCAGATTCGGGGAGATTGTTTAAGACCGTAGAGAGCCTTCCGCAGTCGGAAGACTTTGCCTGATTTGTCGTCGAAGCCCTGTGGCTGAGTGACGTAGATTTCTTCTTTAACACCACCGTAAAGGAAGGCAGTTTTGACATCCATTTGTTCTAGTTCAAGGTCCAGGGCCGCAGCGATAGCGAAGATCATTTTATAGCTCATCGGCTTGACCACGGAGGCAAACGTCTCGTGGTAGTCGATTCCCTCTTTTGTTCGAAGCCTCTGACAACGAAGCGAGCTTTGAATCTGGTAATCTCGCCATCCTTTCCTCGCTTGAGCTTATATACCCATTTGCCTTGGAGAGTATGTTTTCCTGGAGGTAGGTTGACTGGTATGAAGGTGCCGTTTCTCGTTAAGGAGTCGATTTCGTCAATCATGGCATGCATCCATTGTTCGCTATGTGGCGAATTCATTGCTTCGGCAAAGGTTTCGGGTTCGGTCGGTTCGAGGTTGTTGGCGATCATGGCCAGATGAATGGCAATCATGGTGAAACGCCATTGGTTTTGTTGAGCTTCTGGGTCTTGTTGAGCTAGGACTGTGTATCTCGATGGCATTTGTCCTCGGGTTTCCCGTACTGGAAAGCGTAGTTCGGAATGACGGTCGGTTGATTCCATTGGGACTTGGTGTTCATTGATTACACCGTCGGGGCTTTGTGTTCTTTCTGGAGTCCCCAGTTCCACATGGAAGCTCGGCTCGTCTTGGTTCGGTAGATAGGATTGGTTGAGGGCTGCCTGTATCTCTTCGTCTGTTCTGATGTTTTCGGTTAGGGGTATAGTTGGAAGAGATGGTGTGAGATCCATCCGTTTTGCGTTGGGTTCGTCAGTTGGTTGCTCGGATGCAATTCGTTTTCTCGGCAGGGATTCCTCATCGAACACGACGTTATTCGCAAAGAATATTCTTCCATCATCGTCGACTAAGACGTAGTTTGTGCTCCCTTGATAGCCGAGGAGTCGGCAGGGGATTGTCTTGTCGTCCATCTTCTTCCGTTTGGCTGAAGGCATTTTTGCAAAGCCTCGGCTGCCGATAACTCGGAGATGGGAGAGGTCCGGCACTTCCTTGTGCCATGCTTCATAAGGTGTGATTTGACGACCCGAGGCTGGTGAGAGGTTTCGTATATATGCCATGGATTTGAGGACGTATGGCCAGAATTTCTTTTCCAGTCCTGAATGGATGAGAGTCGTTGTGACTTTCTCGAGTAGGACACGGTTTGCTACTTCGGCCACCCCGTTTTGTTCGTGCTGTTCGGTAGCAGAGAAGATCATCTCAATTATCTTGTTTTCGCAGTAGAGAGTGATTGTATCAGCTTGGTTTTCTCCCGCCCGATCGAGGCGAAGGTAACGGCAGCGACGGGTTGGTGTCTCAGCTTGTTCCAGAAGTTTTCGAAAGCAGTTGCCAAATTCGGACTTTTGCCTGATTGGGAAGACCCAGGTCATTTTGGTGAAATCGTCTATGAAACAGGCCCAGTATCTATGGCCGTCGATGCCTTCGTCTGAGAAAGGGCCAGCGATATCGCCGTGAACGCTCTCCAGTGGTCTTGTTCCTTTTCGAATGCATCCGCGATGAGGCCTTTCCTTCATGCGCCCTTTTACGCACGCTTCACAGACGTTGGAGTCAGATAGAGGAGTGATGCCCGTGGACATCTTCATGAGTCAATGTAAGTTCTGTTCTCCCAAATGGCCGAGCCTGTCATGCCAGATCTGCAGTTTGGGGTCGCTGACGGAGTAGGCGGCCATAGCGGTGTGCAGTTGTTCGTCATCTTCGTCGATGACGTATAGACCGAATTTCCTAGTGGCGCTGAGGATGACTTTACCGTGGTTTGTAACGACAGCTCGTCCTTTTCGAAATAGAATAGTTGCTCCATCTTCCTCAAGGACTGAGACTGAGATGAGGTTGCAGTGAGCGCCTGGCACGTAAAGTGCCTTATGAAAGGTTGTCTTTCCCTTGGTATTGTTCCATATGGTTTTGAGGGTGTATGTGCCTTGCCCCTCAGGCATAATGGCCGAGCCAGCTATGCCGTTGATGGCAGAGCCGGTGAATTTCTCGAGTGATGTAAAGTTCCGTCGGTGGCAGAACGTGTGGGAGGAGGCGCCACTGTCCAATACGTGGATTCGCTCCAGTAGTTTGGATGGTTCTGATGCAGCCAGGCCAAACTGGGGTTGAAGAGATAGAAAGGCCGTGTTTAAGAAGGCGACGGCGGCAGTGTGATCCTCGTCAGGTTGCAGCGACGAGGAGTTCTCCTTTCTCCTCTCAAGCTTGGTTTCTCGTCGTTCACTCCGAAGTGCTCGTTTTCTCCTGAACTCCTCAAGAAGGTCGGGGTGTAAGCCAAAACATCCGGCCTTGTTGTGACCTGGTTTGTTGCAGTGGTCGCATGTTTGAGTCACTCGGTCTTTGCGAAGACCACGTGTTCCAGCCAGCAGAGCTGTTTGTTGTATCTTGGTCTTTTCTCGTTGTTGAATGTTCATCTCCTCTTGCTCTGCTGCGGCAAGGGCGATTTCGAATGTGACGGCAGGTTTGGTTACTTCTCCGTTGGAGCCTCTTTCGGGCAGCAAGTTGTGGTTTTGGTAGAAAGCAGTGAGGAACACTTCGTATTCGGGGCCAAGTCCGGTTAGGAACTTATTGATGAATTGAGGCGTGCCGATTTTGCATGTCTCGTCTAGTTGCAAGAGTTCAGATTGAGCTTCTCGCAGCCGTTCCGCGAAGTTCATGACTCCCGAGCATTGGTCTAGGGTGAGGCTGTTGTATCGTCGATCGAGTTCTTGGAAAACCGCGCTTCCCTTTGGTTTGAAGCGCTTCTCAAGCTCACTGAACATCTCCGTGACGGTCTCCTTGTCCTTTACCTGCTCCCTGGCGTTGTATCCAAGTCGATTGAGGACGGCTCCGCACGCGCGTTCCTGCTTGGAGAGCCAGTTGTCGATCTTTTCAACGGTCGCGGCGCTGGTGCCGGTGGGTTTGTCCTTGTTTCGTTTGAACAAGTCTCCATAACCCGACATCGTGAGATGATCCTTCATTTCTCGGCTCCAGTTGATCCATCCCGCTGTTGATTCTAGCTTCGGGATGTTGGCTAGGTTGCCAAGTGTTCCTGTCGATTCCTTCGAGGCCGACATGCTTGAGGATGGATTCCTTGATGGCTGGACGAGAGAAGGCGTGGGACGAGTGAAGGGCAGGTTCAGGTGAATCTTCCTCTTCAGCCTAGCGATGTCCCTTGCGAGCGCGAGGCTGGAATGCTCGTTGTTGTCGATGGTATCGGTAACGGATGAGTCGGAGCTCCCATTGGCTGTAACGTGGGTTTCTCCTGGTTCTGATGAGGCAATTGAGGTAACTTCAAGGCCCCAAATGTTGGTTGAACTTGCGTCTGAAAGCGAGTCGTCGGTGTCGGCGTGGGTTGCCCAGGACTCAAAACTTAGAAGGGAACCACTCGGAGATACAAGGCCTCAGAGGTCCTTTTCTAAGCGATGTGGAATCAACTAGAATAGCTGCTTTATCAGCCTGTAGCGATAGGTGGGGATATTCCTGTGGCAAATTCCTTCCTTTCCAGCAGCTTCCAAGAGGTTCCTTTTTGCCACATATTCAACAAGATTAAACAACAGCATCCAGCAACAGAACATCCGTCAAGGTCAGCGACACGATGAGGAAAAATGTTGCTTGTGGAGGAAACAAAGGAAGCTCGGTTTCAAGAGGGGTCGAGCTCTTAAATTATAGTCGTGTGAAGCCATCGTGAGGTCGAGTCTATGGCGAAAGTTTTGCGCAAGGATTTTAATCGAGAGGCTGGTGACGGGTGAGGCCGGGAAGTGTGCAAAACCCAGTGTTTGATTCCTAAATCACTATTCGGTTAAAATTTCGGGTAAGGTGTGGTGAGTATCTTTGTCGCAGTGGAAGGAGGCGATTAGACCTCGAGTTATAGTGGAAATCATGATTAGGAGGATACTCAGCTGTATGGTGGCTTTTCCGGGCTCATAACCTGTTGAAATGAGCATATTATATTGATTAAAGAAGAAGAAAGGCTAGCGCTAACCAGCGGAAGCTATAGACAAGACATCCACATCCCAGCCACCAATGGATCGGAATAGCCATTGATCCGTCAAAAACAACGGATCTCAACAATAACACCTCCCAAACTGTGGCACACTATTAAGATTGGCCGACCCTCGTTCTGGTAAGAATCTTTGTGAGCCCGGCGATGAGGAAAGCCGTCCGTGGCTCGGTACTTATTAGACTTGAGCCCGGACTCGTTCTCAAATCGAGCAAATGGTCGAGAAGATCATAGCCCAGCATTAACATCGATTCCCATGAGGACTTAGTACTTGTGAATGGCGAGGTATATTTGTACGCAATGATGCGCACACCAGTAGCTGAAATCGGCAGGGTAGCAAGCCACCCTGGATCAGCAAATGGCCAGTTCTCCGGCGAGCTGTTCCCAACCCCTGGGATGAGCACAATACTAGATTTGTGGGTCAGTGCGTATATTGTATGGAGGTGTGGGAATCATCTCACTCGACACCATCTTGGGAGGTTCCAGTCGATTCCTTAAGTACTTGGAGGGAGCCGGTCACTGCAGAGGTCGACATGATGGGTATCGCAATGGTTGGGCGATAGCCAAGGGTCATTGGCAGTTTTGGGATGAGACGCAACTGATGACAGGGGATGACAACAATGTCGATGATGAGGGGTCATGTTGTGCAAATACCCGCGCTGATTCACCTCAGTCCTGTGCTCCAATCACAACGGAGTGTTGGTTGTGACACGCATAATCATGTTGTCTTGGGCCGACACCCGTGATGGTCTATTACTAAGCAAGTAGCCACAGTGGAAGACGAGAAGTGCTTCTTCGAATCAACAATTTACAAACTTCAAACAATACCAATGTATTTTACGGTGTTTCACTGGAGTCTGAAGCATTGATGTGAAATTAGTTCTCGGCAATGGAAACCATATTTCTTCAAATGTGGATTTTAGATTATTGTACAAGATCCTGCCCCGCCACCGGGTGACTAGCCAACGGATGCGGCGATGACACAAATGGTGCATTTCACCATTGATCCGTGAATCATTACAGATACCGCGTATTCTAGCTACACCATATGGTTTGGATCCTTCACATTCTTTGCCACGTCCTCCTTTGCCGACTTCGTGCGGTGGCTCGTCCAGAGATTTCCCAAAGCTTGTTTCAAAGCCTGGAGGTCCCATCTATAAATCATGTAGGCGCCCAAGGTGATTGGCACACATAGAACAAAGAACCACCAGAACTGCACTTTGCTTTGTCCCAAGAGATCAATGTTCATCCCGAATAAGCTTGAGCTAACACTCAGAGGTACGAATAGGGCTGCTAGTAGAGTCAATTTCTTAACCCGCTCAGACTGTTCAATCGCTTTGCGAGATTCCTCAATGGTAGCCTTGTTCATTGCCAAGGTAATGCCCTGGTTGCATTTTCTTGACAATTCGACGCACCGAATGTGCAGCTGTTCATAATCTCCCATGAGTCCTTTGGCAGTGTAAGGACCATCAGAATTATTAGGGGCAACACTCCGAACAGACGCTGTCTCGTTGGTATGCTGAGTCAAACCTGAAGGTTTATTTGATGGCACATTTTCCACTATCCCATGACTGCTTCGCTCGCCTAACTTGCAGAGTGCACGTAAACTGTCTCGCAGCTGCTGAGCATGACGATCAAGAATATTGGAAAAGTACTGAAAAGTTCCCAACGCGTCAGCTACTAGACTGCCTTCGGCGATGCTGTTGGTATGCATTTGTATCCGAGTTTCCATTAGGTTTAAGAACTGTACTTCTGAGAAGGCTGCGTGCGCAAACAAGGGAATGCACATGGAAAGTGGATCTTGCGGTGCGCGACGAGCCAGATCCACAAGCGCAATCAACGAGTCATACTGCAGAGGAAGTATCGCGGTACTCTGTTGTACATCTGTTGATACATTAGAGTCGGGGCTGCGGCGGTTTGTGGTGGTACGGAATGCCATCTTGTGATGATGTTGAAGAACGGGCAAAGGCGTAGCCTTAGACGCAATGTGTATTGTCCACGGACCCGTAGGTGACTTGTCCAGAGGCCTGCCCTGATCCAACCAGGTGATGACTGTACTCCCCTCATTAGGCACTGATCCCCACCAGTTGGGGAGACGTTGTCCTCACCAGTCCAACCTCGTTCCGAACGAGTAAGGCAGATTGAGATCCACTGTTCTATAACCGAGAAAGACGGGCATATCGTAGAGTACTCGCGCACGACCGAATCGCCACAGAAGACTTGCGATGATCGAAGCGTTTTGGCTTTGTACGCACTTAGCTCGGAAATTTGTTCTGAACGCTGTGACTGAAGATCCTGTCCCCTGAAATTGTCTCGGTGCAGAAGAGTGCTGATGCAAAGGCGGAACATATTATTAGAGGAGCTTGGCAACGAAGGGCTACTATATGCGTGCCTGTCAATGCTCGGTGAAAGGAAATCCATGTGCCTCCTAAAGAATTCTGGATCGACGTTGTATTTGCTCCCAATCGCGGATACCCAAGAGGGTGAAATGAAGCCTTGAATAAAAACCATTTGCCCCAAGTCTCGCGTTGGTGCGATGGCTGCTTCAAGAAAGTCACCGTGCTGCTCCTGGCCATACTGTTGCATTTCCCATTTTCGCTCGCCGCTGTTATATACAACCACTAAATCGTGAGGCTGTTCAGGATGGGTTGCAAAAGGAACCGGCTGTCCCTCAGTACCCGGGACATTGGCAAGATTCCTGTCCCGAAGCAGCCATTCGGCCAAGTCGACATAGTTATTCCCTGGGAAAACGGAAGTAGACGAATATCTTTTAGATAACGCAACTATTGCTCGCGCGTACGTTTCGGGCGTCACTGTCAAACCAACAATTGATCAGATCAATGAGCGTGGAAGGAAGGATATGTCAGCTTACGTGCAGAGCTGCGACGCTCCATAGTATGTCCAGCTTCACGAAACACTGTACCAAGGGATAATAAAGGACTCACGAAACGATGGTTGAAGTCAAAGTCATCGATGATGTAGCGAGAAAGACTCTAGCTAGCTGCAAAGTAATAGCCTTGTAATAGGGGAGGGGTTGAGATGCGGTAAGCGCCCGGCTGCCTAGCAGTTCGTATCCATCATTTAAAATAGAACCCATCATACGTAATGTTGGTTACACTCAATTATCCTTTTGGTAGCACCTTTTTCCAGGGGCCCAAGTAAAAGCATTCTGATTGGTGGTCATGGAGCACAGGGCGTCTCGATTGAACCTTTGCTACAAGCCGGCGCTAAGACAGTGGGCAGCAGCACACCGAGATTTGGCTCACAACACCACACCTAACTAATCATGAGGCTTGATTAATATGTAACCATTCGGCCGTAGGGAAAGTTTGAACTTAGTAGAGAGAATATATAAATCTCGTGCCTTCTATTCTACTAGGAAGCTGGCCTGCCTTCTTTGCATCCAAGAATTCTAGGAGTTCCCAGGCCAGCCCTCGTGAGAGCTGCAGGGTAGCTAAAGCAAGACGCATTTCCTATCCACCCAATCACGACACATTATTGGGCAGTGAAGAGCATGCAGTATTCATACAGATAAATAACGCATATCCTACCCTCCACCTCAATCAAGTTTGCTCGATGAATCAACAGCATCATCATTTTGAATACAGGTTTAAAAGCAATGGCTTCGCCCGAGACAGGGTGAGTGTTCCCTTGTGTATGCTCAACGGCTAGAATTGTCGGTGGTGGCAGCACTGTCCATCCCCGCCGTTAATGTAGTGGTGTGTTGTAAACGTAGCTAAGGTGACACAGCCGCATGTTCCCTGCCATCCGTGCCTGTATCTTCGATATGGATGGGCTCTTGATTAACTCGGAGGACATTATTACGAGATGTTTCAACCAGGTCCTTGCGAAATATGAGAAGCCGGCAATTCCACGATCACTCCGCGCTCGGCTCATGGGCATACCGAAATCTTCAGATAGCGACACATTCCACGACTGGGCCAGCCTGCCTATCTCTAAGGAGCAGTTTGCTCTAGAGTTCAAAGAGCAGATGCAAGTTCAATTCCCAAATTGCATGCCAATGCCTGGAGCAGAAAGGCTTCTACTAAATCTTAGCCTATCTCGCATTGATTCATCGGACAAGCCTCTTGGACTTGCATTGGCTTCTACAACCAAGAGCGAGACATATGCATTAAAAATGTCTAAACCCGAGACTAGCAAGTTACTCAGCTATATCCCTTCCGAGAACAAGATCCTAGGTGACGACTTGAGGCTAGGACCTGGTCGATCAAAACCGGCGCCGGACATATATCTGCTAGCCCTCCAATCGCTCAACGAGGCGATAGAGTCAGTTGGCGAGGAGAGAATTAAAACGGACGAGTGCTTAGTCTTCGAGGACAGTCTGGTTGGAGTTGAAGCTGGAAGACGAGCTGGAATGAGAGTTATTTGGGTGCCCCATCCAGACGTGGCTGCCGAATACGAGGGGCAGCACGAGGATGTGCTGGCTGGAAGAACCGGTTTGTTTCAGTTAGAAGATAATTGGCGGCCAGAAGAGGTTGATGATGGATGGGCAGAATTTTTAGAAAGTCTCGAACACTTCAGCTATGAGAAGTATGGTATTAAAATAGGAGGGGTTGATTAACCCTTTTGCATTTTTAGAACTTGGCACTGCTGCGAAAGAGTGACGTACTAGCAAGAACCTTTATTTGAAAAGCCTTTTGCCTATCAGACCGACTCCAGAACTCAAACATCGCCGATTACCGCCCTTTGCCCTATCTCATGCTGAAGTTTATAGACTCAGAACCTATCTTGTCTTCAACATAGCGAAATTTTACTGTTACTAACATCCTTTTGCCTAAAGCATGCCCGCACGGATGCCTCCAACTCTGAGACGGGCTCATCAGGACTTCTGATGATTCCCTCAATAGCTGCCTGAAGTCCATTCAAAAGATCTGAAGCAAGATCATCTGATACTGAATCGACAGCAGCAGCAAGGCTGACCTCTAACCAATCTGATCCCTGCGTTGCTGAAATTGTAATGTCTGTCATCATGTAGTGGCCTCCTGTTGGCGCAACAAAAGCTGGCGTGTACTTGGTGTTTCCGAGCACGAAACTGGAGTCTTGAGACCTCTGGTGATTGATTAAAGATGTGAAACGGCTCCAATTCGAACAAGTACTAATAATCTCCAGCGTATCTAAGGCTTCATGTCGGATGCTCTCGGTCTGTTGAGCCAGGACACGGTCTAAGAGAGATGAAACCGTCTCCTCTGAAAATATAGCAAGGCGAAATGGTAGTGCCTTTACGCAACACCCATAGGCACTCACGGTGGTATTGTGCACAGAGTTACGTCCCGTGCTTGCTTCGGCGAAAACCACGTCAGACCGATTAGAATACTGCGCAAGAACCAGACTCCATGCAGCCTTGATGATGACAGCCGGCATCACACCTGATGCGAAAGCCCGTGGCAATCTAGTCGTCTTGCTGGGCAGTACAGTAGCCGTCAGCGCCACCTGTGCGTTATTGGAACGTCCTAGATGCGGCATGGTTGATCCATCAAGAAGTTTTTGCCAATACAACCGCGATGAATTTGTGTTGTATGTATGTAGGTCAAAAAGGTAGTCAACGAAACGTGGATGTGATTTGACGAGAGCTTGGTTGTAGATTGCTGCAAGGTTGTCCAATATCAAAGGGAGAGACTGTGCGTCATAAAGGGCATGCGATATACGGAATAGCAATCTATGGTCGTTGCTTTCAGACTTGCTGATGATTGCGATATCGAAAGGTGGCTTCCCTTGCTCTGGGTTGCCAAAAATATCATCGTCAATGAGTTGTTGGGTGAAAGCTTCAAGCGACCCAGCCGTCTGATAAGCCTTTATCTCGGGTTTATACTCCTCAAGAATAACTTGCCAAAACAAGCCCATGTGCTGCACGAATGCAGTCTTGAGGCTTTCAACTTGTGCTACCAGCGCCAGGCAAGCATGCTTCAATGATTCAATGTCATAAAGACCTTGGCCATGTATCGCTACGTAGTTCAAGTCCATACGTGTGTGGGAGAGCATGCCGACAATGCTTGTTGACTGAAAGTCAGTGACAGGCGCTATATCGATGATTTTTGCGTCAGATGACTGAATCCACGGAAGATGATTTACTGTTTCCATCAAGCCATCCTGATAACGGTCCTCTAAAAGCGAAAAGCGCTCATAGAGATCCATAGGAGGGGCAGCTGGTCGAGAACTGCTGGCCACGATGGCCATTCGTTCAAGGACTGGATTTTGAAAGATATCTGCTACTGTGAGCTGCATTCCGACGTCTCTGGCCAACGCCGTCAGTTTCATAGCGACAACGGAATCGCCTCCAACATCAAACAGACTATCTTCTCTCCCAATCATTGACTCTTCGACCATCAAGACTTTTGACCATAACTGTCGCAATACCACCTCCGATTCGGTGTCAACAGACTTGGTAGATGTATGAGCGAACAGATGTTTCGTCCAATCATCTATAGTCATGGCGGCAAATACGGCCCGTAAAGCCAGTCTGTCCAACTTGCTTGAAGGATTCAGAGGCAAACGCGTGACAGGAACAAAAAAGTTGGGAATCATGTACAAGGGAAGGACGGCCCGTAGATCTGTTCGAAGCTGCTCAATCATTCGTCGCATCACCAGCGACGTCTCCACCAACTGAGTTGAAGCGCTCTTCTGCATTTTCGAGCCGGCAGACTCAAATTCGAGAGCCGCGACTAAGACACGGTCACCTCGTTCCTTGGACAACGCAATGTAATCGACAGCTGCTTTGCGCACACTGGGTAGTAGTCGAACGATCCAGCTCTCAACTTCGCCAGTTTCCACACGTTGGCCATGTATCTTGACTTGATTATCTCTTCGGCCAAGCATGGTAAGTGACTGGTCGGGATTTTGACGGACAAGATCCCCGGACCGATAGAGACGGTGGTTGCGTGCCGACGGAAAGCTTTCCACCCAACTCGGATTCACGACAAATGCCTTGGCTGTCTTCTCAGGCTCATTGATATAACCGCGTCCTAGTTGTGGGCCTTGAACTAACAGTTCGCCTGGCGCTCCAATCGGACACAACTTATTGAAGTCTGTAGGCGAGACCACCCAAAAGCAGCATGCTACCGGCAGGCCCACATTAGGTGCATCCCGGCGTTGCACAAGAGGCCGACTGCAAGCAACAAGGATCGAACACTCGGAAGGACCATACGAGTTGATGATTCTTGACGACTTGCCCCAGATGTCTATGACGTTGGGATCAAGCGGCTCACCACCGACAATCAGAGTCTCAATCGGTGGAACATCTTCAGGGCGAAGGAGCGCAGCCACAGTAGGCGTTAAACTTAAGACGTTGACCTGCAAGTCCCAAACAGTCTGTGCGAGATTACTCACACGATCATGTTCCGAAGGCTCACAGACACACCCACCCTGAAAGAGTGTTGCGAATATATCCGAGATGCTATTGTCAAATGTGAAAGCAGCAAATTGTAATGCTCGCGAATCCGCCCTCAGCCCAAGCATTTTGCTATGCTTAATTAAGCTACTGGTCAAGGCTCCGTGTTCCAAAATTGAACCTTTCGGAGTGCCTGTGCTTCCCGACGTGAAAACGACCCAGGCGACATTATCTGCGGTCACTGTTGTACAAGGAACTTCGGTGGTTTGCGGTGGCAGACTGTTGATCAGCTCTTGATCGACGATGATGGTCTTTGCAGGAACTGAGCGGAGTCGATCAGCCTGTTCACTGTCCGTAATAATAACTCTCGCTTGCGTGTTCTCTAATATTGTCTGTATGCGTGCGATGGGATGCTGGATTCCCAGAGGAACCACACCTGCACCAGCCATCAAGACGGCGATGGTGGCGACAATGGCCCATTTGGACTTGGACATACAAAAGCCAATCAAGGTTTCAGGCCCAATGGCACTGTGAACTTGTCGAAGATACTCTGCCAAGCGGGCAGAAGTACGCAACAGGTCCCGGTATGTCATGTTGCCGTCCCATGCACATACTGCGGGCGCGTCCGGTTGCCGTCTGCTCACCTCTCTTAACACTTCGTGCATACACTTATTTGTGCGTTCCGGGACCTCTCCATTCCATGACAGAATCTGAGTTTTGTCCTGTGGACTGATGATATTTAGATCATGCACCGACTTGCTCATATCGGTGGCCGATTGTGACAGCTGTTGAAAGATGTTCTCGAATTGCTCAAGTACTCGAATCACTTGCAATTCGCTTATCGTTGTTTCATCAAACCATGCATCTACACGAATGTCTTTATCCGTGACAATTGTGCATTCAAGGTTGAAAGCGTAGCCCTGAATGGCATTATCATCACTGTGCTCAGTTTCAAGGCTGAGGAGTCCTTGTTCTCGAGAAGCATCGGTTTCACTGCCCAGAGCAGCTTGGACCGTGAACAAATGTGCCGGAGTGAATAAGCCGTCTTGGAGATCCGGGACATGCCGTCTGATGTTTTGAAGGCCTGTGTGTTCGTACGGTATCATTTTGACGGCGTCCTGTTGAACTCGGGACAAGAATTTCGGGATTGGCTCGCTTTGAGGAATCTTGATGCGCACAGGAACCGTGGCAACAGTAGGCGCAATGATCCTCTCAATGTTGTCTACTGGTGCTTGTCGTCCCGACAAAGCGACTAGGATCAGCGCCTCGTCCGCGTCTGTACCTGCGTAAGCTGCAAGAAGGATCGCCCAAGCCGCGCGAAGTATGTTTGATGTCGTGACTGAGACAAGACGATCACTGCGGGGTTTAACCATGTGTCGTTGCGCATGTTGTGTGGATTGAGGCAAGAATGAGGGATCAACGGGAAGTTCTGGAAACTTGATCACGGCTGCACCGCTCAAATGGTCTTGCCAGAAAGACTGTGTCGTGTCTTCGTTTTTCATGGCGAGGTAATGCACAAAACGAGACATCGGCACTGGTTGTGGAACTTGTTCTTTGCGTCCCAGTCGCTCTAGCATATTCAGAGTCTCGCTCAAACTCCAGCCGTCGTAGATACTGTGATGCATAGTCCAGACGAAGTACTTTGCATCACTTTCGGGAGTATCAATAATAGCGAGACGACAGAGCCTGCTCCCATAAGACATGGAAACCCGGCGGTCCTGGTCAAGATAATCTCGAAGATTCCCCGAGGTGCGCCACGGTGTAGACTCCCTAACCACGACTTGCACAGCGCCTGTTTGCCAAGGCACAATGCGCGTGCGCAGGATGACCAAGGAGTCCCATAGTTGGTCCCAGACGGCTTGAAATGTGCTGATATCGCTATTGATGCGGAAGACTCGCTGGAGGACATACTTGTCTGGTCGTCTTGTAGTTATGGCCATTAAACCTTCCTGTAAGGGAGTGCATGGATAAATATCTTCAATACTTTCAATTGGCACATCGCATTGCTCTGCCAAGTTTGGAATTTGATCTCGACGAACTGGCGAGGATCCCACCTTAATTGTGAAAGGAGCTGGGTCAGTTTTCACAATTGATGCCGCCCCTGAATCTCCGACCAAGCGTGCGAGGTTGGACAGGGACGAATGCTCAAAGATATCAGCAACTGTAAGATGAATCGATGGTTTAGCTTTTTTTGCGGTTGCAACTAGCTTCATGGCATTGATGGAATCACCCCCGATGTGAAAGAAGTCGTCTTCTAGCCTGATGACTCCAACGGGCTTTTGAAGGACGGTGGCCCAGAGGTCTCGCATAATTCGCTCATTCTTGGTCCATTCTTGTCCATTTGGATTGTCCGAGGCAATGAAGAGGAAAGCATCAAGCGCAGCTTCGCTCAGTGTGCAGAGGGCACGATGAACAGCAGGTCGATCAACTTTGCCGGCAGTATTGAATGGCATCTTTGAGAATGGAATAATGACACTCGGAACCATATGTGAGGGCAGCGCATCGAATAGGGATAGCCTGAGCTTATGAAGCTTTTCGAGAGTCGCAGGATGTGGCGACGCTATCAGATCGTGTTGACCGGGTACTGCGTCTCTAACCTCTGCCGCAGCGACAATCCTTGCTTCGCTGCCTGCGTCGATCGGCTTGATCAGAGCGACATAAACCAGCCCTATTTTTTCGGAACCTTGTTGTAGAATGCTGTTCTCAATTTCCCCAATTTCCACTCGTTGTCCGTGGATCTTGATTTGGTCATCACGGCGCCCGATAAACGTTACGGATCCATTATGATTCTGGCGAACGATGTCTCCAGTTCGGTACATTCGGCGGCCTCTTTCGGAGCCAAGATGACGAACAAATAAAGGATCGATAACATAGCTCGCAGCAGTCGATACGGCGTCATGAAGATATCCTGTTGTGACAAGAGGGCCCTCGATAAGTAACTCACCTGGCACTCCAACCGGACATAACTCGTTAAAGTCATTGGGTTGTGTGACCCAAAGTGCGACGCCAAGAGGATAGCCAATGGTAGACGCTTCGTAATCTCGAATTATAGGACGACTAATCGCGGCTATAATTGTGCATTCCGTCGGGCCATAGGCGTTTATTACTTCAACACGGCCATGATCAAGCCAAGGCTTCACATCCGCCGGTTTCAATGCTTCTCCGAGGACTACAAGAGTGCGCAATTCGGGCAACTGTGTGGGGTTGAGCATGCGGGCCACTGTTGGAGTTAATGTGGCAGACGTGATTCGGTATTCACGAAGGAAACCCTCAAGATTGTTGAGTCGATCATCCTCCGAAGGCACACACACGCACCCACCACTGTACAAGACGCTGAGGATTTCATGATTGGCCGGATCAAAGGTGAATGCTGTGAACTGGCTGGCTCGTGTGTCAGAACCGTATCTCAGGTGCGGCGTTTCTACCCAAACTTTCATGCTTGTGCTAAGCGAGCCATGATCCACAATAACGCCTTTCGGGACTCCGGTGCTTCCAGAAGTGTGCATAACAAAGGCAATGTTGGTAGATGCCACCGGCCGGCTGTACGAGACTGTAGCTTCAGGTTGATTAAGATCTTCGCAGATTTGCTGAGCGGCAAGGAACTCCAACCCCAGACGCTCCATGGACTCCAGACGAGATATTTGCTCGCTGTCAGCCATCACAAGCTTTATACCGGCCTTGACTACCATATTCTCAATTCTTGGAAGGGTGTCTACAATACCTAGAGGTACCACAGCACCGCCAGCTTTGAGTATGCCCAGCATGGTACTGACAGCCCATCTAGATTTGCTCATGCAAAAGCCGACAAGGCTGTCAGGCCCAACTCCTGCTGACTTTACGAGAAACCTGGCGAGGCGACTTGAGGCTTCGTCCAATTCTCGGGCTGTAAATGCTCCATCCCACGCATCAACAACAAGGCTGTTTGGCTGCCTTCGTAATGTTTCCTGGATAAGATCGTGAACGCCAGTATGCAACTTTGGTGGAACAGTCTTATTCCAAGATATGACCCTGCTTAGATTGTCTCGAGAAGGAGTTGGCAGTTCTTCGAGTCGCTGAGATGGATTTTCCGCTATATGCTTCACGACTTCCAAGAAGTGATCCAGCACTTGTTTTGTGCTGCTTTCATCTATGAAAGCAGGGTTGTACTGTATCGCGACCTCAATGTCGTTCTCGGCCATTATAACATGAACAGTCAGGTCGTATTCGGTTGGGTCGTTACTCGAGATTGACTCAAGAATCAAGGAACTGGTGTACGCCTCGGATTCAACACGTCTGCGGCGAACCGACAAAGTTGTGTTGAACAGTTTTTCATTCCTTAGTTTAAGTGCATGCTGAAGGGCTGCCAAAGAACAGTTTTGGTGCTCGATCGCATCTAGAAGGCGTCCTTGAACGTCACGAGCGGCGTCAGCGATCGTCATTCCAGGTTTCAAGGGTACGAAGTGAACGATTTGATTGATGACAGGCCCAACCATGTGACTGATGTCTTCCACGGGGATATCGCGGCCATTCAACAACGCTCCCCAGGAGACTTCAGTGGAGCCGGTATAGGCGGATAGAATGAATGCCCATGCGAGCTCGAAGATGGTGGCAACAGTCACACCCTGAGACCGCTGGAATTGATGTAGAGCAGACAAATCATTGAGCACTGTGGTCGCGTAGAGTCCATCCCTTTCTTCTTTCAATCCCTTTTCTGGAATGGATAAAAGGGATGGAAAAGAAGTTGGAGTGACATCCTGTAGTAAGCCTGTCCAAAAATGTAGATCTTCCTCTGCAGGCTGTCGATTCAGATACGAAACGTAGGTGGAGTATCTCGATCCAGAAGTAGTGAGGGGCGCAGAGTCGTAGATCTGAAGAAGCTCGCGGATAGCAATCTCGATCGAAACTGCATCAGCTAGGGCATGAGTTGTCTCTAGCCGTCCATATACCTCCGATCCAGTGGTACGGAGGATTGTCAAGCGAAGTAGGGGTCGCCCATGTATCTCTTCCATCTTCGGCAATGTCGCGAGCCTCTGCAATGGGTCTTCATGCTGATGGCAGGATCCAACGACTACGTCCGGACTGGATGACTTGAGAACTACTTGGTGTATTTCATCTTTACCAGGCACCCTATCCACGAATGTGGTTCGCAATATGGTGTGCCTAGTTTGAAGTAGCTGCCATGCATCGATGAGGCGCTGAACATCCACTTCCTGAGTCAAATCTCTTGAACGTAGGACGAATACTTGAGATATGCGATAGGACATTGGCCGTCGTAGTTGACTTAGAATCATGCCTTGCTGTATCGGGGAACAAGGTAAAACTTCCTCAATATTGTCCAGAGTAATTCCAGATTCCGGACCAGCGAGTTCTTCCAGCTCTTCGGGTGTCAATTTCGTTATCGGTTGGTATGATGGAGCCTCTAAGCCACCAGTTTGAGTTCTTCCATACATTTTGCCAGCCTCACTCTCTTTGATGGAGTTTTCTTGCAATGCCATGCTAGCAATATTTTGGCTCCGAAGAACATCTCGCAATGTGAAGTTGATTCCCAGACGCCGACAAGCAGTCACCACTCGGATAGCCGCAATCGAGTCGCCACCCAATGAAAGAAAGGAACGATCTAGCGGGACCTCATGGAGTGGCACAGTGAGAGCTTCACTCCAGATCTGTTGAAGTTTCCGTTCTAGCCTCGTGGAATCGGCAATATCATTTCCTTCCGGAGTAAATTCTGCAACGGTGCGAGATTGAACATTTTCCATCTTTCCATTCGTTTGCCCTGGATTCTGTGCCAACCCACAATGATCTGAGTGCTGCTTCCAGGGTTGCATGCTGCTCGTGGTTCCTTGCTTAAGCATGTCTAAATCTCCAATCGTAGCCCGAATCTTGATGCTTTGTGTTGGGAAATTGTCATCCACGGCTTCCAAAATCTGGCCAAACACATGTTCAAATTGTGCCAGTATATCTTCCACTGCCTGTTTTGACAACACGTGATCGTCAAAGCATGCCTCCAGTGTAACAGCGTCACTCTCTGTTTCCATAATACAATCGAGTGTAAATGCGTAGCTTTGCAAACCATATCTGTCACTTCCCACGCGCTTGAGTTTGCCAAATAACAGATCCTGATCCTCTTTCGGTTTTTTTTGAACAGTAAACACATGGCCTGGATCGAAAGCAGAACCTAATCCTGGTACGAAACGTCGAATATGTTGAAAGCCAGTATGTTCGAAAGGGATCATCTCGGTTGTTCGACTGTGTATTTGCTCAAGGAATTCACGCACTGGCTGCTGAGGAGAGACATGAACCCTGAAAGGTACGCTTGTAATTGTCGGCGCCAGCAGGTCAACTATACCTGGCACAGGGGCATTTCTCCCAGACAATGCCACCATCATCACAGCATCTTGCACGCCAGTGTAAGAGGAGAGTAGAATGGCCCATACAGCTCGCAGTAACGTAGGGACTGAAACAGGTCCTTTACGATTTGTTTTTCTCGCTATCAGCCGTTGCGTTCTTCTCATGGGTAACGGCTCATAAAACTCATCGGGTAGAGCTGGGAATCGACTGATTGATACTCCGTCGAAATGTTTGACCCAGAAATCTCTGGCAGCACGCTCATCTTGCCGACTGATGTGTCGGATGAACCGTGCCATTGGGACTGGCGACAAGGGAGCAGGATTGCCAGCCCATAAGCGTGCAAGCAGCTCAAATGTCTTGACTGTACTCCAACCATCAAAAAGACTATGGTGTATGGTCCAAATAAAGTACCGACTTTTGTCAGTGGACTCAAGATCTCTGACGAAAGCAAGTCTCGAGAGTGATCCTCCGTAAGTCATGGGGGTGTTGATATCTTTCTCCAAATATTCAGAAAGAGGCATATCGTGCTTTTGGTGCCATTCTGGAGCGTTGTTGACGATGACTTGCACAGCCTGGCCCTGTAGATCCAAGGCGATACGAGTTCGAAGAATAGGGGTGTTAGACACTAACTTTGCCCACAAGGCTTGCAAATCCGTCATTGACAAATCATCCGCGACGCGGAAGGTACGTTGCATTACATATACATCCGCTTTGGAACGTTGTGCGGTGATAGCCATCAAGCCTTCCTGCAACGGCGTACATGGATAAACATCTTCTATTTCATCCATGGTTACACCGCAGCTCTCTGCGATTGCTGGTAAGCTGTACCGATCCTGAAGCAACGTAAATGGTTGAGGGTCTTCTTCGGGAATTATAGGCTGCTTGAAATCTGCGCAAGAAATCACTCTTGCCAAGTCCTTGAAAGACGGATTCTTGAAGATTTCAGCTACAGCCAGCTCGATGCCTGCATTGCGAGCGGAAGCTGCCATGCGAATAGCTGTAACGGAATCACCTCCTGCTCGGAAAAAGTGGTCTGTTGTGTCGATGGAATCTACAGGCCTCTGAAAGGCTTCAGCCCATAAAGGTCGTAGCCGATGCTCTCCCTCTGTCACCGGCTGGCCTTGGCCTCCGGCTTGTATCTGTAGCTTTGAAGCCGTTGCGTATGTCTGTTCCAAGATGCGAAGTAGTGCTTGACGGTCAATCTTTTTGGAAGCATTCACCGGGAGTCGTGTTAGGAGGGTGAAAGATGTAGGGACCATATGCACTGGCAATATGCTGAGAAGAGCATTTTGAAGGGCATTGAGGGCTTCAGGCATGTCGTGTAACTCTGGACCAGACAATGGCCGGATGGCTTCGCGACTAGCCTTCGGTGCCGATTCGGTCGCTATTCCGAGAGCTGCGACCAGTTTTGGCTCATCATTATCACCATACTTAATGATGCTTACCGCCGCGGTTTTGACAAAATCTGGGAGAAGAGGAGCCATTGCAGTCTCTATCTCGCCAAGTTCAATACGCTGGCCTCGGATCTTGACTTGAGTATCATGCCGCCCGATGAAGGTAAATTCACCATTGAGACTCTCCTGTCGTACAAGATCTCCGGTGCGATACATCCTACGAGAAGTTCTGCTGGGAACACCGAGTTGTTTTAGAAACCTCGGATTGTCAACGAAAGCGCTTGCTGTCTTTTCGCTGTCATGAATGTAACAACGTGCAAGTGCAGGACTTTCGATGAGAAGCTCCCCTGGTGCACCAACGGGACATAGCGCATTGTAGTCATTTGGCTGAACCACCCAGAAACGTCCTATGATGGGTTGACCAATGCTTGCGCAGGTTTTGGGGTCGACTATTGGCCGACTACAAGACGCGAAGACGGCAGCCTCGGACTGTCCATAGCCATTGAAGACGTTTGTGAATGGCATCCATTTCCTGACGACAGCAGTGCTCGGCATCTCACCGCTGAGAACCAGGCGTCTCAATTTCGGCGTTCGCGTGGGCTCGAGAAGCAGTCCCGCCACAGTAGATGTTAATGTCGCCTGATTAACAGCCAGTCTGTGCATGGCTGCCGCCAGATTTGTTGTTCGTTCGTCTTCAGAAGGCACACAAACGCAACCACCCATGACCAAGGTACCAAAGATGTCTGAAATGCTGTCTGCAAAAGTATATGCGGCAAATTGGAGAGTTCGGACACCTGGTTCAATCTTGAACGCTTTTCCTTGCGCTAGCAAAGCTGAACTCAATGCTTGATGCTCAAGTAAGACTCCTTTTGGTATTCCACTGGAGCCAGATGTGAATAAGATCCAGGCAGGGTGACCTGGTTCCACACCTTTGGGCATTTCTGTTTTAGTATTGGGTGTCCATTTTGCTGTACTGATATCAAGAATAGTCGCGGTCAGACCAATTGATTTGAGGCTTTTGAAGTTACTTGAGTCTGTCAGCACAAATGTTGCATTTGCGATGGTGATGAATTCCTTGGCGCGCGGGTCGTCCACACCGACTGGTACCACCGCTCCTCCACTGATGAGTACAGCCAACATGGCTGCGATCGCCCATTTGGATTTGTCCATGCAGATACCAACCGTGGATTCAGGTTTGAAGTTATTCTGAGAAGTTAGCCAGCTGCTCAACCCAGTCGCGGTAGCAAACAATTCATCATACGTCCATTCCCCGTCCCAAGAACATATAGCAGGTGCCTGTGGGTGTGTGAGGGCATGTTTCAATATGAGGTCATGAAGGCAAATGTTCGATGTCGGGTGATCTGCTTCCATCTGATGCTGTAAGTGCGCTTTATCTGATTCATTCAATGGGAAGAATGACAGCGCAGATTTATCCGTGGATTGCAGCACAAACTTTATGGCCTCCTGAAATACTCCAAGAATATTGCTGGCTAGTACGCCGCTCATCTTCGATTCCCAGAACTCCAACGTCATCTCGATACGGTTCTGGCCAAGACCGATATTGAGTGACACGTCGTAATCAGTCGGCGTGCTTCTCCAGAGAGGGTGAAAGGAGAACTTTGATCTATCATTTTCTGGCTGAAGTCGGTGAAAAGAAAGCACAGAGTTTCCCCAACGTCGTATTGGAGTACCCTGAGGATTTTTGCTCCAAGCGGCGGTGATGGACTGATATGGAAGGCTTCGAAGGAATTCCGCATTCACTTCTTCTAGTACTTGTTTCATAGTCGAGGTATCTCGCAAATGCAGCCGGCATAACAAAACATCAATGAACACCCCCACTGCATCTTGAATTCCAGAAATAGGGGTTTGCCGGCGTGATGTAACAGAAGAGAAGCAAACATCGTCCGAACTCGTAAAGGCTCGCAGTACTAAGCCCCAAGCAACTTGACAAACGTTGACAGGGGTGACACCGTGTTGGCCGCAAAAGGAATCCAGGTCACCTAGCGGCAGATCGATCTTGGCTTTTATGTTGCAAAGTTCAGATAGCTCTCGGCTGTTACTGGCTGGCAGGCGTGTCTCTTGCGCATCCATCATGTAATGTGACCAATAATTTGAGGTTGGCCCAGTTTGCAAGCCGAGTTCATGAAGCGCAAAATCCATGTAAGGAAGGGATTCACCTTCTAGTTTGGATCCACTCAAGGCTCTGGAAAAATCCTTCACGAGAACTTCTGCTGACTGACCATCGACTAGGGCATGTGATATGTCAAGTTTGACCAAGAGACCCTGCCCAAGATCCTCGGCAACTGACAAGCGATGTTGCGGCTGATATGCTACATATCTGGGGAGTTCATGGTCATGCAAAATAGCTGACGCATCCTGGTTTAACATGACCCAAGGTTCGGCCTGCTTCCAGACCAATTGGTCGAATTTTCCAAGACGAGTGCTGCTCTCAACAAATGCTGTACGCAATATTGAATGCCGTGCGACGACTTTGCTCCAGCAGGCTTTGATTGTCTCTGTCTCCAATCTCGGATGTGACGACACGGGCACGATGCGAGAAGTAAACGAGCAGTGATATGCTTTAGGGTTCACCTTTTGGCTGATGAGGAAATTGTTTTGTACAGGTGAGCAGGGACCCAGGGTCTCCACCGCAGAGAGGGGATCTGCATGGACAGCTTCAAGGCTTGTGAGCAACGCGTCAAGAGAAGCGTATGATGCATCCAATAGTGGAAAGTCCGAGAATGTGGCCCCTGCTTCATCGACAATGGTCTCTTGCGGAAGAATCGACTGTCCAGCGACAATGCGTTTAATGAGCTCCGCCAAATCAGGCGCGCTCATTACATCAGAAATCTCAATTGTAACATGGTGTTCGCGGCATTTAGCCATGAACTCGATTGCTGATAGAGAGTCCCCTCCCGAAGCGAGGAAGGACTTCGTGAGATCCACATCTTCCACGTCGATGTTTAGAACCTCGGCTGCCAGATTATGCAGCCATTGTTCGAGAGCTTCAGATTTTGAGCCAGAAGACATGTTGATTGACGTGTTTCGCTAAGAAGCTGTACAGGATTGCTGTATTGTCGAGCAAGGCACGGCGGGCAATGCACGGCCCGTATGAGTGAAAGGCGAGTCGTGGTCGTACTAGCCCTGTGAATGCACAGTTGAGACAAAATCGAGGAAATACCTCAACTCGCATTGAAGCTCATTCCTTGACAATACACTACTCGTTGGTCAAGATATCGTTCCTCTATGCAATGGAAGCAGGACCAATGGGGCAGATGCAGCCTGGTTAGGCGCAAGACGGTCAGCTGTGGCGGATTTCCTATTCGGGATATATCACCCAAAAACCACAAACAGCTGAGTGAACGAACTGTCAGCACTAATATCGTCGTATTCAAAAGTATTGTGCTTTTAATGGCCTGGAGTAGCAGGGTAGGGGGTCTCGCCGACCCAACACGTCCCTGCTGTACTCCGCAATATGCTCTTCCTGCACCCCTCCCCTACCCCAGCCCCAACTCATACTTCAGTTCTTTCTGATAAGAAATCCCCCCGATCTGGGGTTAAGCAAGATTTGGTCATAGCGTCAGACGCTATCCAGCTGGCCCTGGTCCGGCGTATTACCTGACCTGCATACTTAAGATAGGCAAGTTTGCCGAATTCTCTCTTGGGCCAGCAGGCTCATTATATAGAACAGATTTCGTATTGTACATCTGAGCAAGATCGGTACGATTGTGGCTACGAATATCTCAGAATCTCTGGAAATCATATTTTGCGACTATCATGGTTTTCACAGCTCCAGCTTGGCTGGGTGACCTCCCCTACGATGTTCCTGCGAAGACTTTGGTCGCGGATTTCGTGTTTGACCAATCATGGGCTCAACCCTCGGCTTCAATCTCAGGTGGCGCCCTGATATGTGCGGCAACAGGTAAATCCTTGCCTTTGGAGGCAATCCAGGAACGTGTGGAGCTGTTGGCCCGTGGCATATGCGAACAATTGAAGTGGGAACCAGGAAAGGGTTCGCCGTGGCAAAAGGTGGTAGGAATATTCAGCATGAACGCGGTGCGTAGTCCCATTCTTGCGAAGTACAGCCTTGCAGTATCAGCCACTTGAATTCACTTTCTAAATGTCTTTAGCTGGACTTCTTGACTGTGGCCTGGGCCATACACCGAGCTGGTGGTATTTGCTTGCTGCTCCACGCCACGAGTCCAGCTACAGAACTTCAAGCACATTTCAAGCGCAGCAATTGTTCTGCCGTGTTTACTAATAGTTTGCTACTTCCAACTTGCCTTGAGGCTGCTAGAAATGCCGGCTTGTCCCAGCAAAATGTTTTCATTTTGAACCTTCCGGGCGATGTGGGCGAAGACCTCTCTGTCGCTGCAACCCCAAAGTCAGTGGATGCTTTGATTGTTGAGGGTCGCTCTCTGGGCCCTGTTTCTCCCATTGACTGGGAAAGTGACGAGGAGGGGGATGAACGGGTGGCCTATCTTTGTCCCACTAGTGGCACATCTGGGATGCAGGTATGAGGGACACCGTTCTTGACAGAGGAGATTACTGATTTAAGATGTACAGAAACTAGCCATCGTAACGCATCGAGGTATCATTGCCAATATGATGCAAGGCAGATCTTTTGAAGAGGTATCCGAGCAAGTCGGCGGGCCGCAGACAGGGCTCGGGATTCTTCCACTCACGCATAGCTACGGCTTGATCGTTGCGCAGGCAATGTTGTGGCGTGGTGACAGGTTGATTCTCCATGCTCGTTTTGAGATGCAGTCTATGCTGAAATCCATTGCGCAATTCAAAATCGACCGACTCTATCTTGTAAGTCGCCCATAACTGCTGCATTTGATAACTAACACGGAAACAGATACCACCCATTTTGAATGCTTTAGCGAGCAACGCTTTTCTTCTGGATATGTGTGATCTTTCTTCTGTTCGATCCATCATCACCGGTGCCGGCGGTCTTTCTAAAGAGCTGAGCGAGAAGATCAAAGCCCTCCGACCAGGATGGACCATCTTATCTGGCTATGGTACGTCTGCGATTCTTGGACTAGAAAAACGTAATTGAAGTTCTAATTCGTAACTTAGGCCTTACTGAGTGTGCGGTAATGGTTGCGTTGACGAGTAAGCGTAGCATTCTGCCAGGTTCTTCAGGAATACTTCTTCCACGATACCGAGCACGATTGTTGGACGTTCAGGGCAAAGAGGTCGAAGGATATGATTGCCCTGGTGAACTACTCCTTCAGTCCCCAAGCACCATGAAAGGTTATGTGGGTGATGAAGTTGCCACAGCATCAGCCTTTGATACAACTGGCTGGCTGAGAACTGGCGATGTCGCTCTTTTCCGCCCTGGCCCTGACGGAACAGAGCATTTGTTCATTGTTGACAGACTCAAAGACATGATCCAGGTCAAGGTACGACTTTTTTAAACCCGATAATCTACGCAAAAACGATAGGCCATTCTTACTGACAGTATTATAGGGAATACAAGTAGTACCAACGGAGATTGAGGCATGTCTGAGATTGCACCCGGATGTTGCCGATGTGGCTGTTGTAAGTGTGAAAGATCCAAGAGACGGAGAACGAGCGAAAGCTTTTATTATTCCTTCTCCATCTGGTGCTACAAAGGAGGAAAGTGTTTTGAAGAAATCAATTGCGAAACATGTGGAGGAGCGACTGACGGAGCCACACTGGCTTCATCGTCGAGTTGAAATTGTGGACCAGTTTCCGAGGAGCCAAGCTGGTAAGGTCTTGAAGTACAAACTTCGAATGATGCAATAATCCAATCATGGTACGAATGTGCCATATTCTCAATAGATGCATCATTAGCTTATCCGGCTGAGAAACCTAGAGGTCTTGCGTGGTTGTCAGGTTCTGTGCTAAGCCCTCGGCGAATAATGGTAAATTAAACGCCATGGATTGTGTGAAAACTTGGGTGCGGCTAATAAACTTGAGAACGTGTACATTCGTATAAGTCTCTTCCTATACCAGGGGCTAATCTGATAATCATCGTGTCATTCATTAGCTTCCACGTGCCAAATTGATACAAAGCAAACCCGCAAAATTCACGCCCCGTACTACGCCGCCAAAAGACCACAGGACAGGGAAGGTTTCCGCTCATACACGATAGATATCATGCAAACCTAAGAAGTGCCAAACATCAGGCCATGTGATTCGTCTTGCATGAAGTCATGAACTTGTGTCCGATATCCGCAGTAGCGTGCAGCAATAGCGGTCTGGGAACCCGAAAAGGAAAATTACCTTTTGTGGCAATTCCATGCTCACGTCAGATAGAGGAACTAGCTCAGCCAAGCTGTCGACCGGGATCATGCCCCTGGAGTTTAAAGTGCATTTCTCGATTAGGGAGAAATTCCATGAAGTAAAGTATATGTAGACATTACTCATAGGTTGGGTTCATGACAAGTGGATGTAGACTAATTTGCTGTACACGCTCATCACTACACGCATCAACTCTCCAGATTTGCAACCATGGCTCTCAGAGAATCAGGCCCTCTCCAGTTACACAACCACGTCCCTGATTTGGACAAACCCTCTCCTAATGATGTGTGTACCTCCACAGAAACGGTGTATAGGCGCACCAGAAGCCCGCAAATAGACCCCAAGCGTCTTTGGAGCACTATTCATTTCACCTCACAATGGGGTAGCATCGAAGGTACCGAAGGGATGCATCGCTTGGCGCTCTCAAAAGACGACAAGGCTGTACGCGATTGGTTTGTTCGGGAGACAACAACCCTCGGCTGTACGACATCAACGGATGCTATAGGTAATCTCTTTGCCATATATCCTGGTGAGTCATCAGACTTGCCTCCAATTGGTATGGGAAGTCATCTTGATACCCAGCCCGCTGGCGGCAAGTATGACGGGATCCTTGGTGTTCTCGCTGGCGTAGAAGCGATTCGCGCAGTGAAAGAAGCGGGTATCAAAACGTGGTGCCCCATCGCGGCGATTGTTTGGACGAACGAGGAAGGAGCTGCATTCTTTCCAGGCTGTTCGGGGTCATCAGTCTGGGCTGGTTGGGTTCCGCTTGAAGACGCTTATGAACAAAGACACTGTGTGACAGGGCAAACCCTCGGAGCTGCACTTGAAGAGATTGATGCGAAAGGCGCTATTGCTGCATCAAATCTTTCCACTCCATTACAGGCTCATTTTGAGTTGCATATCGAGCAGGGAAGACTATTAGAGAAAAATCGGCAAGCTATTGGTGTCGTGCGACGGATTCAGGGCATTCGACGATATGCGATATCATGCTATGGAAGGCAAGAACATGCCGGAACCGTTCGCGTCAAAGACCGTGCCGATGCCCTTGTTGCTGCAGCGAAAATTGTTCTAAAGGTTGAGGAATTGGCAAAGGCATTTGATGCGTGCGGCACTGTCGGTGTACTCAAGGTTGAAAACCCTTCCCCGAACACGATACCATCGCACGTGGATATCACAATAGACGCTCGGCATGTCGATGAAGTAACTTTGGACAAGCTTGAGCAACGACTTTCCGACTACTTAGAAAACCTCTCTGAAGCTAATGATGGTTGGAAGTTCTCCAACAAACGAGTTTGGCACAGCCCAGCATTAAGTTTTGATCCGACAATGGTTGAATGCATCCGGTCTGTCGCAGTGGCCGAATATGGCCAAGCTTCAGTAAGGGATATGATCTCTTATGCCGGACATGATAGTGCAATGACAGCCTTGCAAGTACCAACAGCTATGTTGATGGTTCCCAGTCGCGATGGCATTAGTCACAGTCCCTTAGAGTACACATCTATGGAACAATGGTATGTCTTACACATCGATCATGACTCCAATGACTAAATACATGTACTAACTGCATGAAACACAGTGGCCGGGGCGCACAAACATTACTCAACGCTGTACTTCAATACGATGACTTGGTTCGTGCTCGGGCCAAAGCAGCTGCGATTCCGCTTCCAGTGTAGTAGGGACTGGAATTTCACTGATAAAATTTTTGGATCAAAACCTGTCTTTTAATGATTGGCGGAGAACCCAGATTGTAATATTGGTTGCCGTGAGGACTACCGTGGTGGTCAGTAAGCATTCACAATGGGGCGGAGGTCAGCGAAGAAGCAAAGATCTAAATGCTTTAAAACGCTAGCAGCATATGTGGTTATAAAAAGATTTTTGGAGGAGAACATACCTTAAGCTTTCGGGATCAGGCAAGGCGATTTGGCGGTCTGGTTCGGCGGTTCAAGGCATTGTATCACCCCGAGACATCATATGGTTAGAATCGCAGAGACCAAACCCAGCTATGAAACCATTTCCGGCCAGAATTCTCATCTCAGGTGTCTTCCAGGTGATATCGGCCATCCACTTGCAGTTGAGTTCCACAAATGAGGTATTGCTTGTTGTTTTCCATGTCTCCAGAAAGTGTCCTGACCTGCATAATTGACAAGTTTGCCACATCATCCACATTTGCCTGTGACTCGACACAATCCAGTCTCTGGCGTCTTTGACTTGAGTGTCCTATATCACAAGCAAGGATCATATTGCCAAGTGCAAAGCACAATTTAGAAGCACTACGTAAGGGCGACTAGATGTCTTGGTCAGTAACGCGAAGAAACAGTCAAGGGCGTGTCCTTGTTCATCTCTACACCACGACACAAATTTCAAGCAACGTCAGCTTGACTGTCCAAGTTTATATTGTCATGTTAGAAATAACGCTCATTTCCTTCTTCCAAACGAAAGAGCGTCTAATTATACCTGTCAAGAAAGGAGTTGTATGTGGTAGCACCCTAGTTGGCATCCCAGATCACTACCATGTTCCTATCTAACGACTGAATACCAGGCGCGATTGACCGTTTACAAGCTAAGGGGCCTTCGCATCCAGGTACCTGACCTTTGTATCGAGCTTTTCATTCGCTGATGCACCGTTCTCGAGATCACTGTGCTTGGCCTTCAACCTTTCTGCAGACATTTGCCCCAATGACAAAAGGCTCTTAGCCCCCAATATTTCTAAGGACGTCATCTCCAAACCCAAACGCTGTCTGAACCAGTTACGTAGTTCAATCGACACCAAGGAATCCACTCCTAATACCTCGAGCGAGTCATCGAGGTTCAGCAGTTCGATGTCACGCATCAGGAAGCCAAAAAGAGTGGTTCCAATTTCGGTAGCGAGCAGGCGAGATGACTCTTCGTTATCCAGGATGGACGTGTCTTGTGCAATTTCTGAAAGGAACTGTTGGAGTGTTTCATTTCCGCCACCTGCAACTGTGCCATCTTGGGATTCCATGTTCTTGTAAAGTCCCATGCGTGGGTCTCTCTTCCATACACTACGGTTGTTGGCTGCAGAGAGGCGTTGTGTTGACCGAAGACCGATTGCAATCTGTCCCTTATTGACGAAACTGTAGTTTCCGGGGGATGAAGGGCTCCGAGCTGATTCGAGTGATGCCGGCACGGAGCGGTTGATCATGACCTGCAACGAGTCGAGTACGTCTTCCTCATGCAGTACATAGGTTGAAGTCATTTTGAAATGGTCCAGCACATGTGCATTACGGCTCACATAACCGACGTCTTCAACAGCGCCGATGTCGATAACGGCCGCCGTAAGACCTTGGGCTTGTCGGTACTGCACAAAGGAATCGAGGAAGGCATTTGCCGCGGCATAGTTTGATTGACCCGTGTAGCCAACCATACCACTCCAACTTCCGAAAAGGAGAAAGAAGTCCAAGTTGTGATTTTCTAGAGCGGAGTGAAGGTTCCATGTCCCCTTCACCTTTGGCAGTAAAGGACCCTGCCACTCTTCGAAAGTCATGGCTGGGAAAGCCGCATCCTAATGATAATGTTAGCTAAGATCTTATTCCATCCCGATACCAGAGTGCTTAGACCCACCTTTAGAACCAGCGTTGCTTGCATTACGCCACGAACGGGTTTAGTCGCACATCCGACCGCTCGCTGAACGTCAGCAAGCTCAGTAATATCGCCTGATACCAAAATTGCTTCACATCCTAATGTATGGAGCTCCTGTACAAATGACGCATATCGAGAGGCATCATCAGCGGAGCGAGATAGGAAAACAACTATTTCATTGAGTTAGTTCACGGTCAGGGTTGTGATCTTCTCCTATTCCGGCCATGATCAAGTCTTGACTTACTTTCGGTTGCTCCTGATTCTGCCATCCACACTGCAATAGCTTTTCCGAGACCTCCAAGACCTCCAGCGAGAATGTATGATGCGTCATTACGACAGCGAAAATTCTGTTTTGGTGCTCGCGTCGTCAAAGCACTCGGTTGCTTGGGGAGTACAATGACAACTTTGCCCATGTGGGTGCCCTTCTGCATGAAACGCATTGAATCCTCGACCTTATCTGCGTCAAAGATAGTCATTGGTGTGATAGGCTTGATGCTCCCTTGTTCGTAAAGATTCATGATTTGCTTCATCAATCTGCAATTTGTCAGTTAACAACCCTTTAGACGAAGTGGCAAGAATGTAGATGTTTAACTTACCGATTAACGATGTAGGGCCTATCGCGGCAAATGGGAGCAAAGTCCACACCAATATAAGAGCGATTCTGCTCAAACAAATGCATCGCAAGTGTACCCTTACCAACAAGATCACGTTTGCCAATTTCGACCAAGCAGCCAAATTCAGCCACGACCTCCCAAGTGGCATGTAATAGCTCACCAGAGAGTGAGTTCAGGACCACATCTACACCTCGATTTCCTGTCGCATGGAGAATATCACGGCGGAAGGTTAGATCACGGGAGTTGAAGATACGGTTGCGAGGAATGCCGAACGTCTTCATGAGATACGCAACCTTCTCCTCACTGCCGACTGTGCAGTATATCTCAGCACCGAGGAATCGACTGTGACGACCGTTAGTTGGATGCTCCAGGTAGAGAAACTGAAGTGAAATGGATGGACTCACCAGATATGAATAGCAGCAATACCAACACCACCGGCAGCACTGTGGATCAAAACGGATTGGCCAGGCTCCACCCTTGCCTTGTCAATCAGAGAATAGATGACAGTGCAGTAGACTGTGGACATGGTGGCGGCTTCTTCGAAGGACATTGAGTCAGGTATCTTTACGCACACATCATTATTCGTAGTGAGATGGGTGGAAAGGGAACCACTGGCAAAGGCCACGCATCTGTCACCTGGTTTCAAGTCTTTGACATCCGATCCGACTTCCTCGATGACGCCAGCGACTTCACAGCCTAAACCATCTCCTTCGATGACGGTACCATCGACAATGCCCATGGAGATGAGCACATCCTTGAAGTTCAGGCCAGCGGCATGATTGCGCATGCGCACAAGTCTGCCCGTTGGTGCGGGAGGGGTATACTCCTTCCAATAGAGCGAGTTGAGGAAACCTCGCTTCTCAATATCCAGCTTCCGAGCAGATGCATTTTCTTCTGGGACGGCAAGTTCCTGGTCAAGAGATGTCCAATGGAAGCGACTGATCTGTGTGTAACCATCGGCAAACGCCCACTCCATGACGGGGCCTGTCTCGCCGTTGTGCAAGGACCTCTGCTGAAATACCGGCAAGACATCAGCGATTGCTGACCATCCCGCAGCATCAAATGTTTCCAATTCAAGCGTGGCAAAGTCGATGGAAAGTTCCGTTCGCATGTTGCGGGCTAGACCTAGAACCAGGCCGTAGGCAGGATCAACGCATTTGATCTGTGCCAGGCCGGTTACCCAAAGGACGCCGCTGCCGTCTAATCCACGAATGAATGACTGAAATTGGGAAAACCTCTCGGCTCGCATATCTTTCAAATATGGATTCTCGAGATCCAGGATCGCAACAATGTCTTGACCGGGAATGATACTCTGGCCCCATTCCCGAGAATCAACACTGTAGCCTTTCCTTTCAAGTGTAGCAGTGATGGCCTGGACATGAGGCTTCTGAGTGTCGTCCAGGGAAAGCAGTGTTACCTTTTTCGTGACTGCCGGAACCGCTGGACGAATTATCATGGTGGCATTGAACTGCTCGTCGTGGTGAACCGAGGCAATGCCGTCGAAGCCGGCTTCCCGGAGAAGGGGCTCCCATTGTTCTGGCCATAGGTAGGGCTCTTCGGGGCGGCCATCCTCACTACCAAGCCACCAACCTGAAAGAGCTCCCATGACAAAGTTAACCCACCTGAATGGAGGAGCAAGCTCTTGCAGAAAGAAGTGCCCAGTTGGCGCGAGCAATTTTCGGACGTGGCTTAGAGATGTTGCGATACTGGGCGTAGCATGGATCACCTGTGTTTTGTCAGTAAGAACTGTTTTTCCCCTACGCAATCAAACATGGGGATCCCAACCAATCTTAAGAAAGATGGTTTGAACAAATACGTACATTGGATGCAATGATGAGGTCATAAGATTCGGGCTCAAAGCCCTGCTCGAGTGGATCTTGCGTGATGTCTAACACCTTGTATTCTATTGCCTCATTGCCGCTGAAGCGCTCCTTGGCACGAGCAAAGAAACCGGGTGATACGTCTGTGAATGTGTAGGAACCATATTGGCGGCAGCTACCTGCGTCGCGGGCACCAAGGGTTTCTAAGACGGCACTCGTTGTGCTGCCTGTGCCAGCTCCCACCTCGAGGATGCGCAGGTTCGGCTTGAAATGCGACGCACTCCTAAAGAAGTCATTGGTGTCAACAAAACGCACCACATCATAAAGACGTGCGAGAAGGTCCTCTGGAAGGAGAATCTCTAATGCGTCAGTCTCTCCATTGAACAGAGCCTGCAACCCATGGAAAATTCGGTATACGCACTTGGCCAGCGGCCAGGCGTTCGTTGCGACAGCCTCTTCGTATAACTCTTCGATTAGTTTGAGTCGTGCAGGAGAGGGCAAGGCTGCGATTTCTTGGCAGTCAGGCACATGAGGATATGTGCCGGCAACAGCCTGCGCCTTCACGCCGTCGAGCCCTTCGCGATACTTGATAAGAAAAGGATGCACTGGAACGACCGTGGCCAATGTCAAGCTCCTTTCGACAGAACAAGCTAGCGACAGGCGTTCTACCACGGGAAGTTCCCCTGGTCGTCTTAAGTCGCGAGCTGTATGCATGAGCAGCGCGTTGTCGAGCAAGCGAATGTCGGGCTTCCAAACCAATTCAACGGCCGCATGCGGATCGACACCTCGAGCATCGGCAGCATCCGCCAGCGGCGTCATACGGAGATTTTGCACACGGAACACTGTTTCCCCACCGCTCACACCTACAGCATCGCCAAATATGCCACCCCTGGGCGTTATGTCCGCGTTTGCTTCAACTTGAATCGTGGGTGTAATGGCAGGCTGGATGTAAACGGCGCCAATGTAGGATGGCACAACCAACTGTGTGAACCGCCTTGCCTGGCCCTTCGACGAGGCAACGCTATACAATTGCAAGGCGTGGTCGATTGTCGCGGGGTGCATGGCATAAATGGACTCGTGAACTCCCTCAGTTTCACGTGGTAGCGATGGGGACAGAGGGTCTGTAATTGTGGCAACGGCCGAGCGCTTCAGCACGTCGGCAGAAACATCGTGCAGGCCTTGGAAGCGAGGTCCGTATTGGAGCCCAAAGCGCTGCATGACCGTGTACCAATGGGGTGCGTCAATGGTCCGGGCACGGGCTTCGATCGCTGGAGTTGATGTCGGGTAATCGGCCCCACTCCGGACCTGTCCGAAAGCATGCTTGAGCCAACGGTCGCCGTGCAGGGCTGAGATCTCAAAATCATGCCACACAGAGTCCAGAGCGTTAGTTAGTCGAACTGGCCGGAGGTGCGTGATAACCTCAGCTGCGCCGCCTTCATGCAGCACGAGTGCGTTACTAATCGTGACGTCCCGGAGGCTGAAGCTGAAGTCGCTCGTATCAGATAGTTGACGAATTGCTTCACCTGCCATGGCAATGTAGCCTGCGGCCGGAAATACAATATCACCGGCAACCTTGTGGTCACGAATCCATGGCACATCATCCAACCGTAGAATGTTGCGCCATGTCGGACCTAGATCGGAAGCTGCCGGAACACGCTCACCGAGAATGTCGTGTTTGGGGAACTTGCGAAGCCTCCACTCCCGCGACAGGCGACTTTCACTCCAGTAAGGCCCTTCGCGTTGCCAAGAGTACACGGGCAAGTTGGTAAGTGTCTGACCTTTTGAGGTGATTTGTTTCCACTCCAACTCCGCGCCAAGTTGGAAGAGTCGTCCAGCCATCGTCAATAGTGCATGGAGCGCTGGCTGCCCACGGGTCAGAGAGCTTGTGTAAGTGACTTTGTTGGATCCTATCGCCTGCAGAACCTGTCGCACTGGTCCTGCTAATGCAGAGTGCGGGCCGATTTCACATAGCACTGTTGCTGTTGAGGCCTTGCTTTTGACCAGAGCTGATACAGCGGTGGAGAAGAGCACAGGTGACGTGAGGTTGTCCGTCCAGTACTTTGCGTCTGGTTTCCTCTCAAGAACTTCATCAACAACAGATGAGAAGAATGGTATGCGTGGTCGTTGCGCCGAGACTCCTGCAATCTTGGAATGGTACAAGGCAGCAACTTCTTGCATGTGAGGTGAATGGTAGGCACAATCCACGCGCAGTTCTCGCACTGCAGCTGCTGGAAATGCAGCCCTGATTGTCTCCACAACCTCGGCCACTACGTCCGCATCGCCACTTAACGTGACAGAGTTGGGACTGTTCTCACAACCCACAACCACGCCAGGCTTCAAGTAAGCTTCGACAGTGCCGCGTCCAAGACCCACTGCTGCCATTGCCCCATGCGATGTGATATTCTTTGCAACAACACCCCGGTAATAGGCTATCAAAATAGCAGCATCCTTTGTCAGTGCACCGCTAGCGTAAGCGGCTGCGACTTCGCCGCTTGAATGTCCTACAACGCTCGAGGGCCGCACTCCCCACGATGCAAGCAGGTCAACCAATGCGACTTGGATAGCAGTACAGCATGGCTGGGAGAACTCGGCGCTCATCAGCCGACTTGTCTTTATCCCCTTCTGAAGTTCGTCGCGGATGCTCCAATTGGGAGGGTCTGGACATTGTTGAAGCGCTTGGTCCATCATCGCAATGCTTTGCCTGAAGATATCGCTGGTTTCAAGCAACTCAGCACCCATAGCAGGCCACTGAGCACCTTGACCAGTGAACACAAAGGCAATCTCCGGGGTTTCACCACTGCGTTCAAATGGGGATACTGACCAGTCTTGGTCAAGCGCGGAAGCCTCCACCACTACGAACGCGCGGTGGGTTAGCGCTTCTCGACGCTGGTTGAGCGTATAACTTAGATCGTGCAGAGTGCCGGGATGTTTCCGAAGGTAGTCTTCGTGCTCTTGAATTGTTCTCCGAAGAGATTCTTGGTGGGCCGCAGAAAAAGTAAGCAGGTAATGTGACTCCGCAATACGAGAAGGCTCTGACGGTCGGGCAACTCCCATTCCAGCGGCGGACTCAAGCAGAATATGAGCATTAGCACCGCCAATACCGAAGCTATTCAAGTTCGGAGTTGTCAGAAATCGATTTCTCTAGAGTGGCTCACTGTTTACTCACCTGTTAACTCCAACGCGCTCCGCTTTACCAGCTGGCCAAGCCGTTGTTTCCACAGGAACTGTTAACCTGCACTCCTTGAAGGGGACTATGGTTGTAAGTCAGCTCTATATCAATTATCATGCCCATTCCTCAAGACTCACTTTTCGGGTTTCCTTCACGGAAGTTGATGTTGGGGGGTATCTGTTGATGTTCTAGGGCAAGCATTGCCTTGATGGTGCTGCTCACACCGCTGGCGCCTTCTGAATGACCCAGATTGGGCTTCAATGAGCCAATATACACTCCATGTTGGCCAAAGACGCGAGCCACTGCAGTTGTTTCTAGGGGATCACCTATCGGTGTGCCCGTACCGTGGCATTCGATCATTGCCGTCTTTGACACGTGTACACCAGCTAGGAAATGACTACGCAGCATCAGCGCTGCATGAGCGGAAGAGCTCGGTTGTGACATTCCTGCTGTTTTGCCATCAGAGTTGGTGCATGAGGAGCGAATGACTGCCCGAATGGGGTCGTTGTCCCGAATGGCATCAGACAGCTTCTTGATGTGGATTGCGACTGCACCTTCGCCGCGAGCATATCCATTGGCAGCGGCGTCAAAAGACTTGCTGCGGCCATCTGGGGCTAGTACACCTTGCTCTGTCATGGCAACGGTCATGTGGGGGTTCAGGATAAGATTCGTGCCTCCTACGATGGCGGACTCGCACTCGCCTCGCTGAAGCGCAAGGCAGGCCTCATGGATTCCGATCAATGAGGATGAGCAAGCTGTGCGAATAACCATACTGTCTTGAGTCAGCCGAGAGTTCCTCAGGCTTTTTCCAACCCAGTTTTCTGCATTGGTCAAGTCGATTTACTTACGAAGGACCTTGTAAGCCAAATTCATATGCAACACGGTTGGCCACCACGAAATCGCCAGAACCTTTGGACATATTAGCAGACGGATCAATTATCTGATATGTTTCACATATGCGTACCTGGCATTCTATACACACCGACGTGCTGCGTCTCTTTGGCCTGCATGCTTGCCCAGTCCTGAAGGAGATTAGCAAAGAGGTTGTCTTGTTCCCAGCTGGAGTACAACAGGCACTTACTTCACCAAAAGTTCCGAAATATGTGCCGATCTTCTTGCCTTTCCATTGTGTTGTGCCTGAACTTTGAAAGCATTCGTAGACTACCTCGAGTGCGAGGCGTTGTTGCGGGTCCATCTCTTCAATTTCCTGTCGCGTCATTGACCAAAACGACGTGTCAACCTCAGCGAGGTCAACGTGCTCCAGGAAATGCCCATATTCGGTGCCGACGTGCCCGCGCCGCCCTGGGCCATAGAAGGCGTCAACATTGTAGCGATCTTTTGGAACTCGGCATCGGCCTTCTTCTCGATTGTCAAGAAGATCCCAAAAGGCCTCGGCCGTGTTGATGCCCCTAGGGAGGCGCATACCGCACCCGATGATGGCAATCGGCTCATAGGAGCCCTCCGTTCCATTATCATCTGTTCCATTGGCGCTCTTTCCGTTCGTATGGCCGTTCAGTGACCCCTTCTCGGTGCCATTACTTTGACTTCCATTGGGTTGGAGCCGCCCATTTAGGTGTCCATTGAGTCCATTGTGTCCATTATGTTCAATGTGTCCACTTTGGCCATTGAGGCCATTAAGGCCATTTTGTCGACCATTCTGTCCATTTTGTCCATTGAGACCTTCTCCATGGGCCGAAGACTTTTGTGTGACGGTCATATTAAAGGGCTCCTCCAAATAACGCAACGCTAATTCGTAAGCCTTGGTACTGCTTCTTTGCAGGGACAAGAATGAAGGGTATATAGAATGTTTGTCTCGAGGGCTGTATCTGCTTTGCCTTGCAATGTCACCTTGCTTGTAATATACTACTAAAACCGGGCAAGCAGCATTCCGTATTCTTGGGTACTTTCGCTAATCCAACACCAGTGTATAATGATCTCATTACTAGCGCTGACAGGTGTTCTTCGTTTACAGTAGTTCTCCTGTGTGATTCAAGCCATTCAGTGTCAGCCGAACTACATGGGGACGGCTGAGCGACAATGTGCAAGTTCCACCCTCACCCTTGTGTGACAAGGAGAATCTTCTTCATGTCAACGAAGCTTCCACAGTTGGTCTACAGCAACCATTCTTAGCCCGTGAGAGGGGCTGAACATGTTGATTAGCCACCACTCATTGATTGGATATGGATTCTCTCCTCTGGAGCCAACGTCCATTCCTACATACCCTAGCAAGAGCATGAGCAAGGACCTGTGTCTTCAAGACATGGGCTAGACGGTTCGCAAAAGCTGTATAGCTGGTATGGCCATTATTTAAGTTGGTAAAACTACCAAATGTAGGATGCTCGGCGATTAATGGTATGATTTACTGGAACGCCGTGCATATCACTAATTCGGCAATTTCGACTGTCTAAGTTAGGCTCAACAGGCCCCTGTCACACGAGATGTCGGGGAGCCATCGGCTATCTGAAGTGCAAAGATAGCTATTGCACAAGATATCCATGTCATGATATATCCGACACGAGGGCATGTGACCCCATGTGCACTGAAGACCCGCTCTCGTATTCATGATCATGGTTTCTCACAAGGTCAGGAAGCAATTTAGCACTTTGCGGCTGATCTTCGGATGATCAGATGCCGCAATCGAGATCATGGCGAAGGCCTTGGCCCCATTGGACTACCCTATACAGTTGGGAGCCGTTGACAATCAGGCCTCGATCTTACACCTTGCTATTTACAATGAAATGTTGGGTGCGACGGATCTTGCGGGTGACTTCTGATATTGATAAACACCATCAAGTGTAACCCCAACATGGATTTTCTTCCGTCATACTCAAGAGTTCTTGTTCTCAAAAAAGGTGAATTCTCGTACGCGGAAGATTATATGTTGATCAACAATTTGAGAAACAGGTGCTGCGTTTGTTTCTACGCATCAATTATTCCTGTTCAACACCAGGGCGTGCTTAAATAAATATTGTGTGACAGCCATGTACGTTGCAATCCAATCTGAGGAGGCAGAGCTTAAAACAAGCGTCACTGCAATGCAAGATTGGGCATGAACGCTGCAACGCATGATGAAGTACAACCAGTCAGCGAAAAGGGAATGGGAATCAACGTAGGGTGCGTGCTTAAGGAGAATCCAATTAAGTATTTATACCATATGATGCTGCATTGTAGAAAAATTCCCCTAAAAATCTTCTGGATTCCCATTGAAACGGTAAACAGTTCCCTCTTTGGCATATGGCCGGTTGACCGCTAGTAGGGCATCAGGAATCTCTCCTTGTGAACGTGGCATGGTATTTGGAGCTGAACCTCATTTAATGTCTCGAAATTGTGATGGCATGCTTGTTATTTGGCTGATAGATGAGCTAAATGGAATGCGGAATGGACGAATATTACACTTAGAAAAATTCGAATTTACTATGATCTACTTCCACGCTGGGGATCGGATGAGTTGGAGAGTTCATTGCTTGGTTTTTTACTCAATCCTGAAATCTCCATTCCACATTCTCGAGTCCTGCCCTTCTCCGCAAGATGATTTCTACATCGTTTTGGGGCTGGTTGACAGAGAGAAACATGTATCCCTTGGCGTCTGCAAACTTGGGCGGCACGTATTGAGACGCCCTTGATTTGTTTTCGATTTCGAAGCCGACAAGAAACAGTGACGCCCATCCTTGAATTGCAGTTTGAGCAAAATGTCGACCCGGACACATATGCACACCTCCACCAAACGGTCGAAACGAACCAATATGTATCTTGCCTTTCGCATCTCTGAACGGGGCTGCTGGATCGACTCCTCTATCAGCTGTTACAGTCCCAGTACGAGCTCGTTCGAGAGATGGCAGAAAACGGCGAGGGTTGAATGATTCCACATCATCTCCCCAGACGTCTTGTCGGCCGTGTAGGACCGTCGTTGCCAATTGAACCATACCTCCTTTCTTGAGAAGATAGGTTTGTCCAGTATTGTTGTTAGTCACCAAGGTGTCCTCACGAACAAACCGGTAGTTGTTCAGTGGAGCGACAATCCGAAGCGTCTCCTTGAATGTGCTCACAAACAAGGGGCATTGCGTTCGCAACTTGGCAGCATTGATGACGTGCTTGTTGCCGTCCTCTATTGTGACGCACGCTTCTATTTCCTTTCGAATTTCCGCAAGAAGTTGCGGACGGTGGAAGACCCAGCTGATCAACCAGAAGGAAGCGGGAGTAGTGTTCGTTAGTAGCCCTGGGGGAAATCGACTTTCTTCTAGACCGTATTGCTCAATTGTTAAACCATGAGCTAGGTTTACTGTTGCTCGGCCTTTGATCAAAGCCGAAGCCAATTTGTAACTGCCTCTCCTGGCGTAATCGATCCACGCACTCAAGACCCTCTGCCGAGCAAGATAACCCTTTCTCGCAAACAGTGCAGGCCACGGCAGCATCATCAATGCCGGAGCACTTGAATCGAAGAGCCAAAAGTCATTGACCAGAGATGGATCCAGAGCAAACGGATTCTCAGGCCCATAAACTGCTGCCATGGATGCTTGCGTAAAGTGTTGCCGACTCCAATCCCACAATTTCATGGTTTCTTCTTGTCCATCTCGAGCGAGGTTATTGAATCGACTTTCCAAATCCTTCAAGAAATTGTTGTTCAGTTCTTCCAAGTCTTGACCGGGAGCTAAAGACTTGAACATCACGTCGTTTACCGCGTGTATGATGTTGCTCGAAGAGTGCCCTTTCTCAGCGAAAAGATTGTCCATGACGATTCCCATAGACTCCTCGTTGAGACAGAATAATTTTCTCATGGCTTGAGCAGTGAGAGTGTATAAATCCACCGTAGAATCATGTTTTTGTACCGCCATTGACCAATCGGCCGAGCCAACAACATAAAGTCTGTCCCGCAGAATTGGCAGCGTGTAAAGGCCTTGCTTAAATTCCTCGTCTAGTCTGTTGAAGTACTTGGCTCCATTGCTGAATATCCCCCATAAATGCCCAATTAGAGGGACTTGCGATTGAATGTAGGGTGGCTCCCGAGAGTCTGTTCTTGGTATCAGTGTCTTTTGTAGAACGGCCAGTATCACCACTATCACAACCAGCCAGATCGTGGGGCTCAACCTGTCACTCTCCCAGAGGGCAGCCATTTCGAAAGACTCAATTGCGGCTTCCACTCAATCCAGTCGAAAATATTTTGCCATTGATCTGAGATCCCACAGCCTGTTGGTGATTAGTTTCTACGCAAATGTAGAGACGTCCCTCTCGTAGGCTCGAGACCCGAAACGGGCTATTATTCTTCTTTCAGTACTGCGCATAGCAGCGCCCGCATATCCACATATGTGCTATATTTTGCAGCCGTCAGCTGACTACTTGCGTCATTAACTAGTGTAGACAAGCCAGATAGGCTTTGAATCCGACTTTGGTACTCTTCCTCTTCTGGGTGATAGGCAAAGAGGGGTGTAAAAACCAAGAAGACCAGGCCTATCCCTGCTAGGATAATTGGCTAGACTTACCAAATTCAGTGGCATGATGCAAATGTGAACCGAGTTTACTGCCTTTCAAGACAATCACATCGATCTCGGCCCTGGAAAGCACGTGCGTGCATGGATTCTTGTACCAGGAAGCGTGAAACTTCCCAGCGGTGAGCCAGACATAGCTGCAAGCACCTCTCCCCACTTGACCCGATATATTTGCTCATTCTAGAGACCATTGCGTCTGAGAGAGTAGCCAATTTGAGTAGCCGAATCAATCAACGTTTTTATTGCAATGATGGTAAAAAACCAGCTGCAAGCTTTACGTTCTTGTTTATCCCTACGCCAAAACTCATCACACCTCTTCGCCAAGAAAATGCAGACTATTCGAAGTGCAAGTGAGATAAAATCCCTTTGAACTTGTCCTGATACTTCACAGCAACAGTTGCCAATCCTGACCCCTCGAGTAGGCCTAAATGAACGCCGCTTCATCATTAGTGAGCAGCTTGGCATCTCCCATTCTTGCACCACTGTCGCAAAATATACCGGTTCAAAAACTGGTGGGACTGCCTTAGATACGCATATTCTCCGAGCTCTCCAGCACTGTGTTCAGCAGCACGCCGTCCTCAGTACGGTTATAATAGACAGCAACAGCGAAAATCCCTGTCTCGCGCAGGTTGATAGCATTGATTGGTCTCAGCACTTAGAGATTACAAAGATAAAGTTTGGAGAAAAGGATGAAGAGCGCCAGATCAAAGACTTTCTGGACTGCGTCCATAATCTCAGGCTCCCTGATGCCGGAGAAAGACCGCAGTGGCATGTCTACATTGGTGCGACGGCAGACGAGCCGCAAAGCTTTTACCTGGCCTTTATATTCTCTCATGCTCTCTTAGACGGAATGTCTGGTCTGACTTTCCACAAGACCTTTCTAAGGGCATTGAACGGAGCAGAAATAGGACATGCTGCCACAACGGCACCATGTCCAGCGGTGGAAGATGTCGGCAAGTTATCGATCTCATGGACGTACCTTCTGTCAGTACTGCTTACGGAGTTCCTTCCGAGCCGATTTGCTTTTGTGCTAGGTATCAAGAAGGATGATATGGCCGAAATCTGGACCGGCCCGAAGACTGGTCCCCGCCCAGCCCTCGAGCCAGGAAAATCACCAACCGCCATCCAAGTTGCATTGATACCACCCACAACTCTTAAGAGTGTTCTTCAGGCTTGTAGAAGTCGCGATGCGCGGTTGACGAGTCTAGTCAACCTTCTCATAAGCAAAGCTCTTCACCATGAATTGAGTTTACGTGGACAAAACTACTGCAAGTTCAGAATGGGTACTGCTATAGACCTCCGCAAAGCTCTAGGCAAAGAGCAAGATATAATGGCCAACTGGGTTTCCACTCTGATTGATAATATGACGACATCCAAAAACGAAGATAGTCTTTCTGACGAGGATTGGGAATGGGCCAAGCAAAGCACTCGTCGCCTTGCCACGGCTTCCAGCACTAGTAAAGACCAGCCGATTGGCTTAGTCAAATACATTCGCGACATGAGGAGCTGGCTGCAAGAAAGGGCTTCCCAACCCCCCACTGTATCTTTCGGTATGAGCAACCTGGGACTGTTCAATGGAAATCACCTTTCCGGTCAAGATCAAAGCAACTGGCGCGTGGAGACAGTCTTACAATCTCAGTCAGGGAATATGACTGGGGCACCTTTCGATGTCAACATCGCTAGTACGGCCAATGGCAGTTTAGTTATAGTTATCTCTTGGTGGCCGGGGAGTTTGGGCATCGTAGATGAAGCCGAGTTCATTGGTGGTATTCTGAATCATGTGAAGAGAAGCATGAATAGGATGTCATGAGTGAAGTGATGTAGCTCAAACTAATAAAAATTGGTCGAGGCTGTTTCAGGAATTAGATAACGCTGTGGCGGGTGTGCTTCCCAGCCCATATCAACCGTATGACTGAATGTTTATCTGATCGTCACCATGCACCCTTCTATTCGTAGTAGAGGCCAGCTGGAACTAAGTAATAATGGTTAAGAGAAAATGTACTTGTGCATATATACATATATTTTCAGCATCTAGGGCCTGGAAGCGCTGCACTTCCACCGGCGAATAATAATCTCGGCGGCCTGCGGAGTATTAGCAACCATGACTTCAAGGATCAGGAACATGAGGAGCTGGAGACGACATACCCTCTCACCAATTGCGTACGCCGTGGTGGTTGTGTGAGCAGCAGGGACGGTAGGGATGATGGAGCAGTCGGCAACGCGGAGACCCGAGATACCGTAGACCGAGAGGCTCGAGTCGACGACACCACCCTTCTCGCGGGGAAGCATGGCAGCCGTGCAGCAAGGGTGCATGAGTGATTGGATGACGGTGTTCTTGACATAATTAATAAGAGCGTCTTGTGCGGTGACATTGGCACCGGGGGCGACCTCGACGGCGCCGAGCTCCTGCCAGGTGTCGGTAGCGTAGATGCGGCGGAAGTAGTCGACGTAGGTTGCCATGATTTCGAGGTCAATAGGGTTGGCACCGGTGGCGTAGTTGACGATAGGGGTGGCATCGTGGTTAGTAGAGTTGAGGACAACGGAGCCACGGCTAAGGGGCTTCAGGAGGAAGGCTGTTCCGGGGCCTGTAGCAAAGGGCATCTCGAGGATGGGGTGCTCGGGGTGCTCGAGGGCCTGGGCTAGAATCTCGAGCTGTGCGAGGTAGCCCTCCTGGACGGTCTCGGTGGCGGTTGCAGGGAGGTACTGGAGGGCGGAGCGGTCCTCGATCTGGGCGCGGATGGCGGCGACAATACGCTCCCATTCAGGGGTGACGTTCTGGAGAGCGGCGTAGGCGGCGCTGTTACCCATGGCAAGCGTGTAAGGGCCACGAGCAGGGCGCTCACGGAACTGGGCAACGGCCTCGGCAGCAAAGGTTGCGTTCTTAGTGATCTCGGCCTCGTTGGGGAGAGGAGCATCATAAGAAAAGGTGATGGGGGTGCCGCAGTGGTCCTGGAAATTCTGGCCAACACCGGGTAGGTCCTCAACGAGCTCGATGCCTTCGGACTCGAGATACTGGGCGGAGGCGATGCCGCTGCGTTGCAGGATCTGGGGAGTGTGGATGGCACCGGCTGACAGGATGACCTCGCGCTTGGGGCGGATGGTTTGGACGTCACCGCCGGCAACAGGGCGGAACTCAATAGCGGGGACCTTCTCGTCCTTGTCAATTACCAGGCGAATCACCTTGTGTCCAACGAGGAGATCAAGGTTGGGGAGGGAATCGGCAACCCGGGTGTAGTGACCGACACCGGCGTGGGATCGCTCCACGGTCTCGGAGTTCTGGGCGGATGGAACCCAGCAGACGCCATGCTTGTCCCCATTGTCGCAGCTGACGCGGGTCTCAAGACCGAACTCCTCGTACGCTTGCAACCCGACGCCTGAAAGTCATAATAGTCAACATCTTTTTCTATTCTTACGGTAGGAGTGTTATTGGAGTCACATACGCTGGACGGGCCACTGGAAGGGCGGAAACGAGGCCTGGATCGAGTCGCCGCCGTAGGCCGAGGCATCCCAAGTGTAGCCGTACTGGTCAACATGCTCATCGCTGGGCTCGGCGAGGAAGAAGGACTTGTGGTTTGTTAGAAGGGGGGCTCGCGTGCTGGGATGGGACTACAAGACTGACCTTGTTGAACGAGGGGCCAAAGTTGTCCCAGTCCCAAGCAAAAGGGCTGTCGTCGAACTCGGGGCTTCCAAGTCGCGCCCACTCGTCGTAGTCGTATTTAGAGCCACGGTCCAAGAACTGGCCGTTGACGGCAGATCCACCGCCAACGGTCATGCCGAGAATGACGGTGGCAGAGCGGTTGTTGACGCTGGCAACAGGAGGGGAGCTGATGACCAGACGGCTAGCACCACGACCATCCACGGCCGGGTCGAAGTAGCCGACGGTTCCCTCAATCTTGCCATACTCGATAACCAGGACAGTCCCTGTTGTGGCGTCCGTGAGCATTCATGGATGGATGAGTTCCGGGGGGGTGTTGTGCAGATGGGTCACCCTGCTGTTTCTACAATAGCGAGGAAATACAAACTCACTCTTGGGGAAGGCAGCCGATACACGGTGGGCGACGGTCAGACCGGCGGTACCACCGCCAACAATAACGAAGTCATATTCATCCCGGAGCTCGGTGACCTGTCTCTTGGCCCAGGCGTGAGCGTGGCGAGGGAGACCCTCCACGACCCCGAGGATGGACGCGCCAATTGACAAGACCTTGACGAGACGCATTCTTTTTTTTCTCCTGCGAAATTCAGGGGATGGATTGAGAGAATGAATGCCCGGCAGAGGAGGGAAAGGAGTTGACGACGTACGCTACTTTGAGGAGGAGGAGGACGAGCTAAAGGAGAGCTGATCAGAGAAGAAGAGGACAGGAATATCGCGGCTCTCTCTTAGTGTATATATGCAATGCCGGATTACCAGGACAGTGGACCGACAGGATAGCTCGCCACATGGGAAAGGCTGGGCGGGGACGGCGGGTGGAGCTGCGTCGCATCGCATGCTGCAAGCAATGAGGGACGGTGATGGGCCCAAAGTATTGGCACCTCGTTCGAGTAGCTGCTTGGCGTCTGCGGAGCCCAAACAAGGTACCCGTGCCATGGCGCGCCTTAACAGACAGGCACTTTGGCTCCCAAAATTTCCGCCCATCCAGGGTTTGGGTTGGCCAGGGCCAGGTGGCTCGTCAAGAGACGGAGACGTCTCACGCTCTGGCCATGTCAACATGCCTAGAACTCAGTCGTCCTTGCATGATCGCGCCATGGAGAGACTGTACCGGTGCACTCTCGGACTTTGCTCTTCGAACACAAGCCCTTGTCGCCAAGCCCTTGCTATCCCCGTCAGCTCATGCCATAGTCAGTAGGGATTTCAGCCGCTATTGGAGGTCGGACTCGTAAACGACTAGGCACTGCGTGTGTGGGGTATAATATGGATCATGTTAAGCCACAATTTCCTCGGTAACTGCCAAGACTGCTCGCTTACAGGGGTCCTCTACCCTTTTCCAACAATTGCCACTCACTGATCCTCCGCTCGTCCGCCCTGCCTGGGTTTGGTTGGTGCATGGCTGATCGTCACCGCCGGCACATGCGGTCCCTCCCGCAGCACCCTCCCGGAAGACCAACTGAAGGGGCGGCAGTTACCTTCAGTAGATATATAGATATGCCTGTGTATAAGCCAAGTAATCTTCTTGGGCAACCCGCAGTCGTCTGCCTCAGTCATTCACGGCTTGATCGCTCCTGAATTGATGTTCATCTAGTGGCTGACCATGTCCTTCCTCAGGCGCTTGGGATCTATCAGATGGACGCGCTTCAAGTGACCAGCGTTCAACAAAAGTCGAGTTATCTGCATCTTCGTGGATTATAGTCCGAGGCCGCATATCCGGCAAAGTTTCTTTCCACTCCAAATACGTACGGAACAGCGCTCACCATGTACGCCATGGCGCTCGACTCGTCCCATGGAGGATAAGCCATGGTGTCTGTACGTCGATGGTTTGCTCTCTCCCTTGTAACCCTGTTTTACCGAAGTGAATAAATGTTTACACGCCGTATGCTGCTTTCTTCCGTCCAAAGTCCCCGCGGCTACTGCCGTCGTCGTCGTCTTTGGTCGTGTCCTCGTATTCGATGTCCACGTTCGTCGTGCGCATGATGCCGTCCTTGGTGTCTATCATGCCGTCTTGCGAACCCGTGGGCGTTGTGACCCTGCAGTCGGCCCGGCCAGTGGTATGCATCGTATCCATCATAAATCCGTCGTCCATATCGTCGGGGTGTGATCGCCCTTTGGGGCGGGCGCCATCGGAGCGGAAAGCCGCTGCGTGAGGGGTGCTTACTGGCTGATTGTCGACGCGGTACGAATAGCCGTGTTCCGAGAACATGCTGGGGAAGGCCTTGCGGAATAGTGGCCAGAGCGCGGGAATGGAGGCTGCGACGATGGCGAGATTGCACTCAATAGGCGAGACTGCCCAGCCAAACGAGTAGTAGATGTCGCGAGTGCCTTTGCCCTTGTAGAACTTGTCGAACCAATTGACCAAGAGAGCGAGGCGAATACAAGAGATGATGGTGACTCTGTATTTTTGTTCATTCGCACGTCAGCAAATATTCCCCTCCCAAGAGGATAGGAGGTTGGGGATTGGAACTTACATCCCACCGAGCGCAAAGACACAGAGAATGGCAACCTTCAGTCGAGTCCGCATCTTTAGACCGAGGAACGCCACGAACGGGACTGCCAATACGGCAATGTCGGTTGCGATGACGATAGAGTTGTAGGCGTAGTTGAAGGTGACGTTGTTGATGCAGACACGCCGGTAGCCGGGCTTCCAGTTGAGCGAGATGGGGTTGCACTGGAAGAGCGTGACGCAGAAGATGGAGATCATGCAGCCTGCGTTGAGGACCTGGAGGGCCCGCACCGTATACCGGAGCGACGTCTTGATGCCCGCTATCCGTTCGTCAAAGCACAGAACCGATGCCTTGACGAAGCCCAGGATGGGGTGGTACAGCAAGATGATGAGCCACTCGTATAGCTTGGCTGTAGATTGTTGTTCCAACGTGAGCTTCTGCACGTTCCAGTAGTGAATTCCTACATAGCACGTTTTCATATCTGTTCGCCAATAAATAAGACAAACGCTTGGTCAGTTTCTGTGCCAGAAGCCATAGTCTTGCACCGGCTTTTCGACTTACACATGATCAATGTATAGAACCAGCCAGTATTGACGGCCATGGCAGCAATCATGAGGTAATCATCTAGACGAAATCGTATCAGGCCATGCTCTCGGATGTGTTTGTTTGCGCCGACGGTTCAAAACTCACCGACGCCGATTTGCTTTGATGTCCACCGAGCATATAACCGGAGGCCCACCACAATGAGCGACAGAGTCCATAGGATGCAAATCACCGCAAGACCCAGATGGTAGAGCCAGTTCAGTTCGATCGGCTCCGGGAAGTCTGTCCCGGGCGCCCATGCGCGGGCAATGAGTTCGGCCGCGCTCATCGTCACGTCCCACTCTTGGGAAGATTGACGATGAGTAGGAATTGCTAGATAGCCGCATGCTGGCCCACCTGCTTGTACTTATATTTGAAGGAGAGCAACTGGCTGATCACCAGGGTATCATGTCGGTATGAACGCCCACCAAGCGATCAACTCTGCACGTTAATTAGGTAACGAATGGCAGATGCAGCCAATCCTTGCCTCAGGGGCTTAAAGGGCCAAGCGAGCAAGAACCCCAAGCCGTGGCAAGCCATAGCCACAGGGATGTTCGGTTTTTTTGCGAGGTCAAGTCCATTGCATGTAGCTACACCCGGTCCCTTCGCGAAAGCCCTGGTTTATGCAGAACAAGGATAAAACAAGGATAAGTCTGCCCCTAGCCAGAAGAGCTGGAAGCAAAAGGAATTATACCTACAGGTCAACGTTAATCCTTGTTAAATTTCAGCTATTTTCTGTGCTAAGGAAGATAGTTAAGCAGCCACCTCACGCACAGAAAGGTTTAGAGTCGCTACCGCTATTGATAGAAGCCTCATGTCGAGCCCACAGGTCTTTACCCCTTTGTGACTGGCTATTTCCAAACGGCTAAGGACAACAATAGGCCTGCCCAACTTCGGGCGAAGCAACCTAACACGGCGTTCGCAGGGTACTGAGGCATTTTGGTCAGCGCTAGCAGGCGGTTCCTCTTCCGGGTTTCAAACAAAACCGGGGTATCTGCATTAGTAACATGGCCCTGCCGCCCACCCCAGGAAATCGGGTAAAGTTACAGCCTATAGACGACGGCGCGCGAATGCTTCCTAGTGCCCGCCGGGGAAGTCGGGGCAAGTTCTCGGTCTAGAATTAGCGGCTCGCACTACTTTTTTTTTTACAGGATTTTGATGAATGAGAGAATAATCTAACCACATTCCATGACCTTCATCGCAAAGGGGCTAAATTACAGATGTTGCTGAGACTCCTTCAGTATTTATACTGAAGATTACTACAGTGGCTACTAAGGAACTAAGCATCTAGAGTATAAAGTTCTGACCCGATCTATCCAACAGAAGTGATGACAGCTTCGGCCACGGTTAGTGCTACAAAGGACACCCCATGCTTGCACTGCAATGCCAAGCTCTACCTCTCATCTCGGACCCCTCGGTTAATCCCTGTTCTAGAAGGTATATCGAATGTACAAAAGAGTTACTATAGTCGAATTTCAGGGTAATTTCCACCGCATTAATTCTTCTCGTGTCGGAAATCTCGGTGTGCTGGGTTAGTATGCCACAAACTTGTCTCTGAACAGGTTTGCTGTCGCAAGGTGTCTCATCCACCATCAACTAACTTGTCGAATGGTAGCTAATCATTTTATCTGACTCAGGTTTCATTTCAGCTTTAATTCGACCATCCAATAGCGAAGACGCTGAAACATCCTGATCATCACGGTTCAACCTGCTGGAAGTATTAATGAATCGTACATAAGCAGTTTCACTCGAAATGACAGAGCAGTTACAGGATCTGCTGTGGTGCCAGACAATAGAATGACTAGGTTAATTAGAGCCGGAAAGTCGGCTGATGCACAAAATCTATGCTGATTCATGTCGTATCCTTGTATTGTTTCGAAGCACGGCCTCATCGTTCGGTCAGGCGATCGTTTGCGACCAGGTCGTTCTCGGATTTTACCGCGGATCCACATGTTTCCTTCTAACCCCTCAGATGATCTAGATGCTGAACAAGATTTATGCCGATCAACTAAATATACTTTTCTCACTCTCCACGCTATTAACTTGTTAGCAATTGCCACTATCTCAGCCATCACCGGTGGGGTAGCCACCGTTGTGGCTGTGATTGTTACCGTCATGGGGAATCCCGGCGCCCAGGTTGTTTTTGTAGTCTTGGCCGTTGTGGCTTCGGCATTAGTCCAAGCGTAAAGGCCGGGCCAAAAGAGTCTTGGAACCGAGTTGTGTTGGTGAAGTGCTGCCAGTACCGGCAGATTTGGAGCCAGCGGATTCCTACATGAGCTAAAACACTAGAAGAATGACGATGGGGCATCAGTGAAAAGGACGTGCTAGGATCGGGTATAAGAGATAATCTGCCTATGATTTTAGGAGTAGCTGCAGATAAAACATTTTTCGTAGTTTCTTAGTGGACGGAGGACAATCTTTGCTCCCAAAGCTTGTAGTGGCTCTATAGGAAGGTTAGATACCAGAGCAAGTTTTGTCTTTAAAGGATTGTTGGGATCTAAAGGAAATCTCGAATCCTGTGACTTGGCTTCGAGGCAGCCTTGGCCTCTTATCCCCGCTCAAGGCGTCAGGGAAACATGTTCAGGGAGTGGCTGATGCTTGGACTCGTGAAGTGTTCAAAGTGACGGTGAGAAAATACCGCGATGTTGTATTCTCCTCCTGATATGCACAATGAAGTCTGACAGGTGTTTCTATTAAGACAGAGGTCTCTGATTCTCATTGCTTCAAGGAGAGCCCATTAGTCAGGTTTGACATCTTTCAAGGGGGCCTTTGCTGCTGAAAGGAAACCCATCATGGCTGCTGCGGCATGACCTTCCTGGTTCACCTTGATCTACGGTTCACTTGGCTGTATACAGTTTACGATTAAGGTTAGGTTCCAAGTTCTTCTTGACCCTGCACCACTGGTTCAGTCAGTGGTTGCAATTTCGGCTTTGGAAACGTTGAGCGCGAAAAGAAGGGGCTCAGGGTGTCAATACACCAGGACCGAGACCATATCCTTCAACTTCTCAAGGAGGTCGACGGCAGGACACTTTCAGCAAACCGCAAATGGGAGTCAAACTATTCGACCATAAAGGAAACCTAGACGCCCCTTTTACCAGTACACAACCACACGATGCAAGTCATACAACGTTTGGATATTGCGGGCATGGACAGAAAATCGTTCTCGTTGGTCATAAGCATGGTCGCCTCATTCCCCTCTCCTAGCGCCAAGCTTGGTTCTCATATCCATATCGCCCTTCGGATAAGACTGACGATGCACTCCCTGTCTCAGCACCCCGGTCTTCCTGACTCTTCGACTCGTCTAGTATCCCAGTCCCGCTTTCTGCTAAGCTGGCCTTGCTCCTCCTCCGGCTGTGTGTTTGGATCTGGATCTCCGTCGTCTTCATGACAGCTCCAGTTGGGTCTTGGACTTTCAAAGTATCCTTGTTTCCTCCCTCACTTCCTATGTGAACCTCGTAATTGCCGGGCTCGTCGATTGGTTGTGCCACAGAGCGTCGAGGGCCCGTGCCTTTGAAGGTCGCCAAAGCCACGCCGTCGTGGCGTTGGTCTGTTCTACTATTGGAGTAGGAGTTTCCGCTTCTGGCGTTACGGGTGAGTTCGACGAGGCGGTTGAGGATGCTGAACTCGAGCTTGAGCTTGACACTGTAAACAAATGGCTTCCAGGCTGTCTGTATATCAAACAAGTTGGCAAATTCGAGGCCCAAGATAGTGAAGTCCAGCAACATGACGAAGATGTTGACATAGATCAAGTGGTTCATAACTTGACGCGTTTTGCCATTGCCTATGGTGCTCTCGAGGCGAAGGAGCTTCGTGGTTTCCCAAATGTAAAGCCCAGAGATGATGAGTTCTTGCGCGCAAAAGACGCATAGTTGTATCTTTTCGTAGATTGAGTACGGCGTCTGGAACGGATTGGGGTTCCTGGAGTTCACACCATACACCAAAACGATGATGGGTAAATGGAGCCAAACGGCATTGGTGATAATCATAATCAGCACAGCACGTAACCGCTTTTGATTATGCATGACAATGTGGAGTCGGGAGTACAGGATGACGGACTGCCCGGTGATCATGGAGCACCAGCCTATGAGGATAAGTGTTGCGTAGGCGTTGGGCGGCACCGCCTCGCGGTGTCTGAGGAGATAGCCAACTGCATTGAAAGCTATGCCACATGTTGCCACGATGAAGCTCCAAAAGTAGAGGCCTTTGCGTCTCTTGAAGGTAGCCAGAATGGACAAAATGAGCTCGAGGAAGTTGTAGAGCGCAATGCTGAGGAAGACGACGATGACCGTGTTGAGGGGGCCATCTTTCGTGTCGACGGCCATACTGTCGCTGTAGGACCGAGCCACGTTTTTGGGAAACCATGAGAGGAAGGACGGGAGGAGAGTAGGGCGACAAACTCTTAAAGTAACCTCAAGTCAGAGCAAGCAGAGCGAGTGTTGAAGGTGCTGCACAGCCTGAAGTGGTGAAAAGGGGCAGAGAGGAGTTCCCTTGATGAAACGCATGCGAGCACGATCGCCAACACCATTTGGACGGAGTTTTTTGCGTTCATCCCCACCCATCTCCTCCTTCCCCTTTGTTCACTCTTCCAAGTTTCGTCTCTGTCTAGAGTGCATTAGGAGCGACACGACCCGACTTAGCCTGGAAGCGGCACGGAAGCGGCATTGACCCGAGCCTCCGCCGTTGGTTGCCGGCTGCTCTGAAAGGGCTACTGAGTCAAGCAGCCACCCACTCATGAGAACCTAGCGAATGAACCCGCCTACCATCAGAGTGACGAGATTGCTTTCTGGTTGGCGTGGGAGCTAGTGCAAGCCAACAATTGAGTCACAAATATACGACGAGATGGTCATAATATCCTATACGTGTTAAGCTACCAACAGATGGGTTACCCTGGACATTGCAAGAGGTGAAGAACACGTCCGTGAGATGGACATTTGGTTACCACGGCAGACAAAACAAAACACCTGAACACGAAGGCAAATTGTCCCTGACCTTTCAAGTATCACCATTCTTTCACGTGAATAGAACTTGATTGGGCGGAGTTATCGACCTATTACGGACCTCTGGTGTCTGTCGACTCGGGTCCGTCTCCACATGCAGCGGCAGAGCCTGCGCGGCTGTCGGTAGTGACACCCCCGTCGCCTCTCGGACAGTGGAAAGCAGCCTTCATCAAGCATTACATACCATGCCCTGGCAGCATGGAACGACAGCCACGTGAGCCGTGCCATACGAATCAGAATGTGGCGGTTCGATACATTGCTCTTGTTTTGGTTGCTCGAAGCAAGGGTTCTGGATGAAAGGCTATCTCCCCAAGCAGCAGGGTTTGTCTCGATCGCATGCAGGTTCAATGGCTACGATGTGGATCGCCGCATCGATGCTGGGATCTTTGTGAAATACGGAAATGAGCCGAGAAATCCATTCTATTAGAGTTTGTGGTTCGCATGGACGAACAGGATTGCTAATGAGAACAAGGGTAGCAGCTGAGTGTTTTTCTTCCCCATCCTCCCGGTTGGCCATGTTGGCTGCAGGCGCTGACGCCCCTAAAAACAATCCCGGTTTCGCCATTACTACACGAACGAGACACGACTTAGCCCGTTGCCGTGTGCGCGCGCTACCGGTGGGTGTTAGCCAAGGTACAAGAATGAGTTGTTCGCTGGCCTGATTTAATGACCAAGTCAAGGACCATCCGGGTGAGCTAACCGACGTGTAGTACATTCTCTACATGTAACTTTGGTTGATGGCACTACTGCAGGTCACTCCTAGAGAGGAGCCCTAGACACGGGAAAGGCGAAGATCGACATGGCTAATAGGTTGGGCCGCCATTGTGAGCCTTGTCTCAGACGCCCCATGGGCCCTCGAAGCCCTCACTGCTGTACGCGTACCCCCCGCCTTTTCTGTCCATCGGCCGAACCTACAACCGAAGAACACTCGAGCGGACAGCAAGGATGAACCACAATTGACGGGGAGACCCTGGATTGCAAATGCCGATCCCTAGCGTCCGGCCGGTTGTATTTGGCAAACCGTACAGTAGTAGAAACTGGGCCACAGCGACGCCATCGAGTCCACTAGCAGAGTATGCCTTCCAGATCGTCCCATTGCGGTGCGGCATGAATAGAGTTGCATTCCGGGCCACTAAGAAGCCAACTGTGGCATTGCAGAACCCTGGAAGTTCAACAAAATCATGACCAAACTGCGGAGGTGTTGCGGTTTACGGCTATACTTGCGAGGAAAGTGTCACCTGTATTATGAGAGACAGCCCTATAATGGCTCAGGGGAATACGGAACGAGAGGCGACTGCAACATATCGTGAAAGCAGACCGCATGCGTCCGCGGCGCTAGCTCAGCAAATAGCTCGAAGATGGAAATGACGTGCGTACCCTGAAATCGGCAAGGCTTATCCAGAAGAGTTCTACTGTCTTGCTTAGCATGTGGTGAGCGGAGACACGGCCAATACAATGTGCCGATCAGAGTAGTATTAAACTTGTGTGAGCTCGCCAATCTTTCCTCTTTGCTACGATTGGCAAGCTTCAGTCGTTCTGAGCGCCTCGCAGAATTTCCTGCTCCCACCTCCTCGTCACAATGCCGGCCACTGCGTCCGTCCTCGCTATATGTGCTGTGGTCCACATGGCCCTTGGGCCTGCCGCATGGGGTGCTTTGGCGCAAAAGGTCCCTACATCAGCACAAGTAATCGATCAAAGGGTCTTCAATGTCCTGGATTTCGTGCCGCCGCCAGCCGAAGCGAATGACTCAACGGCACGTCCCACTCCTTTTCAGATCCCTGCCTGTCTACATCTCATGGTGTTCTTTCGTGTTTCTAGCTATGCTGACGGGATTGCAGGTGTTTGTGTGGCCGGGAGTTACCCAGGAGTCCTTGACTGCCAAGCCGTTCCACATCTATGACGACGAGTTTTACGATGTTATTGGAAGTGACCCTTCCCTAACCGTCATTGCAACCTCGCAAAGTGACCCCATCTTCCACGAGGCAGTCGTTTGGTCAGTTACCTACAAGTGCCCCCTTCCAGACCAAGTTCGGTAGGCTGATCGTATGGGCTGGTAACCTAGGCATCCACCGAGGGATGAAGTGTTCTTTGTCCAAAATGCTGGCGCTCCTGCCGCGGGAACCGGCTTGAATAAGTCATCTATTATCCAGAAGATTTCTCTCGCCGAAGCCGAGAAGGTTCGCAATGGAACTCTCAAGGCTGCCCCGGTGACTGTTGTGAATACGTCAAACCCTCAGGTCATCAACCCCAATGGTGAGCTACGCCAATCCATATCCACATTCTCAACTCGCAGCCTGCTGAGTGAATTACAGGCGGAACCAACTACAAGGGCCAGATTATCTTTGCAGGCGAGGGTCAGGGCCCCAATGTCGCATCCGCCCTCTACCTCATGAACCCGCTGGAGCCTTACAATACAACCAGTAAGTCTCCGCAGAACCAGACGCAAAGACATGATTGAGACTAACAATAGAAAGCGCTGTTAAACAACTACTTCGGCCGCCAATTCAACTCCCTGAATGACTTAGTTGTTCACCCCAACAATAGCGATCTTTACTTCACCGATACTCTTTACGGATATCTTCAGGACTTCCGCCCGCCCCCCGGTCTGCGTAACCAAGTATACCGCTACAACTTCAAAACTGGTGCGGTTACAGTAGTTGCCGACGACTTTACCCTGCCTAATGGTTCGATGTCTTGCGTCTCATATTCAATATCTCTTTGCTAATGATAAACAGGCATCACTTTTTCTCCCGATGGCAAGCGAGCGTATGTGACCGATACGGGCATTGCACTAGGCTTCTACGGTCGTAATTTGTCTTCACCAGCCTCTGTGTACCAGTTCGATGTAAACAAGGATGGCACTTGGCAGAACCGCAAGACCTTTGCTTATGTTCCCTCTTTTATCCCTGATGGTTTGTCATCCTCATCCCATGATGACTCGATTGAGCTTACTGACAATGGCAACAGGCGTCCATACTGATTCTCGGGGTCGCGTCTATTCTGGATGCGGCGATGGCGTTCATGTTTGGAATACCTCGGGCAAGCTTATTGGCAAGATCTATACAGGTACCACTGCAGCGAATTTCCAGTTTGCCGGCAAGGGACGCATGATCGTCACGGGGCAAACTAAGCTCTTCTACGTCACCCTTGCTGCGTCTGGCGTTCAACTCACTTAATGCTGCGCTCCTGTGCACAAAGAACACCACACCCTGTTTAATTCCATTTCAGCTGGTTATGACCATCTAGCCTGGGGCTCAAAATAATTTAGAAGTTAGATGTAATTGAAGTTCGATGAGACTAGTACAGTGCAGAACCACAGGTACTACTTGGCTTGGTATGATACATAATCCGATGTATAGGGGGAGTCAGGCTAGACCACATGGCTCACCATAGCCTGATAATTGTAGCCGCGGTTAAAAGAACAAGGCGGTGGGCGATGTAGTTGAACCCAGCAACCGCTCATACTATAAGCTTCAACAACTGACAAACAGACGCTGTTGGGTTGTTGCATTGTGCGGTAAATTTCCGAACTCGTCCAAATACGGTCCCATTAGCATGCTAGCTGATGCTATACCTGGCTTGGTTGAGCTCGATGCAACATCGAGCTGGCAAGCACAGCCTTCCGAGCCGCATCGACATGGCTAAGCATGAAGGCACATTCTGGTTGCCGCCAATAATGGTTCCGACGCTCCAGAATGAACGACTTGTTGAAGCTATGCAAACTCGCAAGACGCTCATGTAACCTGAATTATCAGCTTCATCATCCTCTCAAAACAGTATCAAGACTAAATTTTACCCTTTTGTTCCTTTTTGATGTTCTCTTGTTATTGTGTCCCTTTCCTTTACCCTTCGTCTTTTAATTACTACAATTTCCACATTTTCCCCGTCAACCCGACAAATCTCCTTCCTATCATTTATTCCCTGTACTTCATTCCATCATGCATTCTTTCGGCAAAATCCTTTCTGTCGTTGTCGCCGTCTTGCCCGGGGTTACATCCACTCCCTTCAAGGCACCAGAGACTACGAACGTAGCCGGCAGCCCCCACACAGCGATAAATGTGCCTTTAGACACAGGAATTGTCCAGGCCCATACACCGTATACCCAAGTCACTCAGATCTGCATCGGCCTACCGCCAGCGGCACCCGCATGGAGGCATATGGTCACGAGCCGGAGGTTCAACAGGTCGCTATTTTCAGGGACCTCCCACCCACCCACTGCCAAAAACTGCAAATTTTGATCTTCACGTGGGCGCCAAACATGAGTGTATCTTCGTCCCAAATGTCGAACAGATGGGTAGTAGTGAATCTGCCCTGACCACCGTCCACCGGCTGCCATCCACCGGCTGACTGCCAACTCGCCGGATGATGTCATCTCCTGGAATGAAACTCAAGGGCTGTGGAGCAAGCGTACAAGATTTGGCATTTTTGAATTCTCGTTTTGGGATCCTATTGAAGGGCCCATCTTCATCGGCGCTTACGACGTACATTTCGCCGGAAAACTCTACTTCAACCCGCCCTTGAGCAGTTGAAAGCGAATGAAACGGTTGACATGCAGCAAGACAACTGAAGCGGTTGTTCCCGCGCGTACGACCAGTATATCAATGTTATGGGCAGATCCGATGAACCGTGATAAACACGATTGGCTGGTGAACCTGTTACGTGGCTTTGGATTAGTAGTTCGGAGGGGTTCTGAGGACAGAGGCCGGCATAAAATTCACGTATCCGCTCCTCGTCGTATTTTAATAGATGACCACCTTTCATTTCTTAATGAATGTCGTGGCCAGTTCTTGTTTTGTAGGAGTTGGAGTCGGACATCTTTGCATCAGCATGCTGCTGCTGCCTTCACTGGGCAGAACGCCAAGAACGTAAATTCTTGATTACGGTAAGCAGCCAAATTTGTGGAACGTGGAGTCTCTTAGCCACCAGTTTGACAGCTAGTAGACTTGAAGAATGCTCTCTGAGAATTTTTTGAATGAGCACTTGTGGTAGATGTGGAAACTCGAAAAGCCAGAAGTGCTCGTAGTCGACCATGGGGGCCAATATTGAGTCCGCAGATAATTGCAGAGATTTCTGACATGTTCGAGATAGCCTTTTTCAATTAACTGAGTCTCATTAGGAAGGAGTCAAATCGAGCCAGTGACTCCGGCCAATCCTTCATCACCCCGACCAATCCTTCATCAACAAATGTGGGTTTTGAGAATCATTAGTTGCCGGATACTCCGAAACTTCTGTAATAGCCTATCCGGTTTTTGGTCGTATCCTTTGGAAACACAAGCTACATTGCATGGAGTTTGGCATTAAAGAGTATGGGCTTGTTAGGGGAGCTGTTTGATAAAGTAGAGATACGTTATTGTACCAATGTGAGAAGCAACAGAAATTCCAATATTGCTAGCTCAAGGATGATTGTTTGGCCTACCGTACGGCAATTACAAACTTCTGGACAAGCTGTTGAGTCACTTTGTGTTTGTCTTATCAGGGGACACAATTTTTGCTGCATAAATCGTATGTGATCCAATCATCAACATTGCGTGAGGGAGGAAGGAATCCTCGTCCTGACCGCTCCTTGGCAACGTTAGATCTCCTTTTCTGGAACAAGATAATGCATATTGGCAAATAGTGAGCTACTATCTAATTGGCCACTTCAAAACTGGGAGAATCACGTCAGGAATGAGCGAATACTTGCAAGCTGCGCGCTATGTTTTCTCGGCCATTGTAAGCTATAAAATCCGCCAGGTGCCTACCTCAGAAGTTTTTTATCCATCCTGTATGTTATTGTTCTTGATTAAACTACTCTTCTTCTTGTAAGATTGTCTAAAAAATATACTTCGCAATGTCTGCTGTAGAGATACTTGCACAAGACGTACACGGCCAGAGCTCTGTGTCTAGAGAGCAAAAGTGCCCAACACTGGTAACGGAAATACTCTCGGAAAGTCAAAGGAAGACGTCACCATATGAAGTTCTGAGCGCAGGTCTTTCTTTTCCTGATAAAGACCAAAGCCGTTGGTGGGCTCTGGTCGCCCTTCCGATCCAAGCACTGCTTATACAGTCACGTTACGATATCACGCATCAGTACCAGTACCTTATGCTCATTTATCGCTATGTACTTCCAGCTTTAGGGCCAAGTCCCGACCCGCAGAAAGGAGCGCAATGGGAAGGCTTCATGACTGACGACTTCAGCCCGTTTGAGCCAAGCATTAATTTTCATGGCGACAAGACAACCGTTCGATTAGGGCTAGAACCGGTTGGCCCATTGGCCGGCACAAAAGAGGACCCCCTTAACCAGAACGCAACAGAGCTCTTCATCAAGAGCATGCAAGAATTCTCTGATATCGCCGACCTGCAGTGGTGGAGGCATTTCTCCAAAGAACTTCATGTGGATCCAGAGAATGCGCATTCAATCACACAGAAGCTTGCGCCAGGCGAAAGTTTGTCCCAGAACTTATTCGCTTTTGACTTGGGTGCCAGCAAAGCGTCACTCAAAGCCTACTTCTTCCCATACCTAAAGTTTTTGGAGACTGGAAAGTCCGAAGGAACATTGATATTCGATGCGGTAGCCAAGTTGCACAGGCCGGAATATTCGCTTGCCCCTTCCACTAGTTTGGTGGAAGCATATGTGGACTCATGCCCTCCGGAAGCGTCGATACGGGTGGAAGCAGTGTCATTTGATTGCGCTTCACCCGCAGATTCTCGCATCAAGGTCTATCTGCGCAGTCCTCCACGGCATCCGGCAAAATGAGAGATGTCTACACTCTTGGTGGACGACTGAACGATCCAACCACACTCACCGGCCTCAAAGTGCTGAAGGAACTATGGCCATTGCTCCTTGGTGCAAAAGAGTCATTCTCTGAGCTTGATGAACTGCCCCAAAAGTCCCATCGAACCGCGGGCTTTGTTTACAACTATGAGATACGAGCAGGCAAGGCCAAGGCCGAACCCAAGGTGTATATACCTCTGAAGCATTACTCGAAGAGCGACACGACCATGGCACAAGGTTTAAGCCTGTATTTCGAACAACAAGGTTGGACTGATCTGGCGCATTCATATGTGGATGACCTTCGCTCGATCTTGTGAGTTTTTGTCTCGATGCTATCTCTGCTTCATTGACTAACAGATAGTATTAGTCCCAATCACAACTTTGACTCCGAGGCAGGCACGCAGGGGTGGATTTCCTATTCATACAAGGAGCCTAGAGGTCCTTACCTCACAATTTACTACAGCCCCAAGGTGTATCTCCAATGAGTTGGCAATAACTCATTACCGTAACGGAGGGACGGGAACTCCTTTGACGGTTAGAATTGTGTGTTGGAAAACCCGCTTGAAGATAGGAAGACTGGAGGGTGATCTACAGGATCATTTTGAAAAATTCGGTCTAGAGGAGGATGCAGAAGTCTTGAATTACAGGAGCTATCTGATCACCTGTTCAATCGCCCTGTTTATAGAACAATCGGTATTCGAGTTCCATTTCTATTCAATTCTCTTGACCCGTATTTGACGTACAACCCGGCACAGTCATGGTTATCTGTTCTTACAAAATGCTCCGGAGAACTTGAGCAATGGGCCAAGATAGGACTCAGGAACTTCGCTTCAAGTTAGTTTGGAAGCATTTTTGAAAGGAGCTTATGCAACCACTCACCGACGATGCCATTCTGAAAGCTGCCACAGAGATCCCTCAGCCAGGGTCGTTGTCGAAGTTCGTCAATTGAGGGTTCGAGCGCGAATCACTGACTTTGTCAAAATAATTCCACTCGCAGAAGCCGTGGGTGGTCCAAAAAAAGGAAAGCACGAGTTAGCCAGAATTCATTTCATCCCGATGTTCCGAGCATCTCGAATCTTACTGTGGAGACTTTGTACGTACCAAATATGTCATGCCAAGATTGGCAGCGTCGAAGGATGGCGTTTGGTTCTGGCAATTCTCGACCTTGAACAGCTGGTCCATCGTAGCCCAGCCTTGTCGATTATGGGAAACAAGACTCAATCTGGGTGTTCCGTCTGTCATTGGGGATGTGAAGGGCACAAGTGTTACCCGCTGCCTCGTCGATAAACGACTGGTGACAGGTCTTGACATTGGAAAAGGAGTCAGGAGAGATTTGATTGGTGTTGCATGCACAAGCAAGCAGCATGCCGTCCAACAATGGGAGGGGCTTCTAGGTCTGAATACGACTTACCCTGCGGCGCGCAAGCATATCTTGGAAGCATTTGTTCCCATAGTCTTGGATTCAAAACATCTGATTGACAGATGTACAGTTCGCCAACTTAAACTAAACCTGTAGAAGGGTGTTGACTGCCAGAAGAGATCAGTAGTCCTTACGTACCACCTATTAATGGCACAGTTACCCCCTCAATGGACAGCGTGTGTGCGAGGATCGTCATGCACTGTGGAAACCGCTCCAGTGCCGTAGAATAGTTTAGTCCCGAGAGACCTTCCTGGCACTTTATAAAATGATTGGAGCGTACTGAAATCGAATTGACAACTTGACAAAGCACAGCTGCTTGTGCTGCTAACAGTCGCGCTTACGGCAGAGTGCTGATAAACCTGACGTGTTTTTTGATCATTGGGTAACATATTGACCATAGCAGTACTTTTGGATTTACTATTGCCCTTGGTACCATTCACGAACTCATGTCTCTCCCTAGAAATGTTGCTGCAAAGCAAGTCAGAATTGTTTGTAGGTATAAATGCGGTCACTCTGTTTCTGTGTTTCACGAGTGTTGTTGATCACGGTTTCCCCCCCCCTTTTTTTTGGGGGGGGGACTCTATACAAAAGCAAGCAACCATGAGTCTCTTGCTAACAACACTTCCTAACGTCTTGCACAGTACAAGTAGCGCACGATTGGGTTCCCCTTTTCAAATCTGCGCTCTTGATTTGTGGCAAAAATACCCAGTGGCTCCTGAATTTAAGTATAAGGTATTCTTTTCCTTTTTTTCTTTTCCTCCATCAGTTCCTCTTTATTTTCTTCTGTAGTTCCTCGGTATCATACGAAACACGTCTTTATTAAAATATGAACACCGTAGCTGGGCTTTTAATTGTGTCGAGCCTCTATTGTCACGCGAAACTTTGCGCGTCATCCATGTGCCGGCATTTTTTAACTGGGGAAGTGGCACTTCACAAAACCGACCACTAGGATAATGTCAGCACCCTGCCCTCACAACTTGGCTAATTCACGGAGAGTGGAGAATGTCAAACTTCATTTCTTCATTGCAATGGGTCAATAATTGCTTAGGCGCACATCGTGTTATCACGAGGCTCATAATGGCATGGATGAACTTGTCTCAGCCAACTCATTTGTTTGCCGAGAGATCTCTCAATCAGCTACCAACGTTGTCTTGTATCGATTGTTTGTACGGGTTGAAGTGAAGTATCTACATGAAAAGAGAAGCAGTAGTGTAACGTACGTGAAGAGAGGAGCAGATGACTCGCAACTTCAACCTTGATCGAGATCACGGTGGCATGCAAATGGTACTTCTGCGAAAGCCACACAACCTAGGGCTTTCTCATTGGTGCGGCTGCTACTGTGTTCCTTCTTGCTGCTACCAACGAACCATTCTCAAACCGCCACGGGGTTTGTGGGGTCTTTCTTACACAGCCGGGCGGCTGTCCGGTTGTTTAAAAGACTCAGCTGTCTCGGCTGGATTGGCGCTCGTGAAACCCATGGGAAATTAGGCTAATCGGAAATACAAGCACTTGACAGGTACGCAAGGAAATTCATCTGCCGACCATGCTCCGTTTCGAGCGCCAAACAAGTTTAACGCTTAGAGCTTCTAACTCTTTACAGCCTGCGGATGTCAACGTTTGGCGAAACTAACTCCGTGTGGAATATTCCACCCAGTAACTGGCCACAGTTTGGAGCTCTTTGTGGCATGCGGATGGAGAGTCTTTGAGAAAGTTGACCGGAGAATATTCCATCCATTGAGTAACCCAGCCACCTTACCTTTGTGGTCTACGGAACTAAGCCATGGGACGAAAGAACGTCCGTAGTATGACCCATCCATCAGTTAGCCCCTGCCAGTTTAGATTAATCCTCATTTACGGCATGTGAACCCGGGCTCAGTTGTTGATGTTGACGCATTTAAAGAGGGCAATTGAACCCGGAGCATGATCATTTGTTTTCAATTGTTTGACCCTAGATCGCTCACCATACTTAACTTTGCTTGAACATCGGTCATCATGTACACTCTTCCAGTCGTGCTTGCTATCCTTCCAGCAGCTGTGCTTGCACAGTCCCCTCTTTGGGGCCAGTGTACGTCATAAACTTCCTGCGCAACCATTTCCACCGATATAATTTACTGACAACCTCTGTCCTACAGGTGGCGGTCAAGGTTGGACTGGTCCGACCACCTGCGTTTCCGGCGCTGTATGCCAAGTCAGCAAGTGAGCACTTTCCCCTCCAAATGAAACCCTTGCGTAGCTGCCAGTTATTGATGTCGATCTTTCTAGCCAATGGTACTCTCAATGTGTGCCCGGATCCGGCGGCAATCCTCCGGCCTCGACAACTCAAGGCAACAATCCTAACCCTACCAACAACCCTGGTACGGGTGGAAATGGTCTACACAACAAGTTCAAGGCCAAGGGAAAACTCTACTTCGGAACCGAGATCGACCACTACCATCTTAGCAACAGTCAAATCACCACCATTGTTAAGAACAGCTTTGGGCAGGTTACCAATGAAAATAGCATGAAGTGGGATGCTATTGAGCGTGAGTTGTCTTTTTTTGACGTTTACATTTTGGTTGTGAAATCTAATTTAGGACAGCAAGCCGAGGCCAATTCACGTTTACCAATGCTGACGCCGTGGTCAACTTTGCTCAATCCAATGGCAAGCTCATTCGTGGCCATACCCTTCTCTGGCATTCTCAGTTACCGAGTTGGGTTGACAGCATCAATGATCGCAACACCTTGACTCAGGTCATCCAGAACCACGTCACCACCATGGTGAACCGCTACAAGGGAAAGATTGTCCAGTGGGATGTCGTTAATGAGATCTTTGCTGAGGATGGAAGTCTCCGCAACAGCGTCTTCAGTCGTGTTCTTGGCGAAGACTTTGTAGGCATCGCCTTCCGCGCTGCACGTGCGGCTGACCCCAACGCTAAACTCTACATCAACGATTATAACCTCGACATTGCCAACTACGCAAAGGTCACCCGCGGCATGGTCGATCACGTCAACAAGTGGATCTCCCAAGGCATTCCCATTGACGGCATTGGCAGCCAGGCCCACTTGGCTGCTTCTGGTGGATGGAATCCTGCCTCTGGTGTTCCCGCTGCCTTGAGAGTTCTGGCAGCTGCCAATGTTAAGGAGGTTGCGATTACTGAGCTCGATATTGCCGGCGCCTCCGCCAATGATTACCTCACCGTAATGAACGCCTGTCTCCAGGTCTCCAAGTGTGTCGGAATCGTGAGTAATACCTCTTCCATTCAAATCAACAACAGCTAACTATGAACCCATTACAGACTGTGTGGGGCGTGTCGGACAAAGACTCATGGAGAGCCAATGACAACCCGCTTCTCTTCGATCGCAACTATCAGCCAAAGGCGGCATACAACACTTTGGTAAATGCTTTGTAAGAAGGGCAATCTATGTCGAAACATCGTCATTCCGTAGTAAATCTAAGGTCTTGTTATCCTTACTAGAACCTAAATGTCAATCCTGACTCACGTTACTGTCAAGCGTGGTTGCCAAACTCTTGTGACGCTGCTTTGTGCCGTGGAGCGAGCATGCTTTGGCGCATGCGTGTCATTTGCAAACTATGCAATCATAAGAAAGAGGATCTGAAAAGAAGCTTAAGACTGGGAGTTTCTGTAAAAGAGTCATTAAGGAAAGAGTAATAACAAGAATTCCAAGTAAAATATCCTGATTGCGGTTTTTTTAGCCCAGTCCCCAGCCAGATCAGGCTGCGGCTAATAAAAGTGCATATCAAGTGAATTAAATTCTTCTGATTGCGCGCCGACTAATACTTAGTTAGCGAAAGGGATTTCAGATCCATATTTCGCATTCAAAGTCCAGATGCTCTTAGACACATATCTGAAGGTTGATTTGGAGACTCAGTGCTCTCACTATGTGAGAACCCGTTCTCTATGCTTCTTTCATGTCCTTTCTGACCAAGTCAATATCAACTAACCCAAGTTATTCGGCTCTCCTTGTTCGGCAACAGACGACAGTGCATAATTCGTTACTGACGTGGAGCTTTCTTGCAACAATGCCAAGATTGTGTAACTAGATTCGTTGATGTAATCATTGATTTCATTTCGAATTCTGCCCGAATTTGATTATATCCGCAGCTTCCATTATCCACAAGGCGCATGGTGCTTCCCCTCGCTGGGCCAAGATGGCGGCTTGCACTGCAGCATTGGCAATAACGTCGGCATCCTGGGTCAAGCTGTCTCCGAGGGCAGAGCTTACTTTACCCAAGCCGCGGAAAACTGCACTGGATATCCCCTCTACAATCCTCTGGTCCTGTCGCGGGCCCATGATGAGGCCTGGGCGCAGTATGATTGCGTGTTTGAATTCATGCTCTCGGATAGCATTCTCCACGCCTTTCTTCATCTTACTGTACTGCGCACGACCGGACAAAGCGCCATCCGTAGTTACACTGGAGATTAACACAACCGTCTCGACCCCAGCTGTCTTTGCCGCACGCACGAGCTCGACGTTGAGATCATGGTCGATCTTCCAATGCGCCTCTAGAGTACCAGCTGCACTACGCGTTGTGCCAAGCGCGGAGAAGAAAACGCGAGGCTGTGGGGAGGCACACAGTAGAGCCTCTTCCCAAGCGGCGGTGTTGGGTTCGACAATGGCGCTGACCTTTTGTTCTGGGCGCGTAGGCGGGCGACGCGAAATGGAATGTATCGTGGAGAACTCGGCAGAAGCGGCCAATTTGGTGATGATGCAGGAGCCGACAAGGCCAGTGGAGCCGACAACTACAGCGGTCGCCATTATGGATCTTTTTCTCTCTTCAACCGTTTCGTGTTTGCCAACCAAAGGCTCGTCCGGCCTTGCTTCGCTCAGGAGGAGATGAAATTTGGATCAGGGCGACTTGGACAGATGTATTGATGGCTTTGGAAGACTTTCAATAAAGCTCGTAAATAGAAGTCAAGGCGCTTACCCACAGTTTCTTCAAATAGCCTGTAGTGAAATCAACCAATTTTAGACTTGATTTTGTGAAGGCATTAACAATTCAGCGCATCTTGGAATTCTCCCAGACCCATGTATGATGTTCTGCTGTCTTTTGTCTTTCGTAGTAAGTCACCTTGTCGCATAAAATACATTAGGTTCCGGATGGTGATGTGATATGTGTCAGTAGACATTGGTCATGCCTTGCGAGCCTGCTGCTGTTAGGAGATGTCATGGCTGTGACGCCTTCATCACTTTGCCATACTCGAAGCAGCCTACTCCATTCCAGAATGTCATGGTAATTTACGTAAAATCCCCAGATCACGAACTCATCCGCAACTGCATGGCGCGGTACTATTTTGGCCTGGAACTCAAAGATTGGGCCCTTTTTGCCAGCGCCTTCACCTCCAATGTCCAAGCGATGTATCCCGGACCTCCCGGACCACTGGACGGAATCTCCACCCTCACAAAAATGTTCCAAGACAGCACCAAGATTTTGAAGACCCAGCATGCTGTTATTTCCCAAGAAATCAATCTCGTCGACAGTACGACCGCCAATGCCACTTGGTATTTGACGGGCGTGAGCTTTGGAATCAATGACGCTAAGGACCGTTGGGTGACACTTTGGGCCACGTGCAAGCCCAGGCTGGTGAAGATCACATTGGAAGGGCGCCAGGATTGGAGGATTGCGGAGTTGGTTGTGACTTTTCCTTTGCCTTTACAAGGATACATTTCTCTTCTGTACGGACAGTCTGGACACGAGAGAACCATTCGCCACTCGGACACAATAATGCCAGCGCTTCAAGCCAGGCCAAAAGTTTTCAAAATCGCCCTGGAGTGTCCCATGATCGTCGCGCATGCTCAGATCCACCCAGGCGATGGTGGTCCACACTTTGATGCTACCATCACTCAAGCACCAGCGGTCTGTACTGGCTATTTCACACTGTGCTGTTATCTTTCCCGGCAGGGGTGGGTGCGCTGATCTTGTCTCGATGCCGAACACCCGGAGCCAAGCAAACTCCAGCTGAAACGAAGGCGTCTATGCGATTTTGGGGCTGACTGTAGCTTGGAAGAATGGGACTGTATGAGGGCTTGTCTCCTCCGGGTCGCCCGTAGTGTCATGGGGGAAGACTTTCACGTGGTATCCGCCGCCTGGCAAGTCCGTAAAGTCGAATATTGCTAGATACTTACATATGTTCCAATCTGCGTTGTTGACACAACGAAGTGGGATTAGCCCGGGTGAAAGAGAGGGACAGAAATGCTCACTCACTTGCACGGCCATTCCAAGCAGTATGCTTTTGCAATGCATAGATCCGGGTTGTTCTCAGACTCTTCTTGGTCACGAGCGTGCCATTTTCAAGAGTTGATACTCAAATTGGCCAGGTGTTATGACCAGCTCATCATACGATCCCACGGGACTATCTGTATACCGTATGATTTGAATGGCCACAGTGCCTCCCAAGAACTTTCCTGATTCAGGACTGCCAAGATAAGAAGACGCTTCTAGGGGCGAGTATGCGAGTTCCGGAAGCTCATTAGCCTTGACGCTTAAGACAATGGAATCGGCGGTGCCATGGAGCTTCCATGGCGCAAGCGCCTTTAGGACCCATTTCAGCGGTGGACATGTTGGGCAAGCTGGAGGGCAACAAAAATTGGGGACAATGAAACGGGAACAGATGTTGATCTCCTAGACCAATTATTTCAAGCGCTTCTTGCTATGGATGCGTCAACTACGCAGACATTTCTTGATGGCACCTTTTTCATTGCGTGCCAAGCAAGCAGATTCACAAAGGCTCTACGAAACTTCCTTTGCGTGATTCGCATTTCTTGACTAAAAAGTTGTTTGTAGCTAATACGCGGTAAAAAACAATGAGGCCCGAAATGGAAAGACAATAGTAATAGATCACTGGATCACAACTACACCGTGATCTAAACACAAATCGATGGATCACGACTACACCGTGATCCAGCGATCCGGCAACAAACTAACCTATATAGATGGGAGGTTCCGCACATTGTAACTTGACTAGAACCTACCAGCTATCAATACCATACAGTCCCCGAGATATCCTCTGACCAGCTTCTAGAGACGAGGTCTTATAGACTAGTGACAAGTGACCCATTGCTTCAAGAGGGAACCCCGTTCCCTGCGTTAGATAATAAACCGCAAAAACTACCTACCCTGTACTTAGGTTCAGGCCCGGTCGTCACAAGTATAAACTTCAGAATAGTCTCAAATACCTGGATTTATAAGAGAAGATCATTATCTTGCAATCAAATATGGGCTCCAATTGCGGAGAGCAACTACGGCAACTTCTCAGTTAAAAACGAGCTGTGTGGAAGTTATCCCTTCAGGAATGGCAGAGGACCCAGCCCTATGATCTGGATGCTCAGCAGGAATATCAGCACTAAATCTTCAATTGTATCAGATTCGCGATGCCAGAAAGAGATCGACTGGCAAGAAACTTTTTTAAGAAGGAACCATGAGAAGCGAGCTGGGGCTTTTTATACTAGAAGATATAGTCAAGCTACAACAACAATGAGCTGAAGTCGCGTTGAGGCCAGGACTAGGATATGATAAATGCCAATGCGATAATTAGGGCTACGATAAAAAGGCCATTACGATTGGGAACATGTTTATAAATGCGATAAGGAGAAATGTAGCACTAAGTTCTGCTTTATTTGCAACATGTGATATATGTGGTTCTTGGTGTTAGAATGGGACGAGCACTGCGACCAACATTGCCAAGAAGCAAGCGGATTGCTAGTGTATTTCGACTACTTGGTTTGCGTGGGAGTCTTGGCGAACCTAGGCTACTGCCCCTTCTGTATGGCTAATAGGTCTCTTCTACCGGGAAATAGAATGAAGCACTTTATCTGCAGAGTACCTTGGCCGGCCCATATGCGCAAATACATGGATGATTTGAGACTGAAATGACATGGTTAAATAGGAACTCTCTGTTGTATAAATCCCAAGCCCAAATGCCCCGGAGAGTTTAAATTAGTCCTAGACTAAGAGTTCTACCTACAAGACATCTATGGCCTAGATAGGCCAGAACCGCTAAAACCCTTTAGACCTCTTAGGACGATGAAAGGGGCAAGCGAAGAAAAATCTACGACCTGCAAATGATAGCGATTCAAGGCCGAGCATAGAATAGAAGGTGAATATGAGATGAAGGATGTGTTTTTTAATAAATTAGTGGAAACTATGGGCAAGTAATTGAGGAAGAGATATAAGCTATCTGCTAGTAAAGAAATTATTTTAGAAGAAAAGATGCATTTAAGAAGCAGTAGCTACTTAATAGCCCTTAGTGGGGATACTCTAATAGGTCCTGAGATCTTGAATTCCACAATAATAACGAAAGAAGAAAGCATCGAACTCCAGTCAAAGATAATAAAGTTCGATTATATTTGACTCAGCGAGGGCGACCTGAAACCCAGCTGTAGGCAATTGAGATACGAATCGGAGGGGAAACAATATTTAAGGTCAACTATTATTAAGTACGAAGAAAGTCCCTCTGAGGAGAGATTCGTCCATACCAATGATTAATTGGGTACTGATATCCTGGAGGTCATAAATGCAGCTGATACCCCACCTAATCAAGATCATATCGAGAGGACTGACTTTGAAGTCAAAGATATTGTTAGCAAAGGACGGATTGGCCAGAGGATCTACTTTAAAGTTAGGTGGCTAAACTTTTATTCCAAAGATGATACCTGGGCACAATGAGCAGATGTTGGCTTGGGAGCAAGGGGCTTATAGGATGGTGAGAAAAAGATAGAGTTTAAGTTTAGCAACTTAAGGAGGAAGTAGGTCAGATATGGTGGGTCAGTGTGGTATGAAGCCTCTTGGTTAGGCCAGGACGATTCAGAGAATATATGGGTCGAGGAATGGGATCTTAGTAGGAGAGCCATCAGTCAGTTTACACTCCCCGTGGGTTGTCCAAGGGCTGCCAAACAAACGCCAGGACCATATTACAAACAATAATCAAGAGATCAAGCTTGATCTCTGCGCTTTGCCTTGTTAATTACCAACCTTACATCGATACTCCCGGCTGTGGTGAGCTGCTCCGCATATCGACCATGCCTGGCATCAACCCCTGCTGGAACCCCGGATGTTGCTGTTGTTGCTGCTGTGGCTGTACTGCTTGAACGTTATGCGCTTGCATCGCGACCGGCTGCGCCTGATGCACGGGAAACACGCCTTGCTGTGGTCCCATGTTGCCCGCGAACCCGTTATGCTGTGGAAAGGTCTGCTGCTGTTGGGGAAATCCCTGCTGCTGCTGTGGAAAGCCCTGCCGCGGCTGCTGGGGAAAGCTTGGAAAGGAATTACCATTGCCAAACGAGTAGCTCGGCCTAAAGGCACCGTTGCCAAACATCGACGGACTCTCCTGCTGCGGCGGCTTCATATACACCGCCTCATCGGCCTGGTACCCGTCGTACCGGAACCCCCACCGCGACGCCTTGTCCGAGTCCGTCTGCTGCTTGATGCTCCAGATGTAGTGGTTGAACTCGTTGGACACCTTGGACACGCGGTCAAAGTGCTCCCTCTCGATCCTGACCCGCTCGTTGCCCGCGCACTTGTGGCCCGCGAGCGCCACCACGCTCTGGAAGGCGTTGCGGATCTGCCGGCCGTTCCACACGGGGCCGATGCGGGACCCTTTTGCGTTTTGCTTCTCGAAGAACGCCTCAGCGTACTCGAGGATGTCGTCCTCGTCAATGTCGACCATTTTGCTCGCGACAAGCTTGCGGACGTGCGTGCGCCAGATCTTCTCGGCGTACTTCCACTCGAGGGGCGGGTAGTAGAGCGATATGTGGATGCGCGACTTGAAGGCCTCGTCGAACACGCCGACGCGGTTGGTGGTGAGGAAGAGGATGCCCTCGTAGTACTCGAGGACACGGAGGAACACTGCGAATGTGTTGGTCGTGGACTCAGGCTTCAACGCGGGGCAACGGCAACTCACCAGAGACCAATGCGTTTCGCGCAATGTCGTTTTCACTTCGCTGGGCGAGGAAAATGTCGGCCTCGTCTAGGAGCAAGACGCAATCCCACAGCTGCGCAAGCTGGAAAGCCTCTTCGAGCTTCGTCTCCACCTCTTTGGGCGAAGCTCCGAGATCACCTGCTCTGGTCAGCTCTGGAGGGACGAGGAGGAATCACGTACGCACCGCATGTGATGGGGAGCAGCGGCCGGTGGTTTGCTTCTGCAGCGCATTCTGTGTCCCGTCAGTTGCCATCCTTCACAAGTTGAGACTCCCGTCCTACCGGCTGTTGATGTCTTGCCTACGCCTGGAACACCATGGAGGAGAATCGTGACTCCCTTGCCTGCAGGATCTGTTAGCTGTCTACCCAGCCCTGTTGAAGCAGACTTATTCCATGCCTTTGGATCGGACGAGATCAAAGTGAAAATTACGCTGGCCCTTTCGTGACGAATGCGACTCGATAAGCGACTGCACCAATCGCTTGTGGCCATCGGGCAGCTGCAGGCTGCTCCACGTCTCAGTGCGATTCGTCTTGTTGCGGAGCATCTCGTCCCCGTCATTGTCCTTGCCGATTTGGAGACAAGCTTCACGACGTCAGCCGGGATACCACGTTTGCTTCAAGCGTCAACTTACCCCATTTCCTGGTGCGAAACACAAAGGCAAAGACCCTCTCTGGGAGCAGTAGCAGATCCCCCTCCTCCGTCGGACTGCTGCGCTCCTTTTCCCACCGCTGCAGCTTCTCCCGCTCTTCGAACAACACCTCTCCCGAGAGTCGAGAGTCCCACTCCGCGTCCAAGTCCTCGCCATTAAAGTTTCTTCGGCCGGAGGGGGCCTTGTACAGAGTCAACTCATTGACACCCGGTCGCCACCCGGGCATCTCCTGCAGGGCCCGCTCAAAGTCGACCATGACATCGCTGTCGATCCACTCGGCGTACCGGGTGGCGTTCTCCGGGATATCGTCCGAGTTCTTGTCGTGAAGCTTCGTTCCGTCCGGGCGGAGGACCTGGTTGCGCCCCGCGTAAATCTTGTGGCTCGGCTGCGTGCATCTGACAAACTCGGCACCTCGGGCGGCCAGCCCCTGGCGGTCGATGGCCCCGGACCTCTCCGCCCCCTGCACGGGGACCACGGGAAGCGCCAGCACTGGCTGGAGGCCGTCGTACGGGTCGATATGGATGGACTTGTAGGTGTGGACGTAGCGTGTGCCGTCGTAATCGAGGTGGAAACAGTCGATAATGAACGGATCGCGGAGCAGTGCTCGGTTTACCTGGTAGCCTGGATGCTCCGTCTCTACGCTGGTCCCTCCGCTGCGCTGAATTACCTTCCATATCTTGTGGGGGACCTTTTTGTCGCGGACGTAGACGAGCGAGCGCGCGGGGAAGAGAAACCACAAGTCGGAAAAGTATACTTGATTCATGCTGGCAATGTTCAGGGTCGGCTTGATGTAGCCGTCCATGAACTGGACGAGCACCCGCATCTCTTTGATCAGCCCCGTCAGCCGTCTGTCGGTGAGAGTCTGAGGATCTATAATCGCTGCAGGAATATCATCCGCGGGTATGTCTTCACGCCACGCCAGGTCGTGTTCGTTTTCCGTCACGCTAGGGGAGCGCTCGCAGCGGACCTGTTCCAGCTCAGACAAGGCGCGCCGGATTTCCTTGTCCTTTTCCACCAGGATCTTGAACGGGCGTGAAATGATGTAAGGGGTCCTCTGATACGAGCTCCAGTTGAGCGTCGAGTCGTGAATGTTGTAGTCGATAAAGATGCCGAGTTGTTGCGAACAAATGCGGATGAGATCCGGGAGCTCCTCCAGTGGAGTGTCGTTGTTTAACATACCACCTCGCTTGAACTCTCTGACGTTCTTGTTCGCAGAAGCTTCCATGTCCACTTCTGGTTCCTTGCGGCGGGTTTTTGGCTGGCCGCCTTTACGCTTGTTGAGGTCATCCGCGGTCGGTTGGCTTGAAGGGATTTGAATCGTGACGTGTTCCGTCGCCGGGCTTGAGAGACTAGCGGCCTCCTTCCACGGCACAAACTCAAGCTGCGGCTTGGTGCGAAAGACTATTTTCTTGACGTTGGTAGTTTCGGATTTGGATTCATCCTCTGTACTCGATCCTGATTCCAGGTCTCCCTGCGAGACGGTTAACCTCAACAGCTGAATTTTCTCAAGTTCGGCCTCCAATGAAGCACTAAGCTCCTCAATCTTGTCCGTCATTTCGGAGTCTGGATCGAGGAGCTGCTGATACTGCTTCCATATCGTCATGGACGACCGGTACAGCAAGTTCCGGGCCTGCTTTTGCTTCATGATGCCGACTTCACCCAAAGTCTTGGTGATTTTGGGTGAATTTGAGAGCGATGAGCGAATTTTACAATGGATAGAGCAAGTTTGAAATTCGCGTGGGGTATAGGATCCTTGTTATCCCGCAGCAGTCTCAGCCTGATCTCAGCTGAGGAAGGGGGTGTATTGTTCAATCCGGACACATTTCCTCTGGATACCACCGTACAGCTGCAGTAAGCGCTCCCCTATGGCAGAGGTTCTGATCCAATCAATACGCAGCCTTGCGCTTGTCCTCAAGGATGGTCTTGTAACTCTCGCCCCTCCTCAATGCTCGTTTGTCGATAGTCTGCGAAAATGCCCAATCAACAGACAAAACAGCCCACCCACCCTTGCACTTTGCAGGACGCAGCTGGTCAATCCTGCACCACGCAGACGCTCTGCCTCGCCTGAGTCACGAGTTACTTAAACTTGGAAGCGGAACCCTCCATGCTCGGCGACCGAGCATCTCCAACTCAACAGCCATGGACCTAAGTCCCGTCTCCCAGTTCCTATTAACCAACGAGGCCGGGGGTTTTGCCAACCGTGGAGAGGAAATCGATCCCGGCACCCTCGACAAAGCCAGAGCCCTGTATGCTGCCCACCAAGGTCGACTTCCGAGCCCACTCCCGCCGGAGCCGCTCCAGCCCTCGGCAGAGTACGTTACATCCGGCAATCGTGGTTCTCTGGAAGCTGACAGGAAGAGTCGTAAAGACTCCGCGAATTCGTGGCCGAGTTTAACCGGAACATGAACGGGTTTCTGTCAAAGGCAGGCGACCATGATGCAGCGGAAGCTTTTAGCTGCAAGTCGTGGGATGAGCTGCGACCCGAGGCCGAAAAGGCCTTCAAAGCCTTGGAAAAACACGAAAAGAGAGCTTACAACTGGCGCAACCCCTTCGAGATTGCAGATAGGGCTGGCGGAGCTGTGGCTCGCCGCATCGAATTTCTGGTTGAGCTCGTACCAAACGGCGAATACTCGTTTGCTCTGGCTGGTGGGCTGAAGCTCTTGTGCAGCGTGAGTGGACCCATCCTCTATCCCCGTGTTCAGGCTCATGATGTCCTGTAGACAGCGAGGCGAAAGAAAGCTGTTCGCGAAAAGATCCTGGAAGCGCTGGACAGCCTCTGCGATACAATATCTCACACAAAGGCCGAGATCAGACTGTACAGCCATGACCAAGAACTGAGGGATAAGTCTGAGGGCCTCTACATGGCCATTCTCAAGTTTGTCCAGCACGCAGTGGTTTACCTTGACAAGTCGAGTGCTGGTATGGCAAGCTGAAACTGGAAAAAGAAGAAAGCTGATATCGAATAGTGGAGTCTTTCAAGGCTGTATTCCAAGGAGAAGATTATGCGTCGCAACTGACCGAGGCCATCGAAAACATCCGCAAAGCTTCAGAGTCCTTCCAGGATGCTGTGTCAGTCTGCTTCCAGCAGCGCGTTGCGAAAATCGACAAGAACGTCCAGGACCTCAGAAACCCTCTTATCGCGCTCTTCTTCCTGCTCGCTGGGATAGTTAGAGACTTTCCTTGTAAGACTATCAAAAGACACCAACGCTCCGTCTATGCTAATATGTGACCGTTTTCCTCTCGCAGCGCAACTGGAACAGTTCAAGGCCGACATGTACGAGAGATCGTGGATGCAGATGAATACCTTGCTATTTAGGCAAATGGGCCCCCAGCAATCCATATCAAGCGCGTATCTCAGTCAACTTCTATGTACTCAACGGACCCCAGAGGGCCAATTTGTGACAGCGGATCTACTGGAGAGCGCTAGGGTCGACCAACAGGTTGCCATCAACTTTGTACCCACCGCTTTCAACCAAGAGCAGATTGGCATCTTAATGTCTGATAATGGCTTCATCAACTGGCTCAAGTCACTGTCCAATGGGGTGCTACTGCTTCAAGACGAAAACGCCTTGAATAGCCACGACTCACTCACCATTCTCAGCTACCTTGCTGCGATCATTGCAGAAACCTTAGCGGCACCGGGTTTGATCCGCCTCAAGTTCTTCTGTGGCCTGCGTTCAACATCCAACACTGTCTTCAATGGCGCCGACGGCCTAATGCGCAGCCTCACCATGCAGCTGCTTCAAGTGTTTGGCAACACCAGCTTTCCCATCTCAGCCGACACCGACGCCTTTCTCGAGACTTTCTCAAGGAATCCCATGGCAACCGTTTTTGAGATTTTCACAATGCTTCTTGACAATATCCCTACCGGTATGATATACATCGTCATTGATGGATCCCTTTGGTACGGCACAGAGTCGAGAGCCGACGATATGCACACTGCCATTACTTTCCTCGTCCACCAGGCAATGAAGCCGCGAGGTCTTGTGCTGAAGATTTTGATTACGAATCCTACACCGAGGCAAGAGAGCAGCTGGGAAGCCCATGTTCCAACCATTCACCTCGCTCAAAGTATGCTGACGGTTGGACACGGCGGGGATATCGGTTCTATCAGCAGGCTCCTGTAATGATCCCCTTTCCTCGGAATTTCGCGCAGGGCCTTCTCATAACGATATGTGCGTTTTTGGGGCAATCAGCTCAGATCCTGAGGGCGTCTGATTGTTATCGATTCATGCCGTATCTAGTTCGAGTATGCATGTTGATATAAAACATCCACGTTTGAACATAAGTGCCTTCGAGCATAACGCCTTGAGAGCGTTTCACGGAAAGTTTTCCGAAGACTGAACCGTGTATGTGCACATCGAGAAATGGGGCCACTTGGGTTTGGTGATGGCGTATACTTACCAGAGTTGACGGCGAGGGCTGGGTGGGGATTTTGGGGTGGGATGCCGGAGTTTCCGCAGTCACAGAACATGCCTGCCAAGGCCAAGACTCCGTTCCCTTGAGCTGTAGATGGATGTCTGTGACGGAGATGGGGCCATCACGCTGGATGGAAGCCGGGGGTGGGCCGTGGCATTGGCTCGACGTGAGGATTTCCTCGGGCTGCACAAGTCAAAAGTAAAACTTGAAAATCGGAGACATCGCGGGTTGAGCGTTTTGTCTCAGATCAGCTCTCACACAGTGTGCATGTTCGTCATGTGTGTGAGCGCGGAGCATGGAAACAAGCTTTTGATTTGTCGTATCTCTGAAGAAACGTTCCAAGCACCACCTCCGTGGTCCCCTCCCCGTGGGCATGTCGGCTGTCCTTGTAACAAATTAGTGCGTAGACGAACGAGAGGCCGGCGACAGCGCGAAAGACTTGGGCCCGGCTTGGGGTTCTCATGCAGGAGGACTCTGCATGTGATCATCACCACAAAGCTTTCGAAGCTGGACATCCCCGCAGCCTGGCCGGTGCATCCGCAAGACGTCGGGCGTACGCAGCTGTGATGGGTAGAAACACGATCTAGCCGCGATTGCAGACTCTCTAAATCGCCAGTCTTCCAGCTTTGCCCCCGTACCCGTTCTCGACTAATTCAGCGGCTGTCTTGGGTGCAGAGCCTATCTCATGACTTGAATCTATCGAAGGACAACACAACCAGCTAGATGTTGTAACTGAAATAAGGATGTATTAAAGTAGGTGCACAGAATACACTACGTGTTTTTGTAGAAGAGGAGCGTTCTGGTTTGCTACCGAGTCATATGTATGCCACCAAGACCGTAACGAGTGTTCCGAGCCGTATTATTTCGGGGCTCCGCCAGCCAGCCCGCCTATAGCACCGAGACCATTTGTAGGTAGTGGCAAGCCTTTGAGTAAACCGGTGAGGGGCTATGCATGCTTTGTTAGTCGTACGGATCTTTTCCCATTGGACAAGACAATCTCACGGCTAGAAGGCGTCGGTGCAAGTCGGTTGATTGGTTTTCGGCGATTGGAAGGGCAAAGCCGAAGCCAGCGATTGCGAGAAGAAGGATTATGTTTAGTTTCATGATGAATGTATTATCTTAAGGAGTGAATGGCTGTCGAGCAATACTTGAAATGAGTGGGTGTTTGTGCAAGGAAAATGAGGATGTGTTCCTGGCTTTATACCTGTATCTGCCCCTCCAAAGTCATGTCAAAGTTAAGAAACACGGCTCCTGCCTTAGTCACGAGCTGAACATGGATAAGACGTCACTGAGGCCTGTCTCAGCGGCCTTGGCGAGATCGCGGCCTCATCTCGGGTGGCGTATTACGAGGTTCTTACAGAATGAGACATGGGACAAAAGGACCAGGAAGAAGGGAGATTGCGATAAAACACGATCCAAGCGCGCCAAATCGTTGAAGCAATCTTGATGGGATCGGGCTGTTAAGCCAAGTTGTTGCCACTATGCGCCGAGTACTCTCTTGTCGCATCTTGTGTATTCGCTCTCAAGCTCCTTCTTCTTTCATCTTCATGACTATGCCTTGCCCTAAACGTAGATATACGAATCTTTCATCAGGAGCTCTTTTGGGTGCGTCGCTCTTGCGGTTGCGCTTTCATTTGGTCCATGATCTCCGCAGCAGCCGTTGCAGAGTGGCGATGGCCGAGATCATAGCCAAACCATCACGGTACATCCCACACTGGATCTTACTCTGATTCACATTTGTTCTTACTTCCCTGCTATTGTCTTGTCAAGAGTCGATAACGAAGTGCATAGCCAACAACCAAATTCGTTACTGGCAAAGGACTCACATAACTGGAGTCAAGAAATTACACCTTACAATCTACGTCAGTGCTTTGTTCCCGTCGCTGCTGCTTTTCTCAAATCTATACGCCCAGTTCAGGCCGCAGTCTCCTGCGGCATCAAGCTTGGTGTCCGCGTGAGTGCGAGAGGGGTGGGCAAAGCTTTGGGTCTGGGCTTGAGGGTGAGGACTGTCATCTAGTAATTGCATTGAATCGGATGCAAAAGGTCACTCCAAGACTGGACAAAACTACTAAAATCCAACAGGGAGCTTGTTTGGGTCCAAGTCGCCACGGAGTTATACGGCCAGGGTCGTCGGGCGATCAGCCACTGGTCAAGTCCTTGATATTTCTCTCGCTTAGCATTTACTCTGAAATTCACGAATCAGGGCATAACCAGTGTATGCATTGCTGGACTTTCGTTGCACGGCGGTTTTGGCATGTCATCGTAGAGTCCTGGCCTAACCCTTGACTGGTGGTTTGGTGCTACAGTATTGCTCGTTAAAACTCATTTGTCCACTGTTCTGTAGTAGCGAATAACAGACATTTTCTGGGCCCTGAGAAGAACAGGTTCGTCATGGGTAATCATTACTGAGTCCATTAAACCCTTCGAGGCACTTGACAACGTCACACTATTTTCTTGAGGGCTCTCATGGAACGAAAGCCAAGCAGTCAGAGTTCTTAGCTTACTCTGAGATTTTTTGTTTCAAGATGCAAAGAGTTGGGTTTGGTTCTTTTCATAGAAAGAGCCAGCTACTTTACTAAAGGAACGTATCATGGAAAACGTGATGGTCTGGAGGAAATCTTTGGCAATTCTTGAACAGCTTTAGCCCAGCAAGAATAAACATAGCCACAACCGGCTGGATGGATGGGCTCAAACATTTTGCTTGCGGGGAAGAGTTTTCTCAGCCACGCTCATTAGAGGTGCGTATCACGAGCTTGCAGGGCAGAGGTTACTGGTTTAACATAAACGTCTAGCCTTGCACGTCTACGCTACGAATGTTGTGTCTCATGCACCATCTCAAGAACAAACGGGATCCTTGTCAGGGAAGTTGTCATTGAGCATTGGGGAGAACACCGACGTAAACATTGAATTCTAAGATGGAAATTCATCGGCTGTGGCTGAAGTTGCTTCATCAACTACATTATTTGTGCGTCGAGACAAGCCTTTGTGATTCCGGACGTTCGGTTTTCTTCTGATTGTCCGATCGATGTCTGATGTTGCTGCTCCAGGACAGTGAGATGGTCGATCCAGAATACACTGCTCAGCCCTACTTGTCATTCATCCATTGTTTGGCTAGAATCTCCTTCAAGGGCCCTAAGATTGGCTCGTGAGTCGCAGAAGCGGATGAGGAGAGAGTTATGTGCCTGCAGGCGCCTGGCCATGAAAGTTATGCCACTTGAAGAACCAAGATAAATCTCCCGCCCAACTTTTTGGCTTGCCACACTCAAAGGGGGGCCATTATCCATTGAGATAACTGCGAAGTTGGAGTATCAACATTTCCAGAATGTCCATTGTACTGTCTTCTGCTGATTATTTTTTTTGCTGTTTGATCAAGGCACTCTCGTAGTGTTTGGACGTCTTGTTCCTGCTTATTTATCTCATGCGACTCGCTCTTTGTCCTTCTTTAAGTCGCTGAGAAATGTGATCCCTGTGTCTTTCCAGAAGCTGCCAGAAAGTTCCTCCTCGCATCAACTGCATGGCTTCAACCATACCGTAGCTCATGAAAAGATCGCTCAAGCCTCGTAGGTACCTGTTGTATACTATATTTCTTGTTAATGTGTTATCATTCAATTGACTACTACATCTAAGGCTCTAAGTATTGGGTCTTTCTACTAAAACCCATTCAATGTATTTTTATTTCTATTCTAGATTCTTAAATTTAGGTTATTGCAATTAATTTCTCAAGCAGGAAGTTATCATGTACAGATTTGTAAAAAGACTTTCGAGCAAAATATCCCGTAGTGGTTCTTTTAATGGCTCCTTTCCAATCAGGCTGCAGCTGAGAAAGTGCAAAAAGATAGAGGCGAAGCTCACGTGGACGGCTCATTTACGTCGCATCAGGCTGCGAAATGTTTCCCCGCTTCTTCAGTTCCTTTATTTCTCGCTGGCGACTGTCGATATTGTCCTACACTGGTTCGTTCCTCCGGTCCGAAGGTATACACTTCGGAGACCATCTTCAACCCCTGGCGTCTCCTGTGCCGTGGCTGTGCATACGTCACCGGGAACAACCGAGATCGCGTTATGAGCGGAACAGCATATCATGATCAGGTTAGCGGTCGCAATGTCGTTTCGTCGGCAGTCGGACCTGGCGGGATTGTCAACAACAACTTCAACGCACCCGAAACAACTCGTCGTTGTCGGTGGCATATCCCAATTCCACCCAATGAAGGCATGGTGCCAAGACCCGATCTCGCCGCACAGCTGGATGGCTTTCTTCCGGCGACTGGTGGCGGGCAGAATGTAGTACTGTATGGCCTCGGAGGCTCTGGGTGAGTGTGGATGAGCCTGACGATGGATAATGGAATGTGAAGAGTACTGATGGATGCAAAGAAAAACACAGCTCGCACTCGAATATGCATATACTCGAAGCAAGGATGGGCGTTCCTCCGTGTTCTGGGTGCATGCGGAGGACGAAGCAACGTTCATTTCTGGCTACCAAGCTATTGGCCGGGCTCTAGAAATAGACGTTGACAATCGAAAAGTCGATCAACTTCTCGAGACTGTGCGAAATGCGATCCAGAACGAGCCACAGTGGTTGCTGATAATTGACAACGCGGACAACTTGGGCTTGTTTGGTGTTGATGATGCAGTTCACGAAACAACGAATGCAATGAGGAAGACATCGCTGGGGGAAAGCTCCACACAAGGACGAATAAGTGGTCCAAGATCTCCCGCTTCAAGAGCGCAGAGCTCCGGAAGACACCCATCGATGCCATTCGGACAGAAGCGAACGACAGGGCAGACGAACGTCAGGCATGCCGTTACGGAGGAAGCAAAGCTGGCAAAGACGCTGGATCGATATGTTCCGACGGGCCCGGGAGGCGCAGTTATCTGGACTACAAGGGACAAAGATATCCTTGTCAAACTGGTGAATTGGCGGCGAGGAATCGAGGTGGCCCGCATGAGCGGAGAAGAGGCTGAAGAGTTGTTCAGAGGAACAGTAGGGCGAGACATAACAGAGGCGGAGGAGGTCGAGGAGATAAGCACCTTGCTGAAGGAGCTTGAGTGGCTTCCGTTGGCGATATCCCAGGCGGCATCGTATATGCGGCAGACGAATACGGGTATCAGAGAGTACCTAGGCCTGCTACGGAAGAGTGAGGATCGATGGCGAGTGCTTAGCCAAACATATCCTGACCGGCACCGGTACCTACAGGGGGCATCGAACAGCATCCTCGCGACGTGGGACATCTCCATCAAGCATATCTACAGCAAGGACCGGCTGGCATACGATGTGCTGCACACCCTTGCGTACGTCGACAACCAGAGCATCCCGGCGCAGTTGATCGAGCGGACAGGAGCAGCACATGAAGACGGGAACAGCAAGAAAGAAACCGCAGACGCATTCGGCCAAGTAAGGATCAGGAGAGCCGTCAAGCGGCTCGAGGACTTTTCGTTCTTGCGACAACGCAACACGACGAAAGAGGGCGAAGTGAGCTATGAAATGCACAAGCTGGTGCAAGAAGGCGTGCGGTGCAGACTCAACAACATGCCCGAATTGGCAGCAGAGCCGATGAGCCAATTACAACAAGCCCAAGCGAGAGGAGGAAGACGGTCATCTAGGCCAAGACCAAGGCCAAAATTGACGCCCGAGTCCAGAGGTGCTGCAGGATCAACTGCTCGAGAAAAGCACCAGAGAGGCGCAAAATACTTTGCGCAGGCGGCTCTTTGCGTGCTAGAGGAATTATTCCCCGAAGATGCAGACTATCCGTATTGGAAAGAGTGCGAAAAGTACCTGGCGCATGCGATGCGAGTGGCCGATTCCGTCACCATCTGCAAGGAAAAGGAACGCGTGGGCCTTTTACTTCAGCGAGTCTCGGATTATCTGCATCAGCGCGAGAGATGGCGGGAAAAAGAGGGGGTCGATCGGACGGCTGTAGCCTTGTTGCAGGATGCCCCACAGCACCTTCTCGTCAGCTTGGCACAGCAGGCAACTTCACTGCAGGGTCTCGGCCAGTATCGTGAAGCCGAAATGCTCGAAATCGAAGTGCTGGAAAGGCGGAAAAAGACGCTGGGCGCAATGAACAATGGCACTCTTAACACCATGCATAATCTTGCTTGGACGTATGTTAATCAACATCGCTACAATGACGCGGAGCAGTTGGCCGCTCAAGTACTACAGGGCAGGCAAAACACGCTGGGGAAATCGCACACCGATACACTGGGTATCCAAAATTTGCTCGCGTGGATTTTTGTGGAGCAGGAGCGATATGACGAAGCAGAAAGCCTTTGTCTTCCCACCATAGAGCAATATACGAGAGAGCATGGTGAAATTGATGCACGAACACTTGAGGCACAATCACTGCTCGCTGAGATTTACTCCTGCCAACAGCGACTTGACGAAGCCGAGAAAATTCAGGTTCAAGTACTTGATCTTTCGCTACAACTTCAAGGAGAGCGTGGTATTGATGCATCGAGGCACCAGACCCGACTTGCTAACATTTATTACGGCCAGGGTAGGCACGACGAAGCCGAGGCCTTGTATATCCAGGTGCTGAAATGTCGCCTACAGCTCTTAGGGGAAATGCACCCACTCACCCTCCAAGCAAGATACAACTTAGCACTCACGTGGAGGGAACAGAACAATCTAGCGGCTGCTATTGACATGATGGAAGAAGTTGCGGATCAACGGAAGAAAGCTTTAGGAGCAGACCACCCCGGTACAGTTCTTTCAAGAGAGGCGCTCGAGCAATGGAGGGAAGACTCCATTCCATCTGATGAGTAGACGGCGATTCGACCTTTGTCTCAGACGATCATCATGTTCCCCTCTGCATACAAGTTTAAAGACGCCTCTGATTCAAGTGTAAGAAGGCGCCTTTTCCTCTTGTCTGCGGTTTTGGGATAAATAGCGAGAGCTTGTGTCCACGTGAATACCGTGCTGATGGGCATGATAATCTAGAGTGAGATAAATATAATAAGTCGCGTTCGTTCAATTTGCGTCCTGTTTGGCAGTATATACATATGCGATGACTGCCCATATATTACTTAATGGCTGCTTCTTGCCATAGTCCAGGTCGCCACTCGATCCAGCTACGGCGCCGACACATGAAGCTGCACTGCAATACTAAATTGCTAGTCCGATTCCATTTTTCTTTCTCTAAAGAACCGCCACTCGAAGCCTCATCCTTCTTTGATCTTCCACACAGCATTCACAAACAAGACATACAACTTCATACAGTTTCGTTGCCAGGTCTTCTTTTGGCATAACCAGTGGCACCATGGTTATCCCGAAAAGGACTGATGAAACACCAGTTCAAAGAATTACACATTGGGGCGATGCCAATCTATGGTCTTGTATCAAGTGTTCATCTTGATGCACAAAATCGGACGCATTATCCGTTATTTGTGTTTTTGTGTGGCCCATCGCTATCCTTCGGAGTCGATCTCTCAGTTCAATCGCTTCTCCAATGTGATTCGCTCCTTCGACGTCTTTTTCATAGTCCCTAATCAAGTCCTCTACACCTGTGCCAAATGCTAAGTCCGATGTCGACGCCCAGACAGCTTTGAGGACATCGGGGAAAAAAGCTGCCCCATAGGGTCGAAAGGGTTCGATTTGCTGAGCCATAGCGAGAGTATCCTCGTACTCACTTCGTGCCGCCGTCACGAGGCTGAGGTCGTCGTTGAAGGTGCGGAGAACGTTATTAATGACGGACCCGAGTCCAAGCTGGGTCCCCAAAGCTAATAAGTAAGAATGGAGGCGCCTGTTGGCTCGAGCGCCATCTTCTGGTGCCATTGCAGCTATTGTTGCTATTTGAACCAGTTGGCGAACTCGCGGTCTTTCAAGTTGGATCAGGTCGTATATACAGCGGAGCTGGTAGATATGTTGGGCTGGGCTGCGCAAAAACAGGACAGCTTCGGCCGTACTGGCAACTTCAAGGCTGAGGAAGGAAGTTCCTTTGTGGTACGACACAGGCCGAGGCGTCGTGCAGGTGCTATGGATGTCCCAGAACCACTGGCCCAGCTCAAATGTAGGGTCGACCAAGCATGCGTATGTCTGCAATAGACGTTAGCGGGGAGTTGGCACGCCTATGAACCGACCACCAGGCGTACCACATCTGGCAAAGCCCGTAGATGTATCCTTGTTCTATCTCTCCTGTCCGCGCTTGTAGTACCGCTTCACGAAACAAGTGTGAGATCATCACGCGGTTTTGATTAGCATGCCTGTGGTCCACCCAGTTCTTTTCGTGGGGGTTTCCTGCATTAGCCGTCTGCCTCGACCAATGTTGCGCCGGTATACTGCTCACCTGGCATACGTAGATCATCATTAACGTTTTTATTTTCAGATCCAGTGGAAGATTCGGATCCGCCAAGGCTTTCCTCGTGGCGGTCAATGCATTTCCATAACAAGCGAGGGCTTTGGTGCGGGAGCCGCTGAACTGTGAGCGGTTGTACAGCGCAACCACGGCTGATACCACCGTGTCGAGCTCTGCACTAATGCCCAGTTCGGACGGAAGCTCCGTAAAGAGGCGGGCTCCAAAAGAACGAATGTCATACCGCGGGTCCTTGATATCAAGGATATGAACTAAAACTGACGTTGTTTTTGTTACCTCATTGCTTGGGTTTCGAGTAACGGCAGGCGAAGTGCGCCGGGGCTCCTTCTGGAATTCCTTGAAGGCATAACGCCGCACACCGTTACCGATGCATTCGATTTTGAGACGATTGCATCTTCCGCAAGATGGTTTCACCAGATCACACTAAGCAGGCGTTAGGCTGCTGATGCGTAGTCCTCGCAAGTACTAGACCAACAACTCACCCGTTTCTTCTGCTGTCGGCAGGCATCACAGCCTCGACTCTTGGGTATACCTGGCATATTCGATGGCCTCCAGCGAAACAGCCGTGACTGCCCGAGGAGAAGATTCGCATTTAAAGAACACTTCAGAGCTCTCGGATGGAGGCGGGCGGATGACAGTCTCACTCGCTTCACACACAAAGGCTAAAACGTGGAGCTCTGCCAGCCCGTCTACATGGTAATTAGTCAATTTGGATCTACACTATAATGGGAGCTGATGATCTCATCATCCAATGGAACTACCGTGGTGGTTGATGCCAAGTAATAGCGGAGCAAGGTCTCAGCCATTCAAGACCAGAAGCAGCTTAGTGTTTGCCAACATCAGCCTGGGCCAAGGCGAATCATCATCACCATGCTGACACAGAGGTTCAAGGCAGAGACTCCTGTTCATTCACTGCTAACTCCGCATCGTACGTAAGACGGCCCGGTTGAATCACTGACCGCACCAATATTCCTTTCTGGCTGCGTCTACCAGGATCTTTCCCGGCTTTAAGACCCCTGTCATCGCCAGGCCCCAGCCGCCAAACGAAGGATTAGCCTTGTGGAGCACAAAGAGGGCTGGAGGAGCGCTTCATACACGCCAAATCGGGAATCGGCTGACCCACTACAATGCCGCTCCATGCCTGGGCCAAGAGCGGCGTTTCCTTGCATTGCCGAAGTTGATCGCCTCAAAATAGATTCAGCTTTCATGTTGTGTTAAACTAGTCACAGATTGACTCGTAGTCGTGCATACAAATAGCTGCTGTCGTTTTGTCTTTTAGGACAACAAAATCGTACAGCTCGCTCACTCTACTTTCACTCGTCCTCATGCCAGCAACTGTTCTCGTCAAGAACATTACCATGGCTACTCTGAACGCCCTCATCATGGCCAGCCTCACCGTTGCAGGTACCGTATTGGCCCAAAACTCAACAATTCGATGCGCCCCCGGTCTCAAGATGTTTGTGTCTCGCGGCACGAGCGAGCCCATGGGCTTTGGTGAGACAGGCAAGTTGATCGAGCCAATCGAGACAGCGATCGAGGGGTCCCTCTCCGAGTACATTGCATATCCAGCCGCAAACGGCAACGCAACGAATGGTCTTCCAAACTATTATCAGTCCGTTGGAAATGGCACCACGCTTTTGAGAAGCAAGATCACAGAGTACGCCGCGGCGTGCCCCGACTCTAAGATTGCTGTCTTTGGATACTCCCAAGTAGGCGTGGAAAATTGACCCCTGGGGATCATAAACTAATATCTTGTCAAGGGCGCGCAAATTGCCTCCAACAACTTCTGTGGCGCTCCACCCTTCTGGGGTATTGAGGCTGGGGTCACAGATGTAGCAGAGCTTCTCGAGGTTTCTTCGCCGCTACCTCCAGCTGTCACAAAAAATGGTGCGCACTACTATCATCTTGATTCTGCAACCAAACCTTTCTAATTTTATCAGTCGTGGCGGTCGTGCTATTGGGAGATCCCACTCATAGTTACAACGCCCCCTACAACCACGGGAACTCCACCGGCAACGGAATCTTCTGGCGCAGCGACTTCAGTGCTTGCGAAACTCTAGGCAACCGCATCCGCGCGTACTGCGATCAAGGCGACCCGTTCTGTGATGTAGGTGCGGTCCCCAGCGTCACACCGCATCTAGTCTACGTCCTGGCCCACGGAGAGGAGGTCATCCAATACGTCATCCAGCAGTACGAGAACGGCGGTGATTCTGGCAACTCCAGCTCCCCAGGCTCACCCCAGCCGACTCCAGGTGGCCAGCTACCGCCCAGTGCTGCGAACGTCCTTTCGCTGTCGGTTTGGGCCGCCATTATACCTATGATTACGCTCTGGCTGGTCTGGTGAGCGGAATACACTGTCATACTATGACCCATTATCTGTCCCAGGTCTAGGAGAAAAAGCCGAGGGCTGGGTGGAGGTGATTTGATTCAAGGATTGGAAATGGTGAGGAGTTTCTTAGTTCAAGACATGTAAAAGAATCTATAGAATATTCACTTTCTGTTTGCTAAGTTCAAAGCATCAGTGCTTTTGCAGCTTGCGTGTGTTTGTCTTGGGCTGAGGAGTCCTTGGTATGGATTTTGTTTCAACCTGACAGTGGCATCCTCAACAGCCATATTAGGCTCAGTATCTCGTAAATTAATTATATCTTTCAATAGCTAGTATGAACAGAGTAGCATGCCAAAGATCTTAAATAGTGCGAAATGACCAGAATCTGTTTGCATAGGATTATCGGGTACTTGAGAGTATTGGTCCACCTCTTTGCCGCTGTCATGTGGCTGCATTGCCGATTAGACGAATGTGCCAGGCGCCGTATCCTGGATCAAGTGGATACAACTATCTGCCGAGTCGCAGCAAGACTCCGGGTTTTCTGCAGCATGGTTATGGTTATTGTCTGGTTGGTATAATAGTGGGTGCTGTTCATCACGTAGGTCTAGGCCTCCTAGCAACTCTCCACGTGTTGTTCTTGGAATGTAGCTCGTACAGTCGATCCATCTGCCGCCCCATCCCGTTCCTTCTTGCGCAAGTCGATGCTGCTGGATCGTATCATGGGTAACCCATTCCAGATATTTGTAAGTTGATTGTGTCACCTTTTTGGCGTTAGCTCCGCCACCGCTACCATCTCGTGATGCTCGTTGACTGCGATGGAGGCACCAACTAATAATTGGTTCGACGGCATATGAGATCGCAATGATGAGGAATCCAAAGGAATACGTAAGACAGAGACCAAGAAACGAGAAAGATCCAAATCGACTGCTGCGGATTTTCTGCATTGATTAAGTGTTAGGTTGAAAATGCCCAGAAAGAATACATTGGTAGAGAATAGAGTCGGTCTGGTAATCTCTTACCTGACTAGCACACAGCTGTTTTTGATACTGAGTTGAGGGTCTCCTTAGGTACTGTTGCATATCCGGCTGCGATGTCCCTTGCGCTGTGCTGACGAAGCTATCTTGAAAGGACGCTAACGTCACGTTCCATATATGAGTGAGGTCGTTCTGCCACTGATCACTCGGCAACGGTCCCTGCACGCCTGCTCGATATCTTCGCTTAGAGTCCAGAGAGGATGAGCCGAGTATGTTGAATATAAAATACGGCTCTGGGTTCATCACACGCCAGATGGAAGTGAACCAGTTAAAGGCACTCGCTGCTTCGGTGCCCGATGCGTTGCCTGAGAAGATGGCATCCAGCTCTCCGGGAAAGTCGAACAATGGTGCCGCACCAATAGCCGCATCCATGAACCCAGCCAGTGGACCACATTTTGAGTTTCCAGATGCGGGGGATGCGCCGCCGCGACACAGTTGGTATCTAGCCACGCATGCAATGGGAGAAGCCGCCTCGTCGGCAAGGTATACTGTACGCTCACCAACAGTGCTTACCTCCCTCGTTTTGGGACCAGGCGTTGTGGCTTTGTACCAGGGGTCTGTTGTCGGAGCAATGAAGACAACTCCATTTCCTGAGAGGAAGTAGATGGAAACATCTCCGTCTTGCCTGTAGAGTTTGGGGATTGGGCGAAATGCAGACAACGGCGCGATGCTTCCATTCATCGAATAGGAATACAATGCCCTAAGCAATGTGATGTCAATAAGAATATATGAAACTAGGAGGTATCAGGAGATGGGAGAGCAACGTACCCGGTGAGGTATTGACCCTCTGTGCGTTGGGGACGCATGTTGAAGGCATACTGGGTTTCCAAGGATTCTACTTGGTAGGTGTGATTGACGGATGTCCAATTACCTGCTGCGCCTATCCTCGCTTCTCCATAGTGGTATCTGGTAACATTCACCCCAGGGTACTCGTACGACGTTGTGTAACCGCTCGTGGTGAGCGGGGCGCAGTGGTAGGTGTTTCTGAATTGAATCCGCTCAGCGAAAGGGGCATTTAATCCCAGATGCACACTGCTGTCGATGAATTGGGTGTCAAGGAATAAGTTAGAGTCGTCGCTCTTGCAAATCCCGCTGCCAGGCTGAAATGGGCAATCGGCTTTGCGGTCGACGAGAGTAGGCAGTGTCGAAGTGGCAAATGTCGTGCAGCTTAAGGCGCTAGACCTTCCAGGCGAGTAACATTGCTGAGCATAATTTGCAGCATTGGTAATCCTGGCGGACATGTAGGGGAATTGGACGTCCCATATGTTAGCACCGTGTCCAAACGAGATTATTCCACAATTGGATGACTCAATCAGGACCTCATCGCCCACACTAGTTGTCATGGTGACTGAGAAACCTCCAGCGATGACAAAAGCGCAAAAGGTCATGATGGCTAAGAGCATGGATTGTGAGGTACGGACAAGAGCATGATCCGATGAGCCCCTCCAAGCCCAATATAGCCGGAGCAAAGAAGTGAATGCTGACTCGGCAGTCTGTGAATTGCGGAGAATGACTTGCTGCTGGTAATGGAGCGCGTCCTGCGATTCGTAGGGCTTGCAATATGATCGATGAAGTACGAGACAGACGATCCTCCAGAACCGGTTGCCGGCAATCCCAAGGAAGATGGATGTAAATGCTATCAGTATACTGGCATTGAATTTAGTGAGAGTCAGAGTTGCACCAAGAACCGGGCCTCGTGACCAATTGGTCCAGACTCCCAAATAAACACCGAAATCAGTCTCCAGGATCGACGCCATAATAATGCGATTGTTTGCAAAAGGATAAATGGGCGTAGTGTGGATGAGGAAGAAATGCGTCAAATCTTGGCTGATAATTGCTCTCTGAAATTAAAGGCGTCTCGGCCAATATTTGTATTTTGGATGGAGCATTCAATCCGTTTTGTACTCCTACCAGTGTAGTGCAATATGTGATAAGATATTAGACATGCTCAAACTATTCAGCCTATCTTCAGAATTTTACTGGAGCATGCTACCTCAACACACAATGGGGGGCTGCAGATATGGCTTGGCAGTAAGGCAGAGTAGGAGTGCCAGGCGTTTTGATGTCATCTATTATTAGCTTAGCTATGGTCGAGTTCACTGGAGTGAGTGATCTATGCTGCATAACGAGCCCTATGTTACCCCCAGTGTCGCAATAATAATAGTATAGTATCAAGTTTAGAGGAGTAGTGTGGGCACACTAGCATTGGCAGCAATAGTAGCGCAGCTGATGGTACGCGCCATTATGTGTGGAAATCCGGTATGAGCTTTCTGGGGTTAACGAAGTAGATGCGTGAATATAGCAACCAGAAGGATTATACATGGTTCGATGACCATTTGGCCCCGTCACATCAACGGCGAGATCAACAACGTGATGACTCTTCAAAGATTCATACCTCAACGGTAGATAAAAATGCGCTTGCCGCTGATTATGACATATAATGGGCCAAAAAAAGGACGCCAGTCAACATGATTTGCCGATCTTCTCTCTCGGGTGACTGAAGATAGATACGGAGACGGAGGTAGAGTGTGGCAATTCCATCCACGACTGCATTCGGTGTTACAGCCGTAGTCGCTGAAGATGGACAGGGAAGGGGGCAGGGGGCGGGGGCGGGAGCGGGCTGGCTATGCGAACACGATCAATATGGAGCGGTGCCTGAGTCCGCCCGTAGCTGCGTAACGTGAGTAGAAGTCGCCTGAAGACGCACAGGGGTGTGCAATGTGTGCCAAATCCGGCAAGGAGTCGTCAACAATCCCTATGCTTGGGTAGCCAATACCGTCATGGTTACAATGAGACATGTTACGCCAAATGGGACGAAATTACTGGGACGCGAGCAAGACTCCAAGCTCTCGTGAGGATCTATCCGGAGTCTCAATAGACAGCCTTCTGTTATGCTTGGCTTGGGGTGGGGGCTGGTTTCGGAAGCCACTCACATTTCAGGGGTCGCCACGACAGCCACCCGGCTACAGAGTATTGGTAACGGGACAGCTTGCGGCGCAGAAGAACCAGATCGTCATGGGGGTGGGGGCCAGCCCCTGCGTCCAGCCGAGCGATGTGTCTGAAGATAAGGGTGCCCTTAAGTCGATCGGGTGTTCTTGGGAAGTTGATACCTTCATTCAGCATCTTTCCCCTCTTGAAGGTTTGTATCAGTCTTCTAGATTCGAAAGGCTAGGCACCCAACGGGAGGCTCAGCGCAAATTAAGGCACATATCCTTGCGACATGACCTACCGTACAATCGTCTCCGACGCAGTATTTTGGCGGGTCCAGCGACCAGATTATATATTGCGACTCAAGACGTAGCATGGCATTAAATAATCCTGGTACACTGGTGGAACTGGTTGCTTCGTCACTACCATAACGCCCCGTTTGCGGCTGATTGTTTTTTATTGCAGGATGTCAGCATCTGTCCCTTCGCATAGCAACGGTGTTTGTCACTCTCCTCGCCGGCGAGCGCCACCACCGTTCAAGTAAAAGAAGATATCAAAACCGTCGAATTTGGCCGATGCATTATGAAGTATTTACAGGGGCTTCTCGCCTCTAAAATGTCACCGTAGGGGTTGCAGCTGGGGGCTTACGTTGCAAAGTCCAAAATATTCACAATTTTCCTGTAATAGCAGGCCTTTGGGTTGCTCGCTGATGAACGTGGGAAAAGGGGTTTTTTTTTTTGGGGTTGAACGAAACCACCGGTATCCCTCAAAAGACCACCGCTCACAGAATATTAAATCCCTTCTGGTACTGGGCACTGGTACTAGGCACTGGTACTAAGCACTGGTACTGGGCACGGGCACTGGTACTGGGCACTGGAGTTGGGAAGACTGTAAGACCTAAATAATAAGAAAACCAATATTGGAGCAGCACCAGAGTAGAGGAAAGGTCACATCGTTGGTTTGCCGGGACGCCTTCCAAGTCTCATTTGCGCTAGCCAAGATTTGAGAGCCTCCTGACAGATCCAGGAGACGGATGACTCTTCAATCATGATTTTTCTCGCTGGTAGTGAAGGATTCACCTGCCGCCTAGCCACGGACCATTTACGCTCCACCCATCCTAGGTTGCGGTCGTTTCTTCAGCGATGGAGGCAGATGAAGTCAACAGCAGGGCACTGCCGCCAATCCCCCGCACAAAACTCAGAAAGCTGATTTAGATAGGTAAGAATAGCCAAAGCTCACAATGCCCCTTCTCGCTGCTGGCGGCTAATATGCATATAGATGGCAGTCAGTCAACACGCCTCCGGTCTAATCGTGCTCAGCTTGGGACTAAAGCACCCTTCCCCACCTGAGGAGACTAAAATAAAACCAGATGGCGTGTGTTTCTTCGACCGTAGGAGAAGCTTGAACTGGGGAAAGAACATATGAATTCCGTGCCTGACTTGCTCATTGGGAAGCTAGGTTTCTTACTTGTGTACAGGAAATTTACAAATCCCCGAGTTGAGTCTGACAACTATAGGGTAGGTAGAGCAAGATGCATGCCCTTCCAAATCACGGTATCTTCTGTTGCTAACAAGAAAAATGCAGTATAATGACTACTTAAATCCTGTGATACGCCTCTTTTGCGGCCAGAGATGTGGAACATGTTTCCCATGTCATATCTGTAGGCATGGATGGGTGTTTTATGGACTTGATGAATATATGGAACACAATGCATGGTCAGTTTGGTGCATAGGCAGGGTTGACATGAGTTATTTATAGCTGTGTCGCGTTTCCACCTCTTCCAACTTCCCCGCCCATCTTGTGACCCGTACAATTGACGAAACACGAGTAAACAGAAAACGCTCGGAGCCATAATGAGCTCAACGATATTTAGTTGGTGAACCAGGCCGCCTCAGTAGCCTGTCAATATCCCACGAGTGCCTCGACCCGATAAGAAATATGCTTGGGAGCCGAGCAAGCCAGCATGTTTCAGAAAGATCCCGCAAAGGGCTGGGCTCGACAGAGGCATTCAGCCAAACACTTACATACGATGACTACACGATTGGATGGATTTGCGCGCTCGCTATAGAAATGGCAGCTGCTCGAGCTGTGCTTGATGAAGTACATCCTCGTTTGGTAACTCGGCAAGATGACAGCAACACGTATGTGCTGGGGAAACTTGGCCAGCACAATGTTGCCATTGCCTGTCTTCCTGCTGAGGGCTATGGTATGAATAATGCAGCCATTGTTGCGAGCAATATGCGGCGGACTTTTCCCTCCATCCGCCTGGGTCTTATGGTTGGTATCGGAGGAGGTGCACCTACCAGAACTGATATACGCTTGGGCGATGTAGTCGTTGGCACGAAACTGATTCAGTACGACCTCGGAAAGACGACTGAGTCTGATTTCCTCGTCACTGCTACACCAAGGGTGCCTCCCCATGAGATCATGACGGCTGTGGCCGCTTTGCAGTCTCAACACGAGTTAGGACAAAGCGAAATAGCTTTATTTATGGCCGAGTTGAAAGCCAATTTGCCCAAATATGCAGATTGTAGTCAACTGCAAGATCGATTATTTGAGAGTACTTACGTTCATGACCCTAGTCATGATAGCTGTGACCTCTGCGATGTCTCAAAAGAAGTCGTCAGAGAATTCCGTAACAATACTGGTCCCAGGATACATTACGGGACCATTGCCTGTGCCAACCAGGTCATGAAGAATGCTGTCGCAAGAGACCAAATAGCACAGACATTCAACGTTTTGTGTTTTGAGATGGAGGCTGCCGGCTTAGTAGACAGCCTCCCGACCCTTGCAATCCGGGGGATATGCGATTACTCCGATTCGCATAAGAACAAAAGTTGGCAAAGATATGCTGCGGGCGCAGCTGCGGCATATGCCAAAGAATGGCTGTCCGTTGTGTCCCCTACAGAGTCTCAGAGAGACATAGGATCTCTCTATGCCGGTAAGAGCTTCGCCATAGACTGCTTAGTAGTTCAATTCTTACTTTGAGATACTCCACAGGTGCACGCATGGATATTCTTGATTCATTACGCTTCAAGCAGATGAGCTCCCGGAAGCAGACAATTCAACATGCGCAGGCCCATACATGCGAATGGCTATTTCATCATGATACTTACATAGACTGGTCAGACTTGAGCCTTTTCAAGGAACACCATGGCTTCTTATGGATAAAAGGGAAGCCTGGCACTGGCAAATCGACGTTGATGAAGCATGCCCTCCTCCGTGCGCAGCAGAGTCCCGCAAATGCAGCAATCCTCTCTTTCTTTTTTAATGCACGCGGGCAAGAGCTCGAGAGGAACGTTCTCGGACTATATCGGTCATTGCTTCTGCAGTTACTCGAAACATTACCAGATTTACGAAATGTTTTGGACAAGGAACTCCGTCTTTTCGAAGAAGAAGATGGTGTTTCGTGGCCCTTGGAGATGCTACGTGAAACGTTCACGGCGGCAGTGAAGCGACTCGGCTCAAGACGTGTCGTTTGTTTCATCGATGCTCTTGACGAGTGTGATAGGAAAGACGTCCGAGATCTGGTTGCATATTTTGAAGACTTGGAAGAAATAGCCCTCGAGCTATCGGTTCCACTCTTTATATGTTTCTCTAGCCGGCACTATCCAAACATCGCTATCGAGTTTGGTAGTTCAATTACACTGGAGGATCAAAGAGGACATTCCAGTGACATGCAAACGTATGTTGATCGGCGGCTGAGAATCGGAAAGTCAGAAGCTGCTCAGGATATCCGATCAAAAGTACTTCAGAAAGCCAACGGGGTCTTCCTATGGCTCGTATTAGTCGTGGATATCCTCAACGAAACCTTCAGTGATGGAGCGTTATACCGACTTCAAAGCCGACTTGAAGAGTTACCCGGAGGACTAAGTGAGCTGTTCAGCGCGATTTTGACAAATGATGCGAAGAAATCTGATGAGCTACTTCTCTGTCTTCAATGGATCTTATTTGCCGCTCGTCCCTTGAGGATAGATGAGCTCTACGTCGCCATAGTCGTTGGTTTGCTCCCTGAGATGGGCGACAGTGGTACTGCCATCATCGAGCTCCCTGATACTGAAGAACTTCACCGATTTGTTGTCAGCTCATCTAAAGGCTTGGCTGAAGTGACAACGGCCTGGGATGGGCCAACTGTGCAGTTTATTCACGAATCAGTGCGCGACTTTCTTATCGGGCACAATGGTCTTCAACAATTGTGGCCAGACTTGAGCGACATTTACAGCATAAGTCACGATCGACTGAAAACATGTTGCTTGGTGTATAGGAAAGCCGTTCTGGACACGAGCCGTCGGCGTTTGATATCAAATGCTAGCGAGCGCAGGGAATATGCCCGGACCAGATGGAAGACTCTTTTTCAGGATTACGTGGGCCGATTTCTGTTCTACCATGCAGACGAGGCTGCACGTGCTATTCCACAGGCGGACGTATTTTCCGAAATTGTTTCATCAAATAAGTCGAGATTGTTCGAGCAGTTCCTGGAGAATGAAGATACTTATCTCATGACCAGCCTCTCCAGACACGGCTGGACAAGGCTCGTGGCTATTCTACTAGCTCGCAATTCAGATGACGAAGATTTCGAAAAGCAATTGTTTGAGGCTATACTTGCGACGATTGAAAGTCCGAAATTTGAGACATTTCAAATACTTTTAACCCGATTACAAGCCATGCATGGTGAGGGCAAGATAAGTCTTTTCGACGAAGCCAGAAAAACTACATTTTCTCTCTTTCTATCACGTGCGGTCTTATTAGGCCGCACTCCTATGGTTGAAATGCTGATTGAAGCTGGCGTCAGCATCGAAAGCCGTAATGAGGAGGAGTGCCCTACGTGGACGCCCTTGATCATTGCAGCTAACTACAAGTATTTAGACATTGTCGAGATCCTTCTCGATAGAGGCGCAGAAATTGATGCAAGGGACTCGAGTGGGCAGACAGCGATATGGAAAGCTGCTTTTTATGGGTATTTGGATGGCGTGACCCTTCTTCTTGATAAAGGAGCAGACTTCACACTGGAGGATGACCTTGGAAAAACAGCTCTCGACGTGGCCATAAGCAAAAAGCATGATGATATCGTACAAATTATGGAAGAGAGATTAAAAGAATGTGATAGAAGAAAAGGTTGATGGCTATCTGGTCAAGATAGATATGTAATTGCATAGTCCACCAATCTCCTGCTAATCACAGTGTTTTATTATGAAGCTCCCTGGTTTAAATGGGTATCTTCAGACTTTCATCTAATAAAGCGGGTGAAATGAGCCACATGGTCTGACCAGCTCTTTGCTAGAAGATCATAATGGCCCTTTTGACCTACTGTGGACTATCTCCTAGTAACCTGGAATCTCAGAGACGCTCGACACATTAATCTCTTCCTTGCCGTTGATCGATCGTCGAAATGAAGCACTAGTCGGGTACACTAGAGGTTCTCGTCAGCTTTTGGGCATAAATAATCAACTCGGGCGCACATACCGACGCGGCGAAGTCTGTTGGAGCTTCCAAGAGGTTGAAACTTTACCAAACCATGCCAAGGATCGAGTCTCAGATGGTTGACCCAAAACTAATTTCTTTCCTTGTTCCAGCTGTTTTGTTTCGGGAATGCAAGCTTTCCGACAGTTTGCCAGGGATACTTCTCGGCATCCCACTCTACTCCTCCATCCTCGACCGGCTGTTCTTCAAGGTTCTCAAGACGCTGTACTCGCCTTGTTTGGCACTAACTGTCTCCTCGCCGCGCGGCTTCTGCTCCTCGCTCGATGGCTCGATTCTATACTTGACGACGTAGTTACCGAAGCGGTACGCAGTCTGAGAGTAGAAAGTCGTTGCTTCTAAATATTTGTTCGGTACCCTACCCCGCTCCTTTTGTAGGGCGGCATCGTCGCGTTTCTCGATTTCCTTGAACTCTTGCGTAGTGCCATATCTGTGTTTGAGGCGGAGATCGAATATTTCCTTGGCAGTCTTTGCGTTGGCTAGGTCAAGGGCTGGGGTACTATTGAACTCGACATCTTGAGTAGGATAGTTCTTGCCGGCGTCGAACATCGTGCCGTGGACGTTGAAAATGTTCATCGCCAAGCCCCGAGGTTGAGGAAGCCGGTCCTAGGAATTTTGTCAACGACCAGATCACGGCCACAAGCTCAACAAATGACGTCTAACTCAGGATCGCTGGGCTCCGAACTGTACCGGCAGATGATGGGGTACCCGCCACCATTCGCAAAAAGCTCGGTTTGCCTGAGGTGGGATGGGGGATCATTTAGGACTGTGAGGGTGCCCTTCACAACACCTTGGGTGCGGGCATGAGTTCCGCCATAACAATGCTTCTTCTTCTCGTAGAATTGTCGCTGGGTTTGGTGCACCAAATCGACCAGGGCTTGGATGTCTTTAGCCTCATCCTCCGGAATCTGCTCAACTCCTGGGGCATCCCAGGCAATATAATTACGATTCAACAAGGTAGCCATCAGTGATAAGTTGTTATTGTCTCGTAGGTCTTAGTCTCGTGTTTGAATGATGGTGTGAGGGAAGTTGTGAGCTTGTTGGACGTCTCCACGGGGAAGAGCGGCTACTTATCTACCATAAGTACGGCGACAATTTCATTGAGGTTTACTGGTCAAATTTAGGACGGTATATGACGTGTTTAACGATGATTAACCCCGACGAGATTACTTAGCGAGTTAACTACGTAGAGCAAGTTCCTATGACAAATAAGTAGGCGTCCAATCATGTTATACAATCTGAGACATGGAGTCATGACAGCATTTCGCTGTTAGCAGCGGCTAGAGCAAGCCGTGCAAACGAGGCCCTAAACATACGCATGCCATATCACGCGATAGTGCCCGTGCTACCTGCTGCCATTAATTCATTGTTGCACTTCTCCTCTTTTCATTGCGTAAACAACATCTCGCCGATGATCTGGGATTTACTTTTGGGTATGGGGACCGGAACAGCCCTCCAAAAATGATGCATATTAATCTGAGGCCGATGATCTGGGATTTGGCCGCCTGCTCATGCGCGTTGTCCGGATTCAGCCAAGTCTTGGGCATCCGGCTATTCAATCACCTACAAGAAGACTGTCAAATGGTCGGCGCCTCCCGATAGCTTTGTCAACGAAGATTTCTGACGCTGAAAGCTATAGCGTCCGACCGCGTGGTTCTCCTCGATTTCCGGAAGAAGAACCGTCTGCTCATGGCTTGTAATGAACTATGTGTTTGAAAACCTCAGATTTGGGAATATCAAGTAAGGCTATAGCTACCATAACAATGGCTCAGTGTGAAGACCCAAGCCCAGAGCGTCAGATGCAGTACCAAAGTCAACAATGAAGGTCTCTACAATGAAACGCATTTACAACAAGACACTTACAGGAGCCGCCTTGAAAAGGATTTCCCAATTTCTTCAATCTCATTTAACGAATTTCCAGAGACCCTCATAGGCTTCTTCATCTTTCGTAGAAATGCAACTGAGGATGTATGAGGCTATCTTCCCACCCCATCTTTTCAATCTAGTAGTTTCCTTGCTTAAAGAAGCGCAGAGTCAGTCAAAATGACATGCCGCATCCATACATCGTCGAACAAATCCAGCCTCAGAGCATTCTCAGGCAAATTCATAGGTGCAACCGTGAACCCCCCGGCAGTGTCGTTGTTTATAGTCACAGAGTTTGTGCTGCCGTCACTGGCCGCATTGGTAGCGGCGGGTGCCGACGGCCTGGCTTTTTCGAGTGCCGCACTCCATATGGCCATGACAATTTGCAAATGTACAGCAAGCACGCCGAATTGGTCATTCCCATCTGGTTCACCACTCGTGGCTGCTGTTAGTCCCTTGCAAATGTCAACGCCGCGCTGAAGGGTTGCCATCAGATCAACGCTCTCTTGTACAGTACTCACGTCCCAAGCTGGGTCGTCTGAAAGAAGCAGTCGATAAACAACACGGGTGCAACGCATGTATTGAAGCCAATAGTGCATATGTAAGGCGCGGTAATCTTGGGGTGTTAATGCGAAGAAGCTGTCGAAGAAGCAGTTGAGTGCATAGAGACAGGAGTATAGGCTTTCTGCCTTAGCGAGGTTGACACGGGAGCTTGACGATGAACTTGGGTTTTGCAATGCCAAGTCGTGAATCAATGTTTTGGACAAGAAAAGCCAGAATCTTACAATGTCTTTTAGAAATCTACTGGTTAGCAAAAATTCTGCTACATTCGCGATGGTTTTCTTTTTTTTTTTCATGTGGGGTCTGATAGGCAGCTTACTGTTGTCAAGCAATTCGGGACGAACCCTGCCGCTTATCTCTTCAAAGGATTGCTTTAACACCTTCAAGGCAATGGTAGGAATCGTTCTGTGTTGCTCTCGTATGACACTATTTCCATTTTCATGCTCCCAGGTTAAAGCATTGAAAACGTCGTCCAGTAGTTTAGAACAATTTGTCAACACTACGAGAACCTCATCGTTTTCCCATTCGGGCTCTGTTGCGAGATGGTGCAAGCATTCCTTCATATGCGGTGTCCAGCGCATTGGTGAGGTGCCCAGTTTGTGAAAAGTGCTGAAGCTCAGGTTAGTCCATGTCAATCACTTATAAATGAGATGCGGGCATTCAAACCAGGTAAATGGCGTTTAAACTGACCTTGAACAAAGACAAGAGCAGGCTAAAAGGATTCTCCGTTCCTCGTTTGTGCGCAGTATTCTGTGCAGCTGCGATGAGCCATGTTCAGAGCTCCTCGGTTCCAGCGTAGCGTTGGCACCATATGCGAATGTTTTGAAACCAATTGCTTCGGTACCGGGAGGCTTATTAAGGAGAAGATCTTCGACAAACGATGCTGCTATTGCAGCGCCCATTTGGAATGCCTGGTTTCCATTGTGTACGAAATCGCCCCAAGTCGAATATACGATATGCCCCAGGAGCAGGTCTAAACTGCGTTCGAATCGAACGAACACGGCTTCGGCAAACACCCGGCGAAAAGTTTCTTCGAGCATTGATTTTAATGTAATTGGACTGCTACATACTGCTTGGATTGCCAGCCAGAAGAACGGCTTTTGCAGTCGCAGATGTGTCGTCCTAGAGTTCTATTAGCCTATCGGAGTAGTGGCTATAGTTGTTGGTGTCAAGGCTCACGTAGTCTCCGGTGAAAGATATGCCATGGGGAAAATGGGAATGTAGGTGGATCGGAAGAGCTGTAGGCGTTCTTCTGCTTTGCTCAGATCCGTTTCTTCAATATCACGACACAAAATGTCGATCGCGGATGCCTCCAATAACATCTGTGAGGCTGACGAGATACTGGCAGAGGGTATCGCTGGTCCAGTTCTTCCAGGATGGGGTGGTCGTGGTCGGAGCGGAGATCTTCTAATACGGCCAGTTAACATTACCCTAATCATCTGACTCTAGACACACCTCATCAGTCTAACGATAGTATTCAGACCTACGACAATGGATCACGATCCACCAGCTGTGATTGGGCTGGTACATCTGAGGGGTTGGGGAAGGGGGCCATGATCACAATGACTTACGCGTATTGTAAGCGATCTCGTTCTTCAGATGATCCGCTTGTGAGGCCAATTGATCGAGATGGTGACTGCAATAGACTGATAAGGTCCTCCAGTCTTTCTTCGATCTTGGCAGTTCTGTTTGGTGGTCGACCGCCGCCTCTCTTGCGAGAGGTTTGCAAAGGTTGACAAGGTCTGGCTAAACGCCGACATCTTTGACAAGAAGCGTCGGCCGAGTTTCCAGTACGCACACACTTGCACTTGGCCTTGGAACAACCTATACAGGCCTGTCCATAAGGAACGGGTGTGCGAGTTGTCCGAGTGGGGACCGTTGGGGCGGACCGCTGTGACATGCTGGTGTGCATTACTGTGCTCGCCCAGGTACCCAACTACACATATCTCTGGCTCCAGAATCGTGCGGATAAGCTAAAATGGTTGTAAGGAGACAATGGAGATCCCGTCCCGCAGCGACCCTTTGACGTAAGTTGTGCTTTGTGGAGTGAGTTTGACGGCACGGAGGAGTTTTGGCGCCAACACCGCCGCCGCTAGTTTGACGACTTTCAATTGTTACGCGCATATGTGCGGTCTAAGTCCGCATCCTTGCCTATTCCGGTTCACGCTATGCGCTTACAGGGGCCCACTAGGGTCTAATATCCGTAATAGCCGAGTCCTCAGTCCATGGGCCGGACGAGTTATAGTCCCGAACACCGTTCACTACAACAACTATCGACATGACTGGTTTGATTGCATGTCGAGAAGCTTTGGGCGGTTCTAGCGAAGGCAAAATGGTACTTGGAGAAGTACGAGCGGCCTATAAATATCTCCTACCAACCTCCGAACTTGTTACTCCAATCTGCAGCTGATCTCATGCTGGCTTGACCAACAATCGCTATACCTACTGAATTCAATAATTGGACACCTTTCAAGCAACCTCATTCCCAAATATAAAATGTCAACGGACAAGAAGGTGGTATTCATTACTGGTGGTAAGTAATCATCAAAGCTACCAACTCAAAGCAAAGGACATCGTGAGCTCATACCGCCCCCTACAGGTAACACTGGACTTGGTTTGGAGATTGTAAAAGCCCTTGCCGCTTCAACCTCAACCGCTTATGAACTTGTCATCGGGTCCCGTTCTGTCACCAAAGGCGAGGAGGCTATCGCACAAGTCAAACTTGCTGTTCCTAATACAACTTCAACCTTCAGCACAGTACAGGCGGACCTCTCATCCGACTCGTCACTTGAAGCCGCAGTGAGGAGTTTGGACAAAGGATTTGGTCGGCTGGATGTTCTCATCAATAATGGCGGTATCCAACTTGATTCATCAATCACCCAGGGCAAAATGACTACTCGCGATGCCTTTAATACGACATGGGACACGAACGTGACTGGAACCCATATCTTGACCACGATGGCGGTTCCTTTACTTCTTAAATCTACGGAACCAAAGATACTATTCATCACAAGCGGCACGTCTTCTCTTAGTGAATCGGAACGCTTCGATATCGCAAATATTGCTCGCCTCAACGCAAGTCCACCAAATGGATGGCCCAAGTCGGCGTCTACACCCTTATATACCTCTTATCGGAGCACAAAGACAGGGCTCAATATGTTGGTGCGCGAATGGCATCGCATTCTTCTCAATGACGGAGTCAAAGTATGGGCTATCTCGCCAGGATTCCTCGCTACGGGTCTGGGGGGTGCTGGCGCCGAGGTTCTGAAAAAGGTCAGTTGTTGACCCCCCCCTGGTTTTTCTATAACGTTGCGCTGACAAACAAGCAGTTTGGAGCTAGGGACCCTGCCGAGGGCGGTCGTCTTGTTAAGGCTGTTGTAGATGGCGAGCACGACCACGTTGTTGGAAAGGTCGTTCGGGTAGATGGCATTCAAGACTGGTAAACCAATGCCGCCCATGATCTTAATCTTGAGCCTTGGGACTATGTACAGGATATGCATTTCAAATCTGAATCTTCTAAACGTTAGTTAAGAAAATAAAGATGAACAATGTGGAAGGCACCAGGGCAGTGACGGATTCTCCCGATGGATATGCATTGAGCTGAACGTTATCCCGAAAACTTAGAACGCGGTTCCACGATTAGAGGCACTGCCTGGACGATATATTACACGGAAATAATACGGAGCGGCTATGCTGGGACAATTGATTCATGGTCGATGCATTCTTTTGACTCCATCGAATATGTCCTCAAGCATATTTAGGGAAGCTTGCTCATTTTAAGTTGTCTCCGGTAGTGCTTCGAACTAGTAAACAATGGCTTTGTCATGAATCCATTCTCTTACAGTGTCGGTAAGCAGGTCAAGGACAGGAATATTGACTAGGTTATCCATCAAGAAGGGCTAATTCTGGATGATTGTCGGCAGCTTTGCCGCTACCCTTACTCGCATCTCATGTACCATTTTCCACATCCGCATCTTCGGAACCACAATTGACTCAAGTAAAACCTCATCATCTTCACTTCCATCCAGCGCCGTAGTATCTTCTCGTTACGTACTTGCCTTTACTCAATGCTACGTCCAGAAAAAAGAATTCTAGGAAGTTTGAGAAATGCAGGTTTCATTGACTAGTCAAGAACTAGTGATTTTTGCCCTCCTGTTGGTTCTAAATCTTTGCCATGTAACACAGATTTCGACATCTCTTTCAGCCGCAATCGGAGTGCGGAACCTGTATGTGCCGGCAATGATTTATCTTAAGCAGCCGCCCCATACAGCTTTCCAACTCTAACCCTGTGAAGTTCTAGCCCCGTCAAGTCCTCATAGGCCCTGGGCCTCTCCGGTGTAATGAATTGCTTCATTGGCCCCACGTTCACTTCACGACGGGGCTTGATGAAACATGCGAGCGATTGACGCTCTGGTAAGATGCCCTTGGCCACGTCTTGCATACTGATCGGGGTAGCAACTTGGTGCAGACCCGCCTTGAGATAGTTGTTGGTCATGTACTCAAGACTGTTGCTCACGTACACCAACACCTCCGTGGGATCCCCGTGCACGAGGGGGATGAACGCTTCCGGCTCGGAGCTATAGCGGTCTTGCACCTCGAGGCCTCCGGCGTCGTCTTGGAATAGCAGCGTAATCATCCCAAAGTCAGTGTGCGGCCAGGCACGACGGTACTTGCCGGTGTTCAACTTCTCTGTAGAGATCGGGGCGTAGTAGTTGATACGAAGCTCGTCGATGATTGGAGACGCGCAGCAGCGGTCCAAAAGCTCGCCTTTAGCAAGGCCGAGACCTTGTTCCAAGTTTTCCAGCACTTCCCGGCCAACGACGTGGCACTTCTCCAACAAGTCCTCCATGAACTGACGATAACCTGGGATACTGGATTCCAACGGCCATTTGCTGGGGAACTCAGTATCAGCTGCAGAGCTGTGGTCAAAGTGTTCCTACAAAGCCGGATTGTATGTTAGCAATTTCTCATTTAGGAAATCATAGCGAGATGAGGAAGTCGACCTTTTCGTCTTCAAGTCCTTCGTTCTCGACCATGTCGAGCTTTGAGGTATTCTCGGAGCCGACATAGCTCCAACCTCGCTGAGGGTTTGCATTACGTTCGTTCGGAATTGCTTCCTTTTCCGCAACGGGGAGCGAGAAAAACTTCTTGCCCTATATCAACAATGTGACGTTAGTCGTGTTATCAACCTTGCTAAGTTGGGCCAAATGATCTCTACCCATTTGAAGCCTTCCTGGATTGTCTTGGCAGAAATCGAGGTATTCTTCAGGCGCATAGCACCGTGCTTACGGAGTTCTTCCGTAATTGCAGTGGCCAACTTGGTACGATCAGCGTCGGTGCCATTGTAATAGATGGAAAAGTCGATGACAGGAAGAGTAGACATCTTGTTGCTGGGCTAGGAGACTGGGTCACCAAATAAATGAATCTGTTGAGAGGATTGAAGAGCTATATGTGAGAATCTGATGGATGAAGGAGTTGAGAGCTATGCAGAGAATTGGGGGGGATTTCCATGCCTTTTAACCTTTCTGTCAGGATGTTCGTCGTTAGAATTACTTTTTGATGTTTCGATCAATCCTACGCAATGAACGATCCAGCTTCTCACGAAAGTCACAATGCGTACAGAAGCGTAGCCACCATTCCCTCAAGGTAGCTTACACGGAATGTCTACAAGTTCAGTGTACACTCCTTCCTGTAAAGCTGGCTTACGCCGCTTCCCTCAAGGTAAATTGACACCATTCCTGGAGCTAAGCTCATATCACTTCCTGTAAGGCTGACTTACTCCCTTTTCCTAAGGTTGGATTATGCCTCGGCCTATATGGTAGCTTATACCCAGTCTGATTAGGTTAGCTTATACCCTGAGCATAAGTTTGGCTTACACCTTCGCGTCAGGTTGGCTTACACCCCTTCTTGCAATGCTATATTACTACAAACAGAGAACTTGGAAATCAAACTTCGAGGGCGTAGGCGCCTCGTAGATTCCACTTGATAACAGGCCATTCTCCTTTTTATTCCTTCCGTTCAGGTGGAACTACTCAGAGGCTCCATTGGCGAAACATATTGGCGACCGTATCCACTTCTCTGTCCTTGAACTGCCTCGAATAGTAGATACGCGTGCATCAGCAGCGTGCGTCTTCAAAAGAACGAAGCCTTCTGCCCATATTTCGACCATTCACATACCCTCAAAACATCCCTTTGCCACCATGACGGCCGCTGGTTCCAGCCCGGATAATACTCACAGCACAAACGGCGCAACGATGGCTTACGATGTTGAGAGCGTTAGACAGCACTTTCCAGCATTGCGAGGAGATCTGGTTCCCCTCAACAACGCCACAGGTAGCTTGGTGTATGAAGGTGCTGTCAAAGCGTACGTATTGTTTTTCCTTTTTTTTTTTTTCCTTTCCAAGTCTTCATCATTCACAATTAGAAGCCCGAGCCGAAGTTAATAGTCAACCCAGCATCGCAAACGCCATGTCAACCTACCAACTTGACTTCATCGGCGGTGATGCAGTCAGTCAGCGTCACACTGATGAACGCAAGTCGAAGTACGCCGAACTCGCAGCGTTCATGAACGCCGAGCCCGACGAAGTTGGTACGTGACAGCCGGCATAGGCAAAATTGCAATACCATGACAAGTATGCTCTCTGACAACCCTGTGCAGCTTTCGGTCCCTCCACTAGTGGCCTCATCCGTAACGTGACAACCTCCTTACGTCCGTTGCTCAACTCTGACTCGGAAATCATCGTTTCAACATTGTGTCATGAAGCCGGCGTCACATCATGGGTGGCTCTGGCACGATCCTTGGGCATCGAGATTAAGTGGTGGTCACCGCCTGGTGGGAAGGGTAATACTACTGCCAAACTTAGCATCGCGACTCTGAAACCGCTGCTCTCCCCCAAGACTAGGCTTGTCGCTTGTGGTCATGTATCAAACATATTCGGTACCATCCATGACATCCGTGCAGTCGCAGATGTTGTCCACACAGTTCCGGGTGCCCTGCTCTCGGTCGACGGAGTGGCGTGGGCTCCTCATCGGCCCATTGATGTCAAAGAAATGGACGTTGACTTCTATTTCTTCAGCTGGTACAAGTTGTTTGGGCCACACTATGCACAAATGTACGCCCGCAGCTCCGTACAGCAACGGTACATGACGAGCCTGGGCCTTTATCATTTGGACCCCAAACCCCTCGACATTAAAGTCCGCCTAGGCATGAACTGTTTCGAGTTCGAAGATGGTGTGCTTGAGGTTGTACGGTACATTCAGCGCATCGGTTGGGATAATATTATCAACCATGAAGTAGTCATCGTCCAACCTCTGCTCGAATACCTCAACTCACACCCGAAATGGTTCACCCTTTACGGCGAAAAGTCATCTGATCCGAAGCTTCGAGTATCACTTGTTTCGTTCACGGTCAATGGAGTGTCTTCCAAAGTCATCGCCAAAGCCATACACGAGTCATCTCCGTGCCGCATACTGGCAGGGAACGCTTATTCACTCAGGCCGGTGCATGACGTACTCGGACTGGATGATGGGGGTGTGCTTCGTGTGAGCTTGGTCCACTATAACAATCTTCAAGACATCCAAACTTTCATCAATGCTCTGGATCATGTAGTACAGGCACAGTTCCAACATCGGGTTCAATGCTAGTCCACATAGTTAGAATAGATTTGAATCAGTCATTGGGGCTTCATCAGACCAGCTTATCCACTGTAATTCGTGTATACAAGTCCCAAATGCGGACTGCTCGAAAGTAATTGCTCAATGGCAACGCCGCTTCCGACAACAGATCATGTGTTTTGATGCGCAGCAACTACGATACCTTTGCAGGAAGGGTATAAGATAATCTTGTAATAAGAGTCTAAGGATCCAATTTGGCTCTGGCTGAACAAATACGCCTCGTCCTCGAAGTAGACGCGAAATGCAAAAAACCTCACTGTATGATTTGCGACGTGAACCCTCTAACCTAGTGCTTGGGTTTGAAGAAACTAGAGAGTCACTGGCTGCCTCTTTCCATAGGCGGTATGAGTAATGACAATTTATTTCAACAGGGACATATTCGGACACTTGCATAAGGTAACTTTTGACCCTGGCCGGTACAAATCTCACTCAGTAATTTGGATGCCTCGAAAAGTACCGGGGGGTAATTAATTCGATTTCAGACCCTGTCGGCCCACTCTCAACGTACCTCCCTGTATTTTGTAGCAGATCAAACCCTAAAACCTGACCTCACAGTAAGGCGAGTAAGAGGCTGACATTGCAGGAAGGGGTGTAAGCCAAAGTTGTCATGATGGCCACGTCTTGAGCCATGGATTTTGCTCCTGGTCCTAGCAGGAGCTCGGTGGGAACCTTTTGCCTTTATCGAGCAACGGTCAGGCACTCTCTTGACACCTTCCGGTAAACAAAAGAAACGATTCGTGTAGGTATAAATATGATTGAAGGGTTCACCTTCGGTAGCAAAGGCGCATTCTTACCAATTTAAAAGCATTGTACGCAAACATTGTTGTCGGCCCGCCTCCACTCAGACTGGTCCTTTATTTACATCTATTGATCATAGGCAACAGTGCCTTAATCCCTTACCTGCAGTCCTTCTGTTTTGTTGTCAAACCAACATCTCAGCCATGTTGTCCTCGATTGCCATCTCGATGCCCAGACAGACCCACTTAGGTGTATTCTGTTCAAGCCACGAGGTTGCCCCGGTATCAATCGCAAAGCTAGCTTTTGCGATAGTGATTCATCAATATTTCGATCTTGCAGAGTTCATCTATGCCAAAGCTATTTCGAAAGACGATGCGAACGGCCACAACCACGGCGCAATAAGCAGGAGCCAACAGCTGCAATATGTCTATGAGCTCGCATCTACAACCTGCATCCGCACAGCTCTTGGTCTTAAGGGAAATGGAATTTTGTCCGATGATGACTTGGGGCCGCTTTTGGTAAATCCAAAGACTTCTGCAACGCTCAACGGCGGACGATTGGCCAAGAAGCCCACGGCAAGCCTTGTCTTTGAGAAACTAGTCCCCAATACAATGGATAAATTTTCTTCTATCCCTACTATACAGCACGTGAGTAACCTTGGAGTGGTAATCTACTGACCTTTCGCTGATCAGGTCTCAGGACGGTCTAGACCTTGTCTTGTATTTTGACGAACTGTCAATGTCGGTACACATGCTTTACAACATTGACCAAATCTCTGAGTTTGTTGCCAGAGGATTTGTGGACTCTTTTGCTGCAGCTCTTCATTCCATCTCCTCAGTCCCACTCGATACGTTTATCGCAGACCTGGACATCTGCGGAGCGCAAAGCAAAGCAACTATATCTAGTTGGAACCAACATTCGACAAGCATTCCCAACAAACTGCTCCACGACTTGGTTGGACAGGGCTTCCGCCACAAGCCTGATGCTATAGCTATTAAGTCCTGGGATGGGCAAATGTCGTATTCGGAGTTGGATAAGCGCTCTTCCGCTCTTGCAGCACATCTCGTGGACACTTATGACCTGAAGTCCGGGAAAAAAGTGGCTTTGTGCTTTGAGAAATGTACCTGGGCCATTGTCTCCATGCTTGCAGTACTTAAGACCGGAGCGGCGTATTGCTGTCTCGATCCGAGCCATCCACGCGCCCGCCACGATTCGATTATTCATACTCTCGACGCATCGCTTGTCCTCACATCTACCCAGTATAAAAGCCGCTTTGATGGGCATTGCGCGTTAGTTCCGACTGTGGAGCTTGTGCATCAAGAACGCCATTACAGGTCAGCAGACGTCCAGCCCAGCGATACATGCATTGTGGCCTTCACCTCCGGCAGCACGGGAAATCCCAAAGGCATCGTGCACACACACAACTCTCTTGTAACGGGTATTCTTTCCAACGCCCCTCTGCAGCATCTCGATCGGGAGGGTGTTTCCACCTATCAATGGTCGAGTTATACCTTTGATGTCAGCATGGTAGAGATCTATGCACCGTTAATCTATGGCGGATGCATATGCATTCCCTCGGATGAAGAGCGCCTCAACAATGTGGAAGAAAGCATGAATAGAATGGCAGTCAACTGGGCCTACTTCACTCCCTCTTTTGCACGCTTGTTCGCACAATATCACCTTCCCAGTTTGCAAACCTTGCTCATGGGGGGCGAGGTTGTCACTTCCGATGATATCAATGCGTGGAACAATCGTGTCAAAGTCATTCACTGTAAGTATTCCGGGAAAAAATGTTCTTTTTCTCCTTTTTATTCCAGTCTCGAGAAGCTGCCGCCTATGGTCTCAGGACTTCAGGAGACCATGCTTGAAGCAAAGAAGCCTGCTCTGCTAACTGCCGTGATTTAGCATATGGACCGGCCGAGTCGGCTACATTTTTCCTGGCCGAATTTGATGGTCCTTGTCCCAAAATTGTACCCATTGGACCCGCTCCTAACACCTATTCTTGGATCGTGAACCCTGATAACCCCGAACTTCTATCACCTCTGGGTGCTATTGGAGAGATGCTCTATGAGGGCCCTGGTCTTCTGAAAGAGTACCTCGGAGATCCCAAGAAGACGAAGCAAGTCTTAATCGACGCCCCGTCATGGAGGCAGAGTCTTGACGTTCCCGCATCCACGTCCAAGCTCTACAAAAGCGGTGATCTTGTACGCTATCTGCCCGATGGTACAATGATGTACATTGGACGGAAAGATACAATGGTTAAAGTGAGAGGACAGAGGCTTGAGGTAGAGGAAGTAGAGTCGGTCATCCGCAAAAGCCTAGACATATCGAGTCAAACGGCTGTAGACGACGCCACTTCCACTGGAAAGGATCAGGAGACCGAAAAAAACATCAAATCGAAGCTTTCAATAACCGGCGATGTCGCCGTCGACTTAGTGGACTTACACGGCAGTGGGCCTAGATTAGTGGCATTCCTAAAATGCTCAGAGAATCGAAATGCGGATGGAAATACCAATGGCGTAGCCAATGGTGCGCTTCAGTCGAGTCATATGTCGGAGGGGAAACTGGGAATACTGATTGCCCGAATCCGCTCTCGTCTCATGGAGACATTGCCTGGGTATATGGTTCCTCGAATATTCATACCTCTTGCCACGCTTCCGATCAATTCGAACGGAAAGGTTGACCGTGCCAAGCTCAAGGAGCATGCTCGAACCCTCTCAACAATCGAGCTATTCAAGTACACCGAATCAGGTTCGAGCGAGGAAGTCCTGACCGAAATACCCCAGGACGACACGATCGCGCTCGAGGTTAGTGACATACTTGTCAACGTCCTACGCAAACCCGAGTCTGAGGGAGAAAATCCTCTCAAGGGAAAGAATGCCACACTGGAAAATCTCGGCCTTGACTCCTTGAGGACTGTCTCACTTGCCAGATCAGTCAACGACTTTTATGGCATCGACATCCCTGTCAAGACTTTTAGGAAGGCCAACTTGAGAGTCCGGGACATTGCCGAGATTGTGCGCAGCCGGGACCACGTTGTCCACCAATCTGAAGAACGCGTCAGAGCAGCCAATATCTTGCGAGACATTGAGGAGCTTGATAAAGAGCTGGCAGGTTTGCAAACGCACCAACACGAAACTTCCAAGCCGAAAAGACAAACAGGTAAAAGTGTGGTGTTCCTAACAGGAGCTTCCGGGTTCCTTGGCAGCCAAATTCTTCGACAGCTATTGGTTCTTCCCAGTGTAGTGAAAGTCATCGTGCTAGTTCGGGCGAAAGATGCGAATGCCGGCCTTGAACGGATTGCGGCCGCCGGTACTACCGCTAGATGGTGGTCGCCTGCGCTAGCGAGCCGTATTGAAGTCTGGCCAGGAGACCTTGCACAGCCGCGACTGGGTCTATCTATAGATCAGTGGGCACGCCTCCAGGGAACATGCGTCCAAGAATCAGAGGCAGTCACCGCAATCATACACAACGGAGCCGACGTGAACTGGTCCTCAAGCTACGAAAGACTGCGTGCAACGAATGTCGTGAGCACATTGCAAATCCTGAAGCTCGCGTTGGCGGGAGGTGGACCTCTGCAGCATTGCACCTACGTATCGGGCGGCGAGATGCACCTTTCAGAGAGTGCAGTAGCAAGCGACTCCTCACGCCTCTCTTCTGCAGACGGGTATTCACAGTCCAAGTTTGCATCTGATATTCTGGTTCAACGGTCTATCGGTCGCGCTTCCGCTGGCCAGCGTATCAACATGGTCAAGCCCGGCATCATTATTGGCACAGCGGCCGAAGGCATCTCCAATACAGATGACTTTATCTGGCGGCTGGTCGCCGGGGCATGTGAAGCCGGGGCTTTTGTCGATGGCGAGCCGGATGCGATGGTTTGCCTTGCGGGTGCAGATCACGTAGCACAATGCATCATCCATGCGTGCCTCGGCAGCCGATGCGACAGCGAGCACATACCTCAGGTTCTGAAAATGACGGAAGGCATCCCTGTGAAGGACTTCTGGAGGGCAGTCTCAGAGGGCACTGGAATGACGCTGCATGCGATGAATTTCGACGACTGGTTCCGTGTAGTGAACGCGAATGTGTCCCGCCAAGGGTCGTCACATCTCCTCTGGCCTGTCATGGAATGGGTGGAACAGCGCAAGGGGAAAATCGGCGATGCTCGTCTGGCGATGTATAAAGAAAGAACCGGCAGTGGCAAATGTCTCGATTCAGGTCTTGGGCAAGGCAATGACGAACATGTTTTGGAATGCCGACAAAATGAGGAAACCAGCGACAAGACTCTGCAAGCGTTACGCAAAAGCGTGGAGTATCTTTCCGGCCTAGGATTTTTGCAAGGCAAGAGAGTCTTAAACAGTGAGAGGCACGATGTGTTTCGACGGTCTGGAGTGAAGGTTTAGTTGGTCAAGTCACATATTTGAATATTTTCTTGAAAAACGACAGCCTCCGTGCTGTTTGTTACGTAGTGGTCATCGTGTCATTCTCAGATAGAGTTGGCTGGAAATTGTGATAAAAGTATGCACCGACCATATTCCCAGTAATACAAATAACTAGCGGATTGACGAAGTCTTTTTACCCCTGTCTGCCTGATCACAAGACATTTTTACGTGCAATTGCTGAAGACTGTCAATTGAAGAAATTAGCTTATTTGCAAGAGACACCAGAGACTCCGAGACAGTCATGGCAGAAGATAGATCTCTATGAATTGGTAGCATTACTGGAGACAACATTAAATCCCAAATCCAGAAACACTAGCAACAGAGGTTAGATATTCAGTCAATTGCTGTCATGTGCAAGATTCTAGCCATTATAGCTTGGAATTTATATGCTCTGTTGAGAGAGATAACTGGTTCAGCAAATCAGACATTTGGGAGGAACCCATACCACTGTCAGCCTCACCATCACAAGCGATGTGTCCTGCATTACTTCTGTTGAATAGAATCTGGATTCAAGAATGAAGTGTAAGCAGTTCCTCCACATAGAGCCGTCTCTTTTAAATGCCTAAGCTCTTCATTCATTACCAGCTAGCACGAAAAAATCTCAAACTGTCCAGAAACAAATTGGCAGTCATGATCCTTTGGAATTACCTACCCTGAATCTCCTCAAAACTGGCCCGAGATCGTTTCCGACCCGACATCACAGTCAGTCAGATGCTAGCTTTGAGAAGAAAAGACAACACCATACACAATTAATAACAAGGTCGGATAACACGTGGTCATTCGATTCTAGGAGAAGCTTGAACTCGGTGAAAAGATGCCAATTCCGTGCCTGAATTGCAAATGAGAGACAAGGCTCCCACGCGTAAATTCAGAACCTCTATAGATCTTCGAGCTTGCCTCCAGGGCTATAGGGTAGCTAGAGCAAGAACAATTCGCCCCAATCACAATACATACAAAAGTAACGGTTTTCCTCCGATAATCCTGAAGCCCTTGACTCATCAAGAGTGTTAGACAACTTCCTGGTTTGCCCCAACCTAGTCTGCTGACCGGCGGCGGTGTTGTTCGTGTAGCCACATGGTAGGGAGTTGATCAGTACCCACTCTCGTCCACACCATTTTCCTCATACACTTGCACACTATACGCAGCAAACTTACTCTTCGCTCTGATTCTCTCTCCATACCGGGTAAACAGCTTCGGCACGACGCAAAAGCCCGTACCTAAAGCCGCCAAAATGGACATGGCGACATTTGCACTCAGTCGCTCGAACATCTGCGGTGCGAACAAGGGGAAAGTGGCTGATAAGATTGACCGAAGCAAGGCAACGGCCGCAAATCCGCTAGCAGCATAGCTGAGATAGCTATCCGCTACGTAACCAACAAGCACGGTGTCGAACTCGTTGAGAGCGTAGCCGAAGAAGATCAGGGACAATGTCGGAACTATCCAATGCAGATTGGGGACGTGGGGTGGGATGGTCCACGCAAACCACCACAATCCGCATGCAAGGGCTGGAGCACCAATCGTGAACCCAAGCAGTTTATCTTCAGGCGTGAGAGGACGGCCTTGGCGTTGCAGCCGCACGACGATCCGGTCATCCAAGATTCGCGTGAAGTAGCTAAGAACCAGCCCCAATCCGATTGCCAGGAAGGGGAGGGAGGCAGACTCTTCAGAGAACCCCATATCCTGATAGATCGTCGGCAGAGCCACGGTGAACAAGTAGATTATAGCAGCAGAGACAGCGCTGATGACTGCCACCATGAAGATGATGGGCTCTGTGAAAAACAGGATGGCTGGACGAAAGAGAGCCATGCGTACGAATACGCTGAGATCAGGCGTAAAATCCGGATTGAGAGCCTGCAGATGATCCAGTCCAGTGCTTTTGCGGATCATAGCCACCTCGCGGGATAGCAGCAAAGAAGGTCGAGATTCGCGGAGGGCGAACAGGCAAGCTGTTGTGACTGCTAGCACAATAGCAGCTATGTAGAACACCCATCGCCTGGAGCAATTCATCAGAAAAGAGTGCGTGTGCTGAGAGCTGTGTGCTGAACTCACCATCCAAGCCCGGCTATGATATACGCACTCATAATTGGCCCCAAGGCTAGACCTACATTCGATATCATTGCCCATAGAAAAATATACCATATCCGATCCTTAGCGTTGAACAAATCTTCGATACTCCCAGCAGTGATGGTGGTCGGGATTCCGGAAAGTACTCCGGTAATGAAGCGACCAACAACTGTGCCAGCCAAGGATGGGACTGCTGCGATGATAACACAGAAGATGCTGTACAATCCTGTGCTGACTATGTACAAATTCTTTCGCCCAAAGGATTCCGAGTATGGAGGGAAAATGATTCCACCAATGCCTTGTCCCAATAGGTAGCTTTTCTTGTTAGAAGTCATTTCGAAGACTGATCAGACGGCATTGCGGCGATACGTACAGTGTAACGAAGACAAATACTGACATGGTCGTTGAAATATCGTACTCATGTCGGGCTTTACTGGCAGCAGCAGCCTTGTTTAGAGTTAGCTAATGTTTTCAGACGCGATAACCACGCTTGGGCTTACCCCTGCGCTATTCACTGCGGTCCTAGAGAAATGTCAGTTCTATGATCCGCATGACTCGAGAGCAGCATTGCGAGGCCCATACGTGAAGACATCCACCCAAATGATGAGCCCTGTGTCATAGAGCTTGCGTGCCTTGCTCCAATTGCGCGGATGACGCTCATTGGACCGTGACCAGCGTACGTATTGCCCGTCCGACGTGAGCTCCAAGCCTTTTTCGTGGAGAATAGAAACACGAGGCGATGGCGGGGGTGTGCCATGGGTGACGGGTATGACTTTAGAATGGGCCATGCTGAAAGGCTTGAGTGATAGCCTATCGTAACAGGGGGAATAGGTGCTCAGGCTGTTGAAGTGCTACGAGAGCTCCACGGATGGGGGAAAGGGGAATAAAGTTGGGACGACTGGAGCTGGAGGGTGAGTGAAGAACAAACTTACTTACTTCACGAGTGGGATGTGAGCAACTCAATAACTATGCAAGTTCAGTCTGTGGAGAGGGATGATGCTGTGGTAAAGTAGAAAAGCCATCGGTGTCAGTTTCGTAATCAAACTCCGCTGGCATTTGTTGCTCGGTAGGAAACCTCATCCCTACCGGACATGTAATTAGCTTTCGGAATCCCTGTCCCTTGTGTGCCGCCAAGTGTGAATAATTCGTTTCGTATGTCAAACTAGTCAAGTATGTCAATTGCGGGGAAGCTCACGCCCTCCGAGCCCCTGGAAGCTGACCTCCCCTTCACTTAAGGTGAACTTGAACGAAGTGTACCATCGGTTCGCTGCGCTTGCGCGTCCTCTCAATGACCAAATCTTGCTCGAGAGTATACGTACACCTTGAGATATGAGTCAAGAATATTATGCACCTTGAAAACTACCTGAATAAGCCAGGCACTTCTCCCTCCCATCTGCTCAAAGATGTAGTCTCCTCGGGTTCGTTCCGGCTCTAATTAAATCACGGATCCAGTGATCAATCCGCCTCCGTTTCGGGGAATTCTTGTTTCCACGGGCGGAAGTTTGATCCTTCACCTTTGTGGAATAGAAAAAAAAAGACTTTTGAAAAGGAAGAAGATTTTGGTGAAGTTCTTTCTATTGTCTGACCCTCCCGCGTGTCGAAGCCTGCGAGTTCTCTCGAGGAAGAAGTTGGAGGGAACGGGTCGATCCGCGGTTGTGTGATATCAAACTTGACCCTGCACTTACACAGCGGTGGTTTGTATGTTTTCCAATATCGAGGAGAGGCTTGGCGCGGATAAACATCGCCCCGCGAGCACATTATGACTCTCCGCTTGTATCACATCCGGCTTTCCGCAATGGTTGCCTTTGATCATCTCACAGCTGCTATCGGACATCCGGGTTTCCGACAGTTCTAGCGATTAGATCCTGCAATCTCTACAACATCTCCTTCCTGCGAGCATTTCTGGCTCTTCGACGTCCCTCATCTGCCGATTCTCCAAGATGGAAAACAAGACATGGGTAATGCTTGGTAAGGGAGTTAAGCCGTCATGGACCAGTCGTCTTGGTTAGAAACTCATCGCAACTCGCAGAGAACAACCCCGATGTAATGAACCAATTGGCAGCCAAGTTGGGTCTGTCGTCCGAGCTCCAATTCTACGACGTCTACTCCCTGAACGAACCCGAACTACTCGCACATATTCCTCGACCGGCCCTGGCTCTGCTGGTCATAATTCCACTGACACCAGCTTGGGATCGAAATCGCAAGGACGAAGACGCCAGAAAAGAACCCTACACTGGATCTGGCCCCGACGAACCGGTCATTTGGTTCAAGCAGACCATCGGCCACGCCTGCGGCTCGATCGGTCTACTCCATAGCGTGATCAATGGTCCAGCCGTCGACTTTATCCAGCCTGATTCGGATCTCGCGACAATCAGAAGCCTCGCCATACCTCTGGATATGACCAGACGCGCCGAGATGCTATACAACAGCGAGCCTTTCGAACTTGCTCACAAGTTGGTCGAGCAGGCCGGCGATAGCTACGCGGACCCTACGAGCGAGCGTAATGGTGGGCATTTCGTGAGTTTTGTCAGGAGCGGTGGGAAGCTCTGGGAGCTAGAAGGGTCGAGAATGGGTCCTCTGGAGAGGGGAAGTCTTGCTGACGACGAGGACGTTCTCAGTCCGCGAGCTCTTGACCTGGGCATCAGCAGGATCATCAAATTGAACGCAGAAGGAGGAGAAGAAAATCTTCGATTTAGCTGCATTGCTTTGGCTCGCAAGCCTTAGGCCTAGATTGGAATCGACATACACGCATGACTGATGTGCTATGCTGTGCTCAGAGTATGGAGTGGGATTCGAGAAGACATTATCTTGCTACCAAGAACTACAAGAGACTAGAACGGACACTCGAATCTCTCCACGCTGTAATACAAGAGGAATGGCCTGCACTGACATGGGGTTAAGAATCGCGTGGAGAAATATTGAACTTTGCAGTTGCATAGATAGGCAGCCGTGGAACTTGACTTCTGATTGGACGAATTGACGGCCTTGACACGGCGATGAGTAGATATTTCCGGCATACTTTACCTTGGGCATACATGCAAGAGGCTAACGCGAAATAAGAGTAAACAGAATCGATTCCCTAACCATGAATTTTCTTCCTCCTTTTTTGAGCGGGGGGAGGCGGCGGAAGGGTGTGGCACAGTAGTTGCGAGTGACCCCTTTGTGTCTGTCAGCCACCGTCACCGCAGGCCCTTGCGATGTAGTCTCCTTATGTGAGTTTGTATAATCACAAACACTAAGAACTTTAAAATTAACAAATGTCATCAAGCCCGCCATCAAGCCCGGCGCTTTCATCTCGAAGGAAAGCATATCCTGCTCTCTTACAAGCTTGTGACAAATGCATACCTCCTTCACAAGCTGGTTGGTTGATGCAATAAGACGGTTTCGCACAGTCGGATTGCCTTCCAAATCGTCCCTTGTCGAATGTGAAACCCATCAACGGCCAGCAATATAGTAATAAATGGTACTGCTTCTAGCGTCACCGAGGCCATGGCGATCCGGTCGGTTGCTGTCCGAATCCCGTCGCTGATCCTCTGTCGACGCTGAGGTACTTTCTTCTCTTTTTTTTTGTGACCAGGACGATGGACTGCATCACTTTACCTAATCGTACTTCGAGGAATACTTGGGAAACACTGATGCGCAATCATTAGGGCACGTGGCGGAGCACCATCTCAGTGTTCATCCCGCAGCAAGAAGCCAGGAATTCTAGTTTCTGGAAGCGAATAGAAGCTATGACCCTGAAGTCAGTGCCAGGATGCACACTTCGGTCAGTTTCCGTGATTTTCAGATGAAGTTCAGACCCGAGCAAGCATTAACTGGCACAAACGTGCCGCTGCACGAGCTGCCAGTTCAAATTCCGAGCTGCAGTAGATCCAGTCTCTGGCTAGATCGTCTTGCTAGTGTGGCCATGATTGGGTGTTCGGCAAGGGCAATCACGCGAGAAATACGAGTATTGCGACATGTTTATACAGCAATTTGTACACCTCAGGAATCCCATACGGTGTAATGGGCTTCGTAGAGTGTACTGTGACGGGACGGCCCGTGACCGTAAATAAGCCCTGTCCCTCGGTGAACCGGGTTGGAGAGGAGAAAGACACGGGATGTGTTTGCGGGCGTTTCGTGCGGGTGGGTCGCGCACTGAGTATCCCGCAGCTTCAAGCAACTCTCTACTCTGCATGGACGATCCTGTAGGGGTCCGTCATTGGGCTGAAAGACTCAGGGGTGTGTTATTAATTGGAGGACAGAGTCCAGCCTAGGCGATTATAGGATGGATCTCTAATGTTTTATAGGAAGAAAAGAACCCAACAGCGACCCGAGCATTGATGGTTCTGGATGAAATCCCTACCTACTTGGAGAAAAGGCTGAACTAACCCCGTTAGAGCCTTGAGCAAATTCATATGAAAATTAAGCGATGAAGACGGGGCCTTCACAACAGCATGCGCAAAAAGGCATTTTGGCAACTTCATACAGCCCGTTGCTCGGGCAGGCAATAAGCGGTCAGACCTCGGCCGATCATGACCCACAGACAAAGAAGCCACCTGAAAACCGGGATGTCCCCAGAGCCAAGCACCCTAGCATGAACCGAACCTGTCACCTAGAGGCCTGCGTGAGGCCGAAAGACATGTATCCGGCCCCACCTGTCTTACTCAACACACTTGAGCTCAGTCAGTACCGTTCTGAACCCCGCACATCTACAATTACTATGTTGGCTGCCTCTTGCGATACCTCGATGGCAGACAGAATACCGAAAGGTAAGTGGCAGACCTTTCCGGCTAGAATCCGGCCTGAAAACATCACTAGCGCTGCCAGTCAAGTTATTTCTAACAGACTATGACAAAGGCAGCAACATCTATTAATGAGATGGATAGAAGACAATCATCTAACAGGCAATTTGGTACAATCAAATGCTGGTATGCACATGATCATCTGGCTAACAACACAGAAATTTAGAAAGATTGAAAAGGTCGTGGACTTGTTTTACCTTTGTCTTATGCCATATGCATCTCACGTTGATATAGTCAAGGGAATAGAAGTGATGTGTAGAAAGGGAAGGATATCAGAGAAATTACAACGAGATACCTCAGCCTTGGAAAAATCAGGATAGTATGGCATAAGAATCCATATCTACGACTCCCAGGACAAGAAAAAGAATGCTTTTGTAGCACACTTGGGACGGCCAGTCTGGCTGTCTATCGGGGCTATAAAAACCCCGGCGCCCGTTCGTGGAATGTGACCCACCGCTCGTCTCCTCGATTGCCATGATCCATCAAACATGGAGCTACCCCCGCAGTACTTTTGTCAGCCCCTACGTCAGCTGAATCTATAGAGCTGGAATAGAGCTACTGTGACGAGACGGAAATCCCTTAGCTCCATGGAGTCACTGGCTTCTTCCGGCTTCTAATTGAACCCCATGCTTGTCCCGCTGGATAATCGGTGGTTGACAACACTCAAGAAGACGTGGACTCCGACGTACCCTGTGCTGCCGTTTACCCGTATTGGTGCTTGAGAACGCTGCAGCTATGGTCTCTGGTAGGAATGGACCCTGGTAAACCCTATGCCAGCGCCCCACCGGAATCGATCCGAATCGAATGCGTACAGTAGTGGTACTGGGACGGCTTCGGCAACGGGATGTGGGAAAATGAATCCTGGTAAACCTTATGCGAGCGCCCACACCGGGATCCCCGGGATCCCCGGAATCATACCGGTCCCATCCTGGACCTATGGTGACCGGGTTAGTCAACGTCGCTAGCAGATGCCGAAACCTTTGCCTGGCTCTATGATAACCCCTTGATCAACGGAGTTGTTTTGCCTTCAGCTTTCAGATTAATTTAGTAGACGGCTTTCACTCTAATCCCACCGGATGTGTGATTTTGATTTCGTTGTTCCTCTTTCCGCTCGGTTAAGGCCACTATATTCTCACCAGTTCTTACCAGTCAGTTGCCAGGACGGCTCGTGCACAGTAGACATTGAAATATGGAAAAACAAGATTGGACTAGCATTGCAGACCCGAAGGAGAAGAAAAGAATTCAGAATCGCATAGCTCAAAGGACACATCGTATGTTCCACTTTCTGTCAACCACATCCCCAAAAGCATGCTCACCATCGTATAGGGTCAAAGCTCAAGTCACGGATTCATGAACTTGAGAGGCAGCTTGAGAAGCAGCTTGAAAAGCAGTCCGACAAGCAACCAGAGACGCATCTTGAGACGGAACAGACAGCATCGCCTTCTCCAGGAGTTGCAACTCGACCGGAAGCTTCACTTGATACCATATCAGAGCTCGTGTTACAGCAAGTCTGTCTGCCGATGCCCGAATCAGCAGCTGCATCCACCGATAGGGAGACCGGCGCTTCGAAGTATATCCGCCCTACTAGTGGCTTTTCTGATTCATTCATCGCGGTTGGAGAACCAATGTCATCCTTCTATCACGAAGTCGAACAAACTATTGCTAGTTTCGAGCCGCTAAGCCATATGGTCACTCCAGAAACTGTGTCACAAGGCGGGAGGACCTCTGTCTCAAGCGACTGTAGCTGGCCTTTGGCAGCTTTTGGTGGTTCTATATCTGGTCCGGCACTTGTGCAACAAGAGCCAACCCCCCCATCACACAAAACACACGGGCTCACCGATAGACTTCCCGGCGGGGCACTGCAAGCAGACCATGACGTCCCTATCCATCTGTTCGGTTCCTGTGGGAGCAGTGACTCTTCAACCCATGGCGATCGAGATCTTCCAATAGAATTCAAATCAAGGCATAGCCGCGATGCTGGATACTCCACCAAAGTTGGGCCCGATGTGTCGTTGCCTAGACGACTAAGCCTCCTTATGGAGTACAGTGGGAAGCTTGGCTTCAACAACTTGGAAGATGCTATGCTGTGCTATTACACCTCTGACTTGAGCGACTCCGCATTGCTTTCTTACAATCAATCGCTGAGTCGAGCCCGAGACCTGTCCATGTTTCTATCTGGGATCAGAGAGCACTCCAAAACCTGGAGCACTTGGGAGCGAGCCGCATACACCAGGGAAACATTCAAAAGTGCCGAAGAGGCTTACGTCGAAGAGTGCGTAGCAGCAAGGAAACGATTACAAGTCAAAGAAATCGCAAGCCTGACCAAGGAATCTGCTGGACTCGCACACATATTGCAGCCGCTCCCACATGAGGTTAGTCATTTTTTCCCTTTTGTAGATTGTCCGCCTTTTTCCCATTCACTCCGACGTGTTACCAATAGCCCTAACAACGAAGTGACTGCACAGATTCCAAACACCTGGACTCTAGTCGCAAGCATAATGATGCCAATGGCCATCTCAGCGGAGCAGGAATTACCAAAAGCTATGCTCGTCTTAGCGATGCTGCTTTGTTGCCCCAGCCAGGAACTGTGGGATGTAATCAGAAACTTTGACACATATGGATTGGCAACAGAACTAGGTCAAAACAGAACTAGGTGACAGATGCTAGACTCGATCGTTTTTCTAGAAACATAGATCAGGTCTGGTCACCAATCTTCTGCTTCTATATCTGGTTTGCTCTTTAACGGTTTCACAGGCCTGGTTGAGTCCATGTGTTTTCTAGCCAATATCATGTTTGGATGTTAGCAAACCAATGTTCTCACAGGAAAAATGGGGCTGTACTTGGTATGCTCAGAGCCATTACAGACAGACATTGTCTCGTTTCAGTCAGAAAATTGTCCTTTTATTCTTCTACCCCAGTCTCTTCTTAGGGTCTTTGATGTATTTACCATTAACAGATGTTACGCTGATGCTCGTTCTTGCCTGCAACGGCAGCAGAGCTCCTGAAAACGACGTCCTAATGGCACATACCGAAAAACAAATGCCTATTCCTTATGTCATGATCCACACATCCCTCCACGTGCCGATAGTATTCCGGAAGACCTGAGTATACCCTGTTTTGTCACCTAGCATATTTAATGCCGAGTTTTCTCATCACTTTTATGTAACATGGAAAGAGACATTAATCTGAACGTGAACAATCGTTACACACACAGAATGCTTTCTTGGCGTCTCTACTAGCAGAAAATACGAATCTTTTCGCTCTCCTATGCGCTTGGAAGAGGTCAATTTATAGCGCCGTATCGAAACTGCAAGATGCAAGCCTCCAACCAGCCGAGTGACGGTCAATTGTCCTCCAGTTTGCGGTTGATATCAGCTCCGAGCCAAAGATTCCTGTCCCACCTAGTGACAAAGTAACAAGAAACTAGAGGGATTTGTAAAGTCGTTATGGACAAACACAGAGTTATGACACCGCGTAGATGATTCACGGATGAGGACGTCGGAAAACAGGGGTCCGGAATGTTGATGGAGATCGTGGAAGGCGATACCAATTTATTTAAAGCACCCCGTCCTGTTAAGCAGGTTCTGGTCATAGTTAACGATAACCGGCTTTCTGTCTGTCTGTTCATGCGGCTGTCACTACTGTTCTGACTTCCGCTAGCCCCTCGGCCGTAGCTGAAACAGTAATTTCACCCGTCTCTCCTTCGTATGTACGAACGATAGCAAGTGCCAAACCACTGAAAGCTTCACGCGTAAGCGATGGGAATGGGGTCAAGTCGCTCGGTTTGCCATTATCTGTGGCAACAATCTCGCCAGGCCCATCGATGGAGAAGGTGATACTGTTACTCGCCTCAGGCACTACATCTCCATCCTCATCTATGACAGCGACTGTGATGAAAGACAAGTCTGAGCCGTCTGCAGAAATCTTGCTGCGGTCGGCAGTGATGTTCAGGGCGGACGCGGTGCCAACTGTTTTCTTGCTTGCCACCGCCCAAATTGAACCTTCCTTGTACGTCTCCACGCGGATCTCTCCAGGTGAGTAGGTAACGTTGTCCCATCGGAAACGATAGGTCAACGGCTCCCTCGTAAGCTTGCCGGCTGACTTTCCATTCACGAACAGCTCTGCCTCATCAGCAGAGGAGAATACGTGCACTGGGGTGACCTTGCCGACGCGGTCTTCCCCAAAGCTCCAGTGAGGCAGGATGTGGGCAAATTTCAAGTCTGGTCGCCAACGCGACTGGTACAAGAAGAATCTGTCCTTCTTGAAACCAGCAAGATCAATGATACCAAAGTAAGAGCTGCGTGCGCCCTCCTCATTGTCGAAGGGCGTCGGCTCACCAATGTAGTCCCAGCCAGTCCACACAAACTCGCCCGCCACAAAAGGATGCCGGTCCTGCTGTCGGAAGACATAGTCTGGGCTGGCTGCCCAGGACGGTGCATACAGATCGTAGGCACTGACCTCGAGAGCAGAAGTATTAGCGCCCCTTCCTTCTGCGACAATAGTGCTTATGTTGCTCGTCACGGGGAAGATGTAGGTTCCGCGGGTGCTGAGCGTGGAGGCACTTTCACTTGTCCATATCAGGTTGTTCGGGTAGCGGCTACGGAACGCTGGAAACGAGGGATTATTGCCTCCTCGGCCTTCACCTTGGTAGTTCAGGCTCTTGAGGTCAACAAGGTTGACAAGACCATCACCGGGCTGGCCATTGTTGAGACCTGAAGTAACTGGCCTTGTCCCGTCTTCCTCGTAGACAATGTCATAAAGTATTTTGCCAGTAGCTGCGCCCGCCGCCGATCGCTGCTCTGGAATTTCGTTTCCGATGCTCCAGGATATGACGGATGGATGATTGAAATCCCGCCGAATGAAAGAACGGAGATCCGGCTCATGCCAGTCTGGAAAGATGAGATGAAAGTCGTTGACAATCTTTCCCTGGTTCCACACATCGAAGATCTCATCCATAACGAGAAATCCCAAGGAATCTGCAAGGTCCAAAAGCTCTGGGGCAGGCGGGTTGTGTGATGTGCGCAATGAGTTGCAACCCAATTCCAGTAGACCCTCAAATTGTCGCTCAGCAGCTCGCACGTTAAACGCGGCACCTAAACTTCCTAGGTCATGGTGGTTGTTCACTCCGTAGGTACGCACTTCCTTGTCGTTGACTATAATGCCTCGATCTGCATCATAAGAAACGGAGCGGACGCCAAAAGTGGTTTCGTATTGGTCGATGACCGTGCCATCCTCAGCAAAGACAGTTGTGACAGCCACATAAAGATTCGGTGTTTGATCTGGTGGTGGACCCCAGAGTGAAGGGTTCTTAATCGTCAAAGAGGCCTTTGTGGCTTCTTTGCCTCCTGAAGGCACAGTGATAGATGCTTTCTCGGACTTGACCACGCCAGCACCCCCTTTGATCTTGAGTTCAGACTCCACAAAAACATTTTGGTCGTCTTCACTGTCGTTCTCGACATTTACCACAATTTCGACAGCGGCCTCGTCAGACGAGACAGTCGGAGTGGTGATCTGAGTTCCGTATTGGGCCACATGAACCGGGTTCACCTTGACCAACCACACATTGCGGTATATTCCAGCACCAGGATACCACCGCGAGGAGTCAACGGCATTTTCGAGGCGAACAGCCAATTGATTTGTCTCGCCAATTTTGATGTAAGGCGTTAGATCGAGCCTGTATGACGCATATCCGAACGGCCAGCCACCAACTAAGACGCCATTCAACCATACGGCCGAGTATGACATGGCACCGTCAACATCGAGAAACACGGATCTGCCAGCATCGGCCTCAGAGAAGGTGAGTTTTCGGCGATACCAGCCAACTCCATTGATCGGAAGTCGTCCCATTCCACCGATGATTCCAGGAGCGTTGAAAGGTCCCTTGATGGCCCAGTCATGGGGTAAATTCACAGAATCCCAATCTTCATCGTTGAATGAGGATTGTATGTAGCTGACGTTCCCTCCAGGCGTTGGCCCATCAGGACGTTTATGCTTCTTCCCATCGACAATGAAGTCGTTGGCAGCTGGCAAAATCCAAGGCTTAAGGGTCGTGTTGTAAGCCAGACCATCTGGGTCAGTCGTGAAACGTGAAAACTTCCAATCCTTATTTAGACTAATGCGTTCTCGACCCGGAGACGATGGCGCTCTCCGGTAGGCATTATCTGAAGAAGGGGCTGCACTACCAAGAAGGCAAAAGAAGCCTAGGTTCAAGAGTCCGTAAACTCCTGTCAACTTCATGGCTGAAGCAGGAGAGGTAAAAAATAGACTACAGATAAACTTATCGTGCTAATGTTTGAGAAACCGCGGGCTACCTGGTATTCTTATAGACTTCTACCGTCTGACCATGCAACCCTAGATATACGGCTCTAGGCTTTCGGCACAAAGCGGACATGATGTAGGGGTCGACAGGAGACGGTAGTTACATGGAAAGTGGCATCCAAAGTTGCATCGTCCCTTGGATATACGAACCGCGTGCGGGGTTTTGTGGGGATCGTAAGTTCTCCAAACCTTGTGTGGTATTTAAGACTGTCGATCTTGTGCCGTAATAATGCAACGATAAAGAGGGGAAGCGTGCAAGTGACGGATAATTACAAACGATTAACACATTCGTGGTTGTGGAATATGCCGAAGAGGGGAGTCGTCTTGATCTCCGGCCCGTCTCGGCCCGGCCACACAGCCACACAACTCTCTAGTCTGCTGAAGGAGCGACTGGATGTCGTGCTTATCCGGCAAATCCTTGGAATGGATATCAATACTGCACCTCAGTAAATCCGGTTTTGTTGTTTGACTTCATGCCTTCTGCCAAGACCTCGACTCAATGTTTCCGGAAACCCTATAGCTAGAAGGATGTTCAGCACCTGAACAGTAGGTCAACCAAACGCTCATGGGTTTGGAGTGGGGGCATTGCGCGTGGCTTTTGAGGGGTGTTCGGAACCTTTCAGCAAGTAACAAATAGTCGAGCGGTTAGTGCTGCTGAACTAGCGTCATAATTAACTGGAAAGTAGCTTGCACCGGGGTCAGCACTGCAGCGTCGTTATACAGGCGAACCAGTAACGACCAGTTGCACCTGGCCAAGAAGCAAAGTCAAGAAAAGGAAGGTGCAAACTTTTGCAGCAGCTTTGGTCCGCCGATGCATCACCTGAAACGTTGGCACTTATCTGTTGTGGATGACCAAGAGCCAAAATAAGGTCTCTTCTTTTATTTGTCCTTGCGAGAGGACCATACCTCCAAGAATCGTTCTACTCCTTGAATAAAGGCATTAAAGCTAAGATTGACACGGAGTGACAAACAGACTAAATATAACAACATTCAAACACGCAGTGTGGGCACAAAAAGTTCATCAATCAAGCTCTATCTAAGCGGCCTTCGATGCTTCAGTCTTCAAACAATCAGCTGTCTTCTCAATCCCTTCGTCGATTCGGAAATCTGACTTGTAGCGGAGAACTCTCTTAGCTTTCTCACAACTCATGGTGCGTGTTATTGGAGCCAATCGGTTGCCTCGTCTGTTCACCACTGGATGTTGCAAGCCTCATGGTTTCATCCATATGACCCACTTACTGAATATCGCGACGAGTAAGGTTATCCATATAGGAATGATCTTCATGTCTTCTCTCTTTACTGGAAGTCCTGCGGCTGCCGCGACGGCACTGGGGAAGTCATAAAACAAGACAGGCTCATTGTTAATGATATGGAAGACTTCATTCTTAACTCGCTGATCGATGCTGAGTGCTGGTTTGCTATGAGAGCCCAAAAGAGCATGGGCGGCGAGGACACGGGCATTCGCAAGATGAGAAGTGTAAGCTAAGTCATAATCGTTTGGGCCAGCCCCCATCTGAATGCTGATTTGGCCGGTTTTCGCGTTAGCAACAAATCCCGGCCAAGATGATTGTACTTCGCTGTCCGAAAGCGCCTTGGGGACGCAATAAGGTTGTGAGTATGGAAGAGCTGCCATCTTGCTGGTTGCTGGCGAGGATCTCGGCATCTGCCTGGGCATGCGTCAAATTGTAAATACGTGTCTGGGCAGGACAGTGCAGAATTGGTGGGGAATCGTGGGCGTCGTTTAAATCTGACATGTTGTTGATGACTCCAGACCATTTATATGTGTTGACAAGAGCATGAACTGTCCTAGCCTATTGTGAGGGGTGAGAAGGTTTCGATTGCCCTTGACGTTGACCTTGTGAAACTTGTTGGGTTGTAAGATCATCAGATCGGGACATGCGACATGATATATGGGTTTGGGCCGAGCCTTGGCCATAGCAGCCTCAAGTTTAGTATTGTTCACAACATCACATAAGTGGTAGATAACTGATATCAATTATATGAACCTCGTATTTCCCGTGATCAGCGCCAAGTTTGCTGCCTACATGAATCCGATTAACCCACAGCCACCATTGATGAGGACGGGGCTAAATGATGGTGATCTGCCAGAAGTGCTTGTTTGCGCCATATTGCAGACCGTGATCCATGTAAGAAAAGACAAGAGCTCCAGAAAGGAGGCCAAAAGGTCTAATTTGAGTACAAGTAAGCGCGTAACATGCAATCTACAACGCGAGTGAGCCGGGCTAGTGGCGGCACATCTGTGGATCAAAAAAGAGAAATTAGAGTAGTGAAGAAAAGGAATGGAGTGTTTGCCGGGTAAGTCAAGTCTCGTGTGCATAATAATACTTCTTGTTTATCACTAATTCCTGCCAAGCCTTGAGCTGTTAATGGCTCTTTGAACATAGTCACGCTTCGATTGCCCCAGAGATAAAATTTGCCGTGAGTGACTCCGAGGACCTGGCAATCAAGTCGAAGCGTCGGACGAGCCTTGTAGTAGAATACCAATAATAGACCTCTTCGAAAAGTGGCGATAACGAATCGTAAGACGGAGCTTGGCCTCTTCAAAAAAGCCAGATCGATGGGTACTGATCTAAGGAACGCCTCCCGATTGCTGGATTACTCCGTTGAGACTGTTGAGGAGGTCTCTCATGCTAGCATCCCACTGATTTCTCCAATTTCGAAGGGACTCCGCCCTACTACCCCACACCCGTCCGTCATTAATTCTCACGTCGATTGATCCCAAAACACCGTTTTTGTAGTCGTTAATTCGATCGAGATTCCAAGAGAGATCCGCAACAAGATCCCGCTTGAGGATGACAGAATTGTGGTTGTCCTCGGGGATAGGCGCAGAGTTGGCTGGCGTAGCTACCGCCAACACCGCAATCATGCTACTGAGACCAACGGAGAGTCTCATTTTGATTGAAAACTAAATTGCGAACTTTAGCGGAATCAATGAAAAGGAAGGTTCGACTTGATGTTGCTCTGTGTTAACGGGCTAGGAAGTGATGACCTATACAGAATGGAATACAGAGTATAGCTACGAACCACTGGCGGGCCAAACGGATTTATAGGCCAATATAATGGAAGCAAATCCTATCCCTCACCCTAGAAGCTGAGCCCCCTGTTTCGGTGACTTCCTAAACAGAATAAGAGAGGCCTTGTGACCTACTACTGTATGGCGTTTCATGGACTAGTGGACATTGTAGAACCCTCGCATCGGCGTAGTCTGGGGTAAAATGCGGCGTTATCCAATCAGACCTCCCTTTTATAATATACCCTGCCTGTGATGACCAATGATTGTATCTGGATCCATAACCTTGCTAGATTTTGCAAGATGCGAGATTTAGCGTGGCTAGGGCTGAGAATGCGATCACATTTGATTGTGTCGCCTAGAGCACTACACCCTGCCTAGGTTCATTATGGTGTGTGAAATCTAGCGCCATAACGCCAATGTGACATGGAGGAAGTGTAGCTCACGGTAGTATTACACCTGCCTGTTTAGTAGAGATCCTACAAGCCTAGGATGGCCCCTCTTGAGATTATGGACATTGCTCCTACCCATGAATAGCAGTAAGCAGATACACGTATGGAGTAACAGTGCCATTAAATTACTACATTCTTATTTAAGCCCATTAGACATGGGTCCCCTGTATTATCTAGCCAAAGAATTAATTTTCTTCGCTCATGTCACAGTCTGACAAGTTGGGATGATAGCTAATTAAGTATAAATTCTCAAATGCCCCGCTGACACTTGCCGCTGGGCATTGGAGCAAGTTCGCGCTAATTTAAGCCATGAACAATGACCCTCTGCTCACTTCTTGGAAATTAATTGCTGCTCTCGTATTTGTAGCCATCGGCGGAGAAGTTCTCTCGCTCATAGCCTGGAGCAATGCTCGTCGGCTTACGCTGTCAACGTCGAAGGAATCAACAGTAACATTTAGGATGAAGATTGCCAACTTCCCTCCTGAATATGATTCGCTATTATGAATCGCGTGAGATGTGGGGTAAAAGCTTGGTTATAGTTCGTCAGTGCTAGTGGAAGGTTTCTTCGTGCTAGTTGTGAGCCTAACCCTCTTCTTAACAAGCCACTCACACAAGTTTCCTGCACCCTGACGTCTCAGACATTAACTCCAAGCCTTAAGCAAGTATAGTATGTAGCTAAGGCCATATTTCCCATGGGCGACCCGTGGCCCGAACATTGCATCATCTGTCTTATCTGGCCCGACGGTCTAGAACGGCCAATTTGGCAATTTGTCAGGATTTCGGGGGGTGTAGCGGTCAAATCACTCTCATTAATATTTCGGGTCGTTACCAACCGTACAATCAAGCTGAATCTCGTCTCTTTAGTAACTGCCACTATTGGATCACCAGCTAGCCTCCGATGTCAATGATACAGGAGAAGTACGTTGACAGTGTAAATTAATGGAGTTATTAATACTGAGAAAGTCGAGATCTTAGTTGTATTGCATTTTTCGATAGGATCCCGAAGTATTACTCAAGGATTTTGGTCGCCATAAAAGTACAAATTCTCTGAGAAGACCAAGATGGAGATATGCACGGAGCCTGATAGCCTTACAGTATAATCAGCTCGTACAATTCTGGTGTATGTGCTGAGAATATATCACCACATCCACATGGAACCATGCTCTAACATTCCAATTAAGATGGAAGAGCGGCTCGCTATGCTTGAGAAAGGCAAAGTTGGCAATGTTGGCTTCTTCAGGCAAATTAGTGAGCTCTGCGCTATCTGAAAAGTGGGACACTACCGCAACGATGCAGTAGAGAAGCGGTCCAAGTATCATCCATTACGTCGCTTCATCAACGATTTAGTACAGAGCCTGCCCCCATCGGGATTATAAATATTAGAACTCCTCAAATTATTTCGGACAGGTTCTTGTAAAATTTTCAATGCTAGAGACTGGGAGTAAGTGTTCAAGTGCTATCGACTCGACTTCTACAACGTTCGCTACTCCTTATCTGCTGTGAGTATGTCTGTCAACGCAGCGCTTTGAGGGTCCAGAGCTAGATACTCACTCCTCTCTTTTCAGACCCAAGAGTAACTATTCCTACGCCTAAAATAGATGGATGGCTTTCTGGGACATGTGCTCTTCTTCCAGATCGGCCAATCCAAATCTGGAGCAGACGCCGTATTAGCCGCGTAGTTGCCGTCTGCTTATCATGTCTCCTATCTGTCTGCTCTATCTATGCGATTGAGTCTTCCAGGTTGAGGGAGTGAACCGGGCACGTTTTCGAAGCGTTCTCACGGTTGTGGCGTGTGGTGCATCAGCGACGAGGCAAAAGGGGGGCATTTCGGTCATACACGTCCGCCGCATAGACACGGGTCAGTTGATGATACAGGCACTAAGAGCGCGATTGTTTGCAATTCTAACTGGTTCAAGTCAGGAAAACGTGCACCGCAGAGTCTATCACGGATGGGAAATGCCGTCCCATGAGGTGGGCCTGAGCGGAATGTGCATTCCGCCTCGTTTTAGCTCGCTCCATCATCACACGTCAAAAACTAAGGCCCGCTTCCAAGGCGTAACCAAGTTTTAGCTTTGTCCAAACTATAAAAAGACCTTTAGTACCTCCTAAATATCAAGCTTCAGGAATTTCTCTGAGGTGAGAAAACAATTATCGACGGCTTGAGCACATCTCTACCATGTCTCACCTCAAATACTTCGCCTACGAAGGCGTCGGTGTCAGGAATCAGAAGACATACTCTTACAGCCAAGCAGTCAGAATCGGCGACAGAATAGAGTGCTCTGGGCAAGGTATGAACATATGCTGAAATTCATGTTGCAAAAACAAAAGTCAGAGTATTAATCTTGTACTCCCAGGCGGATGGGACCCCATCACTGGCGTGTATGAAAAGGAGATCAATGCCCAGATTGACCAGTGCTTTGCAAATGTCGAGAGAAATCTCAAAGACGCTGGTGGTAAGGGCTGGTCCCAAGTCTTCCGGGTCAATTCGTATCACATCCCTCTCAATAATGAGGCTCTCGAGGCAATGGTACGTAACTTTAAGAAGTACATGCCCGACCACCAGCCTATATGGACGTGTGTTGGTGTTACTCGCCTAGGCGAGGATGACATGCGGGTGGAAATCGAGGTGGTTGCGCATGATCCCGATGGTGCAAAGGCATCTTAGAAGGAGATAGATTAGCCACAGCGGTTCGCTAGGACAAGGCATTTCTTGAGCGAAGGCGCGGGTCAGAGTTGCCTAGGCCACAGCCTGTATTATGACAGAAATCCACAAGGCAAATAAACAGACAATTGTGCCTTATTTTCTCTTTACTTAGTGTAAACAGTCCCTCTTGGCATCTACACGCGCCCGTAGGCTGATGAGGTTGGGGTACGACCTCATGACAAGCCGCCCTTTGACTCGATGAGATTCCCCCCATTGCGAAAAGGTAACCGCTACCAGTGCCGTGCTCCGAGCTGCAGAAACGTGGAGACTTTCCTGCTCGGGCAAATTCCGCTCGCATGTCCACGTCACGGCGCCGGGGCGCTGGCGCTACTAGCCTGATTGCATGACGCCTCGCCACACGATGGAATGCGCATTCTGTCATTTATTGAAGGTAGTCTGGGGCACTCTCGGGGGCCTAGGGGGTTGTCCAGAGACCATCTAACCCAAGATGGTTCACTTCGACAGTTACATCTAGCCCTAATACTTGCACATAGACTTGTGGAAGCTCATGGTTTGGGTGGTAGTGCCCATTGTGTCGCAGCTTTGGTCAGCCATTCGCTATGAAATTGACTTCCATAGCTCATCTCCTAGTTTGGCATCGTCGATACCTAATCGGTTACCGACCGCACACTAGTCGATTTTGCCGCCATGTTGGTATGCTTGCTCGCTGTCGGATTGGTCGGGATATCGGGTTTAGGCCAGGACTAGAGCTGGGCTTCGGCATCCTGGCATCATTCGACTGGTGCAAGCGGACAGTGAGTGGGTCGGGCCGTCGCGGCCACGATCATGTTGTCGTGGCCCCGAGCCAAGGCATCCTTGCTTGATGCTATTCCAGAGATAATGCGGTACAAAGTAGACGAACAGAAAGCTTCAACACGATCATTAGCCTAGTATCGTTTCCAGAATGAATATTGAAAGGGAAGCGGCTCACAAATTAGCCTCGAACAGTGGTGCGACGCCCAACAAATCAGCGGCTCGTGGTATGTGTGCTGCACGCAGGTTCGGAGTATTGAGACTATTGGAAATGGCCAAATGGCCAGACCTGTTAGCACGACGAGACTTCTAGCCTTGATTAGCAGGGGTCGGAGGGCTTCAAAAGGTTGGTGGTGCATGGAGGCTCCTGCTAAGCCAAGGGTAGGAGAAGCTTGGTACCAACCGATACCGTCTATGTAGTCTATTCAAATCTCCAATGCGCTTCCTCCTCTTCCCTCTAACACAAGTAAAACCTAAACTGAATGAAGAGAAGCGTTTCTGGCGTCCGCTGAACCTCATTGGGGCATAGATTCGATGTCAAGATGTCCGGTTGTCATGATAGAGCCTATGCTCCTTATTAGGCTCCTTATTCCTGTTTTCTGGGTATCTAGTTCATAATCTCATTCCTTGCCTGCCAACAAAAGTTTGCCCATCCCAATCTGAGACCATGGCCACACAACCATATGCGCGTACGGTGAGCCCTCCAGCCACTTCACAATACAATGAATTAAAGACGCTGGCCATTTCTGAAGGAACCAATAGTTGACTTGAGCAAACTGGAGGACAATGGCATAATGTGAGAGAACCACTAATGCCAAAGGATGCTTGGATCTCAGTAGCTGGACGAAATCCTGGGCAACCGTAGATGGCCACGTCAAGACGGCTCGCAGAAGAGCGTTTGGAGGCAGTGGCTTGGTTTCGCATAGCCTTGTGATGGTTTGTTGAAGGATTATTACAGCATCATTTGCTAATTTGATTTCGGGGTTTTCCAAGTTAGGAGACATGGCTGCCAGAGCAGAAGATAGCCAAGAAAGTTGGTTTATCAAGTCCCGCAGGCAATAGGGGTCCAGTTGCTCCTCGTAGTTATTTGCTCCTAGGTAAGGACCTTTGGCGTAGAAGATGTCTTTGAGTGGACCGTTGCGGAGTTCATCGCCCGCCGCTTTGAGGACGGCGGTCATACCGGTCACAAGGGCGAAGACGTCGAGGAGCTTGTCGATGGGTAAGAGGTCGGCGCTTGACTCGTCGAGGCTCGGGGACATTGTGAATCCGCCAATCATGAGGAACACTGTGCTGGCATACAAGGTATGGCAGTTTTCGTTCGTCAACGGATCCTGCAGGGCTGCTCTGACGCCAATGGTTGCCTGGATTTGATGCTGGGCGCCGGCAACCTGGTAGTCATGGCTTTTACTCGGTTGTAGATAGGCCAGATGAAACGCGGCATAGGCGAGGATCGAGTGAAGAAGAGGCTGAAAGGTGAGAGCCGCCTTGGGTATGTCACACTGCAGCACAGTATGCTTGCTCGGAGGCGGCAGCAGGGAGCGGTAGCCGACGCTAGTGTAATGGTGCATCAACTCCAGGTCCAGGATCCCGAGGCTCTGAGCATTAGGTGGTTCTGTTGATCGCCCGTTGGAGATGCCATATGCGATGTGCTCTTGGTGATGCTGGGGCCGCCGCAGCTTGGGCGAAGCGGAGGAGACAGAATCGGAGCTGCTATGAAGACTTGACGAGGGGTTGGTACGCCTCGAGCTTGGTGACTACAAGCTCAGTCAGCAACGCGGCATGCAACACCAGGGCTGACGGCGTAACTGACACACTTCCTAACCTTGGGGGCGGTGGCACCGGCTTGGGGCTGCCCAGGTGGTTGCGGCGAGTCCTCCAAGTACCCTGGCGCAAGGCTACAGGACACGTTGTGACGGCGACAGGCGCTGCATGGCTTTTGCTCGTCGCACTACCATGTTTCTTCAGTATAAGCCTGTCTCCAACTCGCTTTTGTTCTGCTGGGGATGTGCAAGGCCTACCTTGACTCTCCTCTGCCTACATCGTGCGCAGCCGTTGCGGGATTTGGTCAACCCAAGGCGCTTCATAGCTGTTGTCCGGGCAGCTACTGGAGGGTGGTGCCGGCTTCTCTCCCTTTTTCGGTTACCAATACCGTTCTTTTTCCTGGTTGCCAGGATTTCCCCCTCCAATTCTTTCGGGTAAATGTGCCTAGTAAAATGACAGACTCTTTGTTTAGGAGATGTGTTGGAATGGCTCCGGTTTTTTTGTCTGGAGCTGCGGAGAAGCCCATTCTCCGGTCTTAAATTAAGCACGACGCGTCCTCGTTTGCCCTTAGCCCGAAGTGTCTACTTCCCCTCGTGCATAGCCACGGTAATTAAATATGTAACCGACGGAACCTCGCCTGTGGCTACGACTCCACAACGACCGAGACTTTTGCACAGCCTTACCAACTCTCCCCGTTATCTGGACCAATCATAACAGGATGCGAGAACGAGCCGAGGGCCGGGGTTAGTCGCATGGCGGCATACGTAGTCTACCGCTTTGGGCTTTTGCACGTTTTAGTATCATGATTCTTCGCCTCTTTCAGCCCGGATGCAGCGGGATCTACCGTTTAATCCCGACCAAGCCTTTCTGGTCGTATATTGGGCTTTCTGGAAACTCTCTTTTCTTCCTCAAATTACCTGAAGAGGCAAGACCGTGCTGCGTGTGCCTGGTGGGATGATCTGCGGCGTGGGCCAGATGACTAGTGCAGTCATATCATCATTTGTGATTTGCCAGTGAAAAATCATGGCACTGAAATTAGGGATGAATTGATTGCTTAGTTGGATGTGCAATATGCTAAAAGTCAAAGTCGCCCGCGATGGTTTCAAGAGCGCAGGGCCATCTCGCTCCTTGAACCACTCCGCCACCGTCCAAATCATGCCTCCCTATCATGTAGCCGGCGATCCTGGGTAGCTAAGCTTTACTGGCGCAGGTACAATCTCGAAGCCAAGACTGACAAAGTAGCCAATTACGAGATGTTGCGGAAACGAGCAATGTTTGCCAGGCTGCGCCGTCAGGGCGGAATGTTGTGGGTTTAGCTGGGGGCTTCGTCACTCGCGGCTACTACGCCAAGATTGACCTACGCCCTGCCGGACCAAGCATTACCGGGAATCGCTCTGCATAATTTTGTGGTCTCTTGCAAGGGTACTACTCGTATTAATGCCTATTATTATCCATCCTAACAGGCCATGGCCGGTCCATATAAATATTCTCGCCTGCCATGCTCATGAACTCGGTCAAGGACAAATTCGCCAGCTTTAAGCAGTTCAACGGGACAAAAAAAACTTTCATCATCATTCTAAACCATTGGTTCATTTCTATTCTCGAAAAAAGTCATTGGCAAAATCAGCGAACAATGTCGTCCGAGAAAGGTGAGATCAATGATCTCTACAAGTATGAGCCTTCCATGGCGGCAGCCGTCATTTTCACCATGACTTTCCTGATATCGGCCTTGGTGCACACTTGGCAAGTCTGGAAATTGCGCTCGTGGTATTTCATTCCGTTCATCTTCGGCTCTCTCAGTAAGAAACATCCCCGGTGATGCACGATTTGGATGGCATGGTAACAGAACACAGTCGAGGCCTTCGGTTATGCGGGACGTGCGATGAACGCTAGCGAGGAGTCCGGCTACTGGACCAAGGGTCCATACATCATGCAAGCTCTTTTATTGCTCCTAGGCCCTCCTTTCTACGCGGCATCAATCTACATGGTGCTTGGGCGACTCATTCGCCTCCTCGAGGCTGAGAAACACTCTGTCATCAGGACCATATGGTTGACCAAAATCTTTCTTTTTGGGGACATCTTATCCATCCTTCTCCAAGGCGCAGGTACGTCCCAACAACACACAAGTGATGCAGGAAGCGCGCATCGGTATGGCTAACCGGTGCATTGCAGGCGGTGGCATGCTTGCCTCTGCCAAATCAAAGAGTTCGAAAGACATGGGAGAGCTCATCGTCATTATTGGTCTCATTGTTCAGCTCCTATTTTTTGGTGTCTTCATCGTCGTCGCCGCTATTTTCCATCGCCGAATCCATCTCAACCCCACTGGGGTCAGCCTCACCACTGCATCACCTTGGAAGAAGCTTCTGCTTATCCTCTATGCCGCCAGTGTCCTCATCATGGTTCGCTCCGTCTTTCGCGTTGCCGAGTATATCATGGGAAGTGACGGAGTTCTCATGGCCAAGGAGTTCTACATTTACGTATTCGATGCTCTCTTGATGCTCGCCGTGAGCGTCCTGTTCAACATCTTCCACCCCGCGACCATTATCAGCCAACAGGCCATGCAACGCCTCTGCAATACCGATTCAGAGAGTCAACTCAGAGAATTCCGAAGTGCATATTGAAACGTCTTATTTATTGGCAAGAGAACTTCGATGACTCTATTTGCTTGGAGAGGGAAATATGAGGCTTACCATAGAGGAGAGGGCATGCGTCATGTTGAATGGGGGTTTTAAGCTTGGAGTTCAAAGCTTTAAGAAGATAGAATGCGATTTCCTCAAAATTTTACACTCACTCCTGATGGTTCTGGGTGTACATAGCGATAGCTCTGCTACGAGTATTCAAGGGCGGTTTCTTTTTGTACACTAATATATGATCTCAGTATTCCCTATGTTTTTCGTGGTTATGGTCTAGACATCGCAATTCAGCATGGCAAAATTGTACTCTTTGAACAATGAGCAAATATTGCAATACCAAGACACAAATACCACCGCTAGCCAGTCTCTTCATTAATAGAGCGGCAGCTTATACGCGTCAAAGTCGTACTGCCACGTCGCCATCGATTCGGAATCCATCACACAAGCCGGTTCCGCATGGCTGGCGTTGGTCCAAAGAGGCCGCAGGGGCCAGGCGCACAGAGAGGGAGCAGTGCCACCGGTGTTGTTCAGCCGCTCGGGCACGATACCATTCTCGACCCACTGGATGACAGTCTGCAGCGTGGTCTGTGGCCAGCCGCCATTGGGTTGTTTCGAGTTGCTGCCGCAGTGGGCGCCGCCAGGAACCAAGAACAGTCTGTAAAAGTCGTTGACGGCCGCCGCTCCTCCTTCCAAGTCCAGGTCTGGGAACATGACGTTCCGGACAGATTCGTAATAGTGAACAGATGATCCCGCGGGGATGGAGTCGTCCGCCTCGCCGTGAACGTGAATGACCTTGCCACCGGCTGCTTGAAAGTCACTCAGGTCTGGATGCGTTGTCTGAAGCGAATCGCCGTATTTGTTTTGGCCATACACCATCCAGGCTTTGAGAGTGTCGTAGGTCACATTGTCTAGAGACTCCAGAGTGCTCGTATTCCTCAGCTCAAGATACCGAGCCACCCATTCGCCGCCGAGACCCGAGATACTCAAGTTCCACGTGTTTGTCAAGTCGTCAAACGTCGTTGCTGCGTCACTAAAGGATGAGGCTGGCTGGGGGTTGATGTACACGCGACGGCCTGCCGAGTCGTGTAAGCCGTCGAAGAAGTTTTGCATCAGCGCAGCGCCCTCGGCCGTGACCGTGCCATTTTGAGCCGGAGTTGTAGGCCGTGCCATCTGTCGTCGAGAAAGGGCACCAAATCCTCCGGGGCCACCGCCGCCGCTCGTGGCTTCACAAGAATACGGCTCCCCGACCATGCTTGACACGTTGAAGTGAAGGATGCAAAGATCAGACCTTGAGACGACACCGTCCGTAAGCCCGTCCAAGGGATCGCAGGCTGCGATGGTTAGGTTCACCATTTTCTCAAGTTCGCACGACGGCGGAAAGTAGTTTGCCGTTTGTTCCATGACGTTTAGCGTGAGGTGATTAACTTGCTGTTGGCCGTATCGAAAGGCGGGAGCCCCGATTGCAGCGCCATCAAACTGGCTGGCGAAGCGCTGGACCTGACTCCATCCCTCCCGGCCTCCTTCGCTGCAGCCCTGGTAGTACGAGTAAACCTTGTCCCCCTCAGGAACCCCGTACAACTTGCGTGCAAGCTCTTTACCAAGTGTGGCGAGCTCGTGATGAGCTTGGTAGCCGAAGGAGTAGACCGAGGGCCAGTTGATGGTCCCATTTGCTAGCAAGAACACGCTGTCCCATTGGGTGTCGAAGGACCCGAAGCCACCGTCGGTAATGCCAGAGAGTGCGCCAACGATGACGCCAGTTGGAATGTAGCCCTTCTGCGAGTTGATGGCGAGACCACCGCCTCCAGTAGATACGTATCGGTTTTGGAACTTGTCTGGTGCAGGGGCCCAGTAGGTGACGTGCACGGTATCACCCAGGCCATCATGTGCATAGCTGAAGGTGATGTTGCAATAGTCAAAGGTTGCAGTTGGGTACCATTCGTTGGAGGCCGAGTAGTTTCGCGTGATGCTGGTCTCGATCGAGGAGGCGTCTATAGTGATGCCGGGAAAGAAGTTTGTAGCGGGCAATGCCGATTGTACGTGGGAACCCGTGCAAAGGTCGTTAAGGGAGGACAGCTGGGCTGCCGCGGTGACGGCCATGTTCAAGGCCATTGACTTCTTTGAGACCATTGTGGAGTAACTGTGATGGGATGAGATGATGCAGATGAAGCCTCAGAAGTTATAGCTGCCAAATAAAAGAGCCAAGGGTGGTGTGGATAGCCTGTTTGGGGGGCTCGATGGTCCTTTTTATCCATCGGGACCATCCGTCTGCGTCTCAACTCCCGACTGAGGATACCGTAACTCGGGTGGAAATTCGTATCTGCCATGTCCTCGATTACGCACTTCGACCACGTATAAAAGGGGCTTGGACCCAATGACCTCCCATTGATGATGCATCAAGCACGGCTTTACATGAAGCCATCTCGGTCTTGCCCCACTCCTCCATATCTGCCATATTGGGGCGGTTCCACAGCTCGCTCCAGCCCCACATGATGTCTGAATAGCCCCGGCTTAGCCTAAACGGACTGAAAAACCCGGTCGGGATGCCGGTGCATCGGTGGCTCATGGTTCAGGCAGCATAAAGCTGTGGTAGAGTCCGCAAGTTGCTACAATAGGCTGCGAGCCAAGATTTGTTCGATTTAAAGACTCTGTTGTTGAGGAGCAACTATTTGAGCAGGGTACTACAACATCGCTTTCCAGCTTCAGACGCCATCAACTTAATGCCGACCGCAGTGCTGGTATCCCTGGAGCTGCAGGGTCGTCATTGATTCTTTCAGTTCCAACTACTCGAGGGCCATCGGGCGAGCGAACGATGATCTTGATGGTCCGATAGAAACTCTGCTGACCTCCCGGTGTCCGCTCAACGTGCAGCCGATGATCAGGCGCAGCGACTAAGATCCTGTCCTCTTCGTGCGGCAGTGGCAATGCCTGTATTTTAGCTGCGTAAGAGGCGTCGTCCAGGGACATGCCGTGCTCCAGCTCAACCACGCGTCTGCTCATTCGGTAGACAGTGCCAGTGTCTACAAAGCCCTCCTTCGGCGCCGATAGCACGCTGATAAGCTCGAGCGCTCGGAGGCGTGTGGGCAAGTCACGGCATTTATTGACAGTGAAGGATAGCGGCAAGAGAAACCCCGTCTCGAAGATAAAGGATGGCCGCTGCTTGTTCTCTGGCAAACCTTGCTTGAGGATTGCTGCAGCTTCAGCCAAGGTGACGATGGCCTGGAACGAGGGGATGTGGCGGTCAAAGGCAATCTCTGAATCTCCTGCGGCCACGTCGACTGAGATCCTGAGCATCTCGTATATCATGTGGAGATGGATCAAGGAAATATTGTCTGCATGACTTGTCGATGGACTCGCCTTCATTAATTCATCGAAGCGTGCGATCCACTCGTCGAGTGCGGCGAGGCATTGAGCTCTCTCCTTCCAGAGGTCAGAACTCGGAATTGATGGGGCAAAGGGCCCGAGGTCTCGGGCTTGGATGCGAATGTTTGCCAAGCATGCCTCCGCCTGTGCAATACTCGTAAAGGACTCTTCGCCTCTCGGGTCCTCAATTATACTCATGTTTAAAGGTTGCCGCCAAGATGACTTGATTGGCATCGGGTTGCCGTTGAGGCGGCGGAAGATAGGAATCAGGTGATCAGTAGCCCAGCCCGTAGCCCTCACCGTCGAACCTAGTATTGCACTCCCATAGTCGCAGTGCCGAGCTGCCGACTCCATATTGCCCAGTAGAACATCGATACATAAGAAAAGCACACACGTCAGCAACGTCAAGTTCTCGTCCTGGGTAGCTCGAATGTGCTGCATCGAGGCGTTATAGTGCTTGAGCGCGAAGGAGTTGTCTCCTGCGAACTGGCTGGTGATGCGCTTGCCGCTCGAGAAGTCCTCGTACAGCGAGCTAACGGCGAGGATGGCATGGCGCACGGCAGGATCGAAGTGGCCAAACTGCATGACAACGTGTGTCCAGAAGAAGCTATCTTGGGGACCGGATAGTACCGGGCTGACAACGCTGGAAAAGTACTGAAAGGCTCTTCCCTCGCTTTGGTCGCGAGAGGCCAACTGTCGTGGTCTATAAAAAGCAAGGGTGGGCTGAGACTGGTTGTACTGACAAGTCCGACCGGCGGATGAGCAGCGAGCACACGATGGTTTCCTCTCATCGCATTTTACCTTGCGGCGCCTGTGAAGCTATCAGGATTACAACACTCGTTGACCAAGGGGTCTGAAAACCCACCTGCAAATCAAGCATCCCGTCTTCACCTTGGGCGAGTAGCGTCGACAAGTGGTATTCATTTTGATTGGCGCAGATCTGTTCGGATGGATGTTGAAGGGTCTTAGTGGAACAAACGCAAGTTCCGTCCGGCCCAGTGACGGTCCGGATGCCACGTTCCAGAACCAGTTCTTGGCAGATTCCGTGCGATGGCCACTTTTTGGGAGGAATGACAGGAACAAAAGGAGCCGGCCAGAAAGACAGGCCCCCCCACAAACGCGTCGCCCCATTGTATGACGCGGCCAATCACGGCAGATGAGCCACTAGTCATGCTACTGTCGCACTACTTGATCTGCCTCTGGCACCCGTTGTTTTCTCCTTGGCAACAGACCAGGCACCTTGCGAAAAGTGCCACAATGGCTCCATGAGTTGTTGTTTACACCGTCTGCTCCGAGCACTTATGGTCTCGTCCTCTAGTTAGTGGTGAGGGCTAATTTGACAACCAACCATATCTTGGTGTTACCCGACCCAGAACGTCCATTTTAGGGGCAAGGAAAAATCGTTCTACCGTTAGAATCATGCGGAATGGCAAACAAACAATTGCCAATCGGGCACCGGCACCAACACAGCATTTCGTGGCCATATGTGAAGCCGCCGAAGTCATCCAGACAGGACTATAGTTGCTCAGAGTTCGACCTTTGCACAAGTGCATAAAACTACAAAAAATATATATTTAAAGAAAACAGCAGGTTGTTCTGCTTGTCTTGCCCATCTCATTGTAGTACGAACATTAAGTCGCGTTATTCAATCAGGCATGGGTGGCAAGCATCTCCCCTGAAGTCTCGCCACATTGAGCCGTGTATCTTAGTGGGCCTTTTCCTACTTTATAATTAGGATGACTTCTACTCGGCTGGATAGATCTCTTAGCTTACAAAAGAAAGTCTTAATCTCACCAAATATCCAGCCTATGGCTTGTCTAAGTTAGACTTCAGTGGAAGAAATTCTAGGACAGCGAAGCTAATTAATGTTAAAATCAGGGTTTATTACGTTGTAGCATTGAAGATTGACTACCCTAGCCGCTAATCTGACGTCTCCATCATGTTGACTAGGAGCCTCTTATACCCATCGTCCCCGTGGACAACCTCATAATTTGCTCTTGCCGTGATGGCCGCCGACACTTTGATAGTGTAACAAACGACCAGCCGTCCTGATGAGATGCGTCACAGGCGAGTTTGTGCCGAGCATGATTAACGGAATGCCCCACTGCCATTGCAACGAGTGAGAGGCAAGCCGCTCTGCTTCTTAATGCACATGGTGATGGCGCCAGACACCCACTTCACGCCCTCATATGAACCCTCCTCGAAAGAGTCCGCCATCCAGGTACCAGTCTGTGTGAAAGAGCCCGGGCAGCCCCTGAAGGCACGGCCGTAGCGGCGGTTCTTCCACGGCCTTGTGATGACTACACCGGTCTCGCCAGGGAAGACCGTGCCTTTGACAGTGATGGTGGCTTGCGTGGTCCAGGTTCTCGAGAAGTTGACACCAAGACTAGCCCCGAGTCGATCCTTGACAATCTTGAGATCGAGACCCCCGCTGACGCTGACGCTGTTAGCGACGCTGAAGCTGCTGGCGACGCTAACATCAATGCCGTTGCGGCCGTTACCAATGACGACGGGAGACATTTGGGCGTCCCAGTCGACGAAGCGCTGAGTGGTGTCAGTAACGTAGGATGTGGTGCCCGAGCATGAGGCCTGGCGAGGGTCGAGCGAATGAGCCTCGTCTCGCTCTACGTTGTCGTTCGTGAACTGCTTGCCAGAGTCGAGGAAGTCCTGATCGATCTCGGGTGTTTCCATGGAAACTCCCTCGAGCTCCAGGAGCTTCTCCCAGACACTGACATGAACGACTTCCACTGCATTGCGAGCAATTAGCTTGACATGATGCAACACCGGGGTTTCATGCGTCTGAGCACTCAATGGAAGTCCTGAATTATGGGCATGCTCAAAAATGGGGAGGGGGATTTAGACACTTACTGCGGCCTTGACCGTACAGAATAACCTCATCTTGCTGGAGGACATGGTCAGGAGTCCATGTCGTGGAGTTCAAGTCACGTTCAGTCATGAACGGAGCAGCCGTGGCGACTGTGGCTAGGCCAAGGATTGCCAGAATAGAGGAGACCATGATGCCTAAGGAGGGGAAGATACGAAGATGACTTAATCGGTGAAAGGGTTGGGGAGTGGTGAGGTCTAAGTCCTCGAGCTGGATGGCTCGTCTTATACCCAGACCCTGACTTCGGCCTGTGGTGGAAAGCTTCCGTGTCCGGATACGAGGGTTGTCGGCATCCAGGCAAGCTATGCCTTGTCAATTCACTACTGACTGAGCTTGGCCGAGTTCCGGAGCAAGTTTACACGAACTCCCGATCCGACAAGTCTGCTTGATCTTTCCAAATATCGGTCGGAATGCGAGATTTGAAGCTGTAAATGAAAAGCTAGCTCTCATGGGAAGGTGATGCGGATTTTCTAATCCGCCCGATACCCATGTGGCTTGTGTCTAGTCAAAGATTGGCTCTGTTCACCAGTCTAGACCTTTTGTCATTCATGGATTTTTAATATCCTTGGATAGTCAATGCTCGTAGTTTGCTCATCAAGGTATCGATTGACGTTAGCCCCGGTTTTCACCGACGGTTGCTCGTTCAATGCGGGCCCCGTCGAGCAGAGAGACCACGCTATCATAGTTATACGATGTGCTTCATAATTTCTGGCCCACTTACCATACCGGTTTCGGTCTCGTGCTGGCCTCAATGATAGCGACAATGATAGCAAGTGCTCGATATCGGCAGTTATGTTAATTTCGGCAAGTTCACCAAAATTATTCCGTAGAGCTTGAGGCTAGGCCGGTGAACATTGAAGGCATTTGAAGATTGCCAGGCTGCGCACCTGGGTCTTATATCAAGTTGACAACGCCACTGCTCGAACTGTTGTGTCATAATCATCCTGCTTTCTCTCGCACTGCGCGTTTACATCCTCTCCTGACAATTCTATCATTTCCTCTTTCAGACGAGACCTTGAGCCTACAAGATGAAAGTTGCAACCACCCTCGCTACTTTGGCCTTGGCCGCTGGGTTTGTTTATCCAAAACGAGCTGGATGTCCCTGACGGCTAATGTATTGTCGGGTAGTGTCACTGCCGACCTTCACAATGTTGCTGTCTGCGTGGGCAACCGAGTCACCTCTCCCGTTGGCGGCACTGGATGGAGCGTCAGCTACAACTGGGTGAAGAACTACGAGATTCTCCCTGCTGCTACCCAATGTGCATGTGATTACTACAAGAGGCGCAATACTGGAAACAAGCAATGGGATCGTTGCCCAGACTGCACATTTGTAGGCTTTGACTCCATCCCGTCTCAATTCATGTTGCTGACAAGTCAAACAGGATGGTCTGGGTTGCAACTCTAATGGATGGCACATTGGTGGAGATGAGGCAAGTAACGCTTGAGTCAGGAGTCAGCAGCGTCGCCGGCTTTTGCTAACATCGTTCTGATATAGTTTACTTACTACTGCGAGAAAAAGTGTGGCGCCCAGGGAGCAGAGGCCAACTAGTTGGGGGTGGCAGATGTAATGGATCAAATAACCAATCAATTTACTCACAAGACAGCCCGTGGTATCAAAGTTCTGATTAGGTCAATGCCTTGATGTAACACTGCAAGGGAATTCCTTTCATCTCCAGACCCCATAATCTAGTTGCTCAATACAGACTAGCCTTTGTTTGTCCTAAGCATGTTCGTAAAGAACATCAGCTTCCATTACGAGTTGGTCCCTACATGCTTCTGAAGTTGTTTTCACCCGGCATTCACAAATCTAGACCGCCTTAAACTACGGTAAATCATTAGATCGTCACCCCACCCACTACCTTGAGGTTCTAGGGCGCAGCCTTATCCGCCGTAGGGCAGATGCCGCCGCAGAAAATGCATGGATGTGATGAATGACAAGGACTTGGAAGCCGTTCCACTCAAATAGATTGCATCGTCCAGGCACGCTCGTATGCTAATGTCGGACTGGTGCCGAGCCTAACTGTTGGGGCGTATTAGATGGTGCCGACATCCGGACAAAGCCGTTGGGTTCCACTTAAACAAGGCAACACCGGCCTTTCCAGAAGCTTGATCCATCAGAGTCGCCAAGAACATCCCCGACACAAAGTACCCTGTCGGCCCGGCATTGGGCCTATCATGCCAGAACTTGTTCAGCTCGGGCGAGATCCGCCAAAAACAACACAAAGCGAAACCCATTAGTGCAACTGCGCTACTGTGTATGTGGACCCCTTCCGGTGAGGACTTCACGATTCTGTATACCTAGTCCAACAACTTGCTGATCAACAGCGCAAAATACAATCGTTTCATTCTATCGTAGATACCGATTCCAAGCAGCTCTAGTCCCTTATCATCACACTAACCGTTGAGCGACCGCCTATCGTAGCCCGAAGCTATGATCACCTGGCGCCACGCTTAGTGCTTTTTTCGGGCCAATCTATTAATCACTTTATGCAAAAATGAACCGACTCGGGAATTTGAGTGGCGATAAATTCCGTGAAACAGGAAGGCTGCAGGACGGTACCAGCTTCCAGATATAGGGGGGCTTAGAATGAACCCGTGGATCAGGGCCACCTGTCAAATAAGGCTGTTTAGCTCGGTTCGCAATTTCATGCCGAGATGTTGTCCCTGAGCCTGAGTTATCTGCAGTGGGAAACGGGCCCCGAGTGGGTTTCTAATCAATCGCAGGGTGTCCTTGGTAGATGAGCACTCCTGTAGGCTGTATCAGCAAAGGTCAAGAGCACTTCAAACCATCATAATCGCCCAGTGAAACAGAAAGGTATAGCAGCTTAGTGCGGCCGATGGAAAAGGAGTTCAAGGCTTGAGGGAAAGTGATTTGCGATTGTGAAAACCCAATAGTGCTTATTCTCACCAGGTTTGTTGTGGTTTCTGTGTATGCAGTTAACGCGAGACGAAAACTGGTATCATTCTTTACTCCCTCAAATCAGGACGGGGCAATACATATGACGCGTTTCCCGTGAGAAACGCCAAACGCCAATGTTAAAGTACTCTTCGAATCCACGGTCTTGAATTAAGTTCCTCCGATTCAGGTCATTTGTTGGCGTCTCTTCTATTCCAAGAAATCCTTGAGTTGTCGCGGTGGTGCTCGCTCCTCTGAAGTGTGTGTGTTAAAGAATAACTGCTTGCCTCGCCAAAAATGCCGTTATCATAGTCACATAAAACATCGTAGCGTGACATAGTTTCGCCTTTCTCTTTCTCGAGCCAATTCCCCTCTTTCTAACCGTTACAGCATATTCGAGCTTGGCTGCAAGTGAGGAAGTTGAAGAACCTTTGATAACCACTTATGGCTCAGCCTCTCACTGTAGGGTAGTGCAAAATCGTGTATGGAGCCAAGCTGACCATGAAATTGCTTGGGTGCATCGGTTCCACTAGCCCTCAGCTGTATGCGCGGAACTGGGCGTCGCCGAGTTCGAGTGCAGTTCAGGCAGAGGAAAACATTGTACGTTGGATATTCGGCCTTTCCCTTGTCTCTGTCGTGATGAATAATGTTGCCCTTCTGAACCTACAGTAATTACCTTAGGTGTGGATGTCCGCGTTTTGTGTCATGGGACCGTCCCCGGGGATAGCTAGGTCTTCTCTCCATCCCAGGTCAAGCCACTCGCCTCACGCTAATCCGTTAATCGTAGCTTTATTGCGACAACCCCTACAAAAGCCATTTCCCCCTTGTGAAACCTATCACCCGACCTACAGCTAGTGGGCTCAAAACCCACTTTCTTACGCCAGAGAGGTTAGGGTGCGGAGAGCTCTAGATGTTCACCTTCCATCTAGCGAGAAGGTAAGAGGGGAGGCATGGAAGGGTGCAGGGGTGGAGGCTACTCCATTGTCCACCAAAGAAGTGATTCAAGACAGCATGAAATGGGTGGTAACCCCTTTCGGTATTTTCCGAAAGCCACCAACGAATGGCGAACGCAAAACGGCCGGAACAATGTGGGCCGAGTGTCGGAAAAATTAGAAGCGAGAATAAATTGACGAGTATCTGCCGCCAGTCACCTGAAAGATGCTGGCGCTACCTTCACGAGCCAGCTGAAGCGACATTGCATGATTGGGTTCACCCAATAGGCTGTAATGTTTCAAGTTGACGACTCCAAGCGTAACCTCGGACCAATATTACAGTCTAAAGAGACTCTTGCTCATACACAAATATGGAACGGCTTGCATCTCTCCGTGAAAGCCGGGGCCCCGCAATTGCTTGCAACTAGCTCAGAGATTGATGGGGCGGGAGTATATAGGATAGTAGCATCGTAACCATGACTTGTATTAGACGTCTTGCGTAAGCTCTTGACAAGAATATCAGTCCATCATGAGATTCTTAACGAAATTCCTTCTCCCCCTATGGGCGTCTGTCGCTTCGGCTGCCATCACGGCCAGCGAGTCGAGTAGTGCCATTAACATCAGGAATGATCGCCTTGTTTTTGCCGTGAGCAAAAGCGCCGGCACCATTAACCAGCTCAGCCTCGATGGACAAGATCTGCTCGGCTCTGGCGGCAGGCTCTATCTTGACTGCCATTGCGATAGCGGCTTCTGGAACGGTGGCTCATTCCAACTCTACCGCGGCACCGACAGCTCCGGCACGGCGTACGCGGGGGCACGCATTTCCGCCAATGTCGGCAGCGGCAGAACTGTTGAATCATATTACTTCCTGAGAGACGGTGAAACGGGTATTCATACTTTCGCTCGCGTCGCGTATCCTAATGGAGGCGCTCTTGGAGAGCTGCGGTTTCTCTTCAGGCCTGCCTCAAGCATTTGGAATCATCTGTCCTCCTCGGATGAGATGTGGTCTGTCTTGCCCACTGACAGTGGTCGGACGACCGTCCAAGATACTACCTATCGCATCTCCGGGGATGGCGTCAACGCTCGCTACCGTGAGCAGATGTCGGATTATTTCTCCAAGTACATGTTCTCCGAGTCTTGGGAGTACCACACGCATCACGGTCTGTTCTCTGATGGTCAAGGAACTCGTGATGGGTCTGCGTACGGAGCGTGGCTAGTTATGAACACCAAGGACACATATTATAATGGTCCAAAGTTTTCTGACCTCACTGTGGACGGTATTGCGTATAACTATCTCGGTGAGTAGGCCGTAATCTACACTTGTGGTCTTCCTTCGATGCGCCCGCAGACTAACTCGATCTACAGTTTCGAATCATCATGGCAATGGCAATCCCAATACGCAAAACTTTGATCGCACATTTGGTCCGGTAAGACCTTCACCATGCGGGGCAAATATCATCGAAAGCACTGACATTCGTAGCAATATTACCATTTTAATAAGGGCGCAAAAGGCTCCTCAGTCAACGACCTTCGCAGAGACGCCGGCCGCTTCGCCGATCCCAGCTGGAATGCTGCTTTCTACGACTCCATTGCGCAGCACGTCCCTGGCTATCTGCCAACCTCGGGACGCGGAACGTGGTCAGGCCGCATTACTCTTCCAGCAGGCGTCACAAAGGTGTTTGCAGTCTTAACGAGCAATGGACGGGACTTCCAGGACAACAACCTGGACACCAAATCCCGCCAGTACTGGGGTTCCGTTAGCTCTAGTGGGGAGATTACTATCCCGCGCGTTGCTGCCGGTACCTACAGGTTGACTATTTACGGAACAGGCATCTTCGGCCAATACGTTCAAGACAATGTCGTCGTTCGGTCAGGGGCCACGACTACGACAACCGCAACCTGGACAGCAGAGTCGGCCGGCACTGAGCTTTGGCGTATTGGGACTCCTGATCGCAGTAGCGGAGAATTCCGGCACGGCAACGAACGAGACACCACGCGCACCAACCAGCCGAAGCAGCATCGCCTGTACTGGGCTGTCCATGATTTCCCCAATGACTTTCCCAATGGTGTCAGCTTCCACGTCGGCAGCGGCAACATCGCCCGTGACTTCAACTACGTGCATTGGAGTGTCTTTGGCGGCAAAGCAAACAGTATACGTACCCAACCATACTATAATAACGTCAATAACTGGAACGTGACCTTTGATGCCACGGCAGCCCAATTACAAGGGAAGACTCGCGCGACTTTCACGATCCAACTGGCCGGCGTGAAGACTTCCGCTGGCAACACAGATGACACGAGTAAAGCATTCGCCAACTTAGCGTACACCGTCACTATCAACGGCAGAGCTCTCCCGGTCTGGACTATTTCGTAAGTCATGCGTTTCCCAATCAAGTCTCCTGTCTTTGTGCTCACGTAGCGCACAATGGCCATTGCCTCACTAACCATCCGCCACGCGATAGTGCCAATCAAAGCAGTTCCTGCGGCGCCCGGTCAGCCGCTAGCTGCTACAACACGCGCAACAAGTGGACGTTTGATGCAAGCTATTTGAGGCAGGGCCTCAACACTTTCACATTATCCATTCCTGCTCGGGCCACTGCACCAGAGACTGCCGTACTTCCCGAAAGCGTCTATCTGCAATATGATGCCCTAAGGTTGGAAGTCTCATAGGCTCTAAGTTTAGGGAGATTAAATTTCTCGATGTTAATCAGAAACAAGGAGGACTTATATATTAATACCTTTTTTTTTTTAATTCAAATATGTCATACGTGGAAAATTATACTATACAAAGCTTCTGGTCTTCATGTGCAGCCCAATAACTCTTTGCATTCCCTGCTCGCAGCAACTCCCCGAACACCTCTCCCTCCATCCAGCCCTGCACGAAGCATGAGCCTGCAAACCTAAGCATGCCGTCTTCCGCAGGCTGCAAGACGACCGGGACAGAGCAGCCTGCCAGGATGGCAATCAGCCAAGGCCCTTCCGGCGACGACAACACCCAGTGAGGCAGTAGGCACATGTACCCTTCCGTCGTGAAGCCCAACAGACGGCCCCGTGTGACATTCCTCCGCGTGTTCAGCGCCTCCATCCGATTATAACCCCCGACATACTTCAGAATATGGCGCGATTTCTCCTGCTCGCAGACGTACAATTCTTTTGGGTAGTCGTCGTCCCGATGTTGGCTCTCCTCCCGCGGTAGCCATGTCGACGCCACATCACCATGGCTCATAGCCCAGACAGCCTGTTGCGGGTCGTCGTATCGGCAGTTACCAGTTTGCTGGTAGTAAACTTTTGTGGCTTCGCAGTACATTGGCAGTATCATTTCTGGTGTCAGTTCTTCGTGTTCGATGAATGTGTCGACTCGGTCGACAATCACGCCAGTACATATAAGTCTATTCTCGCCAAAAGAGAAAAGAGGTTGCTCAAAATCACCCGGTGCAACGCCGCCATCGACGCTGTACAATTGACCGTCAAGGTCGTCAAGGCAAGATGTCAGGTGCCTCGGAAAAGTGTCCCGCCGTACGAGGCAGCTCAAACTGGCCCTATTCGTCCAGTCTGGACACCACGACGGTGCGTTCACGTAAAAGTCTTTATTTGCAGGCGAAGGTTCTGCCACTGAAATAACGTCCAGAGACTTGTGATGCTCTGCCCACGCCGTTACAAATCTGGTAAAACTGAGCGGAATAGATTGTTCGTAATCTATTTTGAAGTTGAGATGTTTCGCATCTTGTGCTATGTTCCATAGAGCATATATCTTGTCATGCCCATCAGAAGCTTCATGTTCACGGGCGAGGATGAGAGTCTCGAGCATTCCAGGTGACTCGGCTCTGACTTTTGTTGGCATTAATGGGAATAACCCAGCTCCCTCCCCTCCTGATATGAGATGTCGGAAATAGAACATCCTTCTGATAAACTCAAGCTCTCTAGATGATACCACTCCCAGCTCCGGCATTGCGGCTTTCATTGCTTCCGGTAGCTGGGGATCTCTCTCGAGCATATCTTGTAGATTGCTTGCTGCAACCTCAAGTTGATACAACGGCGTGTCATGGTTTTTGCCGCAAACAATGACAGGATTCGAAGCATAAGCGATTTCTTGGATAACCCACGCACGCCGGAAGTAGGACTTGATGAGACACTTGTATAAGACGGCACATCCACGGTGATACTCGGGCGGTTTCAGTCTCTCATTTTTGCCAAAGATGCCAACAATCCATCCATCGTCGTCAAGCCGCATCATTGGGCTTTGTAGTCGTGGTACAAAGTCCAACGCCTCAGTCGTAACATCATCGAGCTCTCCAAGATACGATAGCACGCCAACGGCTCTATCGTAAATCTCCGCCATGCGTGAAACGCACCGATTCCGCTCCGCGAAATCTTCCTGATTGATGCAAATAGCATCAATCCAGACCACCACGGGGGCATCATCGGTTTGTAGTTGCCATAAAATTTCTTCCAGCGACTTTCTCAGCGTCATCAATTGACCATTCACCACGATTTCTACCGTTGGCTCCGGAGGTCCCCATGTGTAGGAGAGCGCATAGTAGTTCACCTCGCTGTGGACCGGACAATGTGCAAGATGCGTAGACAGTCGCTTTGATCGATCTTGCGATGGTGGAATCAAAAGAACTCGGATTTCCAAGGTCACTGGATCCAGCGGGACGTGCGCAAACTTGTCCGTGGGGTTTTCAAGCGATGCTTGCTTGCCGACACGAATAGGAAATACCCTAGGCAGTTTCATTGTCTCTGGTATATCGTTCCACTTCTTGGTCCATCCAATATACCTCGAATCAATCAAAGGCTCAATCACCTCTCGATCAACAAGATCCTGGTTAAACAGCGACATGTCAACCACTTCAGTGGCCCGTTCGTACATTCCATCTATAAATTCTCTGTTCCAGTAGCGACGTTCGTCGAGGCTGAATTCCAATAAGCAGATGTGTCGTATCCATAGTGTCACTGGATGGTCCTTTCGCCTGTAATGGAGCAGGAATTGCTCCAAGGCCACAGATATGATGAGACCGCAGCCATCGATCTCGATTGCGGAATGTACATGTCGATAGCCACGACTGTTTTTGACCGCGATGAATGAGCCCGCATCCTGCAAGGCGCGGTACTCGAGGCTGCAGCGAACATGATCAGAAGTATCATTTTCACCGTTTGGGTGAAGAATGAGGAAGCGTTGTTCTTGCGCCTCATGATTGAGGGGCAGGTACTCATAGTGAGGTATCACAAGCTCCCGAAAGCCCTCAGAATTGGCTTTGGCGATGGTTGCGTCTGACATGTCGACGTTGTGAATTATTGGGTAGTGTGGTAAGGAGAAGTTGGCTTGGTGTTTTCCGCTGAATGAAATGTTGAGATTGAGACAGTGAACGATGGCTACGCTGCCTGGAGGGACAAATAACGTTATTGGACCGAAGAATCACCGTGCAGTCCGAGCCAATGCCTTGCGGCCGGCCATCCCCGCTCCACAGCAAGCATAGCCTCCCGATATTGCAGTTCAGCATTAAGCATATATGCCCATGTCTTGTCGAAAATGCTACACCCTGTATTACTGACTACAGCTGAGAACAGACATTGAGAATAATTTACTAAGGACGCATTACTGAGCCATTCTAACCCTGATACTATCCGATCTGCACTACAGTTATCAGTGTCGACTTAGAAGGAGTCAGAAGCCGTCTTATTTGCGGAGTAACGAATGCATCTCACGGCATCTTCCCGACAATACAGTAGAGTAAGATGTCATCCTAATGGGGCCCAATCTCACGACCTTGTCCTAAGACAAAGACACGTTGTGAGTTATACAGCATAACAACTAAATATGGGTTGGAAGGGATCCTCTTGTCACCGAAAAGATGGGGTAGAGAAGTCCCAAGGCATGGGGTCTACTTGTATGTCATTGGTCAGCCAAGAATCCGAGCGCGCAGTGTAGAACATGCATCATATTTCTATTTGCAGGTGGTGTGGCACGAAAGGCGGGCGTCCTGCAGTCAGCTTAGCAGACATGGTTTATATTGGTTGCTACGCCGCACACTTGTTTTCATATTTAGGCCACTACTGCTCTCCTGATTTGGCCTCGCCTCCAACGCCTAAAGACCCAAAGGCAACCTTCATCCCTTTTGTAACGAATGCTCTTCGAACAACGTCCTGCGGTTGTCGCGTTTCAACTGAGCTGGCATAACCAATGAACGACATTATGGCTGAGCCCGAGAACTTCCATAATCTGCCTGAAGTTGTGCAAAACTCTCGATTGCAAGCCCGTTTCTGGTCCGATGGGTCCCAGCAATACACGGCGCATTTGAAACCGGCTGATCCCCAGACACGCCAAGGCGAGGAAGTGTGGATCCATGGCAGTGACATCGGATCAGACCGAGAAGGAGATATGGCAGTGCAGAAGAGGAAGACAGGGGAAGCTGGGGGCCCTCAATTGCGTATAGTGAAATGCATCCATGTTTCTGGTACACAAAACCCCCTGGATAGGGCGTTGGCTTCTAGGATTGAAGTCGCAATGAAGTTCTCTCAGGAAAAGGTACGTATTTGAAGCAATACTCCACTCATTTAGCTTCTAATTTAGCTTGATAAACAGTACTCAGATTTGTTTGTCAGCACTATGGGCTGGTTCATGAACCATGATCGAATATACATAGCAACCGAATATTGCGAGCTTGGCGACCTACATGAGTATTTGCTCGACTCTGTAAGGTGTCCAAGAAAAGTTTTGCCCGAGGACCAGGCTCGAGAAGTCGGCTCTCAGTTGCTGAATGCTCTCGTTATGTTACACGCGGAGCAAGTTTGCCATGGAGACCTAAAGCCAGCAGTAAGTTCTCTTCCCGCCCTATATATCGGATGTGTCAACCACTCACACCAAACTCTCAAGAACATTGTCATCAAGAATCATCATCCATATCCTTGGCAGATTAAGTTGACCAACTTCGGTATTAGTATGCTCAGCGAAAACACTACCCAGCACACAAAGGAAACGAGGAAACCACAGTTTACTCCACCCGAGACTCTCGGTTTCATGGGTGGACCCACCTGCGTTGACTCTATGGCTGTGGACATGTGGTGCCTCGGAGAGACTCTGTTTCAGATATTATGTGGCCGAATTGCTTTCCCCAGCTATGCCGAGATAACTTACTACATCCACGGCGGTAGGGAATACCTCCAGCCCGACCTCATGTCAGTGAACATCAGCGACCCGGCTATTTCGCTGATTTGTGGGTTATTGGCAGTGGACCCGTGGCAGAGACCTTCCGCTGAGAATGCAATGGGGCACTCGTGGAATAGCAACAAGACCCCAGACGCTAACCCGCATTTTCGAGCGGAGATGGCTTCACCTAGTATGAGCCTTCTGACTGAGTGGTCGAACATTCTACCGAGCACAATGCCAGTGATCACCGAAGAATCAGAAACTCCCAGACCTATGCTCAGTCAGAGTCAACTTTCGACGCATGGGGAAGCATCGCAGGCTCTAAGAAGGTATTTTGGTGACGATATCATGGAGCATCTCCACACAGTGGCGAGCTATAACGGTGTGTCCGTAACAGATAATCGTGAGGGCCCTTCCAGTCGCCAAGCTTCATTGATCTCACAAGCATCACTGCGTACTACGTCCGAAACCCAAGCGGAAACCCAGCAAGGAACAGCGAACAGACCAGACAGTCTTGACCTTTCCTTGAAGAATGAGCCAATCAAGCTTCGTAGTAGAAGCAAAACATTCTGGAACACTGCAACTGCGAACACGGACAAAACGAACTTGAAACAAAAGATATACGAACTTTGGATCGAAAGAGAAACCAAGAAATAATGTCGGTACATTATGCGCTGGCGCACGGAATCCCTGAGCAGGAAAGAAGAGGCCAATGTGGTGGCTAGCATGGGCGATTTAGTTCGTATGCTTTTGAAAGAAGACATGAGCGAGTTCGCTTGCCAATTCTTCAATGAAACCATCAGCATTCGCCAGAGAAATCACGGTAGTAGAGACAGAGTTTTGGTCCATGCCATGGATCACCTCGCCACGATACACATGGAGAAGCAACAGTGGGGGGCTGCTGCAGAGCTCCTGGCACACTCTCTCGACCTCAAGAAAGCGATGCTTCATAAAGAAAACAACCTCGCTTGGGGTGCAAACCAGCTTGTGAATGCTTTGATGAATGGTGCAGAAGGGGTAAAACCGGAAGTCGCATGTCAGCAACTGATTGAGCTTGGTGAGCTTTTACTGGAGACATTTTCTCAAACATCCACCCCTGAGAAACCGGGTTTCGACACGAGCGCCGACGGATATCGTGAAGCCGAACATATCTTCCAAGCTGCACTACGAATCGCCAAGGCTGCGTTCGGAATCAAGCACGAACTCCTGCCTGAGATCATGGAGAGAATCGCATTATGCCTATCTGTTCAAGACTGCTTCGATGAAGCAGAGAGACTCTATCTCCTGACCCTTCGTCTCAAAGATGTGAGGTTGGGACGTACTAATGCTAGCACTTTAAGAACCATGGAAGGCCTCGCAACTATGCTTCGTAACTACGATAAGCTCACAGCAGCTGACGCCTTCTTCGGATATTTAATCGAACTACGAAGAAAGTCTTTGGGTGCGAAGCATCCTCAAACTCTTACCAGCATGCATAACCGTTCTGAGACACTTTTGCTTCAGAAAAAGTTGACTGAAGCAGAAAAGCTGTATCAGGACACATTGAGCATGCGTCGCGAAGTCCTTGGTAACGACCATGTTGAGACTCTTGAGACCATGCATCAACTGGGCACGACCTTGTTAAATCAATCAAAGTATGTGGAAGCGGAAGATCTGTTCAACAACGTGGTGGAGCTTCGATGCAAGGCACTGGGATCGGATCATCCCCAAACGATGCAAAGTAAACAATGCCTCATTGTCGCACGCAATAAACAGAAAAGAGGTAGCAAAGCAAAACACTTGGTGCTGGACCTAAGGAAGGACGGATACTGATATTGCAAAAATGCAATATGCCTGGATTTTGGCGAGCACCACGTCACTTTTCCAATGTAGTAAACACCTATTTCAATACTAGCACTGCAGAAGTACCGGCAATGTGTACAAACCAGGGTCTTCCACGTTTCATTGAGCGTTGATACTAAGCCAGTAGTGATTAATTTGCTTTCACCTGATTATGACTAGAAAAACTCGGAAACTATTAAATTAACATTATTATGGTTCGTGGAAAAGTCATCCTCAAACATTTTCCCTGTGCGTATTGCTCAGCTCAGTCTCGAATCAATCTGGACCTTAAAGCCTAAAAAAAAAAAAAAATGCCAGCCTCGCATCAAAGAATTATTGGAACAAGACTTGTGATATTTCTCCTAGGTAGCCATCTGCGTGTGCATGTATTCCTGAAATCAAACTCTAGCACCAGAAACAGTCGCAGGTTCACCGCCGCTGACTGTGCCTCGTTCCGCAGTGGAGCGAGGTGCCGCTGTGCTCGTCTTCTCTGGGAAGACGCCCGTATTGGTGTTGACACGGCCGTACTGGGTGAAAGCAATGTTGAGATGGCTGTAGTCCCAGTGACGAGCGAGGAAAATGAAGGCAACGGCTAGCACAGGGATGAACAACAAGTCAAGGATGCCGAAGAATATAAAGCTCTCGGTGACCCCAATGACATTGCCTCCATCAGAGACTGCGAACGCAATGGGGTAGAGGAACCAAAGAAAGTTAGTCCAACCAGCCAGTGCGGAATGATCGCGGGTGTATCCGACACGGGTAGCGCCATGGTGGCCTTGGGCGAGGGTGCTAAACGCCAAGGCAAGGTATGCAGTCGTGCCGAGCGCAAAAAATCCCCACTTGTAGTTTGAGCCAGTGTAGGCCGAGAAAAGATAGGACAAGACCCTGAGTAAACAAATGATTAGCAAAAGCTACTGACGAGGAAAATGGGTTGACTCACCAGATCCAGGAGAGGGCGATGTTGTACACAATGGTAGCCCACGAAACGCCGCTCAGCAGGCCAAGTGCGATAATGGCAACGGGGAATGACACGACCCAATAGACGTATTTGGCGAAGAATATTTGTCGAGTTGCGCTGGTTATAGAAACATTATTGGCCTGTGCGATCACGCTCCAGGCCAGATCGGAAGCCATGGCAAAGTAGGCAACCGAGCCGGTGAGGAGAGCGATCGCAAACAGGTAATGGAAGATCTTCTCGCCAGCGCGTGCGCGCCAAGTTAGGCCAAAGAAGACGAGCTGTCAAATGATATTAGCAATGCCGCCCACCGCTCCAGCTACATTGCACTCACAAATGTGACTAAGAAGATCGCGAACACGGCCCAGAGCCAGTTTGAACCACCTTCTGAAAGGTGTTCAGCGCCGGCCGGCGGGTTGGTCCGAAGAGCGTCATTAGCGCGGACTAGTAGACCCATAATAGGCTACTGCTGGCGATTCGAGGATGTATTTGGTATTTGGTGGTGCTTTGTAATGGGCGTGGGTGCTGGAGCCGACTTCTGAAACTAACGTGGTATTTAGTCGATGTATGCCAAACTGAGAGCGAGCACGACTAGAAACAGAAACTGGCCACTGGTTACTTTGACAGATTTATAGCTCAGAAAGTGACGAGCGCCGCTCGGATATCAATTACGACAACTGTCACAAAAACTACGCGAGCACATCTATGACATCGTCGCCGCGTCTCGACAAGCGGTGACGACATTATCCGTCATAGGACACAGGGTACTGTCTCTGGCACATGACAATCGTACAGGCCAATGAAAATGGTCTTTCCAACGTAGAGAGGCTTGTCTTGCGATTGATTCGGCCGACGTGGCAGCTTGGCAGGAATCATGCATTATATCACCACTTGACGCCACACCCCATCACTGCAATGACGGCAAGGACGGTTATGAAACGGGCGCTGCTCTTGGTCCAGCCACTTCACCCCCTGTCATTTCGACGGGCCACACCCACCTTTCCCACCAAGGGCAAGGATTGGACCCCGCAGGGCTGCATCCAACAGCCGTTAGGCGTAGCGGCAAGCGGTAATTGACTTGGGCATCTACTGCTCGAAGACCTCCATCGCAATGAGCAAAGACGTCCAAAATTTCGCAAGGATCGAGATTGACATGTGATTTTCGGTACTGCCAGTTATTCGCAACGCTCATGTTTGAGAAATACTGCGTACCATCGTTCCAAGCTAAAGGCGAATGAAGCAAGGGTACTTGGGTGAATTTCAAGCAGTTACAGCAAGTTACAGTAAGAGGCTCGGGGAGGATGATTAACTGGATGTTGGTCTCGATGAATAATTTAATCGCTTAAGCCATCACCACCGTACTCACCCATCTCAGGCGATATCCTTCGTAATGTAAAACTGAGGGCTAAACTGCAGTTAGGCTAGTCCTACTAGGAGGCAACTGTCGCTCAATCTCGCTAGCTGCCCGCCAAGCCTGAGGCAGTTACATCAAAGAAGCAAAGAATTCAGAGTTTAATAGAATAAGAAGGCTTAGTTATAATATTTATTACATGCTATAATAGCTTTGCCTATATAATATAGAAATATTTATAGGGAATAATAATCTTATATAGTATTATAAAAACAAGCATGTATTTTTTATTATATATTAGTCCTTCTATGAATAAAACTATACTCCAAAATGAATAAAGGGGACCCATTTAAGGTTATCAGCCCTTTTGTTCATTCCATTATCCATATCGATGAGGTTGACGTCTCTTGGTGGTAAATCATCCTCCAGAGCCCGGCTATTCGCATCCAATGGCTGGGTTGAGGTATTTCTTGGTTATAGGAGAGTCCGCCTTGGGAGTCGACAGTCATCTTTTCTTGCAACCACCGATCCCGAAGCTCACGAGTCGCTCTGTGAAGCCCGCAGCACACCGATTCATCTGTTATAAACCCTTCTTTAATCACTTCATAGACAATTCTAGCCACCTCCACACAAATAGCATCATTCACTTCCCACAACGTGCCAATGACGTGGCGAAAGCCGGCGATCTGAAATGAGCTGACGAGGTTGATTGTTTCATCCATGTACCTCCGGTCTTTAATCTGGCCTGTTCCGCAAGCAGATAAATAAGCCAGGAACGGAGAGGACTTCCAGAGATTCATCTGAAAAAGATCTGATACAGCAAGGGGATCACTTGCTACATCTCCCAAAAGTAGGTGACTTTTTGAGGGGTCAGTTCTGTGTGTACTGCCATGGCCAGCAAAATGAAAGATTTCGCTTTGGCCTAAGCATTCTAGTATACTGACTTTGCTCCTCGGGGGCTCAAGAGGGCTTAGTCCCATAGATTTACTTATTTCTTGTACCAGTTCTATCTCTTTCTTCACGAACGGCAGGCGTGATTGCCCTGGTGTATTCTCCATAGCCACACATAGAGCCAGATTCGGGGTTGGTTGAGTAGAACGACGTTGACGTACGTGAATCATTGTCTTGATAGAGGAGCTGTAAGAAGACATGACTCGATCGCAAACAGACTTGTGGGAGCCCTGGGCATGACGGCCAGCTGCGTGGAGTGGAAACGTGCTCAAGATGCCAGTGGGAACCCACCAAATTCGAGGCCACTTGTTGTCAGACGGAGGTTGCAAAAACCCCAGAGCATCTAAAATCGGGCTTGCTACAACGTCCCACAGCCATTGCAAGACGTCAGGGCTTCCCAATAAGCCATTCTGTAATCTGTCGCCGATGTGACAGCTGTGTAGGTTTGGTAAAGCCAGTGTTCGGATTTGATGCTCCTCTACGAGTATCGCGTCACACCTGTAGCGACTTACGTTGATAACCGCAATTGGACCGAACTCGGCGGCCTTGCGTATTTGTGACTCGCTGAAAGAAAGTAGAAAGTCTTCAAAGCCGTCGTTTTTGCGGATCTCATGGAGGAGATCGTCAATCTCTTTGGAGGCTTGAAAACGTCGATCCCTCAGGGTCTGCCATTGATGGATGCCATCATCTTCCAAGCCATTACTAACAGATACGGTATCAAGTTCCTCACGTAATCGCATGAATTTATCAGCAAATTCGGGGTGCTTGTCCTGAAGATCTAACATATCCATTCGCATTTCTTGAAGTGAGGTACCAATGAAGCCGCGACACTGCTCCAGTATATTCAAGACAGCCAAGGGGCCTTTCCCAGCCATTATGGCCGTAGCCGCAGCATTAGAGGCAAATTCGGGTATCTGGCTTAGAACGTATTGTTTGTCAGAATTTTCCAGTGACCGGGGTGACATCTCTGGTATAAGACGCATGACAGACTCTGAGGCTTGGTATGCACGTTGCCAATTCGAGAGATGGGCAGCAGTGTAAATCATATTAATGCCGGCTTCAATCCGCTGATAAGGCTGTGCGGGTGCATGATTCAGGGCCATTTGATATTTCTCGAGAGCCTCGTGGTAGGCAGGCGTCACTTTGCCCTTCGCCGAGAGACTGAGATGATACCCAAGATCATTTAGGCGGGAAGCACGTGCTGGATGGTCCTCTGGAGTCAGATCCACAGCCTCGCTTGCCGCTTCGATCGCCTCCTGCAGGTCAGCTACGACATCTGTTTCTGAGGATCTTTTGCCAAGAAGATTGGAAAGAGTCGATAAATACATAGAATATTGCGGTTGATCTTGTGTAGCTGCTTTGATGGCACCTCTAATAGCTTGAATAGCCGCATTGAGGTAGGCAAGTCCACCATATCGCTCGTACTTTTGGGTAAGGTTGGCAGAGAGATTTGCCGAGTACTGTGCAACTAAGTAATGGCCTTTCGGAAGCATATTAAGTGCTACATGTGACAGTCGAGTAGATTCTTCAATATCTGACGCCAGCCACATCCTGGAATACCTTGCATGTAGCAATGACGCAACTGCTGAAACGTGATGTGGATACTCAGGATTATTCTCCATGGTCAATGCAAGAGCTTCTTCAGATACTTTGAGAGCCATATCAAGATCGGCTATGGTACCGAGCCTCAAGTATCGTTTCTTCAATTGTTGGCCAAGGGAACTGAGAAGTCTTCGGCGATCCGGGTGATCGTTGGTGCTTATATTGACGGCTTCTATTGCATACCGGATAGCCTCGTCGAGACTATTCATATCCCCAGTTCTTACATAGCTATCTCGGAGGTGATTGGCAAGATTGGATAAGCGCCCAGCACGGTATTTGTGGTTGTTGGGAGTCAGACTGATAGCTTCTTCCGACAATGAGATAGCCTCGTGAAGGTCAGATAGTATTCCTCGGTTATTATATCTCTCATTGAGTGCTATTCCAGTTCTGTCCAAATATTCAGCCCGAGCCGGATGGTTCTGTTCAGTCCCATCAAGAGCTGCCCTCGCCAGTTCAACAGCTTCGTTGAGGTCTGTCTTCGCTTGACTTCGATTGAACCGTAATCCAAGATAGAGTCCAAGGTTACTAAGAAACTTTGGGTAATTTGGACCGTCTTTTGGGACCGAATCAATAGCTTCTGTTGTGTAGCGAATGCATTCTTCTAGATCAGAATCTGCCCCTGTCTCTTGATATCGATTGCTGAGCCGGGTCGCCAAGTGGTTTAGATATATGGGATATTCTGGATCGTTTTCTGGGGTCGAATCGAGAACTTCCTTTGCTAATAGAATAGCCTCAGTAAGGCCAGCCATGGTAGGCTGTAGAAGATTGCCAATCTTTCCCTTTGAACTATGATTGGAGAGACTTTCGGAATAATTTTAGTAAACACTCCTTCGCATGTAGTAAATTGTCTGTTTTTCTTTCCTGAGGGGAGGTGATTGAAGCTCCCCGCTTCGCTTCAAGCCAGGCACCCACCCTATAATACGCATAAGTGCGTATTATCTGTCCCCGTAAGAAATTCCACAAGTCGCGTTTTTGGAATTAACTCGATAATGCAATAAGTTCTGCGTGATTATCCCCTTGAGTGTGCGGAGGCAGCCAGGGTATTGTTGAACCGATTCTTGATTGATCATGCTATCTTGCCCCCTCACCTGAGGGCGGTTATGTTCGGGGTATTGGACAGCCACTGCCGAAACTTGTTTGCAGACTCATTGTGGTCAAGCGAAAAATCCTTTTGCTCTTTCCCCAATGTCGCGGTGTCTCTGAAGATGCCAGCTCTGTGAGCTTTGATATGTCGCTCTCGGTTTCCTTGCTAAGCCCCATTCCAACCCCAGCGATTTATTGTCAAAGGCCTGTCTGTCTGATGTTGGTGCCGGAACTAGGCGTGGTTCATTTCAGCTGAGTCCAGCCAGCTTCCGCAGATACGGCATGACAGTTGACCTCGTGATCTAGCTATGCGAATGCAAGATTGCATCTAGTGCTCTCCAGGGGTTCCAGGCCAATTTCCGTGCGAGCAATTAGACGCTGACGCGGCTTTTAGCTCTGTCGCATTCCTTGTGGTGTCGGCCTTGCAGGGTTGGTTCTCGATCTAGCAAATGCCCACTCTTTAATATTAATCTTGGTACCTTTTAGGCAATTGACACTACAGGACGAGATTTAACTTTCAGTCTACTTTAGTGCCATCAGGACTGATAGTATCTAATTTCCGGTCTTCCGTTGGCAGTTAGATCTGTATTATTCATACTATATCAAGCAAGAAAAGAAAATGTATCCTGCTTTAGCAATAGACTGTAGCCTTCTCTCTGTATGCACCCCCTGCTCATACGCGGAATTGTCCGTGGCCACTTCGGGTGACTTGGGTCTTTCATTACAATGTTACCAAGCTCGACTAGTCGAAGCCTGGGGGCGGCACTGGTCGCTCTGCTACCGCTGGTAACTGCGTACAACGGCGCGTTCATTGTCGAATTCACGGAGCCAAACTTGGAACCAAACGCAGTGCTTTCTGAAATTACACCCGTGAATTGTCGATCAACCATCCGCCATCAATTCTCGTCGGGTCTTTTCACAGGGCTATCATTCAACCTCGAATGCGACTCAGAAGGGAGAAGTGAAAGACAAATCGTGGACGATATCAAACGCCACGAGACTATCGACAACGTTTGGCCTGTCAGTAACATTGTGAATCCCACTGATGGAGAGACTCAAGCGATTTCGCACGAGCGCGCGAATCTTGCAAGTTCTCCCGGGGGAGGTGCCACCGGAATAGGCCGTCGCTCACAGCTCGACTCATCGGTCGTGATGCCTCGGCAGCTCGGAGACGGAACACTGCAATCACTTTTTACCCGTGCTGGTATAGACCGCCTCCATGAGTCCAATATAACCGGCGCCGGCACATTCATAGCTCTGGTGGACACAGGTGCGAGCTTGGATCACCCTGCACTGGAAGGAATCAAAATACGGCACAAGGTCAACCTAGTTGATAATGACGACGATATTGACCCAGCTTGCGGTGTTGCATTGCACGGAACACAAATGCTGGGAATTATGGGCGGGAAGCGCGTTGACGAGTTGGGCTTTACGGGTATTGCGCCTGATGCCACATACGACATATATCGAATCGCTCCATGTAACGGTGGACTTGGCAACGACGTCCTGATCCAAGCAAGTCTTATGGCAGCCGAGGCTGGAGTTGATGTACTTGCCACTAGCTACGGGTCCTTCATGATATTTCCAGATGATCCATGGGCCGTCGTCATGAGCCGCATCATGGCGAATGGGATATTCGTGGCTATATCATCAGGCAACAGTGGCCCAGGGCCGTTTTCCGGCCAGAGTCCTGCATCCGGAGATTTGGTTGCGAGCATAGGTGCAGCAAACAATTGGGAGACGCCCTTCTATTCATTCAAAGCTGCATCATCAGCCGGAGACTTGCGATTCACATTGGGGGTGCCATTTAGTGGCTTTGAGGCGACCGGGACTAGCAAAGAGCTGACAGTATGGTTTCCGGCCGACGGCGAAGCCAACACCACCACTGCGACAGGTTGTCGCCCCCTTCCGGCTGATCGAAGGGCATTGCCTCAGAACACAGCTGATACGATTCTTCTCGTGGATTGGAATACCTGTTGGAGTGACGCTGGTGAAGATGACTTTCTTTCTCGGTTAGGAGTTCATTCCATAATGTACTACCCACCTGCAGCATGGGACGAGTCATCTGGTCTTTTGAAGGTCGGCAGTGTGGACAGGAACGTCACCAACATTATCACTCTTGATCGCGCATCAGCAGACTTGATCCTGGACTCCATCAGCAAGGGCAATGTTGTCACTGTGTCAGTTCCAGTAGATTTGAACTCTGAGACAGCCGACGCAAGCTTGAGCCGACTTTCAAACAAGTACGGAGGGCTCGCTGCCGGGTTCTCGGGCTGGGGGCCCAACTTGAACGGGGCAATGATGCCTTCTTTGCTGGCTCCAGGGAGGATGGTCCTTGCGCCCACACCCAGAATCGCCGGATCTTGGGATGTTATTTCAGGGACAAGTTTCTCCTGTCCATTTGCCGCCGCAGTGGCATCGCTGGTAAAACAAGCCCACCCGGACTATACCGCGCTCGAGATCAAAAATGTCATGGTGGGCACAGCCCAAGTTGTCAGCTATGTGCACAACGCTTCGCCTGATTCCACGGATCGAGTCATAGAGGACTATCCTGCACCAATATTCCAGCAAGGCGGTGGTGTCGTGGACGCATATTCCGCAGTTAAGAGCCCATTCACTGTCAATGTTGGTTCACTTAATTTTAATGATACCACCAACAGAGCCGACAGCCTCAATTTTACCATCATCAACCAAGATACCACCCAACATATAGTTGAAATAAGCCATGTGCCCGGCGCATCGGGATACATTCTTGACAGGCCGGGCTCCACCAGGAAATCACAAGGGCATGATGCTGTTGCAGAGTCTGCGGATTTAACGATATCTCCGACCTCTTTTACAATCGCACCCGGTGGATCAGCAACAATTAGCGTCAGCATTAGGAGCGACCCCAAACTCGCAGAGGCCAATTCGCGTGGTTCATACTTTGGCGGCTTTGTAGAACTCGTCTCCTCCACTAGTGACAGGGTCCGTGTGCCATATACTGGTTTCAGCACAGCCTTGCGCGACCTACCTATGATTGATCCCGACGGCACACAAGTAGCCTCAATCGATGCCACCACCGGTAGCTCCACTTTGATCGATGAAGAGAACTATCTATTCAGCTGTGCTTGGGATGCCACCAAGGACATCCCTATTACCTGCAGTAACAGCAGCCTTGTGCCCGGAATGGTCATGACGTGGGTGACGCAGTCGCGTTTCTGCAGGATTAGCATCGTCGACCTAACCGGGAACGCCACCGGTATTGAAGACTTATACGTAACAGCTGATTCGTACGATTTTTGGGAACCTCAATTAACCTACATGTATTCGGGGGCTGATAAAAACGGGGCATTTTTGCCAGCTGGGACTTGGGTCTGGAAAGTCGAAGTGCTCAAACTCTTTGGTGATGCTTCTAGGTCGGAGGACCTGGAGGTTTGGCATAGCAGCCCTTGGACTCTAGAATGGACAAGCGTAGTTAACACCTAACTCAATAGTTAATTAAGTCCATTCAATCAAGTCGATCGAAACCACATTAGACCTAACTTCTCTTTGATCTTCCGATGTCGTTCCTTAATCCTAGTTAGTTGAATGTGAAGAGCTATTACGAAGGCAGCCTTACCTTCCATGACAACAACGTAGCTGCGGTTTCAGCAATTTCACACCGTGATGCCTTTATTCTGTTACAGAGCTGTTAATATTTGGATATGATAATGGAGCATTTGTGGTATTGGCTTCCCACCCTTTCGAACGATCAACAGCAGTATGAACACCCACCAGTCGTAGATATCAAGCATTCATATCAGCTGCTAGGCATGTCTAACGAAATCCTGCGCTGCATCCAATAGGCCCCAAGGTCTAGATTGGTATTCGGCGTGCGAATGTCACTTTCCCCACTACCAGAGACAGAAGTCCTGATCGCCTCAGCCAAACCTCCTTTATCCGTCGGCTAATGGGGGGAGTGGGCCATGCTCCTCTGTGACTGCCAATATTCGAAGAGCTAACCAGCTGACGTAACGGAGAATACGATCATAATTCGCTCAAGCCTCGCGGAGTTTCGGACGATGATCACACTAGCTTCGCGGATTTCCGGCTATCCAACCGGCCCCGCAAGCTCATCCAATGCGAGGTCGGGTTTGATTTGTCAAGCACAATTCTGGGAAGAAGGGGGGTTTCAACCAGATAAAAAGCTCAAGCATCACTTTTCTTTAAGCAAGTCTTTGTAGTTTCCAGTGATCAATCTTCTCTTCTTCGTTCTTGAATACAGCAACACATCAGACAAAATGACAGCACCCCGTGAAATCCGTTGGGGCATCCTTGCTACTGGCGCAATCTCAATCACTTTGTGTGTTTCTCCCTACTGGCGAGACACGAACCTCTAGACTCATGAAGCAACAGTACAAAAGATTTGCTGGTGGATCCAAAGACACGCGACGTCAGCAATATCAAGCACACTGTTGTCGCAGCAGCTTCGTCAACCTCTGCCACGCGCGCCCAGGCCTTCCTTAAGGATGTAGACGCTCCTTCTGCTGCAAAAGCCTATGGATCATACGAGGAACTAGTGCAAGATCCCGACGTCGAGATCATCTATGTTGCAACACCACACTCGCATCACTACCAGAATGTCCGGCTTTGCTTGGAGGCCGGCAAGCATGTCCTCTGCGAGAAAGCTTTCACAGTGAACGCCAAACAGGCCCGAATCTTGGCGGACATTGCCAAGGAAAAGAACTTGTTGCTCATGGAGGCCTTCTGGACGAGATATTTCCCTTTGACAAACTACGTCAGAGACGTCATTACCAGCGGCAAGATTGGTACCGTTTACAGGGTTTTCTCAGACTCCAGCGCCAGGTTAAGCCCCGAGGCGTCCTTCAGCGACGGAAAGCACAGAATGGTCAACGCTGACCTTGCTGGCGGCGCATTGTTGGACCTCGGTGTGTACAGTCTGACCTGGCCGTTCTTGGTATTCTGGCAGACCCAGTCCCAGAAGAACCCCCCGAAGGTCCTTTCCTCCATCACGAAGGTAAGTTTTCTAGCAAAACGTGACTTATCACACACGCTAAGAAATTGCGGCTAGTATGAGCAAACATCTGCAGACGAGACTACAACAATTCTCTTGACTTTTCCCCGGGAGCCTTCTGCAGGCGGCGACGCTCACGCCATTGCCACAACATCGATACGGATCGGAAGTGTCAGCAGTGATCCTAAGCCTCAACCATGCGTGCGCATCCAGGGAGAACTCGGCGAGCTGCAGCTTTTCTCCGTCCCACAGTGCCCCAACAGCACAAGAATTGTCTTCAAAGACGGCTCTGTCGAGGAAAAGTCTTGGACTCAACCGGGTCCTGGCAAGGGCAGCGGGTGGTACAACGGGTTTTTGACGTGGATGAACCCCGAAGGTGAGGGTCAAGGCATGTTCTGGGAAGCTGACGAGGCCGCATTTGCCCTTGTCGAAGGGAGGAGAGAGGGTAAGCAAATGGATTTGGAAGAGACGATTGCCGTGATGGAAGTCATGGATGAGGTTCGTCGTCAAGGTGGCCTAGTCTACCCGGAGAAGATTGAGACGGTGAATTATCCCGAGACTGTTTGAGCTGCTGCTGAAATTCACTTATTGCTTTCTTTGAACGAAAGTCTCCAGGTCATTTCGCTCTGGCAAGCGAGCGAAACCTTCTCAGAGGGGGAGATTCTGGGGCGGAGTGAAGAGCTAGAATAGGTACAATAGATATGAGTTAATCTTGAAAGAGATCTGGCTATCTGAAGGCGAAAGGTCTTTCAGACATATAAATATTCAAAGGCTTGTACTGAAAAAGCTGAGGTGTGTCATGAGATTGAAGCTGGCACTGCGAGCAATTACGGAGTGTTGTTAGCCATGAATACGAACTCTTTTGAGGATGGCTGGTGCGTTACCAGCGACGATCTAGAAGTATGCATTTCTCGCGCACCTCGGAGTACTCAGGCACTGAGCTCTATTCTTCCGATTATAAAGCATAATGATTGATTTACGTAAGAATAATAAGCTAATTTCTGAATAGATCTGCTGTTCAATTTGAGAAAGTGAGCGGATGAAATGATCATGGGATAGAACTTGTGGCACGCTCTTAAGATTGGCTCAGGAGATACCAATGGAGTAGTTCATTTCGCAAGTTGTTGGAACTGATCCCCCCGCAAATTGACTAGCAATGCAATCTTCCCAAGCGATGGGTAAGATACTCGTGACTGGACCAGGGCGAGGCAGTGAAAAAGCCGAATAACCCCTGCAGCATGTTTGCAACAGTCAATGTCTTGGTGTGTCGCCGTCATAGCTACAATGCCCGTCGGCCAAGACAACACGCCTGTGCTGCAGCCTAGGATTCATGTAGCATCGGGGGTAGGCAATGAACCCTATCACAAATCGATGTGAGATTTTGGTACGATTTGATGATGTTACGCAACCGGTCGCTCATGCAGGTTGGTTGTGGTGCGCAGAAAATGTGACGAGAACCGACAGCACTACCCCTTGCCTCCGCAGAAACAGTCTCGCAGGGGAGACAAATATTACACTACAAAAGCCCAATATCTGCCTCGACTGTTCCGGCTCTGCATTCGTGAAAAGCCAGGAAAGTGTTTCTGGGATCAATGACGAATTGACCAGAAGAAGGCTGGCCGAGGCTGCTTTGAATCTCAGTCTCGCCCTCGAGGCCGGAGATTCAATTTACAGAAAAACCAACGCGGTATGTCTAACCCTGCATGCCAATGGCTCTGGCAGCATTAACAAACTATCCAATAATGAAGTCCTTGGAGCTGGCTTTGTCTCGCGTTGGTGTACAAACCGGATTGTGGAACACGCTCGCAAAGGAGAATGCTCCCGTACCATTTACGAATGCCCGACTCGCGGCCGAGACCAAAGTTGACCCGGTTCTTTCTATTATTATATATCAGACATACCTTAGTATGGCCATTTAATATAATATATTATTAGTAAATAAAGAATATTACTATTAGTTAGTATTATAAACCTAATATAATATAAATACTACCTACTCTAGGTATCTTTAATCTTATAAGATATAGCTACCTACTTTAGGAACTACTAAATATATCTAATTTAAGTTATATATATAACTCTAAGCCCTATAAACTCCTTACTTCTTGGTACCTTGGCCTATATTATTTAATGAGCTTTTAAGTAGCTACACTCAAAAGCATTGATTTATTATCCAAGGCTGCCTTTTATACTAATGAAACGTTAGAGCGGTTGCTCCGTTACTACCAGTCCAAGCGTATGGTCCTCCAAGTTGGTGAGGACGCTTACGCACCGAGCAACATTACCAGAGCTTTGGCCACTGTAGGCGGTGCCGCCGGTATTAGCTACTTGTATGTTAAGACAAAAACAGACGGCTAGAAGACGAATGGCTAATTATCTGCGAATGCGGAAATGATTTACCCAGCCCTGCTGGGTATTCCGGAATTTCTGCGCAAAACCAACCACGCCAATCCCACAAACCCCGATTTCTGCCCTTGGCATGTTGGCCATAAGACTGAAGAGTCGCCATTTCACTACCTTACAACTCATCCGAATGCATGAACTGCTTTCTCCCTTGGATGGCCGGCCAGCGCGACGGCATGCCGACGTTCCTGGACGTTTTTGACTTTGAGAAGGAAGTCAGCATAGGCTCTAATGATTCCGTCCCCGTCTTTGTTGATGTTGGTGGAGCTATGGGACACCAGTGTATTCTGTTGAAAGGGCGTTATTCCCGTCTCATCGAACGGATTATTCTGCAGGAGCAGGCCCACGTCATACAGCAGGCAAAGGCCGCGCTGCTGCCCGGTTTCGAAGGCATTGACGCCCAGGCCTACGACTTCTGGGGACCGGAACCATTGAAAGTTAGTGTGCACTAGAAGTATCACATTCCAGTCCTTGTTGCTAAACTCATCTTTGCAGGCGCCCGAGCATACTACCTGCGTAACGTCCTCCACGACTGGCCCGATGAGAAGGTCAAGGAGATCCTTCAAAACCTGCAGACTGGAATGAGCGACGACTCTGTCATTCTGATTCCCGAGATTGGTACTCGTTGGAGAGCGGCTGGGCTCGATATGGATATGCTCGCATGTCTAGCTGCTGTGGAACGGTCTGCCAAGGAGTGGGAGAAGGTAATATATGAAGCTGGGGTGAAAGTGGTCAAGACTTTGCAGTATACAGTCCAGTGCAATGACTGCATACTTGTTCTGAAGAAGAAGTAGTTAGAATTATAATGAGAGAGCTACAAAATGCATCTACAGTGGCTTGCGAACTTTACCCTGTTACCATGTTCATTCTTATATGGGTACCGCCTCACAACCACAAAGATGGCCACAAGTGAGTTCTTCATGACTGCATGCAAGGCCCATGAGGCTACAAGCTGCAGGGAACGGCTAATGTATAAATCAATGCTTTCGAGTATAGCCACTTAAAAGCTCGTTAAATAACATGGGCCAAGGTACTAAGAAGTAAGGAGTTTATAGGGCTTAGAGTTATATATATAACTTAAATTAGGTATATCTAGTAGTTCCTAAAGTAGGTAGTTATATTTTATAGGATTAAAGATACCTAGAGTAGGTAGTATCTATATTATATTAGGTTTATAATACTAACTAATAGTAATATTCTTTATTTACTAATAATATATTATATTAGATAGCCACACCAAGGTATGTCTAATACATAACAACAGGGGAATTCCAAACTCTGGTAGCATTAACGGTGGACCAATAGGGCTGCAGTAATGGGCATTGAACACGCGTAAACAATCGCTAAACGTTTGACTTGATTCAACTTTCTGCACTACCTGGCAAGAAGTGAAAATAGCCACCCACTCTTAGCGCCATCGTCATATTGGTGGAAATCATGAGAAGGGTGTTTTCTAGTCGCACAGAAGGACAAACAACGTTTTCGCATCCAAGTGAACATTCATGATTGCTTTGCCATCAGACCAATCAGCCCGTTGAGCAGAACCCAGACATTGTTCTTTCACATCCTCAGCTATAACAGCTGTACCAACTACTTGCAGCTCCCAATGATTCTCCTTGACCTTCTTCTTAAGGCTCTTTTTGGCTGGAAGCCCAATCGCTCTGACCATTGCACTCCCAGTGTTCCTTACAATAACCGCTCTTCGTGACCAATGGAACCAGCATAAAAGGTCTCCGGCTTGTATGTCGCTTGATGCAAGCCCCATTTTGAAAGGTGTACCATTTCCTTGATAACCGTCTGTCATTTGGAACATGTATGAACCATTCTGTGGGTTTTGGACTGTATATCTGCCGGAATCTCCTCTCTGTCTGTTGGGAGTGGCTTTAACTTCCTCAGGTTCAGCTTTGGTTGGGCCTGTTTCCCAGAAGTCCTCATCACTGGTCTCCGTTGGCGCATTGAGATCATTCTCGCCTTGAACCAAATATGACAGATGGGTTTTCGTTTGTTTTTTCTGCGTCCAACGGATGGAAGTCTTGCAATTGTAACATTTCTTGGACAAATCCGTCTCATCTAAATGCAAGATTGCTTCAAGCAACGTGTCGCTTTCCTTGTGGGCTTTGCCAAGATCATCTCTGAAGTTCTCCTGGACTTGATGTCTCCACTCGTCTACTTTGTCAAGGATGCCAATGATCTCTTGGGCATGCGGTCCGACCCAGATGACACGACCTAAAACAGCGGATTGCAGGACAAAAGGCTTTGAGTGATGTTGGTTTATCACCGCCCTGTCAGCTGATGAATTGAGCAGCAGAGCATCGCCCAAAAGGGAGCTTTCGCTACCTAGGAGCAACAACTTCACTAGAGCTCCCATAGACATTATGTCATTATCTGCAAACAGTTTATTGCGGTTGATGAACTCCATCGTGTCAGTCCAAATTTCCGAGGCCGACTTTTCGTAGTCGACAGGAAACCCGCGAGCGTCAGATGCCAAACCCACAAGCCCATACACTTTGTCTTTCCTGTCCTGGCACAGGGCATCTTTGTGCTCCTGCAAAAGATGGACTAATGTGCTTGAGCCTGTGTACTTGCCCTCTCGAAGTCTGTGTAGACGTGTGGGCCCCTCGGGACTCAGGGCATAGGTGGTCAGAAAAGAGATGAACTTGGCCCAATCCAACTTTGAAGTGCCAAAACACACATCAATCTTATGGGCATGGCTAATTTCTTGGATAATCCACAATCTGTTCCAATAACCGTCGTTTGATAGTTCATTAGCCAGCAAGCGTCGAGCAACAATCTCTCCTTCCGTTGCCTCTTCTTCAACCTCTTTTTGCAACGCGGCACATTGGTTCAGCCCCCGGAAATAATGTTGGAGAGGATCTAGGTATTGTTCATGGCTACTCCCAAGCCAAACAAAAACGCACTGAGCCCGGAAGTAGATGTGGTGCATCATTTGTACCTGTCGATTTCTCTCCGAGACATCCTCCTGGTTGATACATAATGCATCGATCCAGTAGAACTTATCGGAGTCATGTGTTCGGAGATGGCGCAGGGCATCCCTCAAGTTCTTTCTAATATTGTAGCTTGAGCCATTAAGTATGATCTCGCAATCAGCTGGGCCTTCGCCCCACATGTATGAGAGGGCATAAAACTTGGGCTTGTCATAGAAAGCGACTTCAAATAATTGACAGGTAATTGCATGCTGCACGTCCTTGGCCGCTTCAATCTTCAGAAGTCGCGTGCCATCATTTTGCAGGCTAAGCGGTCGATACAAGGGCGCTGCCGCAGCTGGGCATGTACCAAAGGGCAGCTCATGGGAAACAACGACCCGCTCAGTTTGAGCTGCCTCGTCTTTAGATATGTGCATTGTCACTGCGTTGGTGACACTATCAAGCGGGAACGGCCTCGTGTGTCGAGTTTGTAAAGTCGAGGGGCTCAAGAGCAGTCTCAGCCTTCGGCCCGCTGGGTCTAGGCGTGCCCCTGCATGCTTCAGCCTCACCTGAATATTCATGTAGGGGGGTTGTACTTACTGCGCACAGCGTAGGCTTGAAGCCTTCATAGACGAGGGCTCTATTCTCGCTGGAGTATGTGCAGCATTGCGCACGTCCTCGCATCAGCGCACACATGCCACTCTTTGCCTATTGTGCATGCCGATGAGATATTCAAAGTCTTGCTCTGAGTTGCGACCCAATGAGATGTTGACAGAGGGGACGACTGCGTTTCATTCAATTGCGTACAAGATATACGCTGGTACGGCATTGCCATAGCTGAGATCTTGTTCATGTACAGCTTCTGGTGAAGGAAAGGTCATGCGGACGACTGGCCTCAAGACTTAAAACCATGTAGGTTCCTAGCTGAAATCCCCGTACATCATCAGTTTTATGCATTTAGCCGTTTCGAAAGATGCAAGGCCGCCTCTGTACAGGCGATTGTTGTGCCAGAAGGCAGTTTTCCTGATTGGCGGTTGGCGAGGACCCTGACGCTGCAAGTACGTGGACGTCGCTGCGCGTAGACAATGCGATACCTAACCACCCCTTTCTCGACCGGGGAATCTTGGATGGGCTCTCTTTATTTGAGAACTGAGAGATGGACAAAGGGCAAACAGACTAACAAGATCGATTCCATGAACAACCACACAACATGGGCAGAATAGAAACTCGTAGGTGGGCTGTAAAACTCTGAGAGAGCATAAATGCATGAAAGAAGTCTTCGCGGTAAAATATACGTAGAGGCTTTCCAAGAAGTCAAACATCATCCCCTTCCGATCTCCTCTCCTCCAGCTCAGCTCACAGTCCTTATTTTCCAGGGCTAAGTGCATGGTAAATGGAAGACACCATTATGGCAATGAAAATCCTGCTGCACGACCAGTAGTAAGAGGCGAAGCGAAACAAGAGGCTGCCCCCCAAATGACGGTTCATGAGTCTTAGATGTATCTATTTTGAATCCTCAAATGGATCTACTCGAGCTGGCCTAGAGCCTCGTCCACCCCAGAAAATAGTGACGAATACCGCGATGATCCTGCAATTCCTAGCAAATGTTGAATGGCAAACTAGGATGCGGATTTCGGAGCCTTTTTTATCCGAGGACCCGTTGCGGTTCATGCTTCGGAGACACGAGTGGCCCGGACGGACTGTGGCCGAGATCTGCACAGCATGTGCCCATTTTCATAAAGCCATGGGTCTCCTAACATAAGCCTGCTGCCAGTGCATAACGGACAGATACCGAGGAAAATCCCTCTGAACATCTCAGTCTTCCTTGTTGAGCCTGATCATGGTCTGGAATTCTCGGATTCCACACAAACGTACCGGTCATGATGCGGGTTGTCTCGGTTCACTAATAAAGGGATAGGCCTCGTCGTGTGTTCGACGTGATTGAATATTCATTGACCAGATATTGCAAACGAGAGCCAAGAATCCATCAATGCAGCCTATGCACAGCTTGTACAGGGCCGCTGCGTAGAGATGATAACGGTGCATCTGAGTAATAGAGGGGTGCGGAGACGGCAGTTCTGAGTCTGAGTAATATAGGTTCAACACAGCCTAGCTGGATAAGAAGCGATGCTTTGCCAAGCCTCTGCTCCTCTTTTTCGAGAATCACTGCTGTTATTGGAAGTTTCGGGATTAGAGTTACGAGGTAGACGTAATAGTACTTTCTTCTGACTAGTTACCGCAGGATAGTCGCTGTCGCTGATACTGAGGATATAAGTAGTAGTAAAGTGCTCAAACTGAGCACATGAATTCCCCTCACGAAAACAGTGGGACTCTGACTTACACAGAACGAATATCTTATAAGACTTTGAAATTTAACAAGAGGGTCTACCACTGCCAATATGAAGACATCTACTATTTTCACTCTACTCGCGGCGACGCTTGTCTCCACAGCACCGCTTGATACCAATACTTTGGACAAAAAGCAGGCATGTCTGCCTTCTGGCTGTATGTCCGAACTCAAAAACTTGAGAAATAATGAGACATCAATTGATGAACTAACAATCTGCACTAGCTTTCTGTGGTCTAAGCCCGTGCTGCTCTGGAATTTGCCTCAATGTTAATAGCAGCCTCCAGTGCGCTTAAATCATCAAAGCAAGCTCCGCAAGGATGTTGGAGACATTGCGGAATTCCGAGGTTTGAATGGGAAGGTTGCCTGTCACTGATCCATACGAGCTTGCTATGAGGATCAATGTTCGGTTCTACGTGGAGGTGAATCCTCTGTGCTTGACAAGTTAGAAGATTATCAACGTAACGAACAGATCGAGTTAAGGATAGAATCATTGTTTGTTGGTCCGAATGAATGACAGTTTGACTATTAAGAACCCCGTCTTTTTGTGTGCGAGCTCCAGTCGACCTAGTTGATAGAATGGGGCTATGTCTTTTTGACAGGAGACTTGAGAAAAAATGATGAGTTTCTTATGGTTATACACGGGTTGAAATATAATTCACTTCTTGGGAATGGGAAATAGCATGGCCTAATGTCAGCCGTCAATCCTAAGCTAAGCTCTGAAAACGACAAATCAAAACAACAGACGATGAAGAGGACGAAATAACTTTAGTCAATTGGTTCGTAGTCAACTGGCTTGAGTTGCGACGAATCATCTCCCATTTACACATAGACTGAGACGAGACCACAGGCAAGTCTGCGTCTCCTTAATAAGAGCCCATCGTGTAGCGCCTATGACTGGCTAGCTATAATACGGGCACAAAAGGGAGAAAGGAAGAAGGAGAAAAGGAAAAAGGAAAACTCGAAAAACTTTTCTCGGCTATCACGGCGAACCTGGCGCCACCAGTCATAAGCTGACTGACCTTCTTGACTGGCCGCTTGGGTCTTGTTCTAGAGTTTGGTGGTAGAGATTGTTCTCCTGGCTCTCATGAACATCACACCCCGACAATTGCTTTTCTGCAGATCGATTTGGTATTCTAATGCTGCAACAACTCAGAAAGGGAGCCGCTGTAGCGTTGTAGGTGTCATGGCCCTCGTCTATGTTATGCTTGACAACCTGAATCGCGTACGGCAGCGGAAACTGCAACAAGAATAAAAACAAACCGGTAAAGTACAAACATGGCCTCGCTCATCTTACCTCCACGGTTTTTTTGCCCATTGAATAACTCTGTCTCGTACAGAGTCTTCAAGCTGTCAAACTCCATAATTGAATAGGGATCTTCGCAGATCCCATGGGGTCAGTTCCAGCTGCTGCTTTCGAGAAGCCTAAATCATTCCTGAGAAACCGATTTATCCTACTAACCCACTTTCTACGGCCTGAGAGATCAACATCCCGGATGCTAGTTTGATCGAGGCAAAGTCCGACAGTTGGTAAGATCTGTAACATGAGATATCCATGAAGACTGGGGACATCTCCAACCTGTAAGCCTGCCAAGGCTTTCCTGTTCACGGCTAAAAGGGGGCTGATGCAAGACTTGCACAACTAATCAGCGGTCAACAACAAGCATGACTCGATCTCATTTCTACAACTAGCGATGGGGTTTGAGGGAGACTTTGTGACGTGCAGCACAGAATCAGTGCACAAAAGTGCTTGGCTCAGGATCATTCGAGCTTCCCAATAAAATCTCCAAAGTATCTCGCACACTGGCGACGCGTAGGTGTGCGAGCTTTGCGGAGCCCAAGGGCCTTTGAGCAATAGTTGCAGCCATTCTGAATGCGCGTCGCTCGTTGCCGGCTGGACACTGTACACGTATGTCTGGGGCAGAGCCCTGGACCACTGATCAAGGTTCATGTTGAGTGACATAGCACGAACTGCAATGTCGGACAACTTCTCCCAGGCTTGGGTCACATCAATGTTCTCAAACATCGTTCTCCACTCGGCGCACAGTGTGGCGGCTTCGTGTATCAGGGTCGTCTGCACGTGAATGTGCTCCAGTTCAGCTAGTTGGGGTATCTTTGCGAGTTCAATAGGCATTGCAGGAGCTCGGCCAGCTATGAGACTTCCGTGCAGCTAATAGGGAAACTGGTGAGCAAAGGGCGAGTCTTCAATTCGTCCGACACAGCAATACCATTTGTCTGAATATCATCGTTGAGATCTGAAGCTTTAAGGGTGATGCCATCGTCGTTTTCGGGCGCTGCACATTCAAAGGTATTGACGCGCCCCCCATGTGGCTCATCCAAGTGCCATTGGCAGCAATAGAATGATCAACCAAAGCCTAGATAGGCATTTAGTGGTGATACTTATGCCAGGGCCGCTCATCGTACCTCATAAATCCCAAGTATCACCACAGAGGCAAGTACTTCACATTTCGCAACATCCATGTCCGAAAACAGCGTGTTTCTCAACATACATAATGCCTCACCACATAATCTCGCTCCTTCATTAAGAATATTAGAATGTTTGAATCGTTGTCCATAGTTCGCGTTGGCGAGAGCTTGTATTGACTTGTGCAACAAGCTGGTTGGGGACGCACTGTCGTACATAGTGGGAAGAGAGTTGAACCAGGAAATACTGATGCCCGGCGTGTGGTCTCCACCAACAGACCAATCATAGAAAAGTCGGTCGAGGATTTTGGACTCCATGTGATTAGCCTATTATTATTCACGTTGGCTTTAGTGAGTTTTACTGCTTTGTCAAGGGAAAAGACAGCATTCGGTGGAGTGAAGATGGCTGACGACAAGTATTGCTGACCTTGATGTTCTCTCTTTCTTTTCTGTGGCTTTTTTCAACTGTCCTATCAGTCTGGTACCTCCATGTCCGTTCAAACTCATCTCGATACGCGCAGTCCGCGTGCCTGACTTTCTGGCAGTTCTCACAAATCGGTTTCAACTCGTCACACTGCATTGCAAATCTCAGCCCATCGACAGCCGCGTGGCGCTTACTTTTCTGCAACTCACCCTGATCTTCCTAAGCCGGCACTCGTGACAGCCAGTGCTTGGCAGACCGCGTGATCGGAACGCCATTATCTCTCAAGCTTGTGCCAGGAACAGTGGTGTCGCTTGCGAACTGGGGAAAAATGTCCGAAACCTAATGCGGAAATGGGCGAAGGTAACAAGACCACGATAAAAGGAGAAAAAGAAAAAGGCAAGTAGCGCCCCTGCACGACATAGACAAATCTAATCAAGGAGGCCCGGCAGCCCAACGTCATTTGAATGACATCGACCCCTCATGCACCTGTTTTAGGATCAAGGTCTGAGACTCGCTCCAGTCAACTTCAGATGTCTTGCTGTGTCCTTGGCCTGATCCCAGAGTTGAGGATGCGAACCCGAAACGGACAAGCAGCGCGTAGCTTGATCAATCAAATAATTCAGGACAGGCCAAAGCTCTTTACCAGGATTCGAAGCCAGCCGCTGATCGTGACGGGGTTGATTTGAGGGCTGCCTCCAATCAAGCCCATCCATGGATCCTCGCATAGCCAATTGAAATGCTCTTGGACTTGTTGCTCTGAGAGCTTTTGGTCTTCTTATATGGCTCGTGCCTTGCCGTGGGATCCGATTGTAAGCCGCTAAGCACACCGTAACAAAACCTTAGTGCTTACGAGTTACAGCCACATCTACTAGTTCAGCGGTCAGGCCCTGGTCAAATCGACAGTGATCGAAGCCTGGTCCCTCGGAACATGAATGGGTGCATAAACTTGCATCCTAGGTGGCTTGGGTATGCTGCGTTGAATGGAAATAGCAAAGATGAGACATTGAAGACGAATCTGGTGAGTAACTACAAAGGAAATTGACATTTTCATCACGTCAACCATCCCACTTTACTTGGTCTCAGTTGCAGCCTCCTCACGATCCATCTGCGCTGCCACGCTATCCAAAACCCCTTGAGACGGCAAGTTCGTGACCATCAGATACAGTGCGTCCGCTCTCATCAACTTATGTAAAGGTCGCTTCTCCTTCCTCTGCTTGCGACGAGCCTGCCGAGCGACGCGTCGTTCCCTTATCCTTTCAGGTAAACCCCCTGAAGGCCCTATTGAGGTCTTGGCTCCTTTGGATGCGAGCGAAATGAGGCCGCCGCTATTGGCCGCAGAGTTAGGGTCGCCGTATGTGGAGGCAAATTGCTTGCGCGGTGCAGCAGGCATCTTGCTATTGGGGTTCTCGGCCTCAAACTTGGCCGCTGCACGGCGATCCCTGTAATCCTGCACGACTTGGCCAAACTGCTTGAACGACTTGGATGTCGAGCCTTTGCTCCCGTCGGTGGCATTGGGAAAAACCAGTGGGGCTATTGGTAGCATCTCAATGTCGCCTTGAATCTTCATGGAGCTATTACTGAAAAGGCCTCTCCATCTACTCTGTTCCTGTCGTGCACCTATACTCTGAGAGATGTTGCTTTCCATGTCGATATTCTGCACTATCTCGCTCGAAGTCGGCTCGTACTTGGTAATCATGCAGTACAGCCTTCTGGGCTTGAAAAATTGCTCATTCATCACGTCGAGATACTTGTTTTGTTGGTGGTTCAAATAACCGCGCCGAGACGCTTCAATCGACACATGGACTGCGGTTGAAGCCAAATAAAGCAGAGGGCTGATCCCCAATGTTATCGCAGCTGCGTTTCCCGCTACTAAAACGCCGGCATTTGTTACATGAAACCAGGGATTCTTGCTAATGCTTTTCTCAAAGCCGTCGAGAAATCCTAGCCATGTCTCTTGGTCAATGCCGCACTCCTCAAGCACCGGGGCATATGCGCGCACGAAGCCCTTGTGCTGGGATCGGGGCCGTCTTTGGGGCAACAGGACGATCGATGACAGGTCACCAACACTCTCCTGCGGCGGTGTGTGTCGTTGGACGAATGTCTGTATCATGCGGTCTTCATCCAAGTTTGCTGTTGAGCCATCATTGGCTACATGATTGACGCTGCTGTGCTCCTGCTGAGCCTCATCCAGATCGAGGAGCCACTCCTCGTCATCCGTCGAGTTGTCATCGTAACTTTCATCGGGAGAGATTTGTACCTCCCCCTGGTTGTTTTGATGACTGGACCGGGAAGGCAGACCAGATTGTGAAGCTGATGTTTGGTTATTGGTGGCTTCAGCTGCTGCTCTTCGCTCCGTGCTGTCAGCCTTGTACTCCTTCGCGAGGCCGATGGTGCCTCCAATTAGCTTGGAAAGAGGTCCACCTCGGTTCAGCATTATATCGAATGAATTGAAATGTTTCAAAAAGGGATTTGTAGAGAATCGTGCTTACTGGAGATCAGCTTGCGAGGGTTTACTTATATACAAGGCGCCTCGCACGCATTTCCGTTCTCGTCAAGCCACCTACGCGATGTCGCCCCGCATATTGATCGACTAGTGCGTAGTCGTTGCGGCGCGGCATGGCAGAGCTGATCCTTTGCTGACATTTCGGCACTAGGCTTCCGTTGAGTTAGCTAGTGTGCTTTAGTGAGAGAAGTGGCATGTTTCATCCAACATGCTTTCACTCTGCTTAGGAAACATGGCACAGAAAACGAGTCTCGAACATTCGGCAAAACCCAAAATATGTTTCACTGCACATACAGCAAGGTGTAGATACAAAACTCCACATTTGCAGTAACACAGTTGGAGAAAACAGATGCGACCCTGCTATTATCCACTCTTCCCGCCCTCGTACCTTGACCAACAAGCCAGCATGAGAAGAGTTATCGTGAAAGCCCCACTGCCTGAGCCCGCTAATACATCATAAATTACCATCGAGTAACCTACAGCAAATACACCAAAGAGGCCCATAGGTATCAAAATGAGAGCAAAGATGAAGGGGACTTCTAGACCCCGGTAATATGAAGTCCCAGCCCCGGCACTCCGAATTCTTGCCCCAAACGGGAAGACCATCCAGCTTCTTGTAGAACCTGTTCCACCAGAACAGGCCTAGGTGATCATCAGGCCGAAAGCTTTCGAGCATGAAGGGGATACTGGTTATCTTGAGTTCAAAGAAACAGGATTGGATCAATAGGGCTGTTTGATGAACACTTCCTCCTCACCGGGCACTTCCGATTTACCACGTTCCCGGCAAATATTTCTTAACACACCTGTACATGTTAAACTAGAACACTAAGTTAACCGAAACATGGAAATCGCACTCCATGACGAGGCTTTTATGGGCCACCTCTGTTAAGGGTTGCAGTTTGGCTTAATAGATCCGCTTCCGTTGTAAAAGTCAAGCCATTCGATGCCAGTATTAGGAGATCTTTAAAAATGTGCCAAGGCCATTACGCATCGTCAGCATGCTCTCGTACGACATCACTAATTTCGCAACAGCCTTGAGTCTTTGCATTACATCTATCTATAGTTGGCTACTCTAGGAACTGGATTCAATCGTAAATGTGACCAGCTGCCCTCTCCCAAGATTCACGTATGAACTCGTGGAGGACGATGTTACTTTTTGAGTCGATACATGTTAATTTGGCTACCATGACCAACTTTCACCTATATATTTTCGCTGAACAATGGTAATGTCAGCTTAGGAATAAGCTGGACCTGTAGCATGTCCCATCATAACCGCCTAGAAAGTTCCACATTTGAAAGAACTGAGCTGGTCGTTGAACTCGGTGTTGTACAGGTCCTTCGCAGTGTCGCCTCGCTTTAGCTCGAGATATCGGCCTTCACAGTTGAAGTTTCTGATAATGAAAATTGATCAGTATTTGCGAATAGAGCATGATGGTATATTTTGAGTCATATTAAAAGAAATTCACTTACTCGTAGAAACGGCAGTCGCCGCAGCTCAGGTCCGGAGCAATTGAAGAAAGTTGGTCGTTATAGCCTGGCGTGAATCTCTCTATAAATTGTTTTAGCATAAATGCCGCAAAGTGTTGTACATTGTAGAACTTAAGAGCGTACGGCAAGTGTTGACCCAGCAGAAAAATTGTGTGCAGAAACCGCCAAAGTTGTGATCCGGGCACACGAGCACCTCAAAAACACCCCTAGTGTTCAATGGGCTAGCCGTGACACTGGCAGCAAGTGTAGCAATGACAGTAGCGGTCTGTGTGAACTTCATGCTGTTGGACTGTCCAAAATTCGTTGTAAAGTGTGAGAAGGACAATGGACCTGTTCTGGCGGGCTCTGGATGTTGATCCTGGGATGCTGGCTCCTCTTTGCCTTTTCATAGTTTCAATAGAGTGTCGTGTTATGTAGGCCAAAGCCCGTGTTCAGGAATTTTTGTCCTTACGAGTCCAAGGGAGACCACGGTCACTTGTCTTGGGACCAGCCTCTGTATGCGGAAAAAAAGTCTTCACAATGTTGGAATGCTGGACGGCTGACGGGTTTCAGACCCTGCACCTGAGTTCATGACGGGATGAGATGTTTCTCCCAGGCTCCCCGGTTGAGAAAATTGTAAGAAGCCTATGATGTATCCTTGTGTTCTGACCATCTTCGGTACAATGCCAATAGTTTACTTAACATCATCCATGGACGATAGACACTAGTTCACACACTCCCAGTGACATCACATCCTGACAAATTCGCGCTCGCTTGACCCGACGTCTAGTATCTAAGAAAAAAACCTACAGCGGTCTCATGGCGAAGTATTCTGGCGAGTTTCATGAGACTTAGTGGCCAGTTTGTAATCGAGACATTCCCATTTTCACAGATCACTGTGGCCAAGACTTCTGTAATGCGTGACCCAGTATCCGCATTCCATTGAACATGAGTCCCTTCTTCCCGGTGCATGGAATCCGACTCGCTCTGGGCTATTCTCTCATATGTATTCTTCACATGCCATAAGCCTCCGTTACTAATTCTCCACAGTTCACTTTCGCCAGAACCAGGTTACTAGATCTTTCCCCCCTCCACTAACCGATACTCATTACCAATTGGCCTACCCAGCTTGCCAAAGGAATCTGGCAAGGAGGTGGAATCAACAGAAGTCTAATAATCCACCTTGAAAACTCAAATCTTGGAGCAAGAGTTGTAGCTAGAATCCCCTGCTGCGGAAGCCCAATTTCGTAACAAGTTGTCTTGATAGCATCACGGTTTTGTGGAAAGACATCCTGGCCAAGGCTCACGTGCGAAGTGACGACAGATCCTGGTCCAGGCCCGGGCTGGGACAGAGCGGCGGCCTCTAGAGCAAGCCGCTTTCAATGGAATAATGTCGCTTGGCAGAGGCAAGGTTGATTGAGCGACATCACCTTCGTTTCCGCCACTTCACCGTGTCCGCGTCGCCATCCTCACGAATAAGTTTCAACAATAATGAGGCGTTTCGCGAGATGTTTGATGGCTGTTCAACAACTTTTTGCTCCGCGATCAAAGCCCTGGATGCTATAATCAAACACCAGCACCTAGTGAGTATAGATTGAAGCCTCAAGATTCAATGCCTCAATTGTGACCTGCCGTTAGCTTTTAGTGAGTTTGGAATTCCTTAGAGCCTCTTTCAGATCAGAAGCGAATAGCTCAGTGGATTTCCGCTTATAGTAAACTTGACGGCACCCGCGGAGTCCGTCTCACGGGTTTTGAAGAGTAACAAATGCCAGCTGACACAGATGTGGTGTCAAATAACGATTTATAATTGGATGGGACAAGAAGAGTAGCGATGATCTTTCACTCTTTCGTAAACTTGGGCATAAATCACGTGGAAGTCGGGGTGATAAAACAGGAAATTCTGTACAGTGCAGACCAGACTCGTCCCCGAGACACCGAATACATCTGGATCTTACCAATCACCACACCATGGAAATCTTTGAAAACGTCACCGTATCCTGGCCGGCTTTCTCTCGCACCATTGCATTAGATTTCCTCCAGATCCTTGGCCAAGCGAAATGTCCTGTTATAGCTCTTGTCCTGATCACCTTCATTACTTATCGATTTGTTGCCAACAAAGCCCGTCCTGTGCCTATCGTGTTAGAGAAAGAAATTCCCGATAGATCTGAAAGACGTTCTACCTTCTTCTTCAACACGTCTGGCGTGATAAAAAAAGGCTATGAGCAATTCGGAGACAGGATATGGGGCATTGATACGAGTCAAGGCGTGCGGCTCGTACTGCCACTGCGATACCTGGGTGAGCTGAAGAGTCACCCTGCGCTCAACTTTGTGGATTCTATTAGTCGACAAGTTCTTGTTGAAGATACAGGCCTCGGAGGACCGCCCACGCCATCAGTGCAAATCTTTGAAGCGAAGCTCCATCCGAATTTACCAGAGTACATGCCAATTTTTCAAGACATCATCAAACAGGAACTGGTACTAGCTTTTCCTCTAAGTCAACAAGGACAGAGTCTCTTTTCTATGATAAAATGCTCCGCATAGTTAACGTTATGTCTTCGAGAGCGTTTTATAGTGCTCAGGGTAGCAGAGAGGAGCATTGGTTGAGGCCTTCGCAAGCATATGTCCTGAATGTCTTTGAAATGATAACTTCTTCTATAATTATTTATATCTCTGAGGGCTAAAATAGTTACTACTTTATATATCCTAATAATATACATCTATCACGGTTTAGTTATAACTAGGCATAGTACTCCTCAGCAGTAAACCATCAGGCTGCAGATTCAGCAATGCATATATGCGGTCTTGTTCTAATTGGCTTTGTTTCCCGCTGAGCGTATGCGATATGCGAGAGAGAGAACGAAGTTGTTGGTCGGAGGTCCTATCACAGGCCGTTGCCGCCTTGTACAATCGTGCGATTTTGACGATTCCGTAAGCCTGTTCAAACGCTGCTTGCGACGAAATACCCGCCACCTGGTCGTTCGTTGTCGTCCAAAGGAGTGTCATAGCAAGTGAAAAGCCCTGCCAATCCATCTCGCGGCCACGGTGGAGGACAATCGCCCGTGAGGCGAGACAGACCTCTTGCACAACCCACATACGACTGAACCACGGATTCGTGTACACTTCCTCAATCATGTACTGACAGATCCTATCAAGTCTCTAAGAATCAAGCATGGACCAGCGGAATAAGCTGGTTTCATTCTTAATGACTTGATGCAATTGAAGCTTTTCCCGACCCACTGCTCGCTGCTCGTCGGCGAAGTCTCGCCGGACCTCGAAACCATCAAGAGGGTAGAATTAGGAGGAAGGGGTGAATGACGGTTTGCCCAGATTGAGCGTACATTTGTGGCCATTCTCCGTGATTACTATCACGGAATCTTCAGTCGCGTTGAGCTCGATACCCTGGCTGTCAGGACACAGCGTACCACCGCTTTTGACTGCTAGGAATTTCCGACCAGGCCATTTCGCAATCCGTCTGCCATTCCTATAGATTCTAGTATGCAGGGCGGTGGGATTTCCTTTACTGTCGTATTCGGTTTGGAAACAATCATATTCGTGCTGACCGAGCCAGATGAGAACAGTTGTGGCATTTTTGTAGATTTTCTCCATGAGTGCAATCTGCTGGCTTTTCTCCTGTTTGTTCTCTTGGTTGATACAGACAGCATCGACCCAGAGCAGCCGTACGGAGCCAGACCTTCTCAAGGCGACAAGGCTATGTGAAAGATTCGTCGTAATTGCATGATTCACTTTCCCGTTCAATACATGACTTTCTGAACATGCAGAATCACCCCAGACATAGGACAGAGCTTCAAATTCCGGTCTATACGTATCACTTAGATCAGCAAGAACGAATGTGGCGCGCAACTCGTCATCCAGCGGGGCCGCCGGTTCGAGGCACAACAGCCTGACCACGCATGGCCCTACCGGCAATGGCTCGTAGGTGAGTTTTGCCGTCCTGGCGAAGGAGCCGTTCGTTTCCAGGCTAGCCGCAGCCATTTTCTTCCATGTGCATGAGCCTTGGTTTGGCGCTGCTTGAACTGTTGGGGAGTGAAAAGGAGTAAGAGGCTGCCTGATTCGGTAGGGCCCATTACTGAGTGACCGATTTGTTTTATCTGCATATCTTTGACCAGGCACGAAGAGGAACTAGTTTGGCCAGTTTTAGTGAGGTTGAGCCATGATCCACACTATCTATGCCTTGGCAGCCATTCTGTATGAATGAGTGATCGTATACATCCAGTTCGCGGCGCTACACAACGGATGACCAGCCAAACACCGTGCACCTCTCACATCATTTTCGTAATGCGCATCCACGGAGGCACCACATTGTAGTGAGACCTGGCATAGGCTCGAATGTAACCGGGTGGTACGCGACGGCACGACTTCCGCATTTTCGGGTTTTATTTTCGGGTTTGGTGCACGCAGCGGTAGTGCTACAGAGCTAACCGAGGTGCTGCGCCGAGAGGAAGACACGAACCGGTGATCTCGTGCAGCGAATTGCCACACAACGATGCAGGGCATCCATGTGTCTGGTGGCGTAATGCACTACAAGCTGTGTTGATCTGGTCTGATCATTACTGTACGTTAAGACATATTTGTCAACTTGCAGCAACGACGCTGCTATCGTACAGCGACGATCAAGCAGAGAGGTCTGCGCAATACGCAGAGGTTTGGATGCACCGAGGGTGACAGGCACAACTGCGGTGTCAACACAGTGTCGGAACCGGTGACTGGCAACGATTCGATGATTTCTCCTGTCCTTTGTACAGTACAGTAATGCGGCTGCCCAACGAGATCTGATCTTGTGGCTGCAGATGTGGCAACACAGGTGCTGCGTCCATGCCACATGTCAAGGCCAACGCTTTGACTCGGCCAACAAAGCTTGTAAGAGTCACCTGCAGGCTATGAACTTTGACGGGACTGTCGCCACAAGGACCTCTCAAACAGCTGCCTCCTGCGTGTTGCTACTGTACACTGGATTTGCCGACAAAGCACGAGACCTTGTCATACTAACCACGTCCTTGCAGATCAAGCTGCATCCTCGACGAGCTTACATTCAGACTTTTCCTCCCACCTTGTCGTGACCGATGGCAAAGATCTGGCATTGGGACCTTCGGACTGCTGGCTCGAGCTTCATTGACGCGTCCAACGGCACCGCGCAACGAGTCACATGCAGCCCCGTGCATGCCATTGACCATACTGGGCCACCAAGTGAAAGAAGGAAACTCGCAAGGCTCGAAAAAGAAAACTGGAGACCGTAAAATCAGATTCGAGTAAGTGACTACCTTACTCGTGAAATCTTCTGTAAAGAATTCTTCAAAAAATCGTAAAAGAGTAAGGATATTTTTATACCTTGGTATCACTTTTATTCTTAGAGGAGTCTTTAAAAAATCTTCCAGATTCCTAGAAGAACAAGAATATTTCTGCACCTTGGTATTCATTTTATCCTAAGAGAAACCTGTCAAAAATACTAGCAGAATGCTATCAATCACCTGGCTCGTATTCCTGGTTTGGCCCGAGTGTGCTCCATGCTCCATTGCCCAGATCGTCTAGTGGTCCCGGTGGGCGTCATGGAACATCAAGGGAGCCTCTTCCACGGTCGAAATGGAGGTGCAAGTGCTGTACAGTGAAATAAAAGAGGCAAAGGGATGAGGATACCTGCATTAGTTCTCGCATTGGGCCTCGTGTAACAATGGGACGCACAACAATTTCGTGCCCCCTGGGCCCGTTTGCACGGCGTCTTTCTCCCTCCATTCTTGGCTTTACGAGAGACCAACAAGCACAATAGACGAACAGCTCCACACCATGAGGTCCCAGATCCTCCGGCGCGGTCATTCGCACGAATGGTCGGTTGATGCCGTGACGGCAATGTCCCCCCCTCCCCCGCCGTTGTCCTCTCCCTGCGCCCCCCCAGCATCTATAAGACGGCCACGCTCCCTCGCCGAACTCAGTCGTCGTCGTTCCAGCACCATCGCCCTACTAGCGTCAGCGTCAGCATCGTCATCAGCATCACCATCAACGCTTGAAGCAACAACCATGGCCACGGCTCCCACCCCTGTTACCGACCCGACCGAACAACTATACTACTACGCGGGCCTGCCCTCGCGCCCCAAGCTCATCGCCAGGTCAAGCACGGAGCCCTGGGTTCCGAGGCGACGACAGCCACACTACCCCGACTGGGAGCTCCTCAAGGTGCTCACGTATCTTGGCCGGCACCCCATCGGCGATGCGTGGAATGATGCCGACGGATCCCTCAGACGTGCCGTCATCGCAGCTCTCGAGGGTACGAATTGGACCGTCATCGATATTCTTCGCATCGGGTACGAAGGTGAAGAGACAAGGCCCACCTTATTCGTCTCGGTCGAGCCAGATTCAACAGACTCCAACGCAGGCTTCACAATCATGTTGCGGATCAAGGCAATCCTCGTCGACCATGGATTCCACGACATCGACTGCGACGTCAAGGAAGGGGTTCTAATCCCGTCGACCATCTTTCTCTCTCGGGGCTTCGGTGATCCGCAACGGTGTGCTTCTCAAGAAGCGATTCTACAAATCTCAGATTGCCTAGGTACCGGTATTGGACCACTCGACAAGAATGGTGCTGAGGTGCGGATCGCTGGCACCAAAGGTCTTCACTTTCGTGTTCGAAAGGGAAACGGGGATTTCATCACCGTTGCCTTAACCTGTCGCCATGTTGTCTTTGATATCAAAAAAGACCGCGGAGACACATATGATGCTGCCAGCATGGACCAGATGGACCAGATCAAGGTCATCCAGCCTGTCACGGAGCGTTGGCAGGACATCAAAGAGTCGTTCGACTCTGCGTTAGCCCAACAGGACCCGGGTTCCGCATCATTCCGGCAGTTGTACACTGAGATGGAAACTACATCCTCTCGTGTCATCGGTCACGTTTTGTTCGCCCCACCATACGAACTTGTCGGTGGACAGTGGTGGAGAGACTGGGCTCTGATTGAGTTGCACCAAGATCGGCACGCTGCCAGACTTTCCGGCTCTGCACCCACCATCGAGAATCGGATTCGGCTCGAATTCAACGAGACTTGGAAGCTGTTTAGTAATGCAATGAGAGGGGAGAAGACTCTCCGAGGCCAAATCCACCCCCCGACTGGGAACATGAAGAATCCCACAGTGGCACTGGCTCGTGAAATCGTTCCTGAGACACAAATTCGGGTCCCAGCATCGATCAACGAGACGGATGATCACGTTCTGGTGGTAGGAAAATACGGGTACAAATCGGAACTCACATTCGGCTTTGGAAACCAAGTCAAGTCTGTCCGGCGAGCCCCACTCGGTAGGGGCTTCGACAGCGAAGAGTGGTGTATTGTCGGGGGTCGCGGGGACTTGACCCTTGGACGGCTCAACTTCTCTAAGCAAGGAGATTCCGGAAGCGTTGTATGGGACATGGACAAACGGATTGCGGGAATGGTGACGTCCGGAAATGGTAGCCAGTACGGGTTGGATGTGACGTACGCTACGCCAATGGAACGACTACTTGAGGATATTAGATCCTTCGGGTATGAAATTGAGCTTCTGTAGTTCTGCAAGTGGCTAGTATTGGTTGGTTAACTAGCAAACATGTTCGTCCGTATGAATAAGACTAGACCTGCTAATATTGTATTATTCTTTAATATTATCCTTGTGATATTATACTTGTAACATCAATCTTGGAATGTTATCCTGGTGTTTTATCATGGAAGATGATTAGCTAGCTGGAACAGTGTTCACAAACGCTGTGGCTATAGCGATGTGAGCAGCACAGCCAGACTTAAGTCACTTACTACAGCAACAAGGCCCATCTGCAGTCAATCCAGTTAAGTCAGACTGCCGCAGCTGCAGCATAAGAATCTGCTTGTGTGTACCAGTAAGGCAGAGGTTAGTAGGAAACCGAAGTGGTCAATGGCTGAATCCGCGTGCTTCCCTCAATTGCGTCTGTCGGGGCATCGGTGCCCTCGGCACGACAAGGTGGACCTCTTCCCGAATATCTGGATTGATTGCGGCAGTGAGCGGGTTAGATGTGCGGTCGAGACTGGAAGCGATGCATGCCAAAGAGGCTTTGTGTTGGGTTGCCGATGAGCCTATCGTGGTTCTGGATGAAACTTTCTGGCAGCGGCTCCTATCGAAATCGCTAATTTGAACCTGGAGGAGGGTATCGGCTTTGGCAATTCGTATCAGCTCTACCTGCATCTGGAGCCGCCGGTGGACCACAACTCGGCTTGCGGGCTGCGTATCTGCGCTACGGTCACTAAAATGGTGTCGGCGTCGACCGCCTGATATGACGTCTAGGCGGTCTATTAGAACAAGGACGTGCAAAGATCTTTGGGTGCTTGACTGCACATCAAATACTTGATTGATTGCCCCTTGACGCTTTTGATGTTCAGCCTGAGGCGATTAAGCACGAATCGTCGAGTGGAATTCGCAACAATACCAAAGGTGGCGGAGAAGAGAGCGCTGCTGGAGCTCCATCCCCCCTCGACAGAGGAAAAAGCGCAAGTACAATAGAGAACGAGGCCCCAAAAGTGCTGGCGATTGGATATCTATTCCAAGGACAATCGTTCTGATTTTGTTCGCACTGCTCTCTACGACAAAGGCCAGGCGTGGCCACTGGCAGACTCGCGACGATCTCACGACTTTGCTTTATTTGATTTGGACGGGAATTGCAAGCAAGCTTGTAAAATAGCCATCATGTGGCTCCGAACTAGAGATTCATCGTAGGACACTTGGGAGGACCGTGACCTTCCTACGGGGACGCACAAAACAGGCGTCCTTGGCGGCGGCGAGAATATTACCTTAGGGAAGATTCTTCCATTAGACGAGACAATATTCATGGGTGGCGTCTGTTTGAAAACAAGGAGACTTATTTTTCATCCCCGTAAGGTATGTGTCAAGCTCCACTTCGCGCAAAAAACGTCGCTGTAAAGTTGAAGCACGCGACTAATCGGGCACTCCAGACGGTGGGATGTCTGTGTCGTGGATGGCATCTGGCGCGCCTCTGTGCGGAGCCACTATGACCATTTACTCGAAGTCACCCATGGGGCACATAATTACGTCCGAGAAGTTTTTCTAGACATCACATCCACTCTGGACTTGGGGGGCCCCTCCATCGGTCTGCCCGATGTTGATGGTGACAGCCTTCAAGATGGGCCTGCAGGTCCCTCAGGGGAAAGGCGGAACTCAAGCAGCAGCGCGTCAACAGAGAGTATCTCGTCGATGGACGGCCACTCTTTGTGGTCAGGGTCAGTTGCAGCGTCGAGTATAACCTTTGCAGGCGCGAGCTCGTCATGAAAGACGGCCAACAGCGTGAATTGGGTTGGGAAACCAATAACACCATATCGAGGCCCTGGCCACAGGTGCAGCTGAAGGGCCATAAATTGGGGTCCAGGTAGAGCAGATCAAAAATCTAAAGGCATGGGACTTCGCGGGTCATTGGACCGAAGGGGAAATGATTCTTCGGGACGTAATGGACGGGCTGAAAGAGTCCCCCGATTGTTAGCCTGGGCACGGTATTGCTCAGGTTGCAAATGACGGGTACCTCGCCCGAGGACGCGAAACTGACAATCGTTGAGTGGCAGCGATCCCAGACGGTCCTCCGTGTCAAAGATTCTTAAGGATTCTAAAATGCCAAAACGCTATCCTGGAATCCGATTTGTGGTCGCGAGTGAGCCTTTACCTAGATGAATGTGAGGCATGCGTAACGAGATTATTGTTCGAGCAGGATGATGCCTTCAATTGGCGCTTCACAGCCAACTGAAGTGGTACGCAACACCATATGCATAAGATCCTACCCGAATAAGCCATGTCTTTCCATTTCCAAAGTTGCTAGTATGTTCCAGCATTAGGCAAGAGGCTACGGACCTGCGGTCAGTGCCGGCTACGTGTGCTGGAAAGCGGGCTACCGATTTGACGTATGCTAGAGAGTAGATCGGAGTGGGATGAGATTGTGACAAATGGGGTTCAAGAGGGATGCCCCAGCACCCAACTAACTTCCGCCCGAGCGTGGGATGACAAGAATGTGGGTGAATACTAAGTCAATTAGTAGCGAATGTCAAAAACTTCCGTTCGCGTCATCGTTGGCTTGGCGGCAGGGCGAGTCGGCCATCCCGCCCCATGCCTGAACGAGACTAAGCTGGTGATCGGGATCTAACGCACGCTCGGTATCCCACTTGCCATGGGTCGGAATGTGCTTTAGTTCATTGCGACTTATTGTTGGGTTGCATCGATCTCACGAAGAGTATATAGGCTTCTGGTTTCGCTGGTGTCATGTTGGTTTCTGTCATTGCATCATCTGTCATTGCATCATATAGCAGCATCTGTTAAGACATCAGCGGCTACTCATTGTTCAAAAAATCCCATACCAAGCCACAAGACATACCCCATATCCATAATCTTCTAGTTCCCCCTTTCAACTACTCGCCATGTCTACGATTACCAAAGTGGCTGTCATTGGTGCCTCGGGCAACTTCGGCACTGCCATCATTGACAGCCTTCAGAATGCTGGCTTTGACGTGACTGCCGTTTCGCGCATCGACTCCAAAGCCACATTCGCAGAAGGCATTGCCGTGCGAAAAGTCGACTTCAAGTCCTTTGACGACCTCAAGTCAGCCTTTGTCGGCCAAGACGCTGTTGTCTCCGTCGTCGGCGCTCCCGCACTCAACGATCAGCCGACGATGATTGACGCCGCGCAGGCAGCAGGAGTCAAGCGTTTCCTGCCTTCTGAATATGGCGGCCGGCTTGATGGGCCTGACGTCCAGGAGACCGGCTTCGGGAAAATGGTTGGCAGCAAGATCAGCACGTTTGGTCATCTGGAGGACAAGGCAAAGCAACACCCTGAATTTACATGGACTGTCGTTTCCAATGGGCTTGCGCTTGATTTTGTAAGTGTTCCATCAGTGCAGCACGAAATGAACCTCCGCTCATGCTCTAAAAGTGCCTTCCAAGGGGCATTCTAGGTTTCAACAAAGACAACAAATCAGCCACTATCTATGACTCTGGCAGCGAGCGCATCCAGGCTGTCAGCATTGCCTTTATCGGCAAGGTAGTAGTGGCTGTGCTGAAGAACCCTGACCAAACCGCAAACCGTCACATCGACGTTGTGGAGTTTGAGACGTCGGCAAATGAGCTTCTGAAGCTTGCAGAGAACGCTACAGGCGGCGAGTGGAGTGTTACGCACTCTGCATCTGCCGAGGAGGAGAAGATTGGTGCGGAAAAGCTGGCTCAGGGTGACTTCAGTGCGTTTGTCCACTTCCTCAGGTCGTTTTTCCTGGCAGACGGTGCAGGACGCGCGCCGAAGGAATCCGAGTATGACAATGAGATCCTGGGGCTGCAGCGAGGCGACTTGAAGGCTTTCATCAACAATTGGGTCAATGCCTAAATCAGTTTCTGCCATTCATAGTATCACGACAGATGGAATTTGATGAAACCAGTCACACGTGAGATGCGAGATCCATGAGTGTGCATTTTGAACTCAAATCTACCTATAAGATAGACGCTCCAAGATGGGCTCCTTGCAAAACTCAACATCTCCGCGCCAAGTTTAGCGAGACCGTAGAGCGCTTTAACTGATGAAATGGATAAAATTGTGCACCTTCATTACCATGACTCTTGTCATCGTTGAGGCTTTACCACCTTGCAAATGACGACCCAACCCAAAATGAGTCTTACAGTGCATGCATCTCAAATCTAAGTGCTACTTGTGATGAGCTTGAGAATGACGACCATGTCAATAAATGCAACAGTCGCCTTCTAGCGTGGTTGGCGGTAAGGATGATATGATGGGTGTGTGTGTGTGTGGTTTCGATCCCATGTCTGATAAAACTAGGTGCACAATTCACCAATTCAACGTCAACGTGCCTCAGTCTAAGCTTAATAAATCTAACGGTTTTTAGGAATTTCTTCCTCGCTCGCTTTGGCAGAGTATCTGTCACCAGCAACGAGTCCGTGGTTTGAGGTTCGGCTAAGGACGGGATCGGTGGCTCGTCCATCCCTGCAGGGTAGGCATGTGCCGAGGCCGGCAATGCAGCATAATTTCGGCTCAATTTACCGAGAAGACGCTGCCTCCGGGCGTCAGGTGACTGCACGGAGATGAGGGCTTTTATTCGGGGTGCAGGAGGGTTTTCAGCAGCCATTCCGGCTCGAGGCGACGAGTTGTGAGGCGTGTCGGTATTGGTTTGCATCGAATTGACGAATTGGATGCGCCAATTCGATCTCAACTACGAATTCCAACCGCGACGAGACTTTCATATAACAGTACCGGTCTGATGGAGGGGAAGAAGAGCTCGTTGGAGGACACCTTCGCCTCGTTATTGGCCCGGCGGAGACAGAAATCTCAACTTCGCCAATTGACACTTGTGGGCCCTGATATGGTCGATTTTTCCTCGAACTCATACCTTTCGCTCTCAAGCCAGCCTCAGGTACAAAGCGCGCTCTTGGCCTTCCTGCAGGACAGGACCACTTCTCGTTCAGCTGCAGAAGGGCGATCATTCCTTGGCTCAGGTGGCTCTAGACTCCTCGACGGCAATAGTCAATTCGCAGAGGCGCTGGAGCTCACAATCGCTGCGTTCCACGGTGCGCCAGCCGCTTTGCTCTTCAACTCGGGCTTGGACGCCAACATTGGCCTCTTCAGCACCGTGCCTCAGCCAGGCGACGTTATAGTCTTCGACGAGCTCATCCACGCCAGCGTCCACGATGGTATGAGAATGAGTCGGGCGGCGCAAAGAATTGCTTTCCGCCATAACGCGGTCTTTGACTCAGCGGGGGGCAGCTCGGGTGAAATGAAGAGCCTCGACTTGGTGCTACAAGACTTGACAAGTGGAAGCGCTGGTGAAGCCATCCGTCGTGGAGAACGTAATGTGTTTATCGCCGTAGAAGGTATCTATAGCATGGACGGCGATGTGTCGCCTCTAAAAGATGTCGTCGCGAGCGTAAATGCATGGCTACCACATGGAAACGGCCACATCATTGTCGACGAAGCACATTCCACCGGCTTCCTCGGCGATAAAGGCAGAGGCCTGGTCTGCGAACTGGGTCTGGAGGACAAGATTTTTGCGAGGGTCCATACCTTTGGGAAAGCCATGGGATGCTCTGGAGGTGTGTTCAGACTCCTCCATCTTTGCCAAGTATTTGTACTGACGGTGCTCACCCAGCTGCCGTCCTTTGTTCCCCCGTTACGCGGACATATCTGATCAACTACGCTCGAACCCTGATCTATACTACTGCCATGTCATTGCCGTCTTTGGCAAGTATACATGTCGCCTACGAGTTCTTGTCCAAGGGGCATGCCGATCAACTATTGAGCCACTTGAAGACGCTCATTGACTACACCTATGCGGGCTTGCAACGGTTATGTGCTCGACACCAGCACAATGCCGACCAGCTCCATCTTGCACCGAAACGATCCGTGTCTCCCATCATCCCGCTTTTCACGACCGAGCCTCGGAGTTTGGCGACCTATTGTCAGAAGCAAGGATTCATGGTGCGCCCCATTGTAGCTCCTACGGTGCCTCGGGGTACGGAAAGAATCCGGATATGCTTGCACGCGGCGAACACTAAGGACGAGGTAGATGGCCTGTTCGTGGCTATTGAGCAATGGCTGCAAGAGAGGTCCAAGACTTCATCACATTCGACCGAACGGCACGTAGAGCTTTTGCGAGAAGAAAGATCGAAGCTGTAAAGTCGGCTATGAAAAGAAAAAGAAAATTGTGTGGCCACGACGAAAAACGATTGCGTTTACAGAATTGCGCATGTCTTAGGAGCTCAACCGTGGGCGAAACCTGGAAGCACACCTCTGGAAATGCCTATTGTAGGTTGGAGATGTAGCGCACGCACACAGCCATTGCAGTCCTACCATCAACTTCTTCGCCAGAGACAAGAGCAGCAATGGCAGTACCTGGAGCTATTACCTTTCAATGGCCGCTTGCAATCCATCATGAACAGAAGCAATTGCAAATGCCAAGTATCCTGTAGGGCAGAGACTCCTGTATTATACTCTCTCCGAGTCGCGCTACGCAAATACCCGCAGCGTGCCGCAACTTGTGCAGGCCTCGGATGTTGATGTTTGTGTTCTGCACTGACGGCCGTTGACGAGCTCGTCTAACTACAATTGGACCTTTTGCAAGCTGGGTAGCAGGGTACTCAAGCTTGTCGCGCGCCACAAGAGACAGCGGCTGGTGTTGGACAGCGAGCCGCGCAATGTCAAGAAAATGTTATCCATGACTTCGACAAATGTGCGCTCGCTGGAGAAATGAACAAACTTACAGAAAGAACCCTGGATCTCCCAATAACTCCAGTGAACAGTCCCAAAGCTGAGCCACAGGGCAGTGAATCGGGTCTGCGGCATTTTCATAGCGGAGCAATTACTGTTTTCAGCTTGTATGATTTTCCAATGCCGATCCCGGGACTGACCCCTGCATTTTCATGTTGCGGGGAGCCGATTCTAGCCTCGGGTCTCATTTTATCAGCCACCTTCTGCTTCTTGGATCCCGTCTGGTACGGTGCAAAGACGCGCGACACGAGAGTTTCGCTACGATGACTGTCGTGGGCGCGCTACTGAGCCGGTCTCTACGATCGCCTCTGATTTTCAGCTCGTCCACGGACGTGGGCAAAACAATTGTGACGACTCTGCTGTGTAGGACGGCGACGAAGCTGTGGAAGGATGAGCAAGTTTCTTATCTGAAGCCTGTGTCAACGGGGTCCCTTGAGGATGCCGACGCTCGGTGTGAGCATTCCATGAAGCTCTCCACAGAGCCCGTGCTAACAGTCAATAGATGGTCTCCTCAATTGCCTGTTGAACCGCATGGATGTAGAAATTAACTTGAGACTTCCGAGACGGTAGGCACCTTGAGAAGTACGCTTCCGGCACAGCGGTGCACACGCTCTACCAATATGACCTACCAATGAGTCCACATTCTGCAGCTCGAGCATCGGGAAAGGCACGTTTGAAGCATTGCATCATCGTGTGTGCAATTGACTTACAGTGGGACAGGTCATTCCAGCAGATCAGGAGCTACTGGCCAAAATACATGACCATGTAGGTCAAGTGTCACAGAAGCCGGGCTGGCTCTTCGTCGAGACTGCTGGCGGTGTTCACTCTCCAGGGCCCTCGGGAAACACCCAAGCAGACATTTACGCGGCTCTCCGAAGCCCCGTCATACTCGTGGGTGACTCAAAGCTAGGTGGCATCTCACAGACCATTTCGGCTTTTGAATCTCTGCGCCTGCGGGGATATGACGTGGAGAGTGTTATACTATTTCGAGACAATGTGTATGAGAACTACCGATACCTCACAGACTACTTTGGCGAAAAATACGGCATTCCGGTGAAATCTATCTCGGGCGTGCCTGAGCGGAAACCCAATGAAGAGCAGGAACGAGAGAGCATGGAAGAGTACTACGGAAGCCAAAGCGAGACAAACGACCCAATTAGCCTCCTCAAACATTACGATGCGCGCCATGAGGACCGCATATCTGATCTGGAGCAGATGGCCAGCAAGGCTCACCAAAACATCTGGTACCCCTTCACGCAGCAGAGGCTGCTGTCACCGGATCGTATAACAACCATCGACTCGGCGCATGGGGATTACTTCCAGACACTCCGGCAAGAACAGGGATCTGCGAACCTTCTTCAACCTTCTTTTGATGGCTCTGCATCATGGTGGACCCAAGGTTTGGGCCACGCAAACCCACAGCTGACCCTCGCCGCGGCGTACGCTGCAGGTCGCTACGGCCACGTCATGTTTGCCGAGTCTGTCCATAAGCCGGCCTTGTCGCTGGCCGAGACGTTACTCACGAACCTGCGCAACCCGCGTCTCAGCAGAGTCTTTTTCTCAGACAACGGCAGCACGGGATGTGAGGTTGCAATCAAAATGGCCCTGCGAGCCGCGCGCATGCGATACGGCTGGGACTCCAACGCGAAGCTGGGTGTCCTTGGCCTGAAGGGCAGCTATCACGGCGACACGATCGGTGCCATGGATTGTTCCGAGCCGTGCACTTTCAACGAGAAGGTGGAATGGTACGAAGGCAAGGGCTACTGGTTTGACTATCCGACCATCAAGTGCACAGAGGGAGACTGGGTTGTTGACGTCCCCGAACATCTGAGAGAAGAGCTCGGTCATGGGGAGAGACACGATTCCTTGGCGGAAGTTTTCGACGTTACAAGCAGGGACCAAGGTGACCTGGCCCGAAACTATGAGGCATACATTGAAAAGACCCTGAAGAGGCTTCAAGATCAGGGTTGGAAGTTTGGGGCTTTGATGCTAGAGCCCGTGATTCTGGGTGCTGGCGGAATGATCTTCGTGTAAGTGCCCCCTCTTCTCCCAACGTCTGGTGCATTTTGCCGACCCCTCGGCATTGTTCATCACAACGAGCTTTCACTGACGCTTCGCAGAGACCCCCTCTTCCAGAGAACTCTAGTCAATGTCGTTCGTCGGTCGGCGGACCTATTCGGCACCTCGTCCGACCAGTCCGCAGTCAGTCCAGCCACCTGGACTGGTCTTCCTGTAATCTTTGACGAAGTCTTCACCGGCCTCTACCGACTTGGGCGATACACATCCTCATCCTTCCTGGGCACGCACCCGGATATTTCTGTCCACGCGAAGCTTCTGACGGGCGGCCTGGTTCCATTGTGCACCACGCTGGCTTCAGAAAGTGTGTTCGACGCCTTTTCCAGTGACGACAAGAGCGATGCGCTGCTGCATGGGCATAGCTACACCGCGCACCCGGTCGGATGCCAAGTTGCGCTCGAATCGCTCAAAGAGATGAAGAAGATGGAGGAAACCGGCGCGTGGGACTCTTTCAAATCCAACGGTTGGAGCACATCTACCTCGTCAGGCGTGAACGTCTGGTCGGTTTGGTCATCCGAGTTTGTGAGCAGCGTTTCGAACAATGTCACTCAAGTTGCCGGGGTGTGGGCACTTGGAAGTGTTCTGGCAATCACGTTAAAGAGTGGCGACAACGCGGGATATAAGAGTACGGCGGCACAGAAGCTGCAGACCCATCTGCGTCAAGGCGATTCGGATGGCAGCTGGAACATCCATTCTCGGGTCCTTGGAAACATCCTTTACATCATGGCTGGTCAGAAGACAACTCAGGAAACCATTTCTAGCTTGGAGAACTTGATCCTGCGGGCGCTGTCGCAAACTGCGGAGTAGGTGGATGCCTCGATTGAAAAGTTCCGAGTGTTCCCTTGCTCTTTAGTAGACAGATTTTGAGTGCTGTCGGGAGTGGAAAAAAGCAAGGACAAAGGGCCCTCAGGAATGAAAGAGCCTAGAATGTAATCAAAATCGGGCTTCGTTGCGCCGCCCTCGACCCTTCGCTACCATGAACTTCCCACTGACCTCAATGTGACTCCGTGTTTTTGGCTTACGATTGGTTGGCCATTATTCATTAGTTCCTATGAATTTAATTTTACCTGCCACACCAAGCCATCAAAAAGACACCCTCGCTTCTGCTTTTCATTTCCAATACCGGCGTATCGTTGAAGGCGGGCTTGTAGTCAAGTACTCGCCATATAAGTTCTCCACCAATCAACACCAGTCTTCTGCATCAAATGGGTTGAACGCGCGCATTGTAACTTGACACCTGACTGCCAAGCCAGAGGAACCTGCATAGGCGATGCATAAGCCACTTGAGGTGAGCGCCGAACTTCCAGGCATGGCAATAAGCGCCCAGTATCCTTGTGAGCCGTGCTGAGATAGATCCCTGTCTCCTGCCCATGGCACGACACTTACGTTCTGTGGGACGCACGATTCTATGCAAAACGCTTTGGCCAACATGGAAAATGCAGAAGGTAGAGCCTATCTAGTAGAAGTCCTCATTCCTTCAGTGTGCGCAAAATGAACCGGAAATGGACAAAAAAAAGTCTGCTCCTAGCTTTATAAACGATGGCTTCGCTAGTCCTGTGTATCAAGTTGATTCAACTTCACCCTCCAAGACTTGTTTGTTATTCTTTACAGACTACCACACAATTTACAGCAAAGATGGTTTCCTTCCCGTGCTCTCCTTGTTTCCTGCGTGGCTCAGGGTCTTGTCATCTCGGCTACACCAGTCAGTACTGCCGCGGTCGAGGACAGTCTGGCACAACCTCCTCCGATTTCGTTCACACCGGTCAACGCCGCTGCGGCCGAGGAGGGCGAAATTTGTTACTGTGAACACGCCAATTGGAGAGGCGTGTGCAGAGCTGTTCAGGTTCCACTTGATAGATGCCGTCAGTTGCCTTTTTCCCCTTGCCCTTACTTTTCCTGCTCATATTGGTGCATCCTTGCTGACACGCTTTCGATGGGTCTACAGACAATGTTCCTTCTGCATGGAATGATAGAATCAGCTCTATCAGGAATCTCAAGGGCTTTCATACGTGCCTTTGGTATCGGTAGGTTTTTCGATTTGGTCGGATTTTTCTCATAATAACTGTTTGGTTTCGTGCAGTGACTACAGCTGCAATTCATTTCATTCATTGCCTTATCGGAACCAGAATGATGGTAACCTGGCCGATGGAAATGGTGATTTCAATGACGACATCAGCAGTTATGAATGCTACGTCGATTAATTTATGGGCCTCCATAGACGCGATCTTCTTGCTACAAAGCTTGGGCCAGCCACATTCGGTTTCTCCAGCAATGAGATTGAGAGCGAAAGGCTTCCCTGGAGTTACTACCATCTTGATACATATGAGCTGAGGTAGCAAATTGAAATGGAGATATAGCATGCTTCAAATGATTTCTGCTCTCTAGACTCTGACGAAACCCTCCATTGCGTCATATAAAGCCAGTCCTCCAGCCCCAGTGAGAATCCAGATTACCCACAGCTGGATCAGGCCACATGTAACGTTCAAATACTAGAAAAAAAAATTTGACATTCTAAATATGACATCGTGTCCGGTTCGAGCTTTTAAGATAATGAACTCATCTGGATCGGATGATGAAACGAAGAATGAATCTTTAAACTCTGTGTATCCATCGCGCGGGAGGCATCCTTTGGTGAGCCCGATGCAGTCTTTTGCGTAAGGCTCGACAACAGCCCCTTGGAATTTGTGGTTTTGTTGGGGGTAGATCCAACAGTACGGTGGATGGTAGCTATCTCGAATCATTGCTCCAATAGTTGGAATAATGGCGTAAAAAGGGCGGGGAGATAGATATAGCAAAAGGCAAATGGAAAATTTCGTTCGGGTCGGGGTACAAAAATGAAATTAATATTCTTCTTCATTACAGCTTTTTTCCTTCCGTGTCGACTAGACTAAGCCTCATCCACGTCAATCCCATACCTCAGCTTCCCATCCTGAGTTGGCCACCATTTGAGAGAATATCTTTGGGCTTCGATAATATCCCGAATCCAACATTGTAGAATGTCCTTGTCTTCTGGTTGGGGAGACACCAGCGGCATTGAGACTAAATTTCCATCGATGAAGAGCCTGGCTAGTCTGGCGATCGAACATGGATTGTGAAGCAGTATTTTGCTTGAAGGCAGTAGAATTTTTGTGCCGATTGCGCAGATAATCATAATGGAAAGAAGAATCTGTAGGGCGAGCTTCGTTCCTCGATTCTGTTGTAGCCGTCGAACATTCTCCCGGACCAAAGTACCGTTGAACGATGCTGAAACAGCGCCCTCCTCGACATCTCTTCTCATACTCAGAGAGATTGCTTGAGCCATGTACCTGCCGTAGATCTCATCTATTGCAGTGTAAAGATAGCCGACATTCTTCTCCCCAACAAGATCAGTTATAGAGCGATTGTCCCTTCCATGGCTGAGAGCATCAAACAAAACAGGAGACGCAGGAAATGTTTCACCGCCGACATCCACTCTAAACCCAGAAGTACCGAGGCCTCGGAACATGCCACTTAAGTTGTGTTCAAATATCTGGCTGCCGCGCTCCGTGTGGAGCCATCTTGTCGTACTTTCATCGGGAATAGGTGGATAGCTTGTGTTAATTTCAAAGTTCGGAAGCTTTAAACGTACCTGGGTCTCAACTTCTTGCAGGTTCTGGTAGCAAACAAGAGCTCCGAGGTCCACAGTTACATCAGCGCCAGTATAGTTCCCGTCTGCAATCGGTTCTGGTGTTCGACCCAAGCCAAGGCCAACCCAAAAGGCTGGACATCCCCTCGATCCCATTGCAGGGAATGAGCCGTTTATGTTCGGTCTTCGAAAGTCCTGCCATGAGAATAGTTGTGCATCATTGACCAAGAAAGATTTGCTTTCAGAAGACATGTATCCCCATTGCAAAGCGACAGGGTTATCACGGACGTCGGAGTTGTTCGCAGCGAAGGGACCTTCGCACCATTTTGAGCTGACAAAATCAGTATCAAATTGGACACTAAATGAGTTCATCCCAAGGCCAGGATGTTTTGCAGTCTTTCCTTTGATTGTGGTACAGTTGAGCCTGGCGCGGATGGCTGGAATTTTTACTTCCAATGACCCATCAATAGCCATTCCTCTGTCAAAAGAGCTTGACAGATTTAGTTGATTGAAAACGAGATTTTGGTATGTCCATTGTGGATAGTCGGTCAAGTTGTGCTGCAAGAGAGGTGCGACAGCTGAGACTTCATCGTTGAACTCGAAGATGTTGACATCAAGCCTAAGCAAATCCGCACTGAGAACAGTCAAGCTGTGACTTTCCTGAACACCGATGGGATGATGAAGGCCTGACATAAAAATAGTCAAAAAACCACTGATAAAACTGCCCAGAATTGCCAGCGCGACTCCATAGTGCTTGTGCTTAAGCGATGCATAGAAGCTGAAAAATGGGATTTGCCCTCGAAGTTGTAACGTAAGTGATTTGGAGGTTCTAACCCTGCCGCGTCTAAGAATGACAAATGGAGAAATCAAAGTGGCGTGGAAAGCTAGACAGGAATAGAATGCAGTAATTGTAACGGCAACGATAATTGGGGCATATGCCAGTACTTCATTGGCTATGCTGCGTTTGACCTTGATGAGCCCGGAATATTTGTCCGAGAGAATTTGAGAGGCCTCCAGTATTACTATCGTCGAAATAGGAAGGCCAATTGCCAAGGCATTGAACCACCATCTAGCGATTACTGGAAGCCACCATTCATCATCAAGACTGGCTTCTTTCGAGTCTCCTTGGTAAGACTGATGTGAGCGATGTAGTATGGAAACCTTGTTTCTGAAATACGGGTTGAAATAATCTGCGGAATCCGGAACAGTAGACATCAGGTCTCCACGAGTTCCAATCATTAGTGTTTTGCTTGGTAATGTATCAAGCCGGTCCATCAACTCTCGAAATTGTGGTATGCAAGCGAGCATTGCAGCAATTGAAGCCATTGAGTCGAGATTGATGGAAGAAGCCGGCCTTGGACGAAATCGTACGATGGCAATAGAACAAGCAGCCAACAAGGTGAGAAGAACAGAGAGAAGAACTGTTGGAAACCAAGAAACCACCAGGCGCTTCTCAACCCATGTGATGCTTCCAGTTACATTCCTGGCAGGTAGATTAAATGCAGCCTCATGGAGAAAGACTGCCGCTGTACCCTCGAGATCTCGGATGGTCGTGTTGACTAGCTGGTCAGCCACCATAAAAGATCCCAAGTTCGTATCGCCGTTAATCCTCGACATGATCTCAAAAAAACTCGGTAGACGGGGAGTCCCAGGGTCGGTAGCATTATGATCTCCCACATACCATGAGTCGATATCGTCAATAAAACGGTCATCAATACTCTGTGCGGCGGAGCTATTCAATCTTCTCCTCGGTTGGCCCGGAAGTGGCGAGTGTTTGGTCGTCACAAGGCTATCGCCTGGTCGCAACTTTTGGATCTCGAAGCGATCAATGTAATATGATGACTTGCACAATACTCCTGTTACTCGGGGTTTATAATCGTTGATAAAACTTGGATCAGTGTGCTGCGCAACAGGCGAATACTCGGTCACGGCAAGGAAGATTCGATCTCTTGGTGATGCTTCTTGGAGGACAGGATCAATGTTGCATGCGTACTGTCCGATCGTCGCATGATAGACCTTGTTTTTATAAAAGGGTTTCGGAAAATTCCTCATCGATAAAGGAATTCCTTTCATCGTACATTCGGATGTGTGAATATCAACGCTGAAAAAGCCCGTCAATCTGGGAGGTAATTCGTTCAGCCACGTTGGGTTTGTGATATTCAAGATCTCGCAATCGACCTCGACTTTGACGCCTCTGGCAAACGCAGTGTAACGTTTGATTTGGCGAGAGGTTGATGGAGCCTCTATTTGGGGAATCATTGCACCTTGGGAGGTCCCAAAAGGCCAGGGTTGTCCGTAACGGAGGATAGAATAATGGCGCTGTGGTGCCGTGGATAGATCAGGGAACGACGAAGGCGAAAGTAGGTCTTCATCGCGAAGAAGTTCAAGGTCGTTTGTTACTTGAAAATCGGCTCGCTCTTGGATTACTTCTCGATCCTGTAAGCTGAGTAGCGCAGTGGAAAACGGAATCTAGGTCATATCAGGCATTGGTGGAGACAGAAGGCAGCAACTTGTTCACATACCGCCGCAATTAGTAATATTTGACCGAAGTTTGAGGCAACGACTGCCCAATGCTTGTTTCTAATTGCTTCCCACAGGCTCACGGGCAGCACTGGGCTCAAATAATCCAGGAGCACAGCTTTTTCGGGGGGTAGGGAGCCACCTTGTAGCTCCTCCCACGGCGTCAGGACCTTGGTCATATAATCGACTCTTCTCCAAAGCCCCCCAAGGATAACGAATACTACACCGCTTGTTAGGACTGGCATTGCTGTGCATGTCCTACGCTTTGTTCCACTCACCTGCCGTCGGGCCATATTTCCAAGCCATGTAGTTCCTTTCCGGTTGCTCGACCAGACCGTTATTTTTCTCCGATAGATTGTAAAGTAAAATCGTGGCTACAAGAAGGATAGTGAAAGAAAGTGCAAAAACGACAAGTGTTGCCCGCGACAGCCATGTAGAACTCCATGTCGTTTTTGGTTTGTAGTCGTTTTCGACCTGTTTGGTTGAATCTTGGACAATTTTGGCCATTGAAATTGTTTCTTCGTACGGACAGTTCTTCCCGGAGATAGGAACCATTTCGGGAACAATTGTGGCGATAGCAATGGTGTGATGCTGGCACTTGATGTATACAGTTTTGGGAAGATCTCACTATTTTCGCTTATTCCCAAAAGTTGACACCAGTGAAGCGTTAGGAAGTCAGCTAACATTACTGCAGATCATTGAGCTAAATAAAGAAATTGTCAACCCACTGATAAGCAATCCAAGCACCTCCTGCATTATCTTGCCACGTAGCATTGGGGGCAGCGCTCCTGCATGTGGCACAGTAGTTTTGGTTGCAAGGATTTGTCCACCCGTCTGGGTGGCACCGAATACCAATCGTTCAGGGTAAGCTGAAGTGAAAACTGCCCCATAATGTACAGCCCATGCCTTGCCAAAGACGAGCAGGGTTTCTAGCTCTGACATCTATACAAAGACGCGACAGATAGTGCGTGGCAAGGAATTGGGGGCCATGGTTTAAAGTGGCCTAAATATAGTCTAGGCCACATGCCAATGCTCTAATTCCGAATTTGGCAGTAATTTGTAATAAGAAATATTGATTTTGGAAGAAAAGTTCCTGCGCTATTCCCATGCAGTCAGGCGCATCCACTTGCTCAAGACGACCTCAAAGAATCGATGTTCAACTCTACTTCAATTGTGCATGGCCAGTCGTTGATTTGTTCATGGTCATAAAACTTGCAGAAGACGAGAAATACAATATTATCTCTCCAGTTAACTTGGCCATGGCGCAGCACAGAGTTGATCTGCTTCAAAAAGGTTCAAGTATCAATTGATGAGATGCTTACGTGGCGATAAAAGGCGATCTACAGGACAAGCTAGGGCCGTGTACCGTTTCTGAACATTTCTTCCAGCTGCTCATGTCGTCGTACCGCTGCCTGGAATGTTGGAAGATTCGAATGCTGAGTATTGGCCGAAAACATTTCGTAGAGAATGGCCACACTTCGCGCAGCTACAGGGAGCTCCTGCTGCCATTCGTTCCAAGACCAGTCGGCTGTTTTAGTCTTGTTGGTTGCATAATCATGTACACGCAAGATAACGGGAGCGTTATACCCATGCGCTTGCAGAAGCGTGCTTCCAGCTGTGAGTCGAATCACGCCCTTTTCGCCAAAAATTGACCAAGTTAAACTGGGCTCGTCGTCCAATGGCTTGCCCACCCGGAAGTTGCCTGTAACTGTGGCCCCGGAAACGGCAACTTGGCTGCCCTGTAAGTAACCAGTGACCGCCATAAAGTCAGGCACATCCGTTGCGACAGTCTTGACTACCTCCATACTTTCATTTTTGAGGTTGATGCTAGAGCACTGTGTCTGGAGACGCGTGGCTGGATCCTGGACCTCGCCAATTATGCTTTGAATCTGGTCCCACACTGCGCCTTGGTCAACTTCGACTTGCAAGGGGTCATACAAGATAGTAACGAGAGTTGCTGGACTTACAGTGTGCAAAGTAGATGGTGTACATATTGCCTCCAATGTCCCGCTTAGTGAAATATTCCAACCCGGCGGGCAAACTGTCTCTTCCCAAAGGACTGTCTACAGCTTGGAACTGACTGCTCAGGACTTTGCCTATGTATCCTTCGGCCAGTAACTCACGAATCTGGACCATTACCGGCGCAAATCGACCTTGCAAGCCGACCAGAGTTCGGCTGCCACTGGCCTCTGCAACTGCAGCCAGCTCACGGACAGAATCTATGCCATGGGCGATGGGCCACTCGACAAACAATGCCTTTTTTGCCTTCAGACTTGGGAGGACAGTCTTATAGTGGACATCCACACGGGTGCTGCATACAACAAGATCAACGTCTGGATCCTGTGCGAGTGCTTCAGGGTCGCCATAGGCCTTGGTCTGAGGCGGGAGATCGTAGGCTTGGATGGCCCGCTGAGCGGACTCGAGGCTTGAGTTGCAAAGCGCGACGATTTGATAGCGCTCTCGCCCGCGCGGTGATAGGAGGTATGGCAAGTGAGCATTACTCGCCCATGACGTCGTATCAGAGGACGCAAGACCAATAAGCGCAAGACGGGTTGGAGCCATGGTGAGAGAGGAGACGGGTAGAGTAATTTCGGTGTGTCAAATGAGAAGAGGCTCACGACTTGTAGCAGCCTCAGAAAATGGACAGAGCAGATATGGAGAGCCGGCAGCGAGTCAGCCGCATGTAATCCTCAACTTGTCTGAAGTCCTTTCAGCCAAAGGATTCTTGTTCAGCCCAGTGGTGAGGCTTGTCAAATCCAACGCACCATGATGCATTCCCAAGCGCTATAAGCGGGGCAACGAATCAATGTGAATGGCCCTCGGAGGGATATCTCGGCCAAAACCACGCGCTAATGCAACCAGCTTACACCCCACTTTGAGCGGGAAGCGCTGTTTTGGTGTATAGAGGTCTCCCTTCTCAAGGGTTTAGCGTGTCAAGATCTGAGGATCAGGGAAGCCATGGCTGGAGATATCGGCAATTAGCGACGGATGACGCACGATCAGTGTCGGAGGAACGGGAGACCTGCAAATTTCATAGCATGTTTGGGCTACGGGAGATTGATAAGCAGCTCATCTGAATTGTCGTGCCCCATCGGATTTACGGAGGGACAATTGATTGGAGACGCTTGCGTTAGGTGGATGCACATGAACGTGTGAATGCGTCAACTTGTGTGAGCTGCTTTGACACCGCCGCGGGCTATAAAACCGCGTGCCCGCTTCATTGATCCCTTCACATCCTGCTCTCGATGATCCCCTATCTAACAGAACAAACTGCCTTTCCAATTACCCATCAAGTCTTTGTGCCAAAGCATCAGCCACCGCGAATATCTCTAGCTCAAAATGGCCCCTGAATTCCCCCCAAGCTTGAAAGAGTCTCTGGCAAACTCACAATGCGAGTACAGACAGCTGGGAAACAGCGGTCTGCGAATTTCGGTTCCAATTTTTGGTTGCATGAGCATCGGCGACCCTGAATGGGAGCCTTGGAACATTGGCGTGGAAGAGGCAAGTTCGTTCCCAGTGCCTTCGACTAGGAACACGCCCGAAGCTGACTCGTTCATAGTCCTTGCCACTTCTCAAGGCAGCTTACGATAAGGGTTTGAACACTTGGGACACTGCCAACGCCTACGCCAACGGTGTATCGGAAACCATCATTGCCAAAGCACTGGAGAAGTACTCGATTCCCCGTGAGAAAGTAGTCATTATGACCAAGTGCTTCTGGTCTGCGGCGGACGATATCAGTATGTTTCTGCCCAGCTTATGCCGGCATGACTCTAACAGCAGAGTGTAGAAACCACCCATTGGTATATGAGGAACGGCGTGGAGCCGAACAAGGACTTCCAAAACCAGTATGGCTTGTCCCGCGCCGCCATCTTCAATCAAGTTGAGGCTTCCTTGAAGCGTCTCAACACCGCCTACATCGACCTCCTCCAGATCCACCGCTTTGATACCACCACACCCATCGAGGAGACCATGAAGGCCCTGCACGATCTTGTCGAGTCGGGCAAGGTCCGCTACATCGGCGCAAGCAGCATGCTGGCGACTCGCTTCGCACGGATGCAGGCCTGTGCTGAGAAGAACGGCTGGACCAAGTTCGTGAGCATGCAGCCCAGATACAGTCTCCTGTACCGGGAAGAGGAGCGAGAAATGCTCCAATACTGCAAGGAGACTGGCGTCGGCGTGATTCCATGGGCACCCCTGGCCGGAGGTCACTTGGCACGACCTCCGGCCGCTGCTGGCTCAACCGTGAGGAGTCAGGGCAGCTCGCTTGAGGGTGCCGACCTTGAGATTGCCAACCGGGTGGCTGAGATTGCCGAGAAGCGTGGCTGGCCGATGGCGCATGTCGCCCTTGCGTGGGTCAACAAGCGTGTCTCTAGCCCCATCATCGGGTTCAGCAGCGTTGAGAGGATAGACCAAGCGATTACGGCGAGAGGAAAGGTACTGACGGAGGAGGAGGATCGTTACCTCACCGAGCCTTACAAGCCGAAAGAGTATTACGTGCCGGAGGAGCTGTGAAGTTTGTTATAGTTACGAAGGCTCCTCGGATGGCAAGTTTGTCGTTCAGACATGCGGGAATTTTTTTTCGAACGCGGCAGAGCAAGAGAACATAAGATCATCTGATAGCTAAAAATGACTGAATTATTCCTTAATTGAAAGCCGTCTCCAGAGCTCTGCCCGGGACAATAATCCATGATGGTTACCAAGTCTAGCACCAACTGACTATTCCAAAATCTGATTCAAAACGGCATTTCTACACTCCTAGTTTCAAACCATCGTCTCATTCCGATCCATGCACTTGCTGTGGGTTGTTAGGCTCATCATTTTCCCTAAGCTCAGAGTCGGGGCCGAGGTGAGGATGTCTCTTGGAGTGAAACGCTCTGAGGCTCGTCGGCCGTCACGCTAGGCTCAGCTGGTACGATCCGCTGCTGTCTTTTAGCCCGGATACTCTGAGATAGGGAGGGAACTGACTGGAGGATTGCCATAAGTTTCCAGTATAGTGCGCAAACTAGCAACCTGGATTGGCTTCATGAGGGTATCGTCCATGGCCTTGGCCGTTGGGTCAAACGTTGACCTCATCGACGCTTGAAGCGCAATAATGGGAACAGAGCGGATCGACTCGTCTACATCTTGGCGCAAGATTTTGGTAGCCGTGAAACCGTCCATCACGGGCATGGCAGTGTCCATGAGAATGATGTGATACGGCTGGCCGAGGGCCGCCTGCCGCCTGACACCGTCCACCGTCTCTTGGCCGTTTTCGTACATGTGGACGTTTGTGTAGCAAAGGCGATCCAAGATTTTTTCCATGACTTTTCGATTGACGCGGTTGTCCTCCGCGACACAGATGCGAACCTGCTCTGACGGCAGTTGACTGTACTGGATGGAGCCCGTGGCGAGGTCCATTGAGGTTGTATTCATGGCGCTGCTCTCGTTTGGTGATGCCGTGAATTCTCTGATACCCGCCATGGTTTGCTGTTTTCCGTTTTTGTAGGCCGTAGTGTTGCGAATGGGACGTTGCAGAGACCTGCAGACAGCTGATGTGCGGGGGAATGGGGCTTTCTATGGGCCTGGCCATGTCAGCACAACATGCAGGCCCAATACAAGGCGTGCATGAGGCTCTCTTCTGATGTCATAACTCGCTTATTATCATACCTAAGCCTTTGCGCGGCACGAGCTAAGTGTGCTGGCAAGGAACGTTTTGATTGTCCAACGAGAACGAGGTTAAGCTCTAGATGCAGGAACAACCAGTTGTAAGGAGCATTGTTCTTAGAAAACATTTGTACCACCAGGCAGTACTTGTTCTTGAGGCGAACACCGCCACCGTTGACCCACTCTCTGAAACTCATGATCCTCTTTCTCGGCGATGCATCTAACGAGTTGAGCAAGGTATGCCAAGCCACGATCTGAGTTTGCCCTGTTTCATTCATCAACAACGCTTGTCCAATGGACTCCTATTGTGGACGAAGATCGTACATATCATTGCATTCCATTTTGTTGATTTGCTATTAGTTTGAAAAGTCATATAGTTGCCGATTACTTGACCTCGCGGCGATTCCATATAGGGTAGCCATTAAAACATCAAATTCTGTCGGTGGCTTCTAAGAATGCCAACCTATACAACGATCTGCCCTCAGAATGACTGACGTCGGGGCATTTACCAATATTATCCAAAAAAGCATCATCCACGTGAATCTCCACAACTTGCTCATCATGTGCGAATGGCTCCTTGATGCTTGAGTCCGAAAGCCATATGGTAGCAAAGCGGTCAAGGCATTCTTGCCACTGTCTTTAATCACTTGAAGTTGCGTGCAACAAATAGTACGGCTGCAAAACCAATCGGGCTGTCCAAGAGTAGTAGCTTGTGGATTGGTAACGAATTTCAGGTAGACTACAGATAGGATCACGGCATCCAGGAACCTATGTTAAGTGCACGAGGAGGAGTTAATAGAGAATTTTGTATTTGGCCTCTTTGCTAGTCGTAATGTGATGATACATAAAAAGCGTTTCTTTAAAAGCAAGCCCCGGTACTCCAACGAGGAAATGACGTCTACTTCATAGCCCATGTTCGTACAAGGAATATGCAATCAATGCACGTCCTAGTTTACCTCCAGTTGTCCATCTCCATCGCATCCTTTCGCTCTTCTTCTCTCTCCTTGCGCCGATGCCTGAGATGGAAAAAGAGGAGCACGCCCAGGATGGCGGATACGGCAACACTCCTACGTCTGTGTCAGCTTCCTTTCTTGAAAAGTACGTCATCAATGAGTGGAGCTCCAAGAACATACACCGTGACAGCAACAACAATGATGCGAACATTGCTAGACGAAGAAGGCTTCTCGCGGATATGCAGAAACCCCCTGGATTGCAGGGCATCATCGCGGACCGCCAGCAAGAGGGTGGAAAGCTGCATTGCGTCTACTAGTCGAGCTAACTATTGTGACTTGCATCTCATTAGTAGGCGATTTGCAGGATCACGGGAGCAGCTTACTCACAAGTGAACCCGCTCCTTCTTGACCGTCTCCCTAGGCCTCTTCGCGCCTGCGAAGGGTTGGCCCCCGGCAAGCAGGGTTATCCTCTGTTTATTTCTGTTCCTCCAAAAATCTTCGAGCCGCGCACCACGAGCATAGGCGCAAGCAGAGGATGCCAAGACGCTGCTCTTTGTGGGGTAGCTGGAGGACCAGATGATGGTTCAGATGGTGAAGAAACAGCGAAATGACGGCGCACGAGGCGGACGCGCCTGGCTGTCAACATCAGCGACCGAAGGGGGTTTTAGATGAGGCCAAGGGGGTGGCGGTGCAGGGATGGATACGAATTGCGCTTCATGGGCCCCACTAACCATCCGCGGGGGCCGAAGTTGCGCGTTTCGGATTGACAAGACCGCGGGGACTGAAATTACGGCTCCATAAGTTTTGAGATTGAAATGCTTGACCAACATCGTGTCTAGACCGCGCCCATACGGCCGAGTGATGGTCAAAATTGTCCCTTGCTGTTGCCCGCCACAACGGAGAACCAAAAGATCGTGATATGTGAAGGGTTATATCTTTTGACGAGCGACTCGCTCAAACACCATCGGCTTTAATGAAAATATTGATGGTGCAGTCGAAAGAAATAAAACGGTAGATTCGAGTTGTGCTGACTTCGTCGACGATTGAAAGGTTTCGCAGGCCAACTCACGGGGCTTTCGAGCTAATGAGGTAGCACTGCGACAAAACATAAAGACAGCTTTTCAACTGCCTTCGAGAGATTAAGCTAGCCATCCTCGCCTACATGTCTTTTTCATCTTGAAAAAGGTTGGACGCCTCTGCTTTTGCTTCAACAGTTTTTGAATTGCCCCAGGCGCGTTGGAGTAATTTGTGTTGGAGACCCTTCAAAACAATCTCTAATGAGTTCCAATGGCAAGCTATTGCATCAGGAGTGGTTTCATAAGGGTTATAGTATTCTCGTTCTATTCTGGTTGTCTGCCTCGACAGCCGAGCGGCTGTCTTGCCACATTGTAGTAAATGATGCTAAGGTGTTATTGGTTAAGAGACAACTTCTTCACAACAACCTCATCCAGATGATCAATATCATCCAAGAACTCCACCCCAAACTTCTGGCAGACCAGCTGCACGTTGCCTCTCTTTGCGTACCCCTCTGGTGCGATTGCAATTACTTTGCCAGGAACTTGCGCCGAAAGGCCGAACTCAAGAAGACTGACCGGAGCCACAGTAGCGGGATGGAAGTAGACGACAACGAGGTCGGCCTTGACTTGCTTGTCAAGCTCCCACAGCACCTGCTCACGGTACGGCTCAAACGAGATGTCCTCACGCCATGTGCTGTCCCAGTCTGGGCGGTTGGGGTTGAAGATTGTTATGGGATACCGGGACAGCGAGCTAGAGAGCTTTTCGCGCCAGTCAACATTGCCGACAGCGGTGGTTGTGCCCGCTAGGAATACGGTTTTGACGCCGCTGATAGCCTCCTCGGAAGGGGCGCGGATAATTTGACTCTTCATGGACCCAGTTGAACGACGGACGCGCTTTCTGCAGGAATGAAAGTCCCGCAATCTTCGAAGGCAACGTGAGAGGTTGTTTTTCCAGCGACGAGAACAAGGAGTGTGGCGGTCTCAGACCGTAACGTCGCCACGAGACCAATACAAAGGTAGATCATGGACCAGGCAGCGAGCGGGGTTCGTGCTTCTAGCTGCCTGTTAGGCCATCCCTGTCCTGTTACCTACCCTTGCGGCTTGCGTCCTAATTATAGTGACTTCATGGGGCCGCGAGCCACCTTCGCCATGCGGCTCAATCGTAATTCGGGCGTTGAGAGGTAACGGATTCGCCCCACGGCATTTTCATGTCGCTATGGCAGTCTGAAATATTGTGGCTCAATCTGCCTGCTCTTTGGGCTTGGTGGTAAGCGAAAATGACCAGAAGGGAACCCGTTTGATCAAAAGCGCTTGGTATACGAGATTCCCTGAGCACAACGTCCCAACTCTGCAATCTTGCCTCCACCTGCGGGGGCAAGTTTAAGCGTGCATCCCAATACGTGACTTCATCAGCTACCACGAAGGCCAACAAGAATAGTTCCTGCTCTGCGACACATCTCTGGATTATGCGGAGTTCCGCATAGCATGACGCAGTTTTGGTTCACCCTGCACATTTGCTTGAGCACAAAATTGGCGTGCTATCTTGTCATCTATGGAGTCTTGCAATATTTTTCCATGTAGCTTCATACGACATGGACCTGCTTGAGTTTTGGTTGTGGAACTTGAGTCGGTTATTAATTGAACCATGATCGCGGCGCATGACATTGAAAACGGGTTGGAAATTTACAACGCGGATGCTAAAAACCCAATTCTGCCCATGGTCTACCCAGCTGTCAGAGATATCCCGGCCTGCTCGGTGTTGAAGAAATTCTCGAAATTGTTGAACGAGTCAATTGATAAAGCCCAATCCATCACTTCGTTGACAGATCCGGTTTCATTCAAGCGACTCGGATCGAGCCACGCCAAGCTGTCGATGCTCTGTGTTATTCCGAAGCTGTCGAGCGTACCTTGGGCGGTGTCCAGCCCAGGCCCATCAACAAGTCCGCTGCTCTGGCCACCTCCTGCCAAGGTGTCCACTTTACTGATCAGATCTCTCATGGTTCTAGCGGCGTCAGCGCTGACAGAAAAGTGGAAACCGAGCAGATCAAAAGTTTCAATGGCCTTGTCGATGGCCTGCCGTGCTTTGGGGCCGGCTTGATGGATTGGATTCGCTAGGATAAAGCCGACAATGGTGATGGCAATGCTCCATTGGTGAATGAAAAATTCTGTCCACCCGCTGAGATTGTCGGATTCGGTATTGACTTGGTGCATGATGAGCGTGAAAGTGATGGCATGGTCGATGCAAATATTGGCCTGGCGTTCCGTAACGGGAGCGTATGTGTGCGAATGTGAGTAGAAGGTGATGAACGGGCGAGTGAGGCTCACGAGCATCGAGTGGTACGTTAACTCGAGATAGACACGTTGTCGTTGGAGCCAAGTTGGTGAAAGGGCGTCAATTTCAACACCCGAGCGGTCTGTTGAAAATGGTTCGGCGCCGCTACGCCGGGGCATTTTCATTTGGGTAGGCAAGTCTTCAACCCAACTCTTCATGGCCTGAATCCTGGCAACTAGGTCCTTGGCAGATGCCTCCAGCACATGCGGGTCCGTATAGATGCAAGCAAGCCTATTTTGGCTTAACAGGTGACCGCTATTGACATAGAATGATTTGTAAATATCGACCATGGTTCCAAACAGCTTTGTGTGCTCGATGAAGTACGTCAACCAAGTCAGGCTAGGGGCGACAGACCCCAGCGCCGCGCTGTTGTACGATGCAACTTCCAAGTCATCGGAGGGCAATGAGACGGTCACTTGAGACGAGTCAACTACAAACGGGCGGCCCAGCTTGACAGACGACTTGGCATCAAGCACCCAAACTGCCCACCATAGCCTCCTCCGTATTTCCCTGTCCCCACGAGGAATGTCTGATGGAGGTTCCAAATGGAGACCTAGAATCTGCGCCGTCCTGACCGCCTGCGCCGTAACCACACTGCACATGTTCTGGAAAGACGCGCAACAAAGATAGATGGCGGTGAAAGCGCAGCACTGAACGGTTCTGATGGACGGGCTCTCGAGTTCAGCCATCAACAGGGTCTGCGATCGGCGATAATACCATCGTCCGGCCACCGCCGCATCGCCGAAGTTTGGATCGGAGTCAGCAGGATGGGCAATGTTGCGAGGAATAAAGGCGTAGCCATACTGCAAGCAAACGGCGAGAATGATGTCCACGAGTGGAGATTGCATTCGGTCTTGCCGAGAGGGTTCCCATAGTGAAGCGTAGTATAGTCGAAATTCAGTCTCGTCGAGGATAGGCAACATGCAATGATAACCCTCCCAGAACAACTTGAGCAGGGCCTCCTCCCGGGCGCGTGGTAAACCCTTGTTACCGTTACCTCGCACCGCTTCCGCAGTCTCCAGGTGCATGCTCCTGCTCGCACCTCGTGGTTGGAAGTTCCGGTCGATGTGCGGCTGCCGAAGCGCTTTGGTGAGGTAGGCGCCCATCCGACTGATAAAGTAGAACATGGAAGCAGGGCCGTAGTATGACGGCTGGTCCGACTTTGAGGCCGCGACATAGATGCCCTGCCATCTGAATTTCGAGGACAGGGGAGGCATTGGCGAGGAGGAAAGATGGGCAGGGTCTTGGTAGTTTGACTCCGTTTGCGCGACTGAGTCTGGAATTGAGAGTGAGGCTGCTGCACCTGTTCCAGCCCGGTGCAACTGTACTTCATCCTCTAGCTCCTTTACGCGGAGTTTCAGTCTGTCAATTTCCCTATATGAAGCCATTTAGACACGGAGCTGTAGCCCAAACCTAGAGTGTGTTTGTACCTCAATGCTCCTGGCAACGTTCTCGGCTCATCAAATCCCTTGTGTGTGCACTCGGCATCCCTCTGGCGACATGCTCTGCAGGGCTCCCCATTGTCGCATTTTGTTCTCCTTAGCCGGCACCAATCGCAGGCTCGCGAGACAGTCTTCCGACTCCGTCGCATCCGAAGCTGACCTGTAGGTGCATTGCTCTCAGATTGAGGTGATGGCCCTTGCGTGGACGCATACATTGTCTAAAAGAAGCAGTATGGTGACACGGTCAAATTGACAGTAGTGGAAGGAGGCAGATGTCTTGAAATGGATTCTTTCGCATTTACAAAGCAATTTCCAGGATGTGTAAAGTGCGAGTTTGGGCGGTGTCGGGATTTCGGAGTGTTGCCGTAGTGGTGGGGTAAGCAATGCACGGAGGACAGGACGGAATACTGTAGTAGGGAAGCAAGTGATTGGATGCTCTCACGTTCTCCACTCTTACTTCGGCTTGCGAGCAGAGGTGGTAGGAATGTTGATGGGATAAAGGCGGCCAGGCATGATAGCAATACGCCTCGCCATAAACAAAAACAAACAATGCGCATCTAAATCGGAAGGCCATCTTCTAAAAATATGGCCAAGAACCCTGCCACGACGAAACCACTCACAGCTAGGAAACCGAGCCAGCTTCTAAACCATTTCGTTGCATACATGGAAGCTTCAAGGTCCTCCACGCCGGCATCTGAGAAGTCATGGTGCCACCATTCCTGTGCCGAAAAATTCCTACGACTGATGGCATCTGGGTGCAAAGGTTGACGACGTGCCATCACCGATTCTCTTATGGCGTCAAAGTGCGTTCTTCGTCTCGTGAGGGTTTGCAAAGGCAGGGGCTGGGCAGCTATGGATTGCTCTTGACCTATTGGTTTGTCAGTTGAATCATGTGTAAAAGCCCTTGTGTACAGGGCATAATGGTAGATGTCTCAGACTTGAGGGTTTTGTTGCGTTTGAATGTTCGTGTACGGCACCATCCTTAGCTGCGTCATCTGTTGCCAAAAGCGTTTGTAGTTCAGTCTGTGAGACCGTGACTGCCTCTTGTTGATCGCCTGGTTTTCTGGCCGCTATGGTGCGGAAGTTAGGAACAGTCCGACAGCGCTTGTGCGAAGAGTTCAAGACTTACGGTAGACGATTTCCAAGAATGCGAACAGGGGAATTACCAGCAAGAGCATAGGCAGTATCTGTCCAAACCCCCATTCATTCTCAGTCTCTTTCCGACCGTTTTCGCCAGCCAAGTTTCTCCATTTGGTCAGATCAACAGTGACTTGGAATAAATAGAGAAATATACGCAGCAGATCGATAAAAAGGGAGAAGAACAACTCGCGAATGGTAAACGCGACGACGAAAAGGCCAAACGCAAAACCTTCTAGAATCGCAATAATACCCATTTTAGAATTGTATTGTTGACGAAGGCTCCGCACAAGCAGATAGACTTGGCTGGCCTGTCTCAGGGCATACCATGGTGCAAAGATGATGAAGGCCACAGGCCGCCATTCGAGCAAAGTCGGATTGAGGTAGGCCACTATGGCGAGATAGGACCAGGTATCCGTCAGCATTCCCAACGAGACATAGGCTGCTTGCCTGCTGTTGTACTCTTGGCCAAGGCTGATGGCGTCCCAGACACAATCCATCGAGTGGCCGAAATGGCCCAGAACTAGGAAATAGTCATTGTACACAACGAAGTTGTTCGCCATGACGCATCCGAAAATCACCGTAATCCAAACAATGCGCCAGAAGCGTTTGAAGTGGCTATCGAGGGCGTCGCGAACCAAAATGACGATGGCCTGAAACGTTGCGAATGAGCACAAGGTCATCAAGCTGGCGATGAAGAAGTGGTACTGCGTGATCTCACAATGCCTCGAGTATCCGACTATGAGCATTGCCGCTCCTGCGATGAGCTGCTGGTCTGCAGCCATCAAACAGACCTGCTGCATCTGCTCCTTGGTAAAATGTCTCTGGTGAGCGGGCCAAAGAGCTAGGAACAGGCGGCGAAGCCAGTTGCCCGCCAAGGCTTTCACAGCCCTTTTGCAGACATCCTTCAGTTTGTCTGCCAATTTGAGCACCTGCAAGTCAAAAGTTGTGACAAACATATCATCTTCGTTCAGAACACCGTCAACGAAGAGATAGGCAAACAGGGCTAGCAGAAACGTGGCCCATGCCGATATCATAAATGAGACGACAACCTGATTCAAATGCGAATTTAGCACGTCTATTCAGATTCGTCCGGCGTACGACAAGCCCGCGTTCGTAGAATGGAGCACTTACTCCGATACCAGCCTGAACGATCAATGATTAGCGAACTGATTGCCGCAGAAAACTCGCCCGGGCTCAAACTTACAATGTCTGGATCTTCCTTAAACTCAACAACAGCCCCTTCGGTGAAGTTGAAATCGCAGGAGATTTCGTTGCTGCATGTGTTTCCCATTTTGCCAATGAACCTCGTGGGAAGAGTCAACTAACGCGAGTTTCGGGTCCCGTTTCCGGAATCGTCAACCCCGCAATCACCAGCAAATGATGCAGGAGTGTTTCTTAACTCTGCGACTTGTGCGTGGTGACACGATTTTGTGCCTGTGTTGCGAAACGCTTTGGCCCACGACCGCGAGCGAGTGGCTCATCTCTAGCGCTAGGTGCTGACCCAGCTGATATGGCCAGCCAGTGATGTCATGCCACGACCAACTTCTTCTTTGCTTTTTGCTGCACTTTCCACATGCAGGGCGTTGATCACTGCCTCATACTGCATACCTCATGGGTCGAGGCCTCGCTCCAGTCAGCTCTCGCTATCCATGATGGCGTATTGGCTATCCCGAGAATCAACCAGAGGGGCGGCGGGGTTTGTCCCAGGTGTTGAGCCAGATGCGGCAAATCCTAGCCCATATTGATGCTGTCCCAGACCCCTGGAAATAGGAAAAGAAAAAGAAAAGAGGTCACCACATGAGGTCAGTGAGCGAGTTGTGGGTTACAGAAACGCGAGCCAAGGCGGAAAAAAACACTTCGTTGACAGGCCTGCCATAAGCCTCTTCTTGCACTGTTAATAATTGATTGTTGTATTCAGTCTAAACCACTCAACAGAGAATTCTTAGGTATCGAGATGGACGAAGTTTATTTAGCTACAACACAAGAAAGTGACCTGGGTTCAGCAAGAATGAGGTTCGTTCTAGTCATTCGAGTTCCGTTTGAGCTGCCCGCAATGCGCTGTGTAGACCGCCGCCAGATTTACTATCTCCCTTTGTAGCGAGAGAATCTATAAGCCAAAGAAAATAAAGCTGGTGGTCAGTCATTTAAATAGACGTTGAGCGGCATTCTACTTGGTCATTGGAAGTGGAAATGGTGGAGCAGGTTCCGAAATTTGTTTTGCTCATTCATCCCTCCTACTATACACCAAATCGCAAAATAGAGGGGACACCAGAAGGTATATCAATATTCGGGGAGAGTATCGCTTTACTGCTAGCTGTCACATAGACATCAACTAACGACAACCAGTAATGGTGTTTTTCAAGGCCTGGGCATCCGATTCAACAAGATCCACATTCGCTACGTATTCGGCGGCCAACGACGTCAAGGAGATAGATGCAGAGGTCGCTGTAGCTGCCTCGTTGTTCGAAGCACGGCCAATTGTTTTCCTCGTTGAATGCCGTTCAGGGAGGCGCCTGTCCGTAGCAATCAGAAACCAATTAGGGTTGACCGGCGTTAGACGAGGTGGCCAGTCCGAGCTCAAAGATGATCAGAAAATACGACGACTGCAACGAGAATAACAAGCAGGTAGAGCAGAGGACAACCAGGCCTCTGAGCGACCCAGAAGAGAAATCTGATGCGACGGTCGAGCCTGGCAAACCCTGTCGGTAATGGTAACGGTGACCCGTCAAAGCGATTTGGACATCGCTCATTGGTGTCATGTTATCCATGCCACGGCCTCATTGGAAACAGTATGAGCGATATCCTAATGCTGTTCGGATTACCTGGGGATATGCTTTGAATTATGAAACGCCGACAAAGCCACAGAATAAGTGGTTGTTGCTTGTTAACTCCCCAAGCTGACCTTGATGAGCAACGGACTCTCCTGGACAACCGGCCCCCGCACTCCATCAGAGCATTCTCACACCCATCCGGAGAACCCACCATTTGACGCAACCTCATTCAACCTACAACGGTCATGTCCGCATCCCTTTTTATCGTAACCGCCCTTTAGGTGGCATGGTTAGGCTGGCGGTATTGGTTAACCATCTTCCCTGCCAGCGTTCTCCCGGGCACCCCTCTCGTAGAATTTGAGGGGGACAACTCCAGGGAGCGATACACCAAGGATGCTGCGAGCCTCCTGGGCATAGGCTATGACAGGGTACGTATGGCAGAGCCACCGATGGTGCATCAGGTCTATTCGGTTTGTTGCTCGAACAGCTTCTCTGATGTTTGCGTACAGCACATTAAACACGGGCAACCTTTTTGCATACGCGATTTCCTCAATCCTGACCGACCCCGTGTCTATTTACCCGTTAAATATATGGAAGAGGTTAAGAATGCGACCCAAGAAAAGCTCAGCCTTCCGGCTATCTTGAATAATGTCTGTACATCATCTTTCGTCCTTTGGCAGCGTTCTTTCCTGACCTTTGTCTCCAGACCTCTACGATGGGCAAGGTCGGCGGTCCTAAAATCACAGATGAGATTCAAACCAGTGCCCGCCTGGACCTCAACCGCGCGCTCAACAAACTCATCAAGCCAATGCAGGAGTTGTGCTTCCGTGCCGCGGAACAACAATTGCCAGACGCTTCAGACTGGACGCCAGTGGTCCTCTACCCTAAGATCTTGGACTTGTTCTCCCGCATGTCTGCATATGTAATGGTTGGGCCCGAACTTTGTGATGCGTGGCCTGCTATTTCTATGAAATACATTACCTGCGTATTGACAGCACAAGGTGCAATTCGGGAGAAGTACCACCCATCTCTATATTGGATGGCTTACTATTTTAACCCCGAGGTGGCACTTGTTAATAAGGTACGCCGCGAGGCTGCCGAGCTCGTACGCCCTGTTCTCGAAGGAAGGCAAGCTGCATACGCAGCGCATGGCGCAACGGCTGAACGACACGATGATTTTATCCACTGGATAATGGAAAACTATCGTAAAAACGGCAAAGTCGTGAGTCCTGACGACATTGTGCAGAACATATTCATCGTTATGTTTGCATCTCTCCATGGTACCTCTTTCATTGCTCTTCAAACACGTTTCAGCTTATTGGGTACCCCTGGAGCAGTGGCCGAAATCCGAGAAGAAATTATTCGTGTACAACAAGCGGAACTGCAGGGCTCTCCGTCGTGGACTCGTCATGCCCTGGGAGAACTGAGGACTATGGATTCATTCATGAAGGAGACATTGCGTCTGAAACCGTTCCAAGAAGGCAAGTCAATCACTGCCAAGATGTGCTCTCTGCTAATCAACCCATTTTGCAAATAGCCACTGTTCAGCGTGTTGCAATGAGCTCATTCAGATTCAAGGACGGGCTCAAGGTTCCTGCTGGCACTGTTCTGTCTTTCCCAAATCTCCGCTATAGTACCGACCCAGACAACTGGGATACGGATTTTACTGCATTCAACGGCAAGCGCTGGTTGCACCGCCGCGCGGGATTCGACACAAGCAAGTTCCAATTTGCTTCGACGGCCGAAGATACATTCGACTGGGGTGCTGGGTTGCATGCCTGTCCGGGGCGTTTCATGGCTGATGTAACCATCAAGTTGATACTCATTAGCCTGGTGACAAAGTATATGAAGCTGCCCGAGAGAAGCTCTGAACGGCCAGCAGAGTCGAGGCGGTTCACAGATATGGCGCCCGACACTTCGATGCCGGTCCTGATTAGGAATGTGCAGAGCTGAAGAGTGGTCCCAATGGCACAAGCAATGGTTAGTAGCAATTGCACTACAAGCGACAGGCGCATCGAAACATGCATGCAAAGCCCAAAGACTCTCGGTAAAAATTTTCTGAAATGACATAGCTTCCAGGCGAGTTATCGTCTAGAACTGGAAAGACACATGCACAAGTATGCAGATCTACAATTTCAAAGTTTCCAGACCCAGTCGGTCGCTGTTTATCGACGCTCATGTAATAAATCGAGGGATGTTTAGTAAAGCCCGGAATCGCGGAATCTGGCTGCAACGATGCGGATGGAATAGCGGGGCTTAGTTGGCGCCAGGCTGTCATGAGAGACGCTGGCATTGGTCAATTTTGGCAAATGCTGACGCCTGTGACAGCATATCCCAGCTCCGCGATTCCGGGCTCCGTTCCGTGATTCCGCTATTGCATCAGCAGCCAAGTCAGCTTATCTACACTGTAAGTTCGCAAACCAGTGTTCAAAGCTATATCTATATAAGTCCTGTATCTGCACAATCACCAGTCAAACAAGACACTCCATTCCAGAGCAGCATTGGATTCAGAGTACAACTATTACATTGACATATCACTTTCATCACACCAGGTGGTCCAAAACAACAACAAAATGGCGGCCTCAGCAGACAAGTCTACTTCCTACATCCCTCTTGCTGGTCTCGCTCGCGACGGCTGGTCAACCGAGACGGAAGCAACAGCCACATGCTTCTGTGGTGCTGTCCAATTGTCCTTCGTAAGTCTTGCAAAGTTGACGGGGCCAACTATCGTCTCGGTCTCGTACGACTACACGCATGCTAATATCGGAAATAGCCAACCGAAGGTCCCGGTCTCGTCAACACTTTTGTCTGCAACTGTTTTGACTGTCGCAAAATCACTGCGTCTATGTTCGCATCCAACTTCACCATCGCAGACACACACCTGCAGCACCTGCGTGGGCGCGACAACTTAAAGACCTTTGGACAATCGGCAACAATCGGCTCGCACCAGCAGATGACAAACTACTTCTGTTCTACTTGCGGAACACTCATGTATCGTGTCGGCGCGGCCTTCTCCGGAATGAGCATTCTTCGTATTGGTACTGTGGATGACTTTAACTTGCACGACACAAAGTTGAAGCCTGCCATTGAGCAGTACACCAAGGACCGCGTGAGCTGGTTCTCTGGCGTCGAAGGGGCGAAGAAAGCAGAGGCAATGTTTCCTTACTGATGTTGAGGAGCACTGAGTGCGCTGTGTAGAAAGTCCGACCTGCATCTAGATTGGATGCTGCACATAGCCGACATCCCACATCTCCTTTGCAACCCTGCTGAGAATTTTGGAATTCCTCGCAAAGAACCGTACGAACATATTATGTCTTGTCTACTTGAATTCTAATCAAAAGATATGTTTATTCATAGTGTTGGAACTGCCTCAACTCCTTTTGGCTCGATTCAAGTGCTGTGTATCCCTCGCTGAAGCGATTGCCTTTGGTCAGATGGCCTATCTGTAGTGAATGTCTGTGACTGGCTAGAAATAAACTCTTCCGCTTGTTTAAACGTGCGGTCAATCTCACTGCATACCTTATTCAACGAACCGTAACAACAAGGGGGTGGTATCTATAACGTTGAGCATGCGGACAAAGTCGTTGCCAGCATCATCACATTCGTCACCCCACGCATCATATGGCAACAGTGCGGGTGGTGAAGGCGGTGCTGGATCCTCTACCCTATTCATTTTGGGATTGACCAAATTGACAAGCTTGCTGTCCTTCAGATCACTCTCCAAATCGCCCCAGTTCCACCAGTCTCTAATGTCGAGCGGCGGCCACTGGAGAAGCCCAGCTCGTATTCTGTTCCCGGCTGTAGATGCTTTCTGACGAGAGTCTTTGACCCCGATATTGTAGCAACCGGTCCCAAGAGATAGTTTCGCTCACTGTGAGACCTTCAGCACCAGGGGGAATTGTGACAAATGGCAATCTTGTCTTCCAGTCATCCCGTTTCAGGCTCGGCTATCGCATGTAAACACCGGGAAGCGGGTCTCCGAGTAGATATTTTGCCGGCCTATCGTTTGTGCGCATTAAGAGCCGAATACTGGGGTCGCCCTTGCCGAGGATGGTATGGTTGGTGCAAATCGTAACGGGGCATATATCCTTTTTTTAGTGTACCTGTTTGACATTGATGCGTAGCGTCAGGGCTCGTTCTCCTGGACCCTTGATCAATGCGTCATATAGCGAGACAGTCGAAGGCGTCACGTCAACAAGTGACCAATGCAGGCTGGCCTGCAGCCGAGTCCTGGATTGAGCCGTTAGATAGGATGGTGGTCTTGTTCGGATACTCACCAGTCGAGTTTGCCTCTATTCCTGCAGGTACTCGAACGTTTCCTTTTGCATAAACAACGTGGACTATGCCTCGGGCGTTTACATCGAGACTCATTGTGCGTGTCTTGCATTTGGCAAGCGAAAAAATCCGAGTACTAACCTACCCGATAGTTGGCAAACATCTTTTGTCAGTTGTCAACGCGCAAGTCTCACAATCCTCACATACTATGTGCTACAATATCAGCTTGTGCTAAGCCAAGGCCGAGGCAATGGCGTGCTTCAGTTGACGTCACTCAACACTTGAGTGGCATTTCGTTCCTGGTCAAAATTGGAGATGGTTTGCTCAAGTTTTCTACACTCATGCACGATAAGCAACACTAGACAGGGTTCGTACTTACAAAATTTGCTAAAAACTCCTGGCGTCTACGAAATACATTGGTCCAAAGGAAGAGGTTAATCTAAAACATAAGCTCAAGGCCATAATCTTTCTACCAATATGCGATGTTGGGGTGGAACTGATGCGGATTCACAACCACTAGCCATGTGCAGGGTAGGTGAAGCAGACAAATTTCAAGGACAAGGTACAGGGCTCTGTGTCTGAAACCCAGTCTCAGGAACGTGCCGGAGCTGTGAAATATTTCTCAGAGGTATAGCGTAGCACCGGTATGCGTCCCAGGCGGTAAGCTCCAACCCTCCAACCCAACGTACGAAAGTTTGAGATAGACCATGTATAATATGTGTCTTCATTAGACTGTTTGATCATGCTGGTTCGACGAGCATCGGCCTGTGGAACGGGTCCATTGGCTTTAGAAACAGGACAAAGATTGTGATTATCATTCTGCTCAGTCTACTTTTAGCAGCTATACGGTAAGTCAAATGTAATAAAATTAAGACACAAAAATGCCACCGAGAAACTTGTTACTAGAAAGCGGATGTTAAATAATACTGCCAACCGTACACAAAGACCAACCCTCGACTGGGAATAAGATAGGATCATCCCTCGTGCCACTTGTTTCCATAACCACTGCCACCCACTTCAAATGCGGGAGACCACAGGCTCTACCTCCTTGAACCCAACCGGTTCGAAGATGTTGAGTCGATCCTTGCCACCACACACGGTCTTCAGATCACCGGTGCAGGGGGTATTGCACTCCAGAGTCGCATTCTTGGCCAGCTCGCCTCCAATAAAACTGCTGCACCAGCATTCATTGCCAGCCTTTACACCGGCAAACTTGAGGAAGGCCTGGTAGCATGATTCCTGACACTTTGCGATTGTAAGGGCGGCATCGCCACCCTCCTTGCTGATGCGCTTTTCGAGTACTGGGAGGCTAGGTTTATCGTCAACATAGCAGCCTCTGGCAGCCCAGCTTGTGGGAGAAGGGCCTAGGATTTGGGTGACACTGGTAGTGCTGGTGGTGGTTGTGGGCTTGGCTGTTGTGCTTGTCGTAGTAGTGGCGGGCAAGCGGACCTTGGGGACGACGCAGTATGACTGGTACCGCCAGGGCTTGCAATCGAGGCCGACGGAGGGATTCCACTTGGTAAATTCCTCTGCCGTGATGTTCCAATATTTTCGAACATACTCGCAGGAGAGACCGTAGCCATTGTCTTCCCACATCAGGCAAGGCGAAATAGTCTCTGGGTCCCAGTCTAGCAGAGGATCAGGGCCAGCAGAGCACAGCTGAGGAGCGGCAAGCAAAATGGCCAAGCATGCCGTCGTGGCCGAGAAGTGCAGGGCGTTCCTCATGGTACAATGAGTGGCTGCGATTGAGTGAAAAAATGGTAAAGGATGGAGGACGAAGAGGTCAGGATGGAGAAGGACTCTGTCAGTCAATAATAGTTTGAGGAAGAGGACAAAAGCCAAACCTGAGGCTGATAATGGAGGTATAGAATGGGAAAAGACGAATTACAGCCCATTATTGAAGCGCGACTCGTTGTACCGCAGCTGAGGTAGACTAGACTCATCAAAAGCCCCTGTAAAATGAGCCATATTGATGCCATAAGGAGAAATATCTTAAATGATTATCTGACAGTGTCAATAGTTTACCGACTCTTCTAGACTCGGCATGTCGGACAACCCCGGTGGAGTCTTGAATGATGCTTGTGACCCTCGGCACTGGTCAAGTCAAACCATGACAATAGTTCCCCGAGACGGAAAGTCTTCAAACAGCCAATGAAGTGAGAAAAGTATGCCGAGGCCATATACCCTAGCTGATCGGGTGCATCAGCCCTTGCGAACAGGACGAAATGTGGCGGTGGCCATGGTACTTCATGGTACTTGGGCCTGAATCCAGGGTCGAATAAGCTTATGGAATAGGCATTAAGTATCGACATCTGGCTTTAGCGCGAATTGAGATCGTGGCTGACGGGTTATGCATGTATGTCGCTTACATGGTTGTAGCATGGTAGAAAGGAGGTCAGAGTAATGTGGGTCGGTGTGCAAAACCAGATCTGGCGAGACTTCTTGTTTGGGTAGTCAGTTCAGCCTTACACAACCCCTGGTCTACAATCAGCCCACGCGACAACCAGTCCCATGCAACATGTGGCACTTCATTTTAGTTTTCCTCAATCTCTTCCCTTTATCCCGCACGCTCTGTTGCTCGAGAATCTGGAACTCATTCCCAACATGGCCAAGAAACAAACCATCAAGTTCCCCCAATTCTCACGCCTGCCCCTGGAGCTGCGCACCCAAATATGGAATCTCACCGAGGCAGAGCCGCGCATCGTTTCCGTCTCTTCGAGACCGGCCAATGTCACCCATGATCACCTAGCGTACGTCAAGTCGCCGACGCGACCGCCAGCCGTCCTGCACGCCTGCAGTGAGTCTCGCCGCAGCGCCCTAGCCCGTTCACTCTACGTGAAGGCTTTTTGCTCCGGCACGCGGCCCCGGTACACCTGGATCAACTTCGAAATGGACATGATCACGGTCAAGACCATATTTTTCGATCCTGTTAAGCCAGAGAAGCATCTGATCCAGCGTCTGCGCATGGAGGGTCCATTGGACGAGAACTTTTGTTACTTCAGGGCTCGCGAGATGAGGGACTTTACCAGCATCAAGGAAGTGCAGATCGTCTGCACTGATGGCCTTGCCCCTTGGCGCCAGGTTATAGATGACTTTTACTTGGGAACGTACAACGTCAAATTCTTCGACAAGACAGCCTCGGGGCGTATGCTTGACTGGAAAGGAATGGAAAAGACGTTTCCCAGCACTTTACCACAGTACGATGACGAGGAGGAGGGACTTTGAGAAGGAGCAGAAAAGAAAGAGTAAACGCAACATAAACTAGCTGAAATTAAAACAATTTTTTAGAAACAAACCTCGATCAAGATTCAAGATTTACGACATGTCGCGCCAACAAGTGAGGTAAAACAACTGTACGATTCCAACAAGTGCGAAAGATGATCGGTTGATATGACACTACTCAAAATCAGGCAATCGGTGTGGTGTAGTTCCTCGAGCTCCCTCTAAAGGCAGCTCGTAGACTTCCTCTCCATCTCCCGGAAGCTCTCGAGTACATCTAAGTGCTGGCGTGCCTCTCCATCGGCATAAATCGCATCGCGCGCAGTTGTGATTCTCTGCGCCGCGTCCCTAATTCCAGCGCGTTCCATCCTCTCCTGCGTCGCGACCCAGTCGACCTCGCCCCAGGGATCCCTGGCGTTTTCGAACCAGTTCACATGGTTGTACTCGGGTTTGAGAGCAGGGTTGATGCCAACATTGCGCGTTACGACCATCGCGGCTCCCAGCCTAGCCCTGGCCTCCGGGATGGAAAAGCGACCATGGTCACCAGCACGTGCGACATTGATGGCCTTGACAGTCTTGTCGAACTCCTCGAACATCCAGGCGTTTCCAGCGGTTTTCTTGGAACTGGCAGTCTGCTGGACGAGGTCTCCTAGACTAACAAGAAATTCGTTGTAGTTGGCATTGCCATACTTCATGACGCGGTAAGGTGCGTAGTTCTGCACCCGTGCGAGGGGTGTGTGCTCCCGAACATAGTCGTAGTAGGCAACAGCCGTCCTCTCAATGTCGACAGTTAGGGCATTCTGGTCGCCACCCGGAACAATCTGCGGATGCCCCTGGACACCGTAGCCCATATTGCGAAAGAATTGGTTGAAGTTACAGCGACCCCCAGGTCCATTGCGGCAGTCATACTCGTGCCACTCCGCGCAGGTTTCATCCGCATCTCTCCAACCGCGGCATGTCCAGCCCAGGCTTTGAATATCGCGAGAGTTGAGACCGTCAATCTGGTATGCATAGTAGAGCAGCACACGCTCTAGGGCGCCTTGATACCCGCCGGCGATAACACCGACCGCCAGATAAAGGCTTGCCACAAGGAAGGAAAGATTCATCTTTAAGAAGTCGATAGGAATCTTGGATAATGAATGTATTGAAGCTTGCTCTGGTAGAAGAAAAGGGATGGGCTGGGCAATGTAGACTACTCGAGTGTGTTCTTATTGAAACGCAGAAGAGCGGCGAGAAAGGATAAAAGCAAACCCTCTCGGCGGCATGCGCGGTATCATTAACAAGGTCATCTCTCAATGTTCAAAACCATGAGTCTGGCCTCCACATGAGGGCCATACCTGTCACGGCTGACCCAATCCAGTAAAACCATGGGGTGCTGATGCCCGATCCGAAAGGAGACATGTAAGGTAAGTCGATGCTAGAGGTCTGTTCCTGCAAGGCTTGAGCATAGAGGATGTCCCTCATCCAAGAACTGTGCTTACTGTCAAAGGTCTAGACCCTGCCTTGCATCAGCGGGTATCGGGAATTTCCGATATAGAATTGCATGTCCTAGGCTGAATACCAATACTGGAGGTATTCGATATGGTAAGCCACAGTATTATGCATTTCCTGTCCCTTGCAGGTCACATTCGCCCCACCTTTAAGGTGCATCTGACGATGGTTGTAAGACCTAGGCTGAAGTAAGAGCAGGTACATGTAGGTACTGAATTCAGAGATGCCAGCCCTGGTATTATTAGTTGACCTATGCCTCAATCTGTAATGCGCTTGAATATTCGGACCGACATGGTTGTGATTGCTCCTGTCCACCAGGCGAACTCCAGCTTATGCACCTGCCGAATAAGCTATTGGACGTCGAGGGCCCTGGACAAACGATGAAAAACACTGCCAAATACGCGCCAATTGCCTATTAAGGAACTAAGCATAAGCGCGAAAACTTTTCCAGATCGCTCTAACCGAAAGTGTGACCCAAGCATTGTGCCTTGGGGACGGGTTTCCGTCAGAATATTCCCTGTTGCTTTTGTCTAGCTGGTGAGCATCTAGAATGCTGTAAGCCAGCATCATGACAACTTCACGGCGTACTTTTCCGTACACTGTGATGCTTTCTTCTCTGGCTGCAAAATGTTGTCATATAACAGCTATGCGGTTCCTTTCGGTTGTCAATAATTACCACCATTAAATTCCAGCACACTCGATCAGGAGCTGGCCAAGCTCATCGTGTTCAACCTCATCTGGCTCTGTCTGTTATTGGGATACTTCCGTTCTCGAGGCGAAGGGCCAATATTACTTAAATCCTTCAACCTCCCTATAATCTATCCTAAGCACTTGATATTGAGAGTTTGAGCCCATCGCCGATTTCTCAAACGCTCTCTGCCTCCTAGGTTTCGGCCATTCAATTAACATGGTTGCCACTTCAAGATCATGGCTTCTACTTGGGGCCTTATTTACCATTGGCGTCTCGGCCACAAAGCGCGGAGTCACTCCTGCCCTAGTTCAGGCTCGAGCTGGCAAGACAGAAGTCTCTAATGACCCAGAGCTTGATTCTTGGCTCGGCACTCTCCAGAGGGCACCTTCCCCCAGACTCTGTCCCGAGTCATGTTCTATATCAGGATGGTCTGTCTTCCCAGACCCGGCCAGCCTCTCTGCATGCAACGAGACAATGCTGCTGAAGGTAGCTGTGCGAAACGACATTGATCAAAACCAAGATACCAACCTCGCAATAAGGGCCTGCACTGCGGACTACAGCTCAAGCGAAAAACCCGTCTTCACGCCAGACGAAGAGAAAGCTGCACTCTGTTCAACACCCAACCATGTCCTGCTAGATGTGCCCGTCATGCTGTCTACACATCCCAAGGCTCGCCCCGAGGAAGTCTTTTCTGCCGGGCATCTGCTTTCCGCTGGCCGTCAGATTCTCAGTCACCTTGCGACGAAAAAGCCATCCTGCACAGAAAACGTTCTGAGCTTTGGGTACTCTCAGTCCTCCCTTGTTGGCGTTTACGCAGGCGCAGAAGTCCACCAGCACGGCATCACCACTCAGGTTCTATCCAGCTTTCTTCAATACGCCGAACAAAAGTCGATCACAAAGACAACCATTGTACAGCTCTGCGAGACTGACGGCCGTGGCGCTGACTACGGAGTCGGTATTATAGCGGGCAGCACTAGAAACTTTGCTCTCGTACAAGAGGCCATGAAGACTTGGGCAGATGGACGTTGTGTGCCTGAAACCTCTGGACAAGAAGACTGGACGACGGTCACGCTTCGAGTTCCCAAAGTTGAGTCCAAGTCCAACAACGCTTCATCCGAAGATATAGAAGTCCCAGCTCGCATTTCCTCACGCTCGAAACTGGCTGTACTGGAAGCTAGGGCCGATTGCCGCACCACAAAGGTTCAGTCTGGTGACGGTTGCTGGGCCCTTGCAGACCGGTGCAAGATCAGCCAGGAGGACCTTACCAAGTTCAACCCTCGCAAAGACTTTTGCACTACGCTTGCGATCGACGAAGTAATCTGCTGCTCTTCTGGTACTCTCCCGGAAACAATTCCAGGCGGTAATGCAGATGGTACCTGTAAGACACGGGAGGTCGTCAGCGGGGACGGCTGCGGGTCCTTGGCTTCCAAGTGCGGTCTGACACCCGCCGACTTCACAAAGGTCAATCCCAAGACGGATCTCTGCTCATCACTAGCCGTCGGCCAACTCGTCTGCTGCACGCGCGGCACCATCCCGGACCTGAGGCCTAAGCCCAAGCCAAATGGATACTGCTTTGACTATACAATCAAGGACGGAGATGACTGCTCCATCATCGCAGCCAGACATACTTTGACGGTTGCCAACCTCGAATCGTTCAACAAGAACACTTGGGGATGGAACGGCTGCCAGCTTCTTTTTACCAACACAAAGATGTGCCTGAGCACCGGAACCCCCCCTATGCCGGCGCAGGACCCGGTAAGTGAACCAACATCCTAATTCCGATGTATAAGTAAACTAATACGGTTTCAGTTGGCCGTCTGCGGGCCTACAGTAAGAAGATATCAACAAAAGCTACACGTAAAATGCTCTTGGGTGCTGACATGGTGATTTAGGTCAAAGGTACCGTCGAGCCTCCCGCTGGCACCGATATTTCGACACTCAATCCTTGCCCTCTAAATGTCTGTTGCAATATATGGGGGAACTGCGGTCTGACGGACGACTTTTGCACTATTGCGCGCGCTCCCTCTGGTGCACCGGGCACGTCTCTTCCGGGAAAGAATTCTTGTAAGTTGATAGTGGCTTTCTCGTTGGGCGTCTGCCGGGCAGAGGCTTACATACAAAAACCCCTTCAGGCATTCAAAACTGCGGAAGGGAAATTATAAAGGGTTCCCCACCGGCTTCCAAGATCACTGTCGCCTACTTTGAAGCTTGGAGTGATACCCGCAAATGCTTGAAGATGGATGTTAATCAGATTGACACAAGTCGGTTCTCGCATATCCACTTTGCCTTCGTTGACGTTACAAACGACTTCAAAATGGATATCAGTAACGTCCAGAAGCAGTTCGACATGTTTAAAAAGATGACAGGCGTCAAAAAAATTGCCTCGTTTGGTGGCTGGGACTTCAGCACCAACCCTTCAACATTCCGGATCCTGCGTCAAGCAGTCTTGCCGGCCAACCGCGCTACCTTTGTCAACAACCTTGTCAACTTTGTCAGGGAGCATAATCTGGATGGTATTGATCTGGATTGGGAGTATCCAGGGGTGAGTAGCCATAACGTGTGTTCTTCACAATGTAGCCTGAGCTGACTTCTGCATGACAGGCTCCTGACATGCCCGATATCCCTCCTCCCAGCAACCCTGATGAAGGCTTAAGCTATTACCAAACCCTCGCAGAGCTTAAACAAAAGCTGGGCACGGGAAAGACGGTATCATTTGCTGCCCCTGCATCTTTCCATTATCTCAAGTCCTTCCCCATGAAGAAAATGGGTGAAGCATTAGACTACATCATCTACATGACGTACGATCTGCATGGTCAGTGGGACTATGGCAACAAGTGGACAACGCCTAATTGCGCCAACGGTAACTGTCTTCGATCACACGTCAACGAGACGGAGACCAAAGATGCCCTTGCTATGATCACCAAGGCTGGCGTGCCTTCTGGCAAAGTTGTTGTCGGCGTCTCTAGCTATGGGCGCTCCTTTAAGATGGCCCAGGCTGGTTGCGACGGTCCCGATTGCACCTTTACGGGATCCAGTATTCTCTCCGACGCCAAGAAGGGACGTTGCACGGAGACGGCTGGTTACATTTCTAACGCCGAGATTGACGAGATTATTAGGTCGGGTAAGGTCACCAGGCAGTACAAGGCGGCCGGATCGAACATTCTCGTGTACGACAACACGGAGTGGGTGGCATACATGGATGAAGCTACCAAGAGAGAACGTGCCGCCGTTTATGATTCCTGGAATTTTGCCGGGACCACCGATTGGGCTGTTGACCTGCAAGAATTCCTTGAGTAAGTTCCTTGGTCTCCCGCGCAAAATCAAGGCTAACAATTTTATTAGCGGCAGCGGAGATAATGACGATTCCGGGGAGCCTGTTATCAAGAGCGTATTGGAAAAGTGCAGTGGCACATACACCACATTCAAGCAGCTTGAGGACCGCAAGGATAGTCTACCGAAGCACTGCATTGACAAATACATCTATGACGTGGAGATATCTGTCATGGGAGCCGCCTTGGAGAAATACAAGAGGCTAGTCGACGGCAATTACGACAGCAAGTTCAACACGTATAGCAAATACGTCAGAGCCCAGGTACCAGACCAGATTGACGAGTTCATGGCCAATAAGGCCGACGAGTTCTTCCAGTGCAAGGAGACCAAGATGCAACGCTGCTGCAGGGATTGCATGCACGCCGCGTGCGGAATAGGCTGCAACAACAGCCCTACCTGCGAGAGGGGCATAGGCACAAACGATATAAGCTGTCCTACGAATCTCAAGGACGGTCACAAGCCTACCCCTGGCGAGACGATCGCCAACGCGACGTATACGTTCAAGAACGAGGACGGCTTCTTCAAAGCGATCCTTGACGAGTACGGCATCGAGAAGAGCTGGCTGAAATTTGACCGAAAGAAACTCAGGACCAACAACGGCTGCCAATACGCCGGTGAAGATGTCATCGAGTGCATGGATCGAAATGACAATTGGTGGTACAGCTATCCCGTCGTGGATCAGGTAACCGTCTTCAACCCCAAGGACCTGATTGGTGGCGGTTACGACGAATCTGTCGACCTTCTCCGGCGCATGAGGATTTGGCAGAACAATGCCGGCTTCGACAGCGAGTTGCTATGGTCAGACCTGGCAGACGCTGGCTCCCTGCCCGCGCTTACCATAGATGAGGCGGTTTTGAGCATGGACAAGATTGTCGAGAAGGCAAACGAGATTGAGAAGAGAGAGCGAGAGGAGTTCATCCTGAGCTTCATCAGCGGTCTCCTGTTCTTCATCCCCTTTCTCGGAGCCGGCGCAGGCGCTATAGGACTAGGTTCGCTGCGCAGCGTGCTGTCCCTGCTGGGTGCCGCTGGCGAGGCTGGCATGCTGGTGTACGACATCGTACAGGACCCCCAAAGCGGCTTCATGGGGGCTTTCTTGGCTTTGGCTGGGGCGGGCCTGGGGCGCTCGGGATTCAGGAACGCCGCGAACCAGCGGCGAGGCATGTCGGGCGCTGAACTTAACGCGCTGGGGCCGATCAGGGATCGTCTGTCCAATATTGAGACCATCCGTGGTGGCATGTGTAAGCTTGGATAGGGGCGAAGATGATGGCATTGAGGAAAAGGAGCCGATGCTAGTTACCATTGATTCTTGATACAATGCGATATAAATAAATTTCAAGACATGTTTCTGTAATGAGCCCTGCTCAATTTTTTGCCTCTGGATTTTGGCGGAAGGCCGGCTCACTTACAGCCAGCAAAGTGCCGACGGCTATGTTAGCGATATTTCTTCGAGTCCTACTATTGTATTTACATGGCTATAGATCTTACGGCATCGAGCCCCCTTATAGTCGTTTGGCAATTTGCTCGCAAAACCTATAGATAGACGGGGCTGTGTGAACCATGCTACCTCTATCGTTTATGGTTTGCCTCCCATCCACTTGTTTTGGCTCATGCCATGTAGATGTACTGGCTTGAATTCATGGTGTGATATTGAGCTCTATAGACTTTCGGAAGCCGCGGTGGTCAGTTGGCTAAACTGCAATGGAAAAACAGTTCTTCATAAATATGACAAGGTGGATATTAGGAGTCACGTGACGGTAGTTGTTATCTTTTGTTTCTCAGTTGACATTTGTCATCTGCATTCATTGATGTCCCAGCACCAAGTATGGATGATTCTTCGGAATTGAACCCTCAGGAAATAGTTGTCGGTGAGGGGGTCGGAAAGAAGCGCAGAGGAGGAAGACGAAGAAAAACAGGTATGTCAACATTCTAGCACTGCGTGACACATGACAGTCTAGATGTCCCATTAGCAATCATGCTGATTCTGCCATGGCTTTTATGAAGGCTGGTGAGTGTTTAAATGTCAGAAGCAAGCTTATATTGACCAACTGAACCAATTTTCTTTGCCCTGTATTCTTTAATAGAAACGCAATGACTCACACATTGCACCATTAGTTATACCTGTAAGGCACGCCACACACCATGCGACGAGCGGAAACCCGTTTGCAGTAACTGCGAACGATTGAACTTGCATTGTCGCCCATCCGAATTCATAAAGCCGTCAAGTTGGTGTATACCACACTCTCCTGGCGATGACAGCGTGGGCCGTCTTCAACAGCAGCCTCAGTATCGCCAGCCGCTACCAGAAACAGACCCAGGAGACGACAGCCTGCTGGAGACTCCAAAATCGACATGGGATCTCTTCAACGCACATATGCCTGGCTTAACCATGGAAAATGAACGTCTCGGCGCTGCCTCCCCGCCCTCCCCAAGGTCGAGACAGATTACTAGCCCGCCGAGCCGCACAAACCAATATGACAGTAGCAGCAGTGGTGATGGTGGTCAAGTGACACTCACTTCTGAAATGATTCATCTGCTGAGGACCTTTCAAACTGGTGTGGCCACGTGGATGGACATATTCGATCACGATTGCACGTACCAACGCGAGGTTTTGCGCCGATGCACAACATCCGACCTACTCGCCCGCAGCGTATGCGCCTTGACCGCGAAAAACTTGAGCCTTCTTCCGTCTGGAGAAGTTTGGGCTACCTGTGCTGCTCGATACCATGGCGACTCTCTGCGTCTATTGATAGACTACCTCGGCAGGACTATGGTGCATGAGGATGCTCTGACTGCGACTATCCTTCTTTGCAGTTACGAGATCATCGCGACCCGTAAGGTCGAGCACGAACGACACCTTTACGGAGCCAAGCTCCTGATACTCAATCGCGGTGTTAGCGCAGCATCGCTCGGCTTGGATAGAGCCAATTTCTGGATATTCGTCCGCCACGAAATCACTGTCGCCTTGTTCAACAGAGCTAGCCTGCAGATCAGCCCGAAAGAGTGGAAGGTTGACTGGGGAGAAAAAACCCCCGACGAGGGCATATTAGGAAATCAGCTCCTTTGGCTCCTTGGAAGAACCATTGATCTCGTCTTCCGCCCGAATCAAGACGTACCAATGACCACAGTGCACACTGCTGAGCGGCAAGAAATCCACGCTGGAGTTGCAGAATGGTTTGAAGGTCGTCCCGCATCCCTCCGTGGAAGTAGATACGGTCAGCCCAATGATCAAGGACTCTCCAAGTTATACTTTCCGATCCCTTCTGCCGGTTAGTCAAGATTGCCCATCTCTTACTACGGACACGATCTTACTGAACCGCGTATGAAGCCACTGCCATGATGTGGTATCATCTTGTGCAACTCTTGCTCTATGCAGAAGCTAAAGTGCCGCATTCTTCTCAAGCTACAGAGGTATATAATTATTAGCAATAAACCTTTTTCTGGGGGATCCATCTCTGACACAGTTTGAGATCGAATATCATGCAACAGAAATAGCATGCATAGCATTGTCGGACCTTTCCCCAAGCGTCCGGAGCTTCTCTGCCGGTGCCATTTTTTACGGTCAGTCCTATTTCATTAGTGCCAGGCGTTCCAACCAGACAAAAGCTGACAACGACATTACTCTCAAGCCGCCAAGCACATCACCGGTCTTGGCAAGAAGATGAGACTTTACAACGTGCTACTTGACCTCGAAATCAACTACGGCTTCGGTACGCGGGATCAAGTGAAGACGCTGCAAGAGTTTATAGAGAAAAGCGTCTGATTCTATGATGCAATGCTATATTGGTATTACTCCATCTTCGTTATAATCCCACTTCCGAGTTCACCATTGTTGCCCTAGATGCCATGCCAATAGGGCGTCTCCAGATCCTGAGGGGTAGTTTTACAGGTCGCAGATAGAAATCCTCAATCCACTCCATATTCCAGTCCGAACTGGGCAACGCAAATTCATATCGGTGGATTAATGTGGCAATGCACAGCGTCTGCATCAGAACTGCCACGTTCCGGCCAATACAAGCACGAGATCCAGCGCCAAATGGCATATAGATTGCAAGCATATCCCTGCGTCTAGAATCGTTGCCTATCAGCCACCGCTCAGGCTTGAAGGCTTCATGCTCCGGGAATATGCATGGATCGCGATGCGCAGTGTATGCCGAGATGCTGACGCTTGTGCTAGGAGGGATGACTTCGCCGGCGATGGTATAGGAGTCGTTCGGAGGCGTCATCCGCATCAGATCGCGGGCAATAGGAGGGGACAGACGCATCGACTCATCGATACAAGCCCTTAAGTACGGCAATCTCTTGATCTTAGACCAGCGTGCGATGGTATCTCCAGAGCTCAACACCTTATCGAGTTCTGCGCGAAGTTTTCCCAAAGTCTCGGGGTTTTTTAGCAGGTAGTACAACGTATTGATGAGTGATATAGCTGGGCCATCACCACCACAACTGACTATCCACTAAGTCAGTCCGCTTGCATGACGATACGGCAGCGCGGCGAAGGCTCTTTTGGATGATAGCTTACCGATTTGATGTACCTCGGCCTCACGATCCAAAACGTCAATACCAGCGTCACCAACCTTCCGATCCCGGGCCATAGGCTGGCAAAGATCCTGCAGTTGTTCACCACGCTCGTTTCGATCCATGCGCTCCTGGGTAATCTGCTTGATAAAAGCATTCCATTTCGAAGTGTTGTGCCACTGTCCCGCGTACCACGGCGAATTAATGGCGGTGAGTCTCTTCAATAGAGGAAAATCAACCATCTCCCATATCATGGTAGATGAGGCGCGTAAACTACTGCGCAAGCACTCAATAATATGAGCCCTCTCCTTTTCGCCGTCGGGACGCATCACTTCAACCACATCGGAGCCCTGGGCTAGGAAGCCAGGATCCTTGCTCAGTCCAATCTTGAGGATGCACTCAAAGCCATACAATATGCACCACATGCTGGCTTCGAAGGTGAGTTCAGACCGAGGGAGAGTGTTGAGAGGCAAATTCGATGCCGCTGTACACATGGCATCGAGCTGCGAAACGAACACAGCCATACTGTTGGTGACTTTTGGTTCCCAAATCTCTATGTTGCCTGGGGCGTAGGAGGGGGCGATCATTCTGCGGCGGGCCGAGTGAAAACTTCGGTTGGTGGTCAAGAAGAGACTTTCACCTCCGCTCTGCAATACATTGTAAACGGGGCCTTTTTTGCAAGGCGAATTGAAGCCGTAGATATCGCGTACAGCTTGCGCATTCCCGAAGGAGAGCCAGTTCGGTCCGAGACGCACCACGGGGCTCTGGCTGAGTTGTTCGTGCAGCTGGCGCGTGTTGAACGCGGTATCAGGTCGACCCATCTTCCAACCGTACGCCAGGTTCGTCAAGCCTGAGAGCATGTTTTGGGGAGGATATTTGCGGAAGCCTTTGGCATCAAGAAAGTAGCGAACGATGAGTCGCCCAAGAATGTACAGTGTCCCTGCTGAGAACACAAACAATAGAATCAACATTGTGCCTGATTGGAACGGCCTTGTTCTTCATGCGCAAAGCGATGTTACTTGTCTGGTGACCCCGTTAGTCTGTTGGTAATGCCAGAGTTTGAGGATGACTGGTCTAATATGAATTTATTAGGTGAACTTGAACCATTTCACCAAGCAACCCGGAAATATTGATGGTAGCTTGGATTCTCAATAAACTCCGCACGCACTATAGTACCCAGGGTCCATAAAGTCGATCTTGTCTACCGCTTATTGACCAGGTTGGTGCGGACCCCCGTCTCCGTCTCGAGAGGCCACCGACGGACTGAAGCTTGACGCAAGGATCTCATTCATAAGCACACCCTAGACCTTCATAGGCATAAGTCCGGATGAGGTTGCGTATCGGCCCGCTGCCCTACTCCTGCTCCCAATCACCCTACTCCATCCCCGATATCGCAAGATTTGCAGACACAACAACTGCTATTGACTCCGATCTTGCAGGAGGTAATCCCAACTCGTCTAGATATCACGTCTGAGCTTCCATTCAGACTTCCCCACAAACAGCGCTTGTCCTAAAAGGGTAATTTACACGGTGGGTGGGTCGTTGGAACTCAAGGTCTGTGATCAGAATCACTTCCTGATTGGCCATTCGTAAATCATGCCAACGTCCTCATTTGGTAAGATAGACGCGTATAATGCTAGACGCGTAACCGTGACTACTTCGGGTGGTTGACAATGTGTGTGCAGGACCGAGGCCTGTCATCGTGTTGAGGATGACCAATTGAGCCTACAGAATGACTGTCGGTCGGTGCTGATAAATACAATCAAGACGAGGTGGTCACGAGAACGAATTGCCTGGACACTGCGGAGCAGTTAGTGGTCTTTTTGCGATGTGAGATGTCACTCGAACGCTGAATCGTGGGTAATAGTTCACTTTGCGTATTGTACCCCAAGCCTCCCCTGTAGATTCGCCTACAAAATGACATTATATACTCATCTCCTTACCCAGTCTGACATGTTATGAACGAGTTTATCTTTTCTCCCTACTTGTATCATCAATTTTTTCAAACTGCCCAGCCAGGACAGAAATTCCGCTCCTAATAACCATGAAGAGACTTTTCAACTTACTCCAAAAACCTCCTCGGTATGTTGTGGCGAGCTTCGGGTGCTCCGTGGGTGGCTTCCTGGTAGGCATAGACACTGGCATCATTGGGCCAGTTACCGTCATGGAAACGTTCACCAAACCTTTCGGCCATCCAAGCCCTGTCATTCACGGCCTGGTTGTTTCTTCGATCCTCGTTTCAGCAGCTGTCACCTCGTTTCTTGCAGGCCAGGTGGCCGACATCCTTGGAAGACCCCCCGGAATCGCCATTGGCGCCATGATATTTGCACTTGGCGCCGCTATTGAGGCATCTGCAGTCCATCTTGGTATGTTTGTCGCCGGTCGCGTGGTGGCAGGCATTGGTGAGGGTCTGATGATGGGAATCATGGTAGTGTAAGTCTGACACCAATCATTCTCAACTGACTTAGCATAAGCTAATACTTGTATCGCGGCATGGATAGATATATATGCGAAATATCCCCTGCGAGACACCGCGGACCTCTCACTACTGGCCCCCAGCTTTTGGTTTGTTGTGGACTCATGACAGGGTTCTTCACTTGTTACGGGACTGAGAATATCGAGTCTGGCTATGCTTGGCGCATCCCATTCATGCTCCTTGCCTTGTACTCTGTCATCTTTTCGGTGGCTGCCTACCTGCTGCTGCCCGCGTCACCAAGATGGTTGGCTCAATGCAGGAGAAGCACAGAAGAAGTCACGTCGGCTTGGGAGTCTCTCGAAATTCCCGTTGCTGATCAAGAAAACATGTCAGAGCAGCCCCAGACTGAAGAGGCCAAAACATCATCAAATGTTCGTGGCACCACACTATTAATTGCGTGCTTTCACACTCCCAAAATATACCTAACCTTACTTTTTTGACCTGTCGCATAACTTATTCAGCGGGGGGCTCATTATGTACTGACACAATGCTTGGCAGATGATGGATGTGTTCTTGCCTGAAGCACGGTCGCGATTCTTCATGGCTGTTTTTCTACTGGCTATGCAGCAATTTAGCGGCATTGACGGTATTCTTTACGTATGTTTCGTTCTTTGCCTACGTCAGCTTTGTCCTAATAAGTAACGCAGTATGCTCCATTGCTCTTTCGACAAGCTAGGGTTGGTCTAGATGGGGACACCTTCCTAGTCTCGGGCGTCTTGTCGATAGTCATCTTGGCAGTTAGCATTCCAGGAACCGTCTGGGCCGATAGCTGGGGCCGGCGCACGAACACGATATTGGGTGGCCTAGGGATGGCAGGAGCCATGTTCGTCATTGGGGGACTATACGCTGCAGATGCCGTGCATGCCAGCGGATCTGGGCGCTGGATCGTCATCGTCAGTATCTACTTCTTCACCGTCACATATTGCGTTTCTTGGGGTATGATTTTGAAAATCTATGCCACTGAGATTCAGCCTCAAAGGACTCGGGCTAGTGCCACCAGCATCGCTCACGGTGCCAATTGGTTGACAAACTTTCTCGTCGCCCTCGTCACGCCGATTATACTTGCACACACGAGCTACGGCGCTTATTTCCTCTTTGGTAGCTGTACTTTTCTTACATCGGTCATCTGCTGGCTCTTCATGCCGGAGACTCGAGGGCGGACTCTGAACGAAATCCAGCTCGCCTTCCAGGCCAGTCAAGCAAATAGGTTGAAGGACTTGGCGGCGTCTCTTACGAGAATGCTACAGAATAGCTAGAGGCCATCATGATAGAGGAGAAAACCTACATCAAAAGAGTGCTTTGTTGGTTAATCTAGAAACACAAGAAAAGGTGGGGCTTCTTGCCCAAGGATCACGCAAGCTCATGCGCGCGTCTCTGGAAGTGAGGATGAGGGGGGGATTCGATCGCATATGGGCAATTGGAGACTGTGGTAGATCCTTTTTACCGGACATTATACAAGACGGTCGAACTTTGAGAACTAATTCAAGCCATAAATCATGTTGTCTATCATTCACACCGCCAATAGAGCTAAGAAGAGTTCAAACCTAGATTACCAAGTCTTCCCTTGAACTAGTCATGGTGCTTATGTCACCATTGCAGTATGTACAAAGTATGAGCCAGTAACCTATAGGCTGATGATACAAGTAAGGAATACTGAGAGAACAGCGCAGGCTCGTGAGGTGATTAGAGAAAGGGGGTCTGTGTTGTAAGTTAAAACGGGAAGCCTTGGACATGGAGTCGGCAAATGGAGAGAATAGAAGTGAACGGAAGAAGTGAACAGGCCTTTGGAGGTCTATCCAAGTCAAGTCAGGCGACGTGGATGATGAAAGCGGCTCTCATTGGGCCTGGCACTGATGTATTTTCCCCTTGCACATAATTTGGCTATGAATACTGGACGAGTGCATTCAATTGTTGTTGTTGTCAGTTGGAATTCATGTATAGAATCCTCGAAGGAGCGAAAGAGAGCTTCAATCGAAGTCCACAACTGACGGGAGAGTTCACTCTCTAGGATTCATCCGCTTCCTCTCTCCTCGTTTTGTAACCACCGAGGCATGCGTCCTTGAAGAGCCAAGTGAGTCTAAGCGGGGCATGTTGAGGTCACCACAAGCCACGACTTACCTTCAAGGTCTCCCTCATTTCGAAATATCCAAAACGAACTGCCAGACTTGCTCGATGAGCTGCCGGACTAGATCGTTCTCCACGGCGCCTTTCTGCCAAGTAAAGCCCGCGGATATTCTTTCATCTCTTCCCGCTGCAACACTCACTTTCACAACACCGGAGCAGGCACTGGCGCTTTGGCTGAACAACAAGCTCTCTATCCCGTAATTGCTGTCATGTTCTTCCATACGCTGGCTTAGCACTCCCACGTTACTGAGCTCAAAGGCTGGCCATCTGCGGCGCCCCATCTTCTCTTGGAACCAGGACTTCTGGTCCGTGACGTAGCGCAAGTAACCGACAGGCATGTCTGCGCCAGCCCCCTCCAGGACACATTGGATGGTTTCTTTTGTTTCTTTTGCGTTGCTCCAAATAGAGTCCTGGCTGCGACGGAAGGTTTGGCTGAAGCTGCCCACCCAGCATCCCATGTCGCGCGCTGTCACCAATGGCCCGGCAAAGCGACGTAAAGAAACAGCACAATCCCCAACGACTGTCTGGTAATTTTCAGGCAGCACTTTGAAGAAGGCGCTGGCCAGAATAGGCATGAGCAGTGCGGTTATTGAGACTCCTTGGGATCTGCATCGTATCTGGAGTTCCTTTGTGATGCCCTTAGGAAAGAAAACTGACGAAAAGCAAGTTTCCACTGGTAGGAACTGACGCTCACCCGACCAAACCTCCTCAGGAATGGCCCGGGGGTTCTTCAATTGATCTATGTACTTTGGAGACAATGATAGATCGCATACCGATTCTAATGTGGGGGGCAACGGTGCAGTCGAGGTTTCGATGACGGAAGACGCCGGACTCGTAGATTGGTTGCAGAAGGCTGATTCGAGATCTTGAAAGAATACCAACGCACTCTGTGTATCGGCGATGGCGTGGTGAAAGCAGAATACAAAAGTGAACCGAGTCGTCTGTGGATTGTCATCAAGTACGACGATCCTCCAGAACGGACGCAAGGGCGTGTCATGTAGGAAAGGGATGTTGTGCTGCTCTTCTAACAGCGTATCAATGTCGTGAAACTTTCGATCAGAGTCAAAGGTAACAAGACGGTCAAGGTCAAGCGTTCCTAGTCGGACGAAACGAGGGTTTGATGTCTCGATATCGATGGGAACCACGGCGAGAGAAGGGTGCTTCTTCACAACCACGCCGAGCGCTGTGTATAGAGCCGGTCGCAATGGCTCGTACTGGCGCCGCTTGAAAGTAGCTGTAACGCATACATTGAGATAGATGCCCAAGTGACTGCGTGTAGTCGAGTATTGCTCCAACAGCCCTGCACTCTGGGTTAGCATGACTTCGCTCGTCCATCTTCAAAGTTGACCCCCCAAGGCTTGGCTACCCAGCGGACGCATCTCGAGATGATCGCCGTTCTGCTCCGACAAAACCATTTTGGATTAGCCTGCTGAAGCCTAGATACTACAGTCCCGTGTGGTCCGTAGAGCTGTAGCGAAGCGGTGTGTTGAGGAAACATGGGAACCCAGATCTCCGCCCTTCGAATTCACTGACATCCCCGCCCCGCAGTCCCCACCAAGGCCTTTTAATGACATGTCACGCCCTTTCTCCTTGTGATCAGACTCCGTCTTGTAGATTCTCCGAACACAGATGGTTCTGCGTGGAATGACTCCACTTCGACGGCGGGTATCAAGAACGGTGTTGATGCAGATTCGAAGCGGCAAACTAGCCCGTAGAGTATGTAACGCTCCTTCTACCTTACTCTCGGGACTCTGCTACTCTGTACCAAAAAGAGGATTACAGCAGAGCTAAAAGTGGTTTCAGCCAGCGGACAACAGGGCGGCTTTATTGAGGGGCCTTCCACTAGCGGCCTGTCCGGCGGGATCGTTACCGACTGGGTAGTGCATATGGACCTTGCCTGGTATCCCCAAACCAGCGCATTTTCTGAAAAGACCGCCTTGGGAAAGCGAATCCAACCCTCGTATAGGTCCAGGCTATCCGAGTTCAAGCTTGTCTATGCGAGCCCTGCCCCACGCGCAATGCGGGAACATCCTTGTTTTTCCTCGGGTCGGCAAGCATACGCAACCAAGCGAGCCCGGACCCTGAGTCCCTGCTGTAAAATGAGTTACAGGCGGTGGCATTATAGCCGGTTGAAGCCTCGATCCATCCATAATGGTGAACGCAATAACCTCTTAGTTTTGTCATCCAAGTTGTCTTCTTCACACCTTTCGCAGTCACAGTTAGAATCTTTCATTTCCGCCTCACACAGTTACCCACACGCCAACTTTCGTCTTCTTTGCATCACCTTCATACTGTATTACGTAGAACCATAGTCTAGCACAGGTTATGGTCGCCGCCAGTTTCGCTACAGTCTAACCATAAACTGTAATTGAAGCACTGTCTCCACGAAGCCGCCTGCTCCAAATATCCCGCGCTCAGTACGACACCGGGCCCATGATGGCCTCCCTCGGCGTTCTAACAGCCGTAATAACGTAATCGTCGAGAACACGCGAACGGAAGCCCATTTCACAATACTGGAAGTAGTACTATCGGAAAAAGCACAGAAATTTAGTATATTTGTTCTCGCGGGGATATGTGGCAGCGCATCACTTACAACCCATCGTCGTCTATAATGTTCAATTTCCTCCTCAGTGGCGTTTGGATGCTCGGTGATGAAATTTTCCCTGACACCTTTCCAGTTACTGAGAAAGTTGTCATGCCACCAATGCAGAGTATTGATGTAATGCAGGCCAATGCTCTGAACGTGGTCGACTTCCAGCGAGCCTTTCGAACCTGTGTGGATGGATGAGAGAAGTTGATCGATGGTAGGCAGGTAGCCTCCAGGGAATATGTAACGAGTCATAAACTCGCCAGCATTTGTTTTGTTGCGACTCGCCTACATGGTGGTGGCCACCAATTAGCTGTGGTTGGAAATAGAGAATATGTCTGGTGACACAAAAACCTACCCAATGTACGACTGTGATTCCTTGGACTACCATTCTTCCACCAGTCTTCTTCAGAAGCGATGAGATTGACTCGAAATACTGGTTCATGTATTTGTCCCCAACGTGTTCAAGCATTTCAACCGAGACAACGCAGTCGTATCCGTGTGCCGGCCGTGGCGCTTGGCGGTAATCACAGAGAAGAATCTCAATCCGCTTCTCAAGCCCGGCGTCTTTGATCCGCTGTTCAGCAAGCTCTTTCTGCTTGGCAGACAATGTGATTCCGGTAACACGGCACCCGGTCTTCTTGACGGCCTCGATGGCAAGATTTCCCCATCCGCAACCAATGTCGAGAATGTGATCGGAAGACTTGATGTCGGCTTTGTCGATGATGTTGTGAACCTTGCGACGCTGAGCTTCCTCCAAAGATTCGCTCTTAGAGGAGGACCAAATTGCCGAAGAGTAATTCATGTCTGGGGAGAGAAAGCCGGCGAAATGGTCATTGGATGTATCGTAGTGGAAAGAAGCGTTTGATCGAGCAGACTTGACGTTGTTGGAGCTTCCAAATAAGAACCCTGTGAGGTTCAGGATAAGAGACTTGGCCCAGCCGCTGCTTCCAGAGAATCCCAGGGCGTCACGGTGTGTAACGAAAATCTGTGCTTTTGTGAGCAACGGTCGATTCTGGGTACTAGTTGGAGACTCACACGGAATAGGCCAAGAAGGTCGTCGCAGTCAAGCTCTTGTGTCATATATGCCTCAGCGATACCCTTCGCATTTCGATCAGCTTTACATATCACTACGCATGGCTATTGTACGAGTCGATTACCAGATCGATCCCACGATGTATGCGATCCCATGCTCGAGGATTGTGGATGACGACCGTAACGTATGGCTGATCACCATTTTGTTGCCCGAATTCCCAATCCTGCGAGGCCTGCTTGAGATACTTGCAAACCACCCTCAGGCGACCATCACGGATCTGGCTCAGGACGTTGAGCACTGCCGTTCGAGTATACGATTGAAGCCACGATTCGTCCATTGTTTCTTGCTCAGTATTGACAGCGTCTATCTTGCGGAGGGCACTTTCCCATTAACAACAAAAAGCCGACGTGATATTCTTCGACCGAGATCGGGCAAAAGCCGACATCCCTTGTCTAGGGAAGCAGGGTAACTCCAGACCCCTCCTGTGTTATCGTCCTGCAAGTCCTGCAATAAGTTTCTGCAGCAAAGTCCCAACTGCACCCCTGTAGTAACATCAGCTGGTGTGGACAGCGCATCATTGTCATTTTTGGTTTGAAGCGTTTGACGTGATTCCGTGCCGCGGTAGGAGCGATATGCGATCCCGCAGGCCTGCAGGTAGAGGCAAGCTGAGAACTCCTATCTGGGACACCTGCTTATGCCAAGAAGTCGTTTATTGGCACATGCATGTACTGAATGTGACAAACAGCCGCAAGTGCATTTCTAGCCTGTCAAACCCACAGACTATCTGCGGGCCCTCATGCAGGTCGCTTGGGGTTCGAGTCTACAGCCTTCCCCGCCCTATTCGTACCTGGATTGGTGCCACAACCAGGAACTCCGTATCCGCCTTGATAGCTAGGACCGTTGATTGAATTGATCTGGCCTAAGATAAGCCTAAAGGAAGAGGAAAGATGGTTGTGGTGCACGTAGGCCAGTTTCATCAACCGCAAGGGTCCAGTTGGCTGTCAAGAAGGCACAAGGACGGCACCATGCGGCTTACAAAACAATCCTGCTTAGACCAGCTCCGTATGTCCGAAGTCACAAGCGGCCCCTTTGTGGCCATTGCCGTAACAGCCGCTCCACTGCAACCCTTGGGCTGCGACCATCCACGTGCCCAATGAACGGAGCTCCCACCTTGTAGCCAAGCATGTCCACTAAGCGCGGTGGCATCTGGTCCAGCTTCGCCCACTCCACCGCAAGCATCTGGTTCTCGAGCTGCCTGATCCATGGCTGGACGTACTGCACTGTCAGGGCAATTCGATCCTGACTAGACGAGTTCTCTCCACCACCGTGCCAGAGCGTAGAGAGAAAGTAGAACATGCTACCCGACGGCATGATGACGGGTAGTGCTTCGGAGGGGTGTGGTATCCGATCGGCGCCCCATGTGTGCGACTTCGGCACGATGACTGTGGCACCATTGGCTGCTGTATACGGATCAATTGCGACCATGATTGCCTGTAATTCTTATCAATAATCATGCGTACGATAGAAATGGAGAGAGGAGCCAGTGGGAGACCTACGGCACCGAATGGCTCGTGCGGTCGGGAAACGGTGATGTATCCGTCGTCGTAGTGAAGTGTTTGCGCTTGTTCTCCAGGCTGAATATTGATGCTTTGAAAAGAGCTCAACAGATGCCCTGGCTCGAGGAAATGCTCGTTGAGCGCGAGCACATCGGGGTGAAGTGCAAATTTGTCGAAGACTCTTGACTTGTTGGCCAGCGCGTAGATACGCTGCGTGCGGAGTCCCTCGAATGTGTTTCGGCCCTTTGCGCTCTTCGCCTCAAGCACTTCCGCGGTCGCCTGCGCAGCTTTCTCGTGAGATAAGCGCACAACTTCGGCTTTCGCCTCCGAGACTTCACTCTCACTGAAGGCGTCGTGGATAATCACGTAACCGTGTTCTTTCACTTGGTCGACGAGCTTTTGCACTCTCGAATCGGCTGCTGGAAGCCGCGCCTGTAATTGTAATCTCTTGTCTGCGCCAACTTCAACATCAACGGACTGATTGAGCTTGGGTCTCATATTGTGATGTTAATTTCGCCGAGGTCGGGTTGTTAGTAGTCGTCTTGTAACCAAGCTCGCAAATGACCAATTTAACACGATTGACTTATGCAGTCTCAAACGTAATTGAGGGATGCGGGGTTGCTCCTAAATACGAGAGCGGACCGAGGCTGAGCGTGGAGAACAAGGAACATGGTCTAGACTTACGTTCCTGCATGATCCGTACATGCTAGCATAAATGGGTTGAATGTATCTCCTAATTCGAATACATGTACGCCCATGGACAGTAGCTTCTCGTGTTCTTCCAAAATGCAATCTTGAGGGAAGAATCCAGAGCCTCCAGTTTCTATTTACCTGAAGTGTGCAAGGAGATTGGAGGAAGTGCGGACCAATGCCCTGACATAGCCATCATTTACACCCCGGACTCAGCCGTCTATTCGTCTTGATTTCCTCGTCCGATTCGATGAATGAGGAGTGGTGATATCGGATCATTCCATTGAGCTATGCTGCAGAGACGGCGACAGTGAAAGTTTGGGGACCTAGAACTTCACTTTTATGAGGAAGATCTATACCCTGGCCTCATTCTAACATTATGACTTCAAATGATGTGTCGAAGATGGAAGGAATAAAGAGTGCCCTCAAGTATGCCACTATAAATTGACAGAGGGAACAGCTGAAGGCATCGCGAGAAATAAGATGTTATTGTCACATAAGAGCTTACACCTCGGAAGGGTAACAAAACAATCATGCAGAAGCACATTCTCAAATTAGCCTATTTTTAACATTCGTCCTTGTTCCCCAAAGTCAGTCCCGATTACCTCGACTATCTTTGCCAATTTGCGGTTCATCATTCCAGTCAGACCACAGAGATAACATACAGCAAACAGATCAGGACGGAGGGCTGCCGATGGTCGCGCCGCCACCGAGCCTCTGCTTCGAGAAGGGAGAGGCCTGTTTTTTGTCGCTGCCGCAGAACGTGGCGGAAACGCAGACATTGCGAGTGCAGCACGTGTCCACGGCGCAGACTTCGCCGGACTTGCAATCGGTGTTAGTCTTGCAGTCAGGCAAGTCCTTGCATGGCGTGGCTCCATCCACGCAGAACCCCTTGGAGCCTTTGCCTATCGTAGCGCCGGCGGTCGAGGCGCACACGCACGAGCCGCCAGGGCCGCAACTGGTGAATGTGTTGCACGTCTTGCCTTCGCATTGTGGTGCAACACATGCGCCGTTCTCGCATTGTCCGGAAGGGCACTTGACAGTACAGCTTAGCATGCGAGCTCTGCGAAGTGGCAGTGGAATAGAACAATTCGACTTACTTTATTGTCACATTTACCGCAATTGTTCGGGTCCTTCTTCACGTCAACGCACGAGTGGCCGCATTTGGTCTGGCCGGGCGGGCATCTATCAACACATTTTCCATCTCGGCACTTTTGGGACTTCGCGTCACACTAGCACGATATGTCAGAAGGTTTGACCATCGAATTGTTGCATCGATCATGATAACTCACAGTATTCCCACACTTGCCGCAGTTGAATGGGTCCTGAGAGTAATCCGGACACTTGCCGTTGCACGGCGGCTTGCCCGAATTCTTGCATACACAGCCTCCGTGCTCGCAGCGAGTCTCATGAGGGCACTATGTATCACTTGAGTTTTTTTTCTGCTTGATCTCTAGGAAGGAGGATGGCGTACCTTGTTGCCACACTTTCCGCAGTTGTCACGATCCCAATTGTAGTCCGGACATTTGCCGTTGCACGATGGCTTGCCAGAATTCTTGCAAACACAAGCCCCATTTGCGCAGCGGGTCTCATGAGGGCACTATGATATATGTTGAGTACCGGCAGGTCATCTTGGCAACATCAGAAACATACCTTGTTTCCACATTTTCCACAATTGTCACGGTCCATAGTAAAGTCTGGGCATTTGCCACTGCACGGAGGCTTTCCGGAGTTCTTACAGACGCAAGCCCCATTCTTGCAAATGGTTCCTTCAGGGCACTATTTCTGAGTTTAGTACAGCTTACTCCCAATGAAGATGGTCAATTACCTTGTTGCCGCATTTACCACAGTTGTACTGGTCCGTAGAATAGTCTCGGCATTTGCCATTGCATGGCGGCTTGTTAGTTTTGTCGCATACGCAAGCGCCATTTGCGCAATGGGTCTGCCAAGGACACTATGGATGGTACAATTGTCAGTTGAACAGTAAAGCACTTTCCGAGCACCCATCGCTAGGTATATGAGATCCATAACCCGACAACAAAAGGGGATTGCTTGCCTTGTTGCCACACTTGCCGCAGTTCTCGTTGTCAGTGCTCGTATCCTTGCATTTTCCGTAGCATAGCTTCTTTGCAGGGTTGGTGCAGCGAGGACCGCACTCGTAACATGGGCCTTGACCCTTCTTTGCTAAGGACGTGCACCATCTGCCGGAATGAGAGAAGTTTGTGGCGCACCACTGCTCGCAGTCCTTGTTTCCATTCCCATTGCCAGTGGCAAATACACCGCCGACTAAGGAGAAGAGAAGATCAGCTGGTCATGTCGTCCAGGTTCGTTCTGAGTGACTGACCTAATGCGACAAGGATAAGGGGAAGAGACTTGAGCATGTTGAGAGGCGTCTTTTCTTTGCTGTTTTATGTGTCTCGCAATGTTTCAGTGCTGTTGAATAAGATATTATTTAAGAGCGGAGATGGTTAGGTGGACCATGTGTGAGGAGTCGTGCCATTATTTATACACTTGGGAGTCAAAGTCATCTCTTAACCCGGCTCAAAGGCGGGGATCGTGGAATCATAGCTGCCAGCCATACGGCGCTCTCCTAACATCCAAAAATATGCTTCGTATCAAAGCTTTCTTAGGTCACGCTCCCGCTGCTGCAGTTGTGGATGAATTTTCTTTTGCGTCAAGTGCGCTGCAACAGTAATACTATCGTCAACCCGTCACATGCAAAGTCAAAATTTCAGCTTGGTTAGCCGTAGCCAGATAGTCCGTCAATCCTCCAGCATTTCTCGTACGATGAAGTCTTTAGTCATAAATCAATTCTCAGCGGGCGTGAGCGCCAGTAATGGTAGTGCCACCAATGATTCGCAGAAACAGGTTTGCCACCAACGTGCAGGAGATGAGAGTTCTCTCCCTCGTCACCGTAACTGGCTAGCATAATCTTACGCTTGCTTAAAAATATGTCGTTTCTTGCGCGATTCAACCTTATGCCCTGTCTGACAGATACCCCTGATAACACGATGTCAGAATTACTTTGAGATAAATGTTACGAACGCATCTCGTTGCACATTTGATCCACCATGTACTTTTTTTCAGTTGATAAAGAAAACTTCTTGCCATTTTCACCTCTCTTCAAGCACTTGGACATCGGACGTGTCACCTTTTCACTACCTGTATGAAGCACACTCGACGTGTCAGTGGCTCAAATCTAGACCCATGAACGGGTGAGTCCGCCCGTAGGAGCTTCAAAACCGGGTAACCACATGGAGGGGTAACTAAAATAGCGACTATTTGATACGAGGAACAAGCCTTAGCCTTTTCGGCCACCAAGTTTCCGGCAGATCGCCCCCGAGTATTAATAGCTTCGGGGATCCCCAACGGCCATCCCTGCAAGCGCCTTCTAGACTGGACACTTCACTCTTCCAAGAGAACTCTCCCATCGAGTCCGCGGCAACATCATGGACCGAGGTGGCGCTTGCACTGTCCAGGTCCATACGAGAATGGCTAAAAAGGTGCAAACTTTATGCTGTTAATTATGCAGTTGTTGGAGGCTCATGACCAATCCTCTCCCAGACCCCGCTTCTTCACTCCGCTAGCCAACGGAGCTTGCTTCCCTCGTATCCGATGGTCCAAGTATTCTTCGACTGCCTAGGAGGTAAGCATTGGCCAATGAACAGTGCAAGGACTACGCTCCACTCAAGCACCAAGAGAAGAGCAGCCAATCCTAGGTCAAGATGGAATGAAAATAAGACCTAGTATCCCAAGTAGATGAAAGTGCATCTCTGTTAGTTGCATGGCAGCTGAGTTTTGTGGGCAGTAGGTCTAAAGTTAATATCTACCAAGCCCAACATCAATTGGATCGTCAACTTGACCAGGATGCAGTCACACCATTTTTCTTACAGTCCACCATGACATCCAATCGGAGGTGCCAAGGACATTGTGGTGCCTTAGTCTATGAAGCTATGATGCCTCAACGCCGTCGGGACGTCGCTCGTCGGCTCGCCACCTCGCCGAGAAGCGATCTTCCGACTCAGCTGCACCCCCATTTCGTATCCACCCAGAGCGAGCAGGATCATATCCTCCGACATACCCATTATCATAATCTTGTCCATGAACATGCAGGTTTGGGAGGTGTGATAGCAAGCATGCGACCTCATGATATTCTAAGCAGTCGCTTGGTAGGCAGAAGATCGATCAACTGTGGAAACGAATGAAAGACAAAGGTCTACAAAATCTCCTGCACTAACTACTGTTGGCGACGCCTCGGCCCATGCCGCAGCTTCCGGTGATACCCAAAATCATCCTTAACCCACTCTTTGGCGTGGCTTGCCGCCGCCATCACAGCTTCATGCCGCGGTCGAGATATCCGTGTATACGTGAATCAATACCCAGCTCGATCGAATAGGATCTAGTGCTGATTACTCCCTTGGATATACTTCCTTCAAGCGTATGTAGCACTGCGTCGGCTCCCTTGCAAACTTTTGAACTGCCTCGTATCCGCTCAACTTGGCCGGCACCGGCAAGAGCTCAAAATGCCATATCGTGAGGCTGAAATGAATCCTCAAGACTTGCAGCGCAAGTTTCTTCCCAAAACACCCCCTGAGTCCCATGCCGAAAGCAAGTGAGGGGCCGGCCATGGAATTGAAGACTTCGACACCAGTAGCCGGGTCCACTTCTAGCCATCGCTCCGGCTGAAACTTGTCGATGTCGTCGTCATTCCACGCGCTTGTGAGCGCCGACTTGGCCGTTTGACGTGCACCAGGGCTGCGCTCCTCGTCCTCAAGCCTCAAGCCCGGCTCCAAGTATCCAGGGCCGTTGGCCATCAAGAACACATTTGTACCCTTGGGTATGCTACGCCCTAGAACAGTGGTATCGTATTGAGCCTGCCGGACGACAAAGGCAATCGTGTTAGCGTGTCGCAAGACTTCTTCCACGACAGCATCGAGGTAGGGAATATGCGCCTTGCTGAGCTCCAAGTAGGTCAAGTCGCGTCCCTCACGAGCGGCATCAGGAAATGCAGCATGTAGCTCAAGACGCAGCCGACTTTGAGCGGCCGGGTTGTCCGCCAATAGTTTAACCCCCCAGGCAATTGTCGTTGCTGACGTGTCGTGACCTGCAGTCATGAAGCCAAAGAATTCATCAGCGATTGCGCGCTTCTGGTATTGAGGTTCACGGCCTTCCTTGGCGGCCATGTCTCGTTCTCGAAGTAGCACCGAGTGTAGGGCACTCTTTGGTTTGACTATTTCTCCGTTGCTCATACGATCAATGCACTCATCAACCTTGTTCCGTATGTAGTTGTCTTTGATAGCCTCGGCTTTTCTCATGTACGGGAATTTTCGTATAACCCAAGAAGTCAACACCGGTGCAGGAGAAAGCTGTGTGTCCGTCACTGAGTTTGCTAATGTGAGGACAGCTGAGAATATGTCAGGGATATGACCTTCCGGGAAAGAAAGTGGCTCGTCAGCATCGCTGGGAAACACGGGTGTAAAGCCATCCACTGCTTTGATTCGCTGGATTGTATTCGTCTCCGATTCAGCTAGACCAAATGAAGATGCAAATATGGAGTCCAACACTGCGAAAGTAATGTCATGGTGAGCTGAAAAGGGACGGCCCTCGGCCATCCTGCACTTAATCTTCCACAGCTTGACTAGAGTGCTTGCTGCCATGTACACCTCGGGTGCACTGATCTCTGCGATAAAGGTAGGCGCCATCAAGTGATTAATCAGTTTGCGGTTGTTCTTGAACCGATCGTCCGTCGAAATGAATTGAATATGCTGCTCAGGCAAAATCCCGTTGATGAGTTCGCCAAAGAACTCGCTGCGATCAAACTCTTTGATTCTGCGAAGCAAGATGTCCTGACTTTCGAAAGGGTCTGTCACTACGACCCAGGGTAGTCCTCCGGGTTTGATGAAGGCCTGCACAATTGGGCTTTTGTGCCGGGTAGTAAGAGATGTGAGCCAGCACTGTGTCCCATCCGTAAGTTTAGGCCAAATGCAGAGGCTGATGACCGGGATGTGCCAGCAATGGCAGGTGAGGACTTACAAATACACGCTTCGTACGCATGACATATCCCATCATCTCCGGGATATCTCCAAACAATTTTGTGGCAGCATCCTTGTTGTAAGGAATATTTGCAAGCGGTTTCGGTATGATAGCTCGATAGGCTACAAACAGGGCTATGCTCACTATGCCCAGGGCAAGCACTATCCCGGAAGAAAGCATTGCAACCACAGTAGCCTTGTAATCCAGGCCAAGGGATCCACGAAGACGGAATGGCGCTGGAACAAAATGGAGGACCGAGTTACAACGACGTCAGCGGGGGACACGCGGATGGGGTCGCTCAAGAGGCAAAATGATAGAGCAAGTTGCTGCTAGCCTCAATCGTGGCCACGTTCTGGCTCTGAGCTTTGACAAAGATTGTGGGTTCTTTTGCACACTTCCACAACGTGATCTCTTGAGCCATTTGGAGAAGAAGCCCATGAGGCAACAATGAGGCACGACTGTCTATCCCACCGCTACTCCTTGGTAAGCCGTAAGCAACAGGAAATCTTTCTCACACGCATTGGCACGTGACTTGCAACGTAACATCAATACGTTGAAGCGACGTGATGAGTTCTTGAGCCCTTCGCTAGGCCAATCGGAACGAGGCTCTAGTTTTAGCAGAGCATGGGTTTGCTTACACAACAAATTCGTGGGTCAGCCCGACCATTACTAGGACTGTCAGGCACAGGATCTCTTCCTGCCAAGTTTTTCCAACTCGGAATGACGCTTTCAAAATCTTTCTTGACTGCTTTGTACGGTTTGTCTTGCTGTGCCTCTCCCCAAGTAGGTTTTATACTAAAAAGAGCACAAACTGACCCTACACTGCCTAACAGGGGCCTGTAAGCATCCACTTCGGATGTTGTCCCTAGCGTGCTTGGCGACGGTGAGCCCAATTGGACCCTCTTTTCCATCCTACAGGCGCAGTAGGAAGGATGAAGACAGACGACCATGATGTCAGCCTAGAAACCAAGCGCCATGACAAGCTCCTGGTTGCCACCGATGCTCCGTCCAAGATTGATCCTTCTATTTCAAGGCAACAGAGGTATGGTGATAAGTCAAGTCGGGGGTGAAGGAAAGAGAAGTTCTCTTAGCTTCCGCATATTGAACAGAAATCGGGTCGTCCTGTGGGGATCGGAATTATTCCTAAGCTAAGAATGGATTGTTGACAGGCCGAGGTTGGCCCCGATGTGCCGAGTTTTCCATGTCTGCAGGCACGGGAACGGAGAATAGTTATATCCAGCGTCCACCAGTTTTGGAAATAGAGTGTGGGCTCCCTGCTAGATGTAGTCAGCACCCTGACGATCCCTATATCGCCGACTTTGCTGGATCCGTTGTGTTGTCCACATCCTGCTGCTGATCCAACGAGAATTGCTGTAGATTGGTAGGCACCCACTCAATCTTGTGGGGCAATTCTAGGTATTTGTGACTTTGCAATGGGAGGAAGGCATCAGTTGGGGAAGCACCGTATGATCATCGGCTTACCAGTCACGTAGAGTTCGCATCTAGGGTTTGACCGTGTCAAGCTACTTCATTGTGAGTAGTGCGCAGTCACGGCACGCAACAAGCTGCAAAATCTAGATTCTCAGACGATTCGCCCCGTCAAGGTTTGAAGTATTTGCCCTTCCGTTGGAGTTATAAGGAATACCCTCCGGATTACCAAAGCCTGGGTGGCGCGGTGTTTCTAGCTAGAACTATCAACAGGAGATAGTACGACTAGGCATATGCATCCGCATCCCTAAAACCCACTCCAACCTACTCCATAAGATTTTATGCCATGAGAAATATATCTACAAGGCAGTCAGTACTATCCTGCTATTGTGTTGATTAGGGGCTTGGCATAGTTTCCGCCACCTCTCCAAACCCTTGCCCGCCACTCACCGCTGGGTCCGGATGCTGTTGCGTTGTGGTCCCCGGATTGAATCTATGCGGTGAGTTCCTTCAAAGGTACCTTCAACAGGCCAGTGCCAAAGTTTAAGGGTTGATGCTCCAGGTCCCTTTGAGATACCAGCACAGTATGCTAGGAAGTAGTGCGACAAGGGCCCATTTCTCGGATTTCCTCACTCGGACTATTAGTCAAGTTTCCCGTGTGGATCCCCGGGCCCTCTTGGTAGCATCCTTCCGAGGACGATCTCAAGGCTGAGTGTTGCATGACTCGGTCGGGAGCCGAACTGATGTCACTGGGGTCTTCTCGTAGATGATGTAGATCGCTGCTTTTGAGAGGCATCGCCGAGAAGAGACCCTGAAGACAGGATAGGGAAATGGACTATGCAGAGTTAAGGCTGTATGGCAGTAGGTACTCGTTCAGGAGGACCAGAGCAAGTATAAAAGGACGGGTGTTCTCCGTTCAACTTGGTCTTGTTCACTCACTCGCATCAAACACATCAAAAACATTCTTCTACAGGACAACATTTCCTCATCACAACCATCAACCACTTCTCAAGCCTCCAAGATGCAGTTCTCCGCTAGCACTCTCGCCCTCATTTGCCTCATTGCCACCCCTCTGGTCTCCGCCGGATGCTACAATGGCGGTGCTCCCTGGCCTAATGACCACGCCGGTACCATCGTGGCAATTGAGAATGCGGCTGGCATGATGGAAAGGTCGGGAAACCTTCCTCCCGGCGAGCACCCCTACGACCAGAAGGTCGGCGACAAGTGCATTCACTTCATCCTCGATAATATCTCCGGAAGCCCTAGGTCCATCTCCAAGTCCGAGGCCATTGATGGCTGGGCCAAGGAGTACCGAGGCTGCGCCAACGGAGGTGACACCTCGTACACTAACTGGCGATACGTGTAAGTCCTCACTCTTGCCCTGTAACAATCTTCACAACTAAGACATATACAGCATGGACCCCAATGAGTGCTAAACTGAAGGGATCACGGCATGGTCAACAACCACTAAGGGTTTTGGGGGGTATTTAGCTTGGGACTCGGTTAGGCTATGAGCTCATTGTAACATCAGTACAGAAAACTGGTACCATAGAAGGTATCTATTCTGGAAGTTTTACTAGAAAATATACGTATAACCCCTATTGGTCTTGTTGTGAATTTCCCGTGAGTTCAGTATTTTGGTGTTGAAATTTATTGCTCCCCAAGTTCCTGGACATATTCACTGCCAGCTCTAATTCAGAAAAGAGCTCAATCCAATCATATTTTCACTCTTCTTTCAATAATCACGTGTCCTGACACCGCTGGCGCAACAAACCACTGATTCCTCCTCTCTCCGCTTGCATCTGTGGAGTTATCAGTGGTGGAGCCACCTTTCAGGGTCTATGATCTTCTAGGCCAATCCGTAGATTGCTTGGTTATTCATAGTGGTAAGAAACTATCTGTAGAGCGCTCTTAGCTCGCGCGTTTCAAGCACTCTACTAAATTGAGGCCTTAGAGATTGCAGACGAAACAGCAGCCACAACACTTCCAACAAACGTGTAATCAATATCATTTTCACAACAGAATAACAATCACTGAGTTGGAACCCTTTTTCAGATATCTACCCTGGAACAAAGTTATGTAGAGCTAGGTGCAACTCCTGTAAGGTGAAACAACTTTCGTTCGTATTGAGTCCTAAGGTTGAGGATATCAGGGTGGATCGCCTAGCAATACGACGAAACTCATTAGAGACGGGCGTGGCTCTCATCAAACAGTTCCTAGTCATTTGGATGGCACAACCCTTTTTTGAGACCATGACCAAAAGCTCCTCCAAAGAACCAAACTAACTCGGAATTCGACGAAGTTCCGATTCTCCACCTCTGAGCTTGACTTGGCCTCATTTAATGAAGTTTTCTTACCTGCTGCAGATGGGATATGCAGCCACATCACAATGAGAAGGTCAAGGCAGATTGATAGAGTGAAAAATGGCGACCAAAGTCATGGGGAGCCTGGGACAAATCAACTCTACAACAACTGACTCAGAATCACAATTTCTGCCAGCTTCCCTAATCATCTATCATTGGTTGCCTGTGGAATGTTTCTGACGTAATAACTGACTCAAGCTCAGTGGCCATCAACGGCCCGTCTGTGCGGACGAAATTCTTCAACGCAGAAAAATTGAATTTTTTGTTCCTGTTTTTAAATTGTTTGCAACTAGCTGTAAGCAGGGTACGAGTACTTCATTTTACGTTCCTGGCTTTGTTCGGCTTAGCTTGGGTTGCTTTTTCCTTTTGACCTTCTTCAATGTCGATTATTATGCATGGCAATTTGTTGTTCCACTGGGCTTACATCGGTAGCGACTTTTTACCCGAGATCTGAGCCTACTCCAATTGGTCAGGATCGCCTACTAGAATAATCCACCAAGAACCTTCTACCTCTTAGTTATATAACAAGGCCCAAATTGGAGAGTCGAGAACGGGCCCGGGTGTCAGGCCGCCTGCACACTGAAAACTTTTCGTTTTCTTCCCCTTTCATGCCCAAAAGCTAAAGGTGACATATCTTGCACAACCACCTCATATTGAAACCTTACATACCTTAGTCCGTTTATACTACTTCAGTCATAATGCCTATCTCCAAGAAAGACAGAGTACGTCTCATCCATTCAATGCGCTCTCACCGGTGTCTCAGAACACGCCGCATCAGATCGTCACTAACATTTTATCCCTAACAGCGCAGCAGGGATCAGAAGAAGGCGGAAGCTGCCGGTACTAGGGTGCCAGTGAAGGCAAACGGTTTGCCTGTCAAGCCGCCGAAGCCTACTTCTATCGTAAGTAGTACCCCCGTTGCAGGATCAACAGAGAAGACTAATTGTATCCAAAATAGTGCCAGAACTGCCGGAAAGAAATCGTCAACACAAACAAGATCCAGTTGGAGGTCCATGCCAGCACGCACGATGAGAAGCTGTGGCCTAAGGAGAAATGCTGGCCGAATGACTTCTAACTGGTCGCAGAGATGTGATTGGGAATGAGTTGACGGGACAAAGATAGGAGTTTTTAATGATGAAATTACCATGCTGAAGCCTGGGTGTTACAGTACCTCTGATGAGCATTTTCAATTAGCAACTTCAATTTAACAGTTTACTAGCATCATCATTCAACGAGCAACTCCCACAGTATTAAGTCGCCCATCCCGTCTTTGCAAGGACCTCGTATGCAGATGGTGGTTAGGTAGAGATCAGGCACGCAAAACCTAACCCATGGACACACAACCTATGCATACGGACCTACATGACAGTGACAATCTCAATCAGTTGCATTTGGCCGTTGAGGGACATGACATGAGATTTCTAGCGAGTAAAACTGGAGGACGTTTCAACTGCATTTCATGCTTTAATTGCCTGAAGAAACTAATCAAGCGGTTTGACCAACTTGTGGTCTATCTATTACAAAAATGAGGTCTAGAAACAATAAATCTATTTCAAAGTAGTCTTATGTCCTTGAAAACCGTTAGGTACTGTACGCGCGACCAACAGTGAGACGACTTCCGTGGCCGACATCGCCGAGGAGCAGCTCTATCCCCTCGTGGTCCACAGTCCTGACAACTACTGGCGTCGTCATGGTGTTCCACTTGTCTTCTCCATCCGCAATGTGTCTTATGAGCTGATGATTCGACGGCTTCCGGGACGCAATCGCCAGAGCCAGCATTTCGCTGAGCCCGCCCCAGGCGCCGCTCGCCCAACCGTTCGACTTCAGGCGGAACCACAAGACGTAGGCGCAGAACGCAACCACGAGTCCGGCGTGCAAGAGAAGCAACACAACCCCGATGATGATGGCAGGGCTCTTAAAGCCGTACCCCCACCCCTTGCGCTCGGCCTTCCAGTTGATGGTGTACAGGCTCTCGACTTCCTCCTTGTTTCTCTGCAACAGCTCATCCGTCCCTCCAAGAGATTGGAGCCACAGCTGCTTGCACGCAAGTGTCCCATCACCGTTGTCATGGGTGACCACGCCAAAGTCCGTGTCGGACGCAACGCGCGAGATGCCATCTGCCATGGCAAGAGAAAGCGTTGATGCGACAGCTCTAGCAGCCTCCTTGTCGGCCTTCCCCCCCAAGGGCTGTGTGGTGAAGTTGCCCGTCTTGAACGTGGAAAACTCCCAGTTGTCGTTGTCGTCGGGGAAGACAAAACTGTGCAGCAACCAAATCATTGCAGTACCCTCCACCATGTTGCTTCCCAAGGCGCTGGTGACATTCACTACTGGGTTGTTCAGAAATTTAGCCCAGTCGGGAAGAATCTGCATATTTGCTTTGTCCAGGTTCTTGAGGCGATATTCTTTATCTTCCCAGAACGGGGATAGCTTTGAGAGGTCGACAAGGTCGTTTGGCAACAAGTTATCATCGGTAGGGTCGTAGAGAGTTTTCGACTTTGCCCAGCGAGCATCTATGATGCAAGGTATCAACAAGCTGTCCTGCACCCGATTCGTCGTGTTGCCATTCTTCGTCTCATGGCGCGTCATTGGGACCGTCACAAAGGCACCAAGAGACGGTTGCCCATCGGCTTCCAGAGCTGCAACATCAACCCAGTCGAATGTTAGCTGGTCGAGATTGTCCCTCTCAAAATCCCAGAGCTTGGCAGGAACCTCCCAATCTTTTCTGGTTCTGTAGGAGTCCTTGTGAGGTCCTGAGGAGTAAGCACTGAAGTTCCGCATTCTTCCCATCTGGAAGCTTGGCTTGCCGCCGCTTTTCCGGAGTTCGCTGTATGAATATTGATTGCATTGGACTTGGACAAGTGGCGCATATACTTCTACGTCCGGGGTGAACCTTGGCCGTTTGGATCTGTTAATGTTGAGATCTGTCTCATCGGAGTCCAAATAGTTCCAGTAGGACCCGACCAGTTCCACCACAGCTGAATGCAGCGTTGTTGCAAGCGCCAAGTGTTCGTCCTCTGTTGAGTACTGCAGGGACGAGATCAATTCACGGGCTGTCTCTGGGCCGGGGTGTTTTAATTCAGTAAGTGGCTTTGCACTGCTTACGGACCATGCTTCCACAAGATTCTTGACCTCGCGGAAGCCGCTGTCTGGGCAGTTTGGTTCTGTGTAAACTGCGCAACGTCCATCCGGAACCAGGTCCGGTGCGACAAAATCTGGATAGACGAAATCAACAGAGACGTTGATATACGATGTCAACGCCTCCCCATTGTACGGATCCGGAACCGGCCACCACTCGAGAACGGGGCTGAGAACAATGGCAGTGAAGGGACCGATCATATTGGCGTAGACAACTAAACTGGCCAATCCGGTAGCCATGAGAAAATTCCTCCAATTGCCCGGTTTGATGAGAGGAGCCCAAAGCTCTCGCGAAAAGAAGTAGGTGGGGGAACCGACTTGATAGGCACCGGACATCAGGCCCCAGGCCACACCATCCCCAACGAGCATTCGTCGCAGGGCATGCAGGACCATTGCCGAGAGTGATAGCACGACGATGATCTCGTATAGCTTTGCTGCAAATTGGATCATGTCTTGTATACGAGTTCCCCTGAGGAGTGACCAGAGGAAGCGATTGTCCCAGTCTGCCTCATCTGTCCAGTACGTGCTGTTGAAGGACAGCTGGACGGCAGCACCTGTGCAGCCCAGGGCAATCACGTGGATCAGCCATGAGAAGGACAGCAGGCTTCTGAAGAGACTTTTGTCAAGGAGAGGAGACTGTCCCCGTTGCTTCGGCGATGAGTTTTGTGGTAATAGCTTCTCCTGATCAGAATCGTGCCCTATTTGCCGCGGAGTTTCGAGTGGCGTCTGGGACTGGGAATCTAATCCGTCGCCGACGTCCACGGATACTCGAAAAGTCTTCAACTCGTGCGCCATGGTGAATGACTGCTGATGAAAACAAAGGAAACAAGATTCAAAGCCGCACAAGGCATTGGTCGCAAGGAATATTCGAAGCGAGTTGCCACGCCTTATCAGAGAACCAGGCTCCCGGTAATAGTTTATGGGACCATAATTTCGCTATTTTTGATCAATTTAGAGGATCCCTAGTGCCAGTTAGAGGCGGATGCTAGGGCGTTGTAAGCACGAATAGGCTCCCATCCAGTGGTTTAGAGGAGCTTGATCCCTGCCACTCGTAAGAAATTAGTACCGATTTCGGTCTCGCTTCCTCGCATTGCTTACAGCCCTTTCTAGGATTCTGGCCGACTCTGGAAGGGCCTGTGGCGGTCGCAGATCATGCCCGGCACTTGGGCGTGATAGGCTGGATGCGCTCCGTTTCTCTTTCAAGCATTCGCCGAGCGCTTCTTGAATCACGCATTTTGAGGCTGACAGTACATCGTAGCAAAAATTTATTCTCCGCGGATCCGGCGGTCGCAATCAGGCTGAAGCTTGGGTCGCTATTCGTAAGCTCGAATCTCTTTGAAGTAGGCATCGATGTGCACGACATGCGCAAACCACAAGCGATAGGTCACCTTTGGCCACAACCTGCGAATAGTGGTTGATTGCCGTGAAAATCCTTGGAATAGGTGAAACCCGGACTTCGTCGCCCAGGGAGTGCAAACCGCCATGAGTAAAAGTGTACCAGCATAGATATTCAATCTACACAATGACAAACTCTTTGCTCTCCGCTCGTGCCAGAATCTCATGAGCCGGGACCCTATGTACCTTGCCATCCGTACGGACAATTGACAGAACCGTTGTTGTGCCCTTCCGCTGCATCTTCTCTGGTGCGCTCGGGTGGGAGGCCAGAAGGAGAAAATGGATCCTGTCCGCTTCCGACCGAAGTGCCAGAAGTGTCATCTGTGAACCAAGCGCCTCGCGAGCATCCTGTATCGTGTCGCAAGACACCTCCAATGGCCACATGGATGGCGGGAGATTGGCCACCTCGAGGCGTAAGCAATGAGTACCGAATGTTGACCCTATCAACTCGCTCCGGTCCTTCTCTACCACCAAGGCAGTGAAGTATCGGCCCTCTATGCGCAGTTCTCCTCCGCCAACCCTTCCGAAGGGATCTTGGCTTGAAAGCGTCGTGGAAACATCTAAGACACGCGCCAAAGCATCCTTCTCATCTGTGCCCCATTCTAGTGGGGAAGTGGAAGGATGTATGATCGGGGCCATGACTGACGCCCAAGACCACGACGGAGCTTGGAAGGACGCCGGCCTCCTGGCTTGGAGTTGTAAACCCGTAGACCATAAAAGATCCCCCAGGAAATGACTCCTTCTCAAGCCAGCGAGGTATTGATGAGGAACCAACAAGGTGCTCGCGATACCGGAGAAAGCTGGCAGTCGGTCATCATCCTTGGTGATATCGAGTCGCGTATAGCTTCTCACCAAACGGTACCAGTGCTTCTCCTTCACGAGCTCCTGAAATAGTATCCTATCGGGCGTGTCAGGGCCGAGTCTGTCGCCATGTTTTAACTTGTTCGTCTCAAAGTCTCTGTGGTTTGGAGCGTAGCCACATTCGCAGTTTGTTTTCTCCTGGCATTCCCAGACCAGCTCATCGGACGCGAAGTGGAGTATTCGTGGCGATAAAAGTCGTTCTTGAAATACCCAGGCTCGCGTCATGAGAGGCAAGGCTGTCTCGTCCATTTCTTCACGATCCTGGTCTACTCCGCGAAAACAGTCATGCTTCCTGCGCGCCATGCAGCAGACCGTCGCGAATTCTGTGGGATTCAGAGGATCAATGATTCTGCTGGAGTAGGTGTCGGTAGTACGAGGTTTGAACAAGCCTTCGGAGCCATCCCTGGCAGAGGTCGCGGCAAGGGTTAGATATGAGTTGCTGTAGATCGCGGCCATCATGGAGGACTCCTTTGCCCAGTCATCGGCGTCATCCTGCACGATGCAGAGAGAATCTATCCACAAATATCGGATACCGAGGCGAGCCGTGAGGAATATCGCGTCCTGAAAAGTCTTTGGGAGTGCCTGGATGTCGATGCCGTCAAGATGTGCGTCAAAATTGCTCTTCCGTGTCGTCAAGATGGGAAGTTTTCCCCAGCAGTGTGATAGTGTCATGTAGGTATCATGTGTTCCCTGAGATTCATGTAGCTTGCACCTCCCATTGGTGACCCGCACATCTATCACGCGTGAAGGAAGTCGCGGGACTTGGCGTTGACATTTCGAGTGAGATTGCTGACACTGTGTATCCCAGGCAAGAATCTGGTCCAATGTATGCTGGCCGGTTGGGACTGCTTCGATATCACGAGCGATAGGCAGGTAACCGAAGAATTTCCCAACAAGCTTGGTCACCAACTCCGCATCTCGGGCTGACCTCACATAGTACGTGAGACCTAGTGGCTGGTCATCCTCATCGGCGCCAGCGACTTGTACAAGGGGCGCACCATTGTCGAAGTGACCTAGAATGAGTCTGACTCTACCACGCGGCCCTTTTGGGTAGAAGAAATGAGTGAGACTCTGACTTAGGACCCAGCAACTCAGACAATCGGGTTCTGCATTGTCCATGAAGAACCGCTGAGACTGCTGCCCAGCATGGCAAGCGGGACAGTATTCATCCATCTTCACGATACTGCCGACTTGAGACGGCCTTAGCACAAAGAGCGCAACAGTACTTTTAGAATCTGCCCCGCGTGGGTTGTTCACCCACACAACAGCCAAAGGCACGGGTCCAAGTACCTTTTAGCAACTTGAAACTGGAGAAGAAGCCAGATTGGTGGTGGCTAGACACTGGAGTGGGGTAGAGTGGATTACAGTGTCGCTTACTCTGTATCCTTGGCAACGATAAAATTCAAGCTGCAGTGTGTTGTGCATGCCTCCTTAATCATGATGAAATCTCCTTAACCTTGGCTCTATCTCATTCTTTCTCGCACAATACCGCAACCTTGGACTGCTCGCGCCTGGGGAAACGCCAAGACCTGGTGTTGAAAGACCGAAGCTATCCAGTTCATTCACCTACCCTATACATACAACCGGCGATATTCATAGTGAAGGGAAACCTGTGCGTCTCCGAAAGTCCTACGCCATGCATGCATGCATCCGAAATCTGGCCATGATCATCGTGCAATTTAACCTCCAAGCAATGCACCCGATCTTGGGTTTACATGCAACTTGAGTCCACACTAAACTTATGTGGAGATGCAAATGTTCTCCTGCCTTGGTCGTCAACCTTGTGTCCCTATATCAAGCTGGAAACTGCGGTTCGACCCTGTCGAATATCGGGTTTGGGAGGCATGTTAGACGAAATATTGAAGTTGTTATTCAGCGTTAGATCGCATGTTGCGAAATACACATCTACTAATTGAATATGTTAAAATTCCTTCAGGATTCTCGCATGTCCAGACACATACCCGGCTGGCCCCGCTGGTAGGCGCTGGGAATTTTGACTGCCGGAGTCGGAGTCCCCGTAACACCGGAATTAAGGATCTCAACATGTGCGCAATTGTAATAGTACTGGGCGTCGTGGACATTAGGGAATATGTGCTCAAATCGGAGCAAGTAATGCCTGGCAGGGGCGGTTGATGGAATCGTGAAGTTGGCCTGGAGATGTCTGTTAGCTTACTTTGAACTCGAAACACGTAAAGCTGCTTTCTTACGCTGTCTAGCACGTACGTGCCCCAAAGCGACTTAAACACATCCTTCCGAGGCTTCCAGTGAGGGTCCGACTCCTAGTCCCGTGACTGTGCCGTAGGGTGCACCAAATCCATATCTTGACCCAGTCACCGTCTCCAGTGTATGACTTCAGGTCGCCGCCTGGGGCTTTGGACAGCCAAACAGACGCGAAGCCTGGATGATACATGAAATGGAGATCGTTGATGGGAGCCTATGTTATGTTAGCGAGTATGAAATTATACCATCCGCGCTGGACTGACGGCAAGGCCAACTTTATATCCGGCTCTGATTTGAGCAGTCCTGACTTCGAACCAAGAAGTGGAAGATTCCGGCCGCAGCGAATGTCGGGCGAGTCGGGATTGGTATTTGGTGCGGTAAGTGCCAATCCCGGGCCATTTGACATCGCCGGATTTGGAGAGATTGGACTGTCAGCAGTAAACATCAATCCGCGATGACCAAGTTGAGATCGCTTACCGAATGTATTCCCACGTGTTGGTCCACTTACCATCAATAATGAGACGGCCAAAGAAGCTTATAATCAAAACGTAAGACTATAGTCCCGGCCGAGAACATCTGTTGAGTTCTCGTTTGTTTCCAGTACGGCAGCATTTCATGACCTCGATCATTGGCTGGAGACCCGTGCACCCAATTTTTTGGGACATTCCAGCCTTATCACTGTACCATATCTTAGGCCTCTCTTTATTCTCTATTCGACCCAGCCCGAACGGGTTGTAGGGCTTGCATGACACCATCAACCTAATCTATACAGTCTTGATTTTGATCTGGAGACGCTCCGCCCTGAATCAAAGTAATTGAGCCAAGGCTGGAGCTTGATCAGAGGTGGTTAGCAAAGGTGCTGAAGCTGCATTCATTTAGTAGCACGATAATTTCACCATCTTGACTTGTGGCACCAAACTGCTTTCGCCGATGGCCATCTCGATCGAAAGCATCGTCGCCCTCGTGGCGCTCTTCGCAGCTCTGCCCACCACAGCCCTTGCCATTTACCAATGGAGGTGGCGCAGCGGGAGAGTAGCACGGATAAGGCATATTTCGCGTGGACAGAATGGTCAGCCACTTCCCCTCAAACTGCAGACGTCTAGCTTACTGACCAGTAACAGGCAGGACTGCCTGGAGCTTCCAAGAAGCCACTGCTGCGGCCATTCCAATGACGGTGACAATGCAGTTCGGGGCACATATTTCCGTTACCCCTGCTCGACCCACAGGACGATGCGATTGGTCATATGATCCGCCACGAGAGGCAGACGCTTTGGTGGAAGAACCGGCGATTGTCTAGTTAAAAGCATCTTGACACCACTCTCCGACTACTTCCATGGCATCCTGCTGCAAACGATCCATTTTAATTTTGTTGTCTTCCTCTCTGTTTTGGTCCAAGCTCGACTCTCCATTAGGAGGGGAGAACGTATTGCTCATGCCCCAAGCTGCCCAAGTTACGTTACGTAGGAAGTCAGAAGGGTGGCAGACCAGGGATAGCCAATTAGAACCAGAAACGTCTAGATACATCAATCTACTAGTAAAGTGGCCAATGATTGAGTATCAGCATTTCCCCCCATACAAAGAATTACATCGTAGGTAAGATAACTGTTTCTTTTCTATTGAGCTGCCGGAGGAATTCAAAAACTACAATACCAAACCATCAGTTCTCCTCCAGGGATCTAAAGCTGGAGAGTTAGCCCGAGGACCCTCTAATAGAGGACGTAAAGCAGGGAAGATGGCTATCCCGATACGATGAGATGATTCTTGAGATCGATAAGACCAACTCGCTTCATTATTTCCTAACCATCGGCTTCTTCTTCTGTATCATATTGGCGGGTTTCTCGTATCGATGTCCAGCCAGCGCCATGCTCAATTGCTGCATTATCCTTACGCTCTACTCCAACATATGGGACCAGGTATTTGACGAAATTGACCACGCCTGGGCAGAGGCTGAGCTAAGGAGTCGGTCAGGCCTTTCCGTTGCCCCTGACATGCCGAGGTTTTGTTATCTGAAGCTCTTCATGGCTTGCACAATCATCCCTTTCGATTCCAGGAGATTGGTGGTTGCCCAAGATACTGACTGTTGGCAAAGTCCGAAGTGATGCATCTCTTCCCCATAATACGATCATTGCGCGCAAAGTAGCGCGCCCCCAAAGGCTGCAGGTTGGCAACGAGAACCATCTTCTACCCTCGAGGTGCTATCGTCATCATCAACAACACGACCATCAACCATGATTCGACATTCTGGCTCCGCGCCGATGTCATCGAACCCAGAGATGGCTGTTAAGCAATCCGTGGCTTTGATCTACAGAAACCTCTGTTGAAGTTTGAGGAAGCAGACATAAGTGGAAGCGATGTTCCATTACCAAGACATGGACGGGGCGTGTTTATGAGATTTGGCGAGGGGCCACGGGCCTGTTTTGGCAGAAACATGCAAAGGCGGAATTTGTGGCCTTTTACGGCCGGCTTCTCGGAAGATATAGATTAAGGCTTGCCGACACGGTGGATCTAAAGAGTGAAGAACACTATCCGGCTACGCAGTGGTGGATCTCCGGTGACGCTGACCAGAGGATGTGCGAATTGATATGTTAAAGGGCAACGTGAATATCGCATAGTGTGGAGTCGTGTGAGTAAGAAGCACCACGACTGCCTAGCAGAAGGGACGGGACGGGACAGAAGACGTATTAATTCTGATTGACCATCATGGTAGCTAGCCCTATGCCTGCTGAATTGACTGAATGCCGGCAGTCTTGCAGTCATTGGAACACTCATTTAGCTGTCGTATGTCGCAAATTGCTCTTCCATCCAATATCAAGCTTCTTCCTCAAGTCCAGATGCTCATTCACTTCTGTTTTGGCCCCCGAGAGAGGGACTGAAAATGAATGGATAAGGTGCCGGCAGTCGGCTTATGGGGGCTGGCGGCAGAAGCGGACGGCTTGTTCGGGAGAGAGACGTACAATTAGCCCCAAATCATACCTTCACTCTGCTTCTGTTAAGCCTTCTGATCTTTAAAGGTTGCCATTCCTTGTCTTCGGTACAACTGAGTTTCCTGGCGGACCATGACATGGCAAGTGTACAGTACAGCACTTGGCGCATTCACTGTTACCATGCGATTCTCTTTCATGGGGCGGGTGCATGCATACCGGTATCATGCCCAATGCTAGTAGGCATCCCTGCATCATCACGTGGTTACACTGGCTGGTGCTGGAGCTTGTGCGCGTTTGTATTGTCTTAGGCCCCCATGCACGGCCATCCTTGGTCTTTGTTACATCTCATTGCATTTCATGTTTGTTTTCTCAACCTTCCTCACTTTCCACAATTTCAATCTATTCGAGCAGTTATCATCATGACTAGTGAGGTGACGGCCAAGCTCGCCGTCCTTATTGACGCAGACAATGCGCAGCCTAAAATGGCCAGCGTCCTGCTCGCCGAGATCGCCAAGTACGGTACGGCCTTTGTAAAGCGAGCTTATGGCGACTGGACCAGCTTGAACATGAATGGGTGGAAGGAACAGCTTCTGGCAAACTCGATTCAGCCGATCCAGCAGTTCGCCTACACACACGGCAAGAATTCGACCGACGCTGCCATGGTCATCGACGCCATGGACCTGCTCTACACCAACCGCTTTGACGGCTTTTGTATCGTCTCCAGTGACAGCGACTTTACCCGGCTAGCCTCGCGCATCCGTGAGTCAGGGTTAGTTGTCTACGGCTTCGGTGAGCGCAAGACGCCCATGGCATTGGTCACAGCCTGCGACAAGTTCATCTACATGGAGAACCTTCGGCCCAAACCTATAAACGCCAGTCCTCCCACACCAACCCCGACTGGCAGCAAGCGGCCTCACGAAGCAATCTCGAAGGGAGAGACAGGGGAGCCAAGCCGCACGCACGGTCCCGTCCACGAAGCAACCCCGAGACCGGACACGATGGACCCCATGCGTGTACGGAGCTTCATCCACGACGCCATTGCCGCAGTTTCAGACGAAGATGGCTGGGCCTCGCTCGCACCTCTTGGGGCTCTTATCATGAAGTGGCGCCCGGACTTCGATCCCCGCAGCTTCGGTTTCGACAAGCTCAGCAACTTGCTCCGGGCGGATCCATCGCTGGAGGTGATACAGCGGGTTCCTGGCGAAGGAAAGCCGCCTGTTATCTACGCCCGCATTCAAAGGAGGAGCCCCCATTTCGGCGTAGACCTGAAATAAAAGGGGATATCGCTTATAGTATGAGAAAGGTACAAGGCACTAGCACTTATAATATGACAAAAGTACAAGGCATTATTCTTTCCAATTTAATCAAAATGTATGTTTTCATCGCTTAAAATGTGATAAAACTTCAAAGTCTTATCCACGATGGGTAGAATTTAATTTAAGTACTGTAAACCTCTTTTCTTAGAAAATCACCAATGACTAACTGGACAGCTGCTTATGCATGGTGTCAATTTTACCGTCCGTAAAGCTCTCGTCTAACATCTCAGCGCTCCCACAATCGTTCCCGCTTAATGGGGGTTTCACGCAAGTCACAAAAGGTTATGTGTGGCATACATTCAGAAAGAGAGTTCCCTCGCTTGTGCTCGTAATTTGATGCATGGTAACAGAAATACATAGTGATCAAGGTTTGTAATCCCGTTCACAAGCTACCATGTCGTTCCAGTAAGTCGCTCATTCGCTATGGCCGAGAATGTGCTATTTATGTCAACGTGATTGTTTGCACCTTTCCTGAGTCCCATATGGCTCTCCCATCAGGAAGGTGGCCCAGCCGGACACTATATGCTCCTACTCGTGTCCAGACATCGCCATCGGGGCCCTCCATGCGTCTGATAACAAGCCCTGCTTCCTCCATAACTCGATCGTCAGCGACAAACCGCAAAGCCCATGTTTCCCATCCCTGTTCCGGGCGTGTATCTGGATCCCAACTGCCATGCCATGAGTCTGGCCCGTCGCCGCGTGAGTTACAGAACCTACAGCCGTAACTCCGTGTTCCATCGCCGTAGTGGCGGACATTCCATGTGAGCCGGACCATGCGCCCTCTGATAAAGACTTTTGAGTCATCTTGCGGATGGGTCTGCAAGGAGACAGCAGCATCCATCCGGAAATACTTGGCCATGTTGTACCACATCTTGTGAACAGGCTCGCCGACGCTAAGCCAAGACCACGATGGACACTGACCTTCCAGCCGTTGGCTTCTCTGCGGGTGACTCACCTTCCATAGCAACTCCATCGGTAGATTGATCTCCCACAAGCCATGGACGAGTCGAGAGTTGGAATCTCCTTCGAGTATGGATGCAAGGCCTGAAATCGCAGGCCATCTATCTGTGGGGACGGTCAAGTTGCATGATGTATAGTCTGAAATGATATTCCACCAGTCCATCGCCCACGCGTAATAATCTTCACCCCTTATGCTGTCTAGCAACCCGTGGAAGCGTGCTTTGAGGTTCTTGTTTAACGTCGACGAGGAGAGCGCCTGTTCCTTCTCTGATCCATCTGCCACTGTACAGCCCCAGTATATCATCTGCGACCCAAAGTACAATGTGCGCGGTGACAAGGCGCTCTCTTGGACGACCCATCCCCTGGTCAGCAACCTTTCTTTGTTGCTGAGTTGGGGTGAATTTGGGTGTGGGTTCCGCCAATTTTCTGCAAAGACACCTGTTCGAGTGGTTGAGTCTGCAAATAGCTGGCATGGGGTGAAGGAGAGCGCATTGCGGTCCACGAAACAGCCGCCGTGGGGGTCCATTGCGCCTAGAGCAGCAATTGTGCAGAGGGAATAGCGGTACACGTTGCCCATTTCCGCAGCCTCACGCTTCCAATCATCTGTAGAGTTTTGAATGATACAGAGGGAGTCGATCCATATATATTCGTAACCCAGGAACAGTGTGATGGCAGCGGCATCCTTGAAATTCTGCGGGAGGCTCTGAAGTGGAATATCACCTTGAAAGGATGACAGTGAATCCTCAGTCAGCTTCACTATGTCTGCTCCGCCCCAGCAATGACTCAACGTCAAATATTTCGTGCCTGGTGGCAAATCTTTTCCAAGGCACAACTTCACTGAGAAGACGCTGGTTCTGAAGCCTACGACCTTCACTAAGCGAGTAGGGAGGCTCCAGTTGCCTGTAGGATGCGAGCGGCTGTGACAAGCATCGTGGGACGCCAGACAGCCCTCCAGCCACTGTTTTGCGAGGGCCAGCACTTCGTGGTGATCTGTCCGCATGGACGTGAGCGTTCCCTCATTCCAAGCCTTTGGCTTGCCATCCATAAGATAGGTGGCACCTGAATGTCTAACGCCACGAATTTGGACTTTGAGAACGCCGGGTCCTTCAAGGTGGGCATCGGCGCGGATGACCTTCATTATGTACGTCCTGTCGTTGGACGAGGCATGGCTGATTTCCGGAAATTCAGGGTCGTACGCACTTAAAAGGGCACAGAGGTGGCAATTCTGGGATGATCTCTTGAGTGCGCCAAGAGTCGCATGGTGCTCAAACGCCTCAAACTTGGGGCCGTCAAGGTGCGGCGGCGTGGAATCTGCAGTAGAAACATCGACAGGATCGGCGGCGTCGTCGTCCGTGGCAAAGTCCAGCCAGTTGATTTTGGGTGCCTGGTGGATTATCCTCGAGTCCCGAGCCATTCTGGTACAGTACTGGCAGAGCACATTGTTGCGGACTCGAGTTGAGAGTGCACTAGATTGAGAGGGAAAGTTAACGCTGAAAGTGAACTGCGGTGAGTCCATTGTTGATGCGAGTCTTAGGCGACGGAACGCAATCTCAGCGACAAACTGGTGATGACACAGAGTGCGAGTGTTATGGACAGCTTCCGTCGAGTGAAGTGGTTCGTTTAGCGCCGTGGCGTCTGCGCATCGGAATCAATCCACGCACTTCAGCTTGTACACTGCAAAGAAAAGACCTGCCACAGACGAAGTAATCCCTGTAGGCCAGCCTTGTGTGGGGCAGAAAGGGACCGAAAATAGGATGGTGATGCCCGTCGCATGGACATCTATGCTACATGGGATGTTATAAATGCCGTGGGTGTACAGACTTTGATGATTTTCGTGAATCCGTATTTAGTAAACTATCTTTAATCGTCGGATATCTACTGTGACTTAACAACTTATATTTGTCCTCTCGTCGCCGGTCTTCTCCTGAGGCGTGACTGCACACTCCATCTCACCTCACGATCATTCCAACCCTACAGGAGCTGCAGAGTCCTCGAGTAAAGGGCTCACTACGGCCCCATGCACTTACGAATAGTAGCAAGTGCTACAACACCGGCTCGGATATCATAAAACTCATGGGCCGCGGGGAATAAGTCTGATTCTTTCTGTGTTATAGGGGCACAGTCGATGCTGCTGAGCACAGCGTTGATGCCCTCCTCTCCATAACTTACAAGTGGGCTAGGAGGCACACATCATGTCAATTCCCACCACATCGAAGTGGTCCCTTCCTTGCGATCTTTGGTCCATCGTGAGCTGGGCACCCAGGCGATGTTGCTGCCGGGTAAGATATGCGCAAGGGTGTGACTTGGGACTAAAATGTAAAAACCCTGCGCGAATACGCGGTAAAAAACGAAAGTGTTTCAATTCCTGCTTTGGTTAGTGCATTTTACCTCCGGCTCAACCGCGGCTCAGCCTCGCTCAGGCCAAACCAGTCACAACTCAGGTCCGGAGGTCACTTGGCTTAGCTTATGTTAAACTAATCCTTTGCCCCAGACAGCACATGTAGAGGCTGGTACATGGGGGTGATGACCCAGTTTGTCTCGCATTCGAAAGGCTGCCGCACGTAGAGCACTAGTTCAACATCATGCCCATATTTGATCTGTTCAACTGATTCTATATTCCGACTTTTCTTCAAAACCCCTGATTTCGATACCAATTTTTGCACCTTTTTGCGGCGCATTCTAAGCTAGCTTTTCATTCTCCCCTTGACAATGATAGGATGCAGTACATGACTATTCCCACAATGCTTTAGGCAGCAGGCATGAAAGTTGACCTATCAAAAACCATAAATTTAGCGTTAAATGGATACCCCTTGTACTGACAGAAATGCCTATTGCCGCCCAATCCACTAGCTGTTCCCTTAGGCTGCAACACTTGCCTGATTGTTCTCGCTCGAGAAGGAAATCCGTCCGTTCTTCATCTTGACTAGCAGTCGCCAGCTCCTGGTGATGATTCATATATTGACAGCAACAAACCATATTGAACTTTATCATATCGTTAAGATGGATAAGAGAGGCTCGCGATATCATTTTGATGCTGACGCAAATTTACCTCGTCCTCCAAAGCGGCAAAGGGCTTTCTACCCGAGATATGCGTTTGGTGATTCGCGAACTAATTCGACAACCTCGCGGCTTGACCGCTACGACATAGCCTGGATCTGCGCATTGCATATCGAAATGGCAGCAGCGAAGGCCGTACTAGACGAAGTCTACGAAGGTCTACTGACGCATGAAGACGATATCAACACGTACATGCTAGGGAGGATCAGACACCACAACATCGTCATTGCATGTTTACCAGCAGATCAGTATGGAACGAACAGTGCAGCGAATGTCGTCACGGATATGAAACGAACCTTCCCATCGATCCGCATCGCCTTAATGGTAGGAATTGGCGGTGGTGTACCAAGCAAGGATGATGTGCGGTTAGGGGACGTGGTTGTTGGAGTCAGAATCATGCAGCATGATCTCGGAAAAATAGTGGGAGACGGTCAATTTCAGATAAAAGCAGTTCCCAGGGTTCTTCGGCCCTCACTTGGTACCGTCTTGTCAGCACTCAGGTCAAAACACGCGCTAGAGCCTAGCCGTATCCCATCCATTCTCCAAGAGAAGTTCGGAGACCCTACGTATTGTCGTCCGGGCTCACCAGATCGTCTCTTTCAAGCAACCTATGAACATGAAACCTTGGCCAGTGGATGCGAAGAATGCGATCAGACAAAGCTTGTGCTTCGCAGCAAGCGAAACTCCAACGATATAAGGGTTCATTATGGCGCTATTGCCTCAGGTAACCAGGTTATGCGGAGTGGTATAGCCAGAGACAAAATGGCGCGACAACTGGATGTCATATGTTTTGAAATGGAGACTGCCGGCATTGTAGATGTTCTGCCGTGTTTGCCGATTCGTGGAATATGCGATTACTCAGATTCTCATAAAAACAAGGAATGGCAGAGATATGCTTCTGCAACTGCGGCTGCATATGCAAGAGAATTTCTTGAGGCACTGCCTTCAGCTGAAACGAATACAGAAGTTGTTGATTTGTCTTCTGGACAAGGCAAGTAACAGATACAAGTAGCACGTGAAACAATATAACAGGAGACGCTGATCACTGATTTCCAGATCAAAATTCATTCACTGAAAAGAAACAGCAGCTGCTTGAGTCCCTCCGTTTCGACCAAATGAACTCCCGTGAATTGGACATCCGAGAAGCTGACGCTGAAACTTGTCAATGGTTTTTGAGTTGTCCTTCCTACAAGATGTGGCTTGATCCTGAAAAGTGGGCGGAACACCACGGCTTCTTGTGGATCCGAGGTAAACCGGGAGCTGGCAAGTCAACAATAATGAAGTACATATATTTGAGTACTAAAGACAAGGAACGTACAGGGCATGAACTAACTGCTTCTTTCTTTTTCCATGCTCGAGGAGAAGATTTACATAAATCTATCTTAGGGATGTACCGATCTTTACTACTCCAACTCTTCGAAGGGTTCCCTGATACTCAAATGGTCTTGGATAATACAGCACTCAGTTACCAGATGCAGAATCCTTGGTTGTCTTTGAACCTCCTCAAAGAAACCTTTACAGCTGCAATTCTTTCTCTTGGGCGCCGTTGTTTTACCTGTTTCGTCGATGCTCTAGATGAGTGTGATGAACAGCAAGTTATGGATATGGTCGAATACTTCGAAGAGCTAGCAGAGAAATCCACGAAGAATGCAGTCCAACTGCGAGTTTGTCTCTCAAGTCGGCATTACCCCTACATTGATATACAACGAGGAATCAGATTCAACTTGGATCATCAACCGGACCATCTCAAAGATATAGAGTGCTATATTAGCGGTCGCCTTCGAATTGCAAATCCTACGTTACACAATGAATTACGGCTACAAATTCTCGATAAATCTGCAGGAGTTTTTCTGTGGACTGTTCTTGTGGTTGAGATACTCAATAGAGAATATCGACGTGGTCGGCCAACTCTCAAAAAGAAACTTGAAGATATACCAGCTAGTTTAAGCGAGCTCTTCCAGGATATCTTGAAGCGAGATCAGGAAGATATAGAAGATTTCCGATTATGCATCCTTTGGATTCTTCTGGCAAAGTGGCCTTTACAACTCAGAGAGTTCTATCATGCTATGTGGTCTGGGTTATCCCTCAGAGATTTAGCGGATCACGAACTTCCAGACGCAAGTACTCTATATGCCGACGACAGCATTACAAAGTTTCTTATCAGTTCTTCTAAAGGGCTTGCCGAAATTACTAAATCCGACCCCCCAACGGTGCAGTTCATACACGAATCTGTTCGAGATTTCCTTATCAAAGATAACGGTCTGTATGAAATATGGCCTGACCTTGGATTTCAATGGGAAAGCGCTGGCCACGATATACTCAAACAATGTTGCTTCTTTTATGGGCGTTACGTGTTGACGCGTGAGCCGATACCAAGTATAAGGCCAAGGGCTGCTGAGTCCATCGACCAGAGCGCGGCTCCCAAGAAGTACGTTTTTTTACTATATGCCAGCCAACAGGTGTTGTATCATGCCAATCTTGCAGCAAATACTATCTCGCAACATAGTTTCCTCTCAAGATTTCCTATTTCAAGCTGGTTCGGTCTCATCAATTTGGTCAAGGACTATAGGTTTGATGCACAGAATCTAGATGCAGGCTTTCTCTACTTTCTCGCAGAAAACGGTTTCTCAGCGCTCATTCGCGCAAGTGGCCACAAGGATCCATTTGCTCGTGTTGGAAGGAGATACCAATATCCATTGTTTGCCGCTCTGGCTAATGGCCAACGGGGTGCTGTTATTGCGCTTCTAGACATGTTGTCCACCAGCAATACTGGAGCTGGCCTCACAAACAGGCAAGAGTTTAAAGAGTACAGAAATCGGTCCCCAATAACTTGGGCTGCACAGAATGGTCGCCTTTGCATGGTCAAGCTGCTGTCGCAAACCCAAGCTATTGACAAGGCGGATAGTGGGGGCCAAACATCACTCTCGCGAGCCTCAGAGAACGGCCACGAGGTGATAGTTAGATTTCTTATTCAAAAGGGAGCAGATATCCATGCGAGAGACGAAAGTGGACAGACATCACTCTCGCGAGCCTCGGAGAATGGTCACGAAGTAATAGTCAGGTTTCTTATTGAAAAGGGAGCAGATATTCATGCCAGAGACGAAAGTGGACAGACATCACTCTTACGAGCCCTAAAGAATAAGCATGATACTATAGCGGGACTGCTTATCGACAGGGGAGCAAACATTAACGCCTTTCACAACACTAACTACTCTGCGAGCTTAAAAGCCTTTCTTTTGCGCGCTTCGAAAAATGGCTGGCCGATAATGGTAAAATTCTTCGTCAATAAAGGGACAGATATCAACGCCAGTGACGCCAATGGAGCCACTCCACTTCTCCTAGCCCTAAAGCACGGCCATGAGACTATTGCAAAGGGCCTGCTAGATGCAGGCGCAGATATCAACGCCAGTGACGCCAATGGAGCAACTCCACTTCTCCTAGCCCTAAAGCACGGCCATGAGACTATTGCAAAGGGCCTGCTAGATGCAGGCGCAGATATCAACGCCAGTGACGCCAATGGAACAACTCCACTTCTTTCAGCATTAGAAAACGGCTATGATGGCCTAGCAAGAGAACTAATGAATGCAGGCGTTGACATTAGTGCTTATGACATCAATGAATGGACTCCACTCTTATGGGCATTAGTAAATAACTGCCAAACGACAGCTAGATCACTTATCGTCAATGGTGCAAATATTAATATGAGAGGATTGGGCGGGAGGACGCCACTCTTTTGGGCCGCAGGGTATGGCTATGAAGAGTTAACGAAACTCCTTATTGATAAGGGAGCAGAAGTTAATACTACTGATAAGTATGGTTGGACACCAATCTTTTGGGCGGCAAAGAAAGGCCATGAAGCTACGGTGAGATTACTGATTGCCGGAGGTGCTAATGTTAACATTAGTACTAAGACAGGGGAAACACCAGCCTCTGTGGCCTCAGACAACGAGTATGAGGCAATATTAAATCTGCTGATTGATAATGGAGCCGAGAGCACCCTAGGTTGTGGCAGCTTACCAAAGGAACATAGGCTTAAGTTCTTGTATAAGGATTTGTGGCATTGAAAAAATAAAAAAAAGAATTCTCATATGTACTTGAAGTATACGATAGAATAGAGTCTTTGTTTTATTATGTTGTGACTTAGTCTCCTAGGTCATAAGAATGCATAAAAGTTGTACAGTCAAGGCGAGCTCTGAAAGTTCCTGATTCAGCTCAGGACCGACTCGCTTAACCGGTCGACGGGCTGTTTGGTGCTGTAAGGGTTCTTGGTTAGAGATTTCTCCCATTTCTAAGCCGAGTGTAATGGCATCCAATTAACCATGGCTGGGCGCAACCATCTGAATTCCTCCCATAAGAATATTGATGCTGGCCCAGTTTTGGGTGTGTATCAATATAACCTAGCCTGGGCTTAGGCTAGTACGCGTTTACCAGCCCAAGTTCTGGGCTGGTAAGTAAAACGCTAGCCTCAAACATATACTAGAATAGAGTAGACTGACTTCCACTGAGACTGTAATTAGTATGCTAGCCTGAGATCTGGCTTCTATAAATCAGCGAACTTTTTTAAATAGCCGGGTCGGTTCCTAGAAGTGCAGCCCAGTATTCTTAAGATCAGGCTCCGGTAGCTTCAGCTAAGCTCTGGGCTGCTTTGTTAAAGCTCAGGCTACTCCGCTAAAAGTTCAGGTCTGAAAGCGGAAATGGACTTTAGTAAGGGCTTTTTACCGCGGACTCTATGGCTATCTGCTGGGCGCTTTCCATTCAAAAGACTAGCCCGCGGTAAGAAGAGGAGCTGCATAATAGCGTTATATTATCAGTGAAGCAATACGACTGGCCGAGCTGACAACACTAATAGACAATGTCCCCCTTGGTAGACCCCTCTCAGCTCACGGCCCAATCAGCAAAGAGTATAGCTGCAGTGAGTTAATTCGATGTTGAGAAGGTCTCCATGGCGCCAAAACAAATGGATTGTCGGATCTTGGATGGAAGCACACTTTGCACTGTGACTGTATTCGCGATGACGAATTTGTAGGTTCAAGATGGAAGAGAAAGATGGTAGCAGCTTTAGAGAAACCGTGATCACGAACACGTCTTGCAGCATCAAGGGGGGACGGGGGCTACTCTTTGTGATTATGTCTTCGAGTAGACGAGTGCGCCAGGGCTCCTCAAGCCGCTCATCTCATGATCTCATGATCCCATGAGAACTGTGCCTATGATCCAAGGTGTCCTAATGCTTTCGGAACGATGAGATGTTTAGAATATGGCCTGGGATATTTGAAGACGTTGGGTAATTGTACGATACGCGGGATGGCTGCCGTCCGTGCAAGCAGCATTCGCGTCGTATATCACTAAAAAAGTGTATTTCGACAGAGACTCAGCGGCAGTAGTATCCTACAATCCTGGCTTCTACCAATTTGCATTGCTCGTCTTAGTGGTATTACTGCGGGCCACGGTCCACGGGTTCTGAGTAATTGAGACTGTAGAGTCTCAGCTAAGCGACTGAGCTTCAACAATTATTAACCTATGTCATTCTAATTCTATTAGAGCAAAACTCGTCTCGCGTGCACGGCTCTGAATTGCCGACAGCCAAGGGAGAAAAGTGGTGAATGCCAAGTGTTCCTGTCTCGAGCTCGTCATTCTTGCCGAATTTCTTGCCAGGCCTCATAGGAGCGTCTGCTCTGCCAAAAACAATAATTATGAATTCAGGATGCTCAGAGGATTGAAGGTGAATTATCTGTTGCAGTTTCATGCTCAAAAATAACTTGACTCGTCCCGAGGCTCCTTACTTTCATGCTCCGTTACGGCTACAAAGGCAAGCGACGATAACTCTTGGCAATCAAAGCTCCCCACATGAACCAGACGGGCAAACAATTCGGCATCGGGGCAATCCACACCATGGAACGGGGACGTGCGTTTATTCCCTTCGGGTTTTCCGAGAACCGCCCCCACGGGAAGCGGAAGATGGCCGAACTCGCTTGCGCTTCTTCCTTTGAGCCTCTGCCGCCGTATCCACATGCTATTCAAATACTTCACAAAGGAAAGGTTTCTATCTTGCAACAATCCTCTGCGTCAGATACTCGCTCCATGATCCTTCCTCTTTGTAATTGTTGAATAAGCTTTCTTGGCAAGGCATGCCCTGCGGGCGTTATATGTGGATTTCCGGGCAAGGATCACTTTAGGCAAGTGACAGGAGAGAAGTGGCTCCGCCTCTAGTCCAGAGGAGCAGGGGACAAGAAACTAATGCTAAAAAGAGGTAGTCCGACCTTTCCAAGTTTCTCGGTCGCCACGTTACACTTGGCTAGCCGGCGACGACGCCGCCAAGCATGCGTGTCTGGCGGAAGGACCGGAGAGGTCTTCGTGTAGTTTGCCAATGTGTTAAAACGAGGCAGCCAGGTGTTTGGAAGTCCGGCCACGCGAGTAGGGCTCCGATCCCTCGTCATATGTTGTAGCTCCTCATCTGTACTTTTATGGGAGGATCAATGCCCTGAGTAATGTGCGTTTCCCGCGTAATTATGCAATGCGTCCCATGCATTCGGCTCTCGTTGGCCGTCTGAACTAACCTGTCGAGCTGGTGGGACGAAGACCAAGCGACTGTAACAATTCCACGAGAAACGACCCGTTGCTAACACACGCGTGTCACGAGATAATTAAGTTATGCGCTCTGCAAACACTTGAGTCTCGCTGGCAGGGATCAAGAGCCTAAAACCGTCGGGTGGATTTAGCGTTTCACGTCACAATGGCCAGGACCAAGCTATTTTACAGGCCCAAGACTGATCTCATAAGATAGCCGAATGACGAGAGCGAGGTAAAAAAGCCAAACTGCTCTTCCTTGGTTGCGAATGTGGCAAAAGCATCTACATACATAATTGATTACGTCAAGCCGAATGGAGGCTTCTTGCCTTGGCTTGACACGGCTTTCGCGAAAAACTCTTGGTACCCGCTCCTAATTAGAACAAAAATGGAGACTGGAGCATCTTATCAATCTGTTGCATCGACTAGCACCGCATACCTGATATGTAATCAGGCAGAGTGGATGTCGTTTCATCCCAACTTTGCCGTAGCCCTGGCTGTCCCTGTCTCATGCCAAACATGCCGTCGCCAAGGCTCCCCACGGTTCTCGTATTTCCAAACAGGAAGCCATGAAGATGAACAGGATGTGAGAGATAAATCCTGTTTAAAAATGGCCTGTCACGCTCTTCCAATTCTCCGATCTTTAAGCCACCATCCCACCCTCCGTCATTCCTTACCTTGGCTTTGAAGCGAAAGAAGACAGCCACAAAGACACACCATGTTGCGATCATTGCTTTGCGCCGCTCAGCTGGCAGCCTCCGTTATGGCCTTTGAGCCGTTCCTGGAGGCTCCTGATACCGGCCTTGAGGGATATCTGTCCAGCACCAACTGGACCGAGGGTTCCAAGCCCGACTTGAAGGATATGCGAGGCGTCTTGGACTTTGAGTTTGCCGCCCGTCAGGCTCTCACTGGCCAGCAGTATTCATTCTACCGTACAGCCGCTGCTGGTGAATGGGGTAAGTGGAGGGAATAATCAGGTGGTCACATCAGACATTGACATTCCGGCAGCTTACCGCCACAATCTCGAGGTATGGAGCAAGGCAAGGCTTCGCCCGCACCAGCTTGCTGGTATCACTGGCCTCAACGAGACCATGGGGTAAGATTCATTCTTTCGGTTCGATCAAAGACCCCAGCATTGACCCTCCGTAGCGTGAGCATCCTTGGATACAACTTCAGTGCCCCATTCTTCATCTCACCAGCCACACGTGCTGCTTACGGCGACCCGGAAAAGGGTGAGATCAACTTCGTCGACGCCAGCGCCGCTGAGAACATTCTCTACGTTGTACGTGCTGCATTTGTTCTTGAAGTTTTGATTTCAATGCTTACGCGATGTTAGTCCGCTCTGTATGCGTCCAAGAGCATCGAGGAGATTGGTGCTGCTAAGCACAACAACACTCCCAACGGTCCTCAGGTCACCTTCCAACAGGTACGTTGTTCGGTTTGCAACCAATGAAGATTGTTTTTAACAAAATATCAGATTTACACCAACGCCAACCTGTCCGTGACCTGGGACGCCATCGCTCGTGCTGAGAGAGCCAACGCCAAGGCCATTGTCTGGACCATCGATGCCCCATCTACCGCTACTCGCCACCGCGCTGCCCGCTACGATACGACCAACGCGTAAGTCCTCTGGAAAGGAGTACCGGTGAATGTTCTAACGCCTTGAATAGGAACTCTGTCTCTTCCCCTCTTACTGTAAGACCAGGCACCTTCCAACGCTGAGCGAGCATTATAACTAACATGACAATTAGTGGGATATCTATGACCAGATGAAGAACCAGACCAAGCTGCCCATCATCGTGAAGGGCATTGCGACTGTCGAAGACGCCCTCGAGGCTGTTAAGAGAGGTGTCCCCGCCATCTGGCTATCCAACCACGGCGCCCGTCAGGTCGACTACTCTCCCAGCCCTCTGGAGACTGCCTACGAGATCCGCCGTAACGCACCCGAGATCTTTGACCAGGTCGAGGTTCTGGCCGACAGCGGTGTTCGCTACGGCACTGATGTCCTCAAGCTCCTTGCCCTCGGCGTCAAGGCCGTTGGAATGGGACGACCGTAAGTATTCCCTTGGCATTTGCTGCAATATACGTTCTAATTACTTGCGAAGATTCATGTACTCCAACGTTTACGGCGTCGACGGTGTTACCAAGTTGATCCAGATCATGAAGAACGAGATCCTGTCTGATGCCGCCCAGCTTGGCATCACTGACATCAGCAAGGTCGACCCTAAGAGGGTAAGCAATTTCCGTCACTGCGCCCTGATGAGCAATTTACTGACTGAGAATAGGTGAACTTCCGGGCCCTGGAGGCGGAAGTTTACATCATGGACGAATAAACGTTCCACGACTGGGTTTAAGATCACCCACATTTCTGTAAATAGTTTTCTGTATATGCAACCTGGCAACAATATGTACATCAATGAAAGGCAAAACCTTGTTGGCTTCCTGAAGATTCAAGTCGGCGCCTCTCGTAACGAAAAGCTTCCCATGCCTCATGATCACGTTTCTTGAAACTCTCTTCTAAGCACGGAATGTTCAAGTAGGGTCGCGCCGAACGTATCAGGATCCTTGATCCGGGAGGAAGATAGCCGGATGATGCCCCACTCCATCATTCCCCTCATCATCATTCGTGTCTCCGGACGGAATATACTCTTCAGTTTTGTCTGCATGAATACGTCACTGACGATATATGGCCAGCAAAGGATTTCTGTCTTGTTGGGCCACTTAATTCTTGGTCAAAGACTTCTTCTCCCAGCCTCCATTTGACTTGGCAATGTAGTGTTTCGTGCGAACCGGTTTTCTGTCCCTGAAATCACATGTTCTAGCACCTCTTCTCCCAGAGACTTCTTCCGCGGCACTGTTTCTCCAGATGGACTTTCCTTCTCGTCGTCTAGGTGATCGGGGATTCCTGATGTTTGCTTCTCCTCCATAGGTGCCGCGACCTGACTGGGGTGTGGACACTCGAGGAACTGCCGTGCCGTGTACATCCCGGATGCTCGATCATGTCTACCACTTCGTACACTGTTTGAGCCCAAATAGCATTCCGATGTTTGTACGACATAGCCGCTGACTTAATCATTCAGCTGCGGCTGAGAGCAAGGTCACAAGAGAATCACCTGACTGTCAAGAGACGCGTATATTTCCACGGTCAGCATCAAATCGATGATCAACCAAATATTTGAATTTGAGTTGCATTCCACTCATTTGGCGCGTTTAGTCGCTGTAATTCAATAGGAGCCAACTTCAAGCCTGGACTATGATGACTCAATATCTGTTTGAACCTCTTGACGAGAAAAGACAGGAAATTCGCCTAGCAACATTACTGCCCAAAAACCGCGCCAGCGACCCATCTACAACGAGCACAGAGCAGGTCTCCTCTACTAGGATCAGGCTCAGCAAAATTACATTAGCCGAGGATGTTGATTTCAAGGCTTTGTCATACGTCTGGGGGGACCTTACCCACACTGTGTCTATCACAGTCGATGGCTGTCCCTTTTCCGTCACTCGCAACTTGGAGTCAGCACTCAACCATTTAAGGGATGACAACCAGGAGATTTTGTTCTGGATCGATGCTGTTTGTATTGATCAGTCCAATGATAAGGAAAAGTCTTGGCAAATCCAGCTCATGAAGCAAATCTATGAAAAAGCTACTACCACTGTAGTATGGCTTGGCGATGACTACGATGATGCTGGTGTCATCATGAAAAATATCTCGGATTTATCTGAGTTTGCCGACTCGATGCCGGAGGAGGTGCTCAATCGGCCGCAGTTTCTGCAGTGGATTGAGCAGTACGACGCCTTCTCCTTCGGCCACCCTACGTGGGCTTCTGGTCAGCTCGTGCTCAGGAGCCTGCTGAACCGTGAATATTTCTTCAGAACCTGGTGTCTCCAGGAGTTTTGTCTTTCCAAAGACCCATTGATAGCCTGTGGCGAGCATGTTGTCCGTTTTGATCCGTTTCGCAAGCTGATGAATCTGCTTTTGCGGGGTGCTTCTACCCGGATGTATAATGACTTGTCGAGTCAAGGGTTTCCGACGGGGCAGCGATTAGCTGCTCTCTCTGATACAGTTCAGCAGGCCACTTCAGTAGTTCATGGTGCTACCAGGATGTTTCAGCATCGACACCGTCTCCGGGGGGAACTGGGGAATGGCCAGCTGGAAGCTGGTGGTGCAACAGCTCAGACTTTATTCCAATTGCTCGCGTGTGCTTTTACGCATTCTGGAACTGACGTGACCTTGAGATCGACGGATCCGAGGGATCGTGTATACGGGCTACTCGGTCTTGCCAATGATGTTGAAAAATTGGGTATTCGTCCTGACTATACCAAGTCCTGTGAAGACGTCTACATCGAGACATGGTCTGCTATTCTAGCGCATGGTTCCGCAGCTCTATTAGTATACTGCCAGAATGGACGACCGCAATCTCAATCAAGTGCCGGCTCGTCAATGGCTGCTCAGAATTCAGGGGCATTTCAGTATGCTGAGCACGGGCTCCCACGACAGTGGCACCTATCAGGGCAAGGTCAACGACTGCCGTCTTGGGCACCAGATTGGCGCGAGATACGAGATCCTCCGCCTGGTGAGTTCTCCGTGGATCGTCGTTTCACTGCGTGTGGTTCCAGAACAAAGACCGAATGGGTTTCTACTGGCAATCCCACAATTCTGGCACTGAAAGGTGTCGAAATTGATGTGGTCGGCAAGATAGGCACTACTCTTGCGCCCATGCGAGATTACCTCCAGAAAGGCTTTAAGCCAGCAAGCACCTTTTTTTCTGAAATCGCGCAGTTTCTACAAGACTCTGTGATGAGATGCACCAGGGACATCCCCACATACACAACCACCCAAGTTCAAGAGGCCCTCTGGCGAATTCCAATCGCCGATAAACAAGCCAATTCCTTGGAGCAAGACGAGTTCCGAAGGGCCACTTTGGGCGTTACAGCAGAGCAATTCGCGTCATTGTTGGCTGTTATTTCAGCTTATGATCAAGTCCAGGCGTGGGAAAATACTGTGGTGGCCTTAGCTGTATTTGCGGCTATACTGCAACAAAACATGGGCAAGTTTGACTTTTATCTACTTTCATTGATGATGAACTGTGGTTGGAAGCCTTTCTTGTCATCACAGGGTTATGTCGGACTGGGGCCTGACGCGATGCAGGTCGGAGACGTGGCTGTCATCTTCCATGGCTCGCATGTCCCCTTCATCCTTAGGCCTGCAGAGGGAGGCACGTATAGCCTTCTTGGCGAGGGCTACGTGCATGGTATTATGGATGGGGAGTTTGTACGAGATGGAAATAAGGACAAGACGTTTTCACTCATTTAAATGCATGCTGGTTTTCTAGGCCAAGGATTCGAGATAGATGGAACAGCCGGTCCCATACTTTGTTACTCATATGCAAAAGACGCGCTGGAGGCCTAGTGGGAGCTGCGAAAATTTGAAGATTATATTACTCCATCTGCAAATGACTCGAATGGCAGCTTTGCAAGGTCAGGCTCTACATGGCGAAACGACTTCACCACTTCGACCTCTTGGAAGTTTTATAACCTACAAAGGTGCCATACCATTTGAAGAAACTGTGGAAAAGCCCTGGAGCCTCGAAATCACAATATGAACATCCGGTGTAATTAATGGGAGGAGTTGTACCGACCCCTGGATTTTTGGTTTTGAATTCAGTAGACCCGAGACGTACTTCTTGTACGGCAACTGCCGATAGTTCACAGCTACCAGGTCTCTCCCGGCACCCGTGCCATCAGCAAAACCCTACGCAGGTTTTCAACCAGATTCACGATATTGACGCCCTAGGAGTGGTGCTGCTAGAGATACGTCTGTCTCGGTGTTGGCACTGATCCAATACAATCTGATAATCGTGCTGCAGGGCTGTGGGCGCCCGCATCGACCCTTGAGAAGTACGACTTCACTCGAAATCATAGCCCGCAGGCTATCAAGAAGCAGATGCCACGGCGGGCGAAGAAGCGACTGGGGGCTAAGATGGGAGACAAGCACGAAGAGATTGAGGTTAAGTCTCTGGAGGGGGTTTTGAAGCGGCTGATGATGCCAAGGAAGACCTAAAACTGTAACAAGCTTTCCGGAGCTCAGGTCGTGGATGTATCACAAGAGGCAACCGAGTGCGTAAAGTACGGTCAGGCGATGGCATGCAGGATTCCACCGTCATCAAGTCCGAAGCAACCTCAGTAGACTTTGGTGGAACAGGGGAGCTGCATAACCCCATTTGTGCCCTCTGAACGCCACGGTATGCAGCCGTTTGCGTACAATTTGTTTTTTCTTTTGGTAGCGGATTGCCTCAAGCAAGGTGGCAATTTGTTTCCGATCAACCATTACTATTACCAATCGATTATCCAATTCGCCACCTTACTACAGATTCTTTGGGTCCTCAACTCTTGAAAAATTAGGCCAGCACAGGCTTCTGGGCGCCCTGTGAATTGTGACGACCTATGCCTAGCTCAGTCACTGTGTTTGTTTCCCGATGCTTTACTCGAGAGTACACCACCTGGTACGATCCACTACTCACCAGGTCTCAAGCGACCTTGACAACCTGCTTTCGTCCTTGTCCCCCTCGTGCAGCTTGGTTGTTGGTTCCAAAAAAGGCCCGTCTGCGGAGAGCTGTAAAATGGGGCACCTACAGGCTGTGCAGTGTTTTATCCCCTGCATGTTGGTGGGGTGGCCGTGATTCACTCTTCGATTGGGTATATGAGCTGAGCCACCCGTGTTCGTCCCGAAGCCCGCGGCCAAACTTCTCACCAACACATCACTCAGCATAACCATTTTTGTGAGTCAAAGTATGGTTAATTGTACCAGCTCTTCGCCTGGTGACGCGAATGGTTCGCCTTCGCCATCTCCACCTCAAAGTCCAACTGTGGCTGCAAGTCCGCCACGATCAGAAAGCCCAGCTGCACCACAAGACACACAACATCCGTCGCCGGCCTCGCCATGCTACAGACCCATTCTAGGTGCCTCTTCGCCATACCATGAGAGCCCAACAGAATCAGAGGATCTTCAGGTGCTACCTCCACCCCCTTTGCTACCACCACCGCCTCTGCTTGCAACACCCCGACCGCGAGCTCTCACACCGCCAGGCTTCAGACACGATGATACGAAGGACGCCCCGTTCGCTTTGTTCCAAGAGACATGTACGTTCTTCCAGCTTCCGCCCAACATTAGAAGAGACATCCTTCGACTGGCTTTTGGCGATCGCCGTCTTCATATGAGCCTCTCGTACGATCATCCGAGTCCACATCGACAGCTGGCGCCTGAAAACCACTGCGGCGTCGTTACCGAGGATTAACCCGACACTTTCTTTCGGGCTCTTCGACTCTTTGACCTCACACAGCCCAAATCTTGGCAATGGTGGAGCTCGGTTTGCCATCGCCTTGCGCCTGGTGCGTCCGGCCCTATGACGGAAGGCAGTATCAAGGGTCCATGGGACGACCATTGTCGCGACGGCGGTGCTGCCAACTGCTCAACTTGGAGAGCCGCTGATGGGCCGTCTGCCTGCTATATCGGCATAATGGGCTGGCTCCTCTCTTGTCGGCAAAAGTGAGTAACTCGGACACAGCCACGTGAAGTCCGCCAACATTGTACAGTTACGCTGAGGGTATCGACGTTTTATACTCAACGAACGCCGTTATTGTCGTGGACACAACTTTGATCGTTCACTTTCCACAGCTCCTTTTGCCTCAGCGCCTCGCTCAAGTACGCAATCTGGAAATGCGTTGGCCGCTGCAAATGGCTTTTTCAAGGAAAAATAAGAAGACAGTTCTTGACAAAGCTGACCTTGCGATTCTCCTGCAGCATCTCACGTCACAATTCCCGGCGTTGCGTCATCTTCACGTCTGGTTCGATTACTATGTGACCCTTCCCGACGACGAAATCTTCCAAACGCTTCAAGAGCGTCTTGATGAGTTTGTCAAAGGCAAGCCTGGTCTGGAAACCTGTGCCTTTGCACTTCCAGAGGACGATTTTTGCGAGTTCTATCCACGTGCGTGGTTGCCTGACGGCCTTGACGGCTGGAGAAGGGCCTTCCGCCAACTGTGGCGGGACATCAATGGCACAGTGGACACTTCGAAGCTCCCTTACGTCGATGGGTACCCAGACCCTCCTTGTCATTTGGTCAAGAGCGAGCCTCAGATCCGAGGTTATTGGCTTCTACAAGCGCCAGACAGATATGGATCCTTGTAAGTGTTTATTCTATTTGCAGCCATTATACGTTGTACAAAGCACCCTACATGCGATGGTCAAAGTATCCACAATCTCATTTTTCGATTGCTGTCGAAGCGTGCTTCACTCTCTAGTTGAGTCTGGTGCTCAATCTGAAATTTTGACTTGATTGTAACGGTCTAACATACATGGACCCTTTAGTTGTGGAACATCTTCTGTGTCAGGTCGGATGTTCTCGTAATCTGGTTTAACCAATGTGTGGTCTTTACGTCTTACGGAACAGGCAGTACAGCAGCAATCCCAAGTTCCGTGACTGGCATGGTCATTATGTTAAGCAAGTCGTCATGTACGAATAGCAACGTAAAAAGCAGTCTTTTCATTCCGTGTATTCCATTTTCTTGTGAGGTCATGGATAATTTACAAGTGCCAATTATTTATCCCTACAACAAAAATCTGTCTACTTGTCAGGCGCTATAGGGAGATCAGGCCCTATAGCCCTCACGGAATTTTAAGCGGAGTGACGATGGGCAACACAGCTGTATTCCGTGACCTTGGAAGCTAGCTATGGCTGATGACTATATTGATCCTTGACTTTGCTTGCTCTTCCTGCCTTGAATACCCTTACATATCCCAATTCCTCAGCTATAGGGCTAGGGCTGTTCTAATACTGCTGTCTCAGATCTGTAACATCTTGATCCCTGACACTACTTTGGAAGGTGATTTGCTTGACCAGCCAGGTCACTAGAAAAGAAATCGGTGTTATCAAGATATCTGTTCTATGTCAGTGAATGGGGTTCTCACCAGATTAAGTGGAATAAAAAGCTTACACCATAAGAGCAACCGCCGTTGGGCTTGAATCGACTCCCGGATCGTCAATTCCGACGCCAATTGTGATCATTTCCACAAGTCAATCCAAGTCTATCAAGACTCCGTCCACAACAGATTCAGCTTCAAACAAACCTGTTTCAGACTCGACCATAACCATTTCCAATACATCATCAACCTCAGTCAAAGTCACACCATCGTTCTTAGCAACCATGACCGCGGAAAGCACAAGTTCGGTAAAGGCTACAACCACTACAATATCGGAAAGTTTTTCAAGTAATCCTCCTCAAGTATCTGAATCGTCCACCACCATCAAGTCGCCTTCGAGCTCTAGCACCATAGAGACCCCAGAAAGCTTGGCAACGTCAACCAGGGAAACTAAGAGCACTAGGATCCCGGGGCCGTCTGGTCATGATGAGCAACAATCTTCGACTACCAAAGATCCCAGCACAAACATCATCAATCCCATCAACGACCGAACCGAACGATTTAACGAGCTCGGCTGACGGCCAGCAACTCGTCACTGGCAATGATGGTGCCATCGCGACTTATGTTGCAGAGCAGAACCCAGACTACAAGTCTTTTACCGGCACCACGACAATAACGAGTGATGATGATGATAGTGAGATTGTGATCTTTCCATTTGGCTGGTTCTGGAACCTGGTCGGCGGTGGAGGCGGTGGAAACACCCCCCGGCCTCCGACAACAAAGCCAGAGCCTCCTCATCAGGATGATGATAGCGGCGAGGAAGACGACGAGCACAAGAGTAAGGAGTCCACGGCCAAGGCAACTACAGCAGAGCCTACGTCAGAAGCTAGCATCGAGCCTTCAACCACAACAGAGGCATGCAGTGCCACGACGATTCCCGACTGCACCAGGACAATTTCATACATCACCTCAGAAGGGACTGAAACAATGTAAGTGTCTGAGACATCCCTCAACAGCATAGCATCTACAAGCAGAATTTTTTTAATTTTTTAACAGCACCGAGTTCGGAGATTGCCCTACAAGTGTCAGTTGCGCCACAGGTTCCCCAGGTACTGCTACGACGACAATTTTCCCAAGTCCCACTTGGGTTGGAGGTTTTCTAGAAACAGCCAGTGGGATCATTCCAGACTCCGGTCCCATAGATGAAGATATTCTCCGAGCTATACAAGAGTATCGTAAAGAGATTTATGGGGACTCATCGTCGACTAGCAGGGCCACGACTAGATCGAAGTCTGTCACGGTTACGAATTCTCTGACCCCGGGAGCTACGCCCAGCACATTTGTCACAAGTACAAAGCGATCATCGTCCAAAGAAACCACTTCTGGGTCTGGCACGTCCAGTGAAACCGATGTCACCACCTTTTCAGAACCGACTTCGACTACGCCGACTACCACCAAGATAACGCGCACGTCCTATCATGGTTATATTAAGGGAGGGGCGAATGCCGAGTACCACTGTCAATGCGGAACCACAGTAGATGGTGAACTTTCCGTCGTAACCATGCCTTTAATTGACTATGCTTGCACTGCATACACTGATTTACCTACTGATGCTGGAATCACCAAGGCTCCTGAACCCACCCTCGGCCCTTTCGATGAGGTGCTCACCGTGACCAACAGCGGCGGCACAGTTCTCGTCTACCCTTCATACTCACTCAAAGTCGATAAAGTCTTTTCCGAGGTCTACGTTACTCACACAGAAGGCCATGGTTTGCCATCTACTGTGTCGACGCCCGTACCAACGCAAACAGGTGTGGACAACCATGGTACTGGGCAATGTTCTACCACGGACAAGGAGTCCCGGAAAGCTTTGCGCGAGGCTTGCGACACAGCAATCGGGGAGTTTGATGACGACACCATCTACACGGATTTCGCTAGCCGATACGATCGCTTTGACTCAAGTATTCTGTGGTTCCTGAGCCTCGGACAGGCCGGTTGCATTGTGAAATATGAGTGCGAAGACTACGGAATTGGCATGAGTGGTAAGCTCATCAAAGAAGCGTAAGTTCACAGCCCTCCTCCTCAGTGCAAATGTTTTCTGAAATACGTTTTAGCCGTGAAAATGCGAAGGAACACGATGGGATTGGGGCCTGCGGTCATGTCTATTTGTCAAACTCATGCTGGTTGACAATGGACTACTGCGCGAAATGCAAGACTAAAGGGTAAAACCTGGTTATCATCTGCTTGAACTGTGTCTGGAACCTATTTCTTTTAGTTTGAATGATGGCTATTCGAGTATGGCAACAAGTGATTGTTCGTATTAATTGAACTACAGGCCTCAACAACAGTCTTTGTCTAGTATTATTGTTCTGTCATTATGCTATTTAGATTCGAATACGGGAGCTCTTTGATCAACTCCCCTCCCATTCGTATGGTCGTTGCGCTCGCCATCTTTCGTTTTTTGGTCCCGAGCTCCGCTATGTCTCCGTTGATTAGTTGGCTGCTGCCTCGCTTTGAAACTATGTTTGAAACAGGAGGAGCCTCCAGAAGTGGCAGTGTCCTTGGGCCCGATAGCTTAAGCCCAGGTGAGATCGCGGCCTCGCCACGAATTGATTTCTCGCCAGGCGGATCGAAATCACGAGCGAATCTCCTCAATGATCCAAACGCATCTTCTCCTACGGAAGGATGAATGGTGTCCATTGCTTTAAGGAAGTGCTCGTTTTTAAGCACACGCTTCCATTCAATGGCAGATCCATCAGTCGGAGCCACGAGTTCGTCTTCGCCTATGAGTGCTGCTTGAATGCAGAGAGACCGTAAGTCTGACCCGGTGTATCTGCGAGTACGGTTTGCCAGAGCTCCAATATCGATGCCTGGATCGACCTGCTCCTCTTGAAGTAGAATTGACAAGATGCGAATACGGGCCTCCTGCGACGGCAGGCCAAGGTAAAGCTTCGATGGGACGCGGCGCAAGACGGCGTGGTCCAAGAACTCGGGATGGTTCGTGGCCAAGATAATGAACGGCTGCGTTGCTTCCCGTGCCAGCCCGTCCATCTCTTGTAGAAACTGGTTAACATAGTTTCGCTCCCAGTTGCGGTCTTGCTCTGAACGAGACGCGAGTAGCCCGTCGGCCTCATCGATGAAGATGATGCAGGGGAAGAGCATGCGGCCGAGCTTGAATAGCCCTTGGATGGATTTCTCGGTTTCTCCGACCCATTTGCTCCTTATGTCGGCTGCGGACACGCGGATCATGGACACGTTGCTCTGTTTGGCGAGCACGCGGGCAAGCTGCGTCTTTCCAGTTCCTGGAGGCCCGTAGAGCAACAGGCCACCGAGCCGGTTGTTCTTGAGAAGTCCATGCGAAGCCTTGGAGCCGGTGAGGTTGAGCTTTATCAGTTGCTGCACCACTGCTTTTGCATTAGGCTCAAGATGCATGTCTTCCCAAGTTTCAGTCAACGTATCTGGCAAGTCTGTTAGCTACCCGAAAATCTTGGGCATTGTGTAGGAAATATTCAGTTTTGCACGCACCAGGCCTAACGATCGAGTCCAGAAGCTTCCCCTCTTCCTCGTACTTCTTCTCATCACCTTGAATCGTTTCAATGGCCTTTCGCACATGCTCAGAAGCGTTATCCCATCCGCTTATCTCATCTCCTCCCTTCCAATTCGCAACCAGCTGTGATAAGGCTCGGGAATCAATGATGGCACGCTCAATATGACGCATCTCAACTTCATCCCCGACAGCCGCAGCAATCATGTCGCATGTCTTTATGTCAAGCACACCTTCTCTAAGAATCTCAAGTACCTCATTATTGGTAATGTCCCAGGTAGAGTAAGGAGATAATAGTTCTCGGGTGGGCTCCAAGGGATGTCGGAGCCTCAGCAGTTTTTTAATGAAACCTGTGTTTGTTTTCTCGTGATACAGCGGTCCATCTCTGTCTAGTAAACGTTTCTGTGATTCAGATTGCGTAGGAGCAACACAAATCGCCCAAGTCGATGGGCGTGTCCCAAATTGGAGTGCGTGACAAGTGCGAATGAGACTGTAATGTGAGCTGGAATGTCCCTGCCCTTTATGAAAGGATTTGAAATCGTCCTGGACGAAACGACAGGCTCGGCAGGATTGAGAGTAACGCAAAGGCACCCTCAATGCCAAGTTTGTAGTGCTACAACTAACGCAGGAGCACAAACCCGCCGCGTCTCCTCCAATGACAATAACGCGACCGCCATCGAGGTCAAGATGCTTAAGGGCAGCGCAGATCTCTTTGCTGATTTGACTGTATACTGGAGATTCAGAAAATTTGAGGACAGCGGGAATGTAAACGACGAGTGGCCGAGTCTTAGTTGGTTCGGTATCCTCTTCATTCCCGGGGCGATGTCTGCGCAATCGCTTTCTAGCCAGTAGTGACAACAGCTGCCCGAATGGAAATGGAAACGGAGGGCGATCGGCTTTGCTTGGATTGTTTGGATTACTCTCTGATGAAACGTTCATGCTTGTGTTGGGCGCGAACGTGAAAAAACATTGCAAGGCACCATCTTCGTCAGAGTCGGACATGATCGTGCCGTCTTTCTGATTGCGGAGGAGGTATGATGCCAACGTCCCAATGCCGTCGAGGCCTAATCGGACAATGTCCGCACCTACGTCTTTGGCAAAATGCTCGACCACGGCCGTCAGGAGAGCATGGCTGCCGGGGTGGCTTGTCGCAAACGTGAGTCGCAAGAAATCTCTCGTGAACCGATAGCAAGTGTCCTCTGGGCCGCTCTTCCAACCTCCTTTCTGACCTTGGGGTACAACCGAAACGACCCTGCGGATGCTCTCGTAGAGTACTTCAGGTATTTGGTACTCTTCCTGAATACTTGCTGGCTTACAAGGCAATTCTGTGCCTTTGCGCTCGATAACCAAGCGAGAGGGCTGCTCGATGAGTTCCTCTGCAGTCGTGATGCAGTGATTCAGAAACCACGACAGCTCCGGAGCAATGTCAGGAGCCGATAAATGCGAGCTGTTGTTGGGACACTTGGCCACGGATGCAGTCGCTGCAGTCTGAGTTCGTGAGCCGACCTCATTATTCTTGGCACTCTCTGATTCAGGACCTCTGTCATTACTTGTGCTGACGCGATTCTTTGCTGACGCGATTCTCTTCGATCTCCTGGAAGGCATAGTTGCGGCTTCTGACGCGTGTTTTGTATTGGAGTGGTTGGCGAGGAAAAGAACAAAGAGTCGGAAGCACACGAAAGAAAATTCGTGTTGGCAACTACATGATTAATTATAAGGCTAGGCGCAAGCCGAAAAATAAACCAGGTTTCTCAACACAGAACATTGTATGTCCGAAGACGAGGGAACACGGACGCACGAAAAAAGGAGTTTCTCTCACAAGGTCACCGGCAAGCTGATCAGTCAGCATCCGGCGAGATTGAATCATGATCAAAGAGTGCTTAGCGCTCCGGACACACATGGAGGGTCGGATGAAACCCTCTCGTGGGCATTGCTTGGGCGGAGCGCGGCGGAGCTGAGGCGCAACATGCAAGGCGAAAGTTGCCTTACGCACGGGCCGAAGAAGACAGGGGGCGGTTGTCAGGATCTTTGGAACTAGCTGGTGGCAATTCAGCTGCGTGGCATAACTTGGTTCGCAAGGCGTCATAGGATCATAATTGTTCTTCTGTGGGTATTTCAATCTTATTGATGTGGTTTCAGGGTGCCTCGAAGATCCGAATCTCTCGCATGCCCCGACAGCGTAGACACTGGCGATATTAACCCGAACTTAGCCTATCGAATTGAATGGCTCACCAGCACTTTTCGGAGCCGTGTCTACCAGTAGACCCTGCGTGGGATGAGTTCGTCTCCAATCTCAGTGTTTGGGGTAATGGCCTGGCTGTTCCCGGCTCTGGTCAACGGGATGAAGCAGCTCTTCCTCATCACACCCACACAACAGATGGACCTGGATACCCGCCGACGTCTGCAACAGCGGTGGAATCAAATCGTCGACCAGTGCCTGGTGGAAACCACGGCGTCAAGCACAATGGGTCGCGGCGTATCTCTCGGCAAGAATGGGCGAGGCACAGAAAAACAATTGAAAAGCAGTATCCGCTCATGACATTGCCGCAACTGAGAGAATACATGGAAACCAAGCATGGATTCACTGCCAGGTAAGATTTCGCGCCCTTGACAAGCTACCTCGTCCGAAAGAAAAAAAGTTTCTAACGGGAGATGCCACCACCAGCTCTCAGCAATGGAAAAACAAGCTGTTAAGTTGGGGTCTCACGAAGAACCTCCCAGCTCGGGTGACAAGGTTTATAAAGAAAAAAGGCAAACTACGCTTCCGGGCTACCAAGAAAGAAACCATGTTCCGACTGGATGGGCACCAAATCCCCATGGACAAAGTCAGACGTCACCTGCGCGACGAGTCTACACGCGACACTTCTCAAGCCCCTGCGGAGGGCCCCCCTTCTCCCATTGCTAGTAAGACATCCCACATGCATTCTTCAATAGCTTCTTTACCTGTCTAATCATTCTTTAGGCACACCCTCCGGACTATCATACCAGACTTATGATAGTGACCGACGATCGGTTAGCTCTGCAGCTTCAAAAGAGGATGAGGACTCCGTGCCAAGTGATGCCCCCCGGCTAGCTTTGAAGATGGCATTCTGGATTGGGAATGGCAAAGATGTGGATCGCCTGCTGGCGGATTCTAAGGCTGCGATTGAGTCCACAAGGAAGGGCGACTACCGAAGCGCCAAACCCATCTTCATGAATACCTTGGATGGACTCACGGCACTGTTATCTGCTGATCACCATGAGACAATCAAGGCTCTCGACGCATTTGTCCAAGCGGCGATCGAGAACAACGACTTCGAGGAAGCCACAGCACGCATGCACAAGTCCTACCAGGACCACAAAGAAGCTCTCGGAATGGAGCATCAGAAGACCTGGCAAAGCCTAGCCCGGCTGGGCAAGCTGTACCGTAAGCAGATGCTACCCGGCCAAGCCTATCACATGCTTTTCAACGCAAGAGAAGGCCTGTTGAAGGAGTTCTCTTCCTCCGTCGAACAGAGCTACCACTCCACACGCTGGATTACGCGTGAGCTTATCGAGATTGCTGTAGAGCAGGGCAATCTTGAGGAGGCAGAGTCCGAGTCGAAGCGACAGATTCAACTCGTCGAAAGCCTCGGGGTCTCCTATGAAGGGGATGCCATCTTGCTGAAACACAACCTCATTCACTTGTACCAAAGGACAGACTGGCAGGATGCAGCGGGTCTGCCACGATTGATCCCACGCGCCTATGTTGAAGATCTACTTCTGGACATCATAGAGACTAAAAGGGGGATTATGAATTTCGAGAAAGCATATCTGTGTTCCTGGGAGCAGTTGCGGCATCTCTACACAACAACAGGGCAGATAACCAAGTTGGAGTCATTTCTGATCAAGCTAGAGGGTTTTCTAGAGACGTTCCCTCCCACTGGTGCGCTGGGGAAATGGCTGGAGCTGCTGCAGGGCATAGCCGATTCGTACGCGCTGCTGCAGCAGCGGGACCGGGCCCTTACATGGCTCCACCGCAGGCACGCCGACATCCAACGCTCAAGCCTCCACGGGCCCAAGTCGGCTGCGGCGTTGTCAAACACCATGCAGATTGCAGCGCTATATCTGAAGAACAAGTATCACGAGGAAGCGACATCGTGGCTGAAGACGGCGCAGCAAATGGCACAAGAGATCCTTGAACCTAGGCATAGGTTTCACGGCATGATCTCGCGAGCTATTACAGACGGCTTTCTGGACCCTTCCCTGTGCTTCGTCTGCCTGGTCAATATTGGGTCCTCGCCTTCTACGAGGCGACTGGACGAGCCCCTCGAGGAGCTGTTCCAAAGATGGCTACGCGAACGCGGTTATGTCCCTGAAGTCGACGTGTTGCAAGGTAAACTTGTCCAGTCCCGGGAGACAGAGGGCGAGGGGGTGCAACCTGAGTCAGGACCACACCGGGACTGTGGTACCAATCTCGATCGTCATAGAAGATTGTGGTTGAGTGATGACAATAAAATCGGGTTCAATGACAAATTTCCGACCTCTGTTACTCGCTAGATTGCTAGATCATTAAGACCATCTTGAATTTGATTCACTATATATTGAACTCCCGCACATTGGGCAACGCTATATGGGGTCCATAGCTTTCTAAAGGCAGACATTACTATAGAGTATACAGAGAAAAAATTATCTTATTAAAAGTCTAGTTTTACTTTTAAATTTGAAGCATAATTGAGGATTTTATTAAGACGACCCAAATTTTGAGAATACTAATGAGGGACACAGATATATTGAACTGATCCAGTGGGGAGGTCGGGGAGGTCTAATACCCAGAGCCTTAGATACAATCAAAAGTCAGCAGTGCAGATATCTGTAAAGAACACAATGGGCCTGATTTTACCTGTAGATTTACTGCATCGGCTTGCGGTATACGACGTTATAGTTTAGCTAGAGCAAAACTCCTATACAGATTACTTAAACAGATCCAAAACCTTCCCATAGAATCCTATCCGGCCATCAAACTCATAAAGCCATATAGCATGTGCAAGTTGTTGGATGTTCGAGTCGGCAAGTACAAAAGAAAGAGTGTTATCCAGATCCCATGCTATTTCTGCACTGGAAACCATTTTAATATACTCCTTTCTTTCTATTGACTTCTGGAGTTTTGCTTCAGTTTCACGGTATAAAGGTCCATCCATTAATGGGGGAATGATGGATAGAGCTTTTGCAAACTCAACCATCTCCCAAGGAACCACCAAAGCGTTCTCCCAATCTATGACAGAAATGATATCACAATCAGAGTTGATAATCATATTGCTATTGTAGAAGTCGGTGTGGAAAAGTGGGTATGGACCTTTATGGAGGTTGATGGTAGGAGCAAGTTCTTTTAACTTTGAAGGGAATGTCGCAATTGATTGTAAGATTCCGTCGATATAATTCGAAGGGGTTCTTTGGCGTATAGTCTTTTCGTTAAACGGAAATTTGACCGATTCAGCCCAAGCAATAAAAAAATGAGCTGCTGAATCAAATGGACCTCCAATCCCAGGAACTGGTCCTACCGAATAGGCCCCATCTGAGTCCTTCATGATACGTCCGATCTTAGTAAATCGGATTCCTGATAACTGGGCCTGCGTTCTCACTAATCAGTAATCATGTTGAATAAAGATATATGTCTTACTTGGATATCTGCAATGGCAGCATGAAGCTTTCGCTTATGCTCCGCAGGTATTTCGCCTCTATGTAGCTCGTAGCCACCAAAAGAATCCATAATGGTATCGCCAGGAATGAATTCCATCAGTAGAAAGGGAACGCCCACAATATTGTTAGTATTAGCCTCATAAGCGTAGAGTTCAGGGACTGGGATATGTGACCGTTCGCGGACGATCGCCATTGTATGAACCTCACTTAAGAGTTGCTCCAAGGACTCATCCGTATACTCGGGGAGTAATATCCGCACAATCCAGCGGATACCGTCTTGAAAATCAATACGACGAACTAGATTGCGTCCCCCTCAATTGTACTTCGAGGAGAGTTCGCAATGCACCGGGCTCTGGCCATCTTGCTGTGCTTTCAGGTCGATAGCATATTGGACTAGCCCAACCCAGTTGACAGTCTTAATTGCAGACTCATGGCTAATATTCTGACCAGTCCAGTTCAACTCAATATCATTGCTGTTGGTGTTTGCCATGTTGGGGCTTTTAGTTGGTTCAAAGCGAAGGAGAGAAGTGCGGCGAAGGTTTCGGTTTGGGTGATAAAGGTATACGTAGAGCATATCTACTGAACGGCTAAACGCCGGGCATCGTTACAAGATAGGTGCGCTTACGTCGTGAACATACCTGTTGGACTTCATAACATCAATAGATAATTTACAGCCTACGTCGGGCACCTAGCATACGGGCTCTTACTCTCGTCTTTGCCCCTCAGTCACAGCTTAGCACCATGTTAATGATACGAGGACATCTATATGCTGAGTGAAAGTGACGGTGTAGTCTAGCTGCAGGCGTGAAAAGGCGTCTTTCGTCATTGATGTCATTCAGACCAAAGTGGACCTCTTCGCGGACAGCTAGTAATATCGGCTGTGGGTGGCTGCCCGGAAAGCATGGATACCAAAGTTCACAAAAGTCCAGAAACAGACAGCATAAATGCAGGGGTTGACGTGGGCCGAGCGGCTGGCCAATCGCGTTGGCGAACAGCCAATTCCAAAAGTTCGATCCCAAAAGTTCGGACCTTTGCCCAGCTCAAGATCATGCTTGGATCCGGACGTAAAAAAACTTTTGCTGAGCACATGGTTGAAGGTCATGCTCTGCTCGGAAATTGGATGATCAGTTTGAGGCGCGTGAAACCTCAGTAAAGGTTCACAAAAGTTTTCATAGGTTCTAATTGAGAAGTTCGTTGGGGACTGGGCTTTCTCGCCTCAAACCGGCCTGTGGTGAGATTGTATGATAAATATCGGACATGCCTGCTCTATAATCTTGGGATTCCATGACAAAACAATTCACTTTGTTCTACAGTACAGTCTACGCACTCAAGTCTCTTTACAAGATCTTTTTACCATCTCAATTCCCCGAGAGCTCGATTCGTTCGCCTAAAATCATGGCTCAGCAGGTTGACACGAAGAAAAACGCATGTGATGAAGAGCCCGAGGTAAGGCGATGTCCTTTCTCTTTGGGCAAGAAGTAAATCGTCGGCAAATTGCTCACTGATTGATAGGTTACTGGCGGTGCTTCTGCTGCAGCAGTGACAACCAAAGCGCGAGCCAAGAAGCACCACAAGTCTCGTCGACACCAGAAAAAGTCCAAGGCGGCTAATGGGACGGGAGTCATGCTGGATCGATGGTTGGATGAGGACCGGAAGGATGGTCCTTTCCATATGCTTTAGCCGGGGCTGGCCATGGAGACTGGCCGGACTTACATGAGCAGCCTTTGTCAAGAAGGGGCCACAATCGCATTAAAATTTTCCTTGGACAGTGCGACGTTATTCTCCTGCTTGAAATCATGCATTATCCTCAGACCTCAGGATGCTGTGATTGGATTGTCCCTATGTACTATATCAATCATAGTTATGAGTGCAATCGCAGAGTGATTTAACGCATTCATATATACATTATACTGGACTACTCGTGGTACTTCCTGATGCTAATTTAAGCAAATGGATAATAGGCTATCAGCACCAATGAATTGCAAGGGTTTTTCCAGTTTGCAGTAGGCTTTTACCGGCCACAGAATGCAAGTGCCCAAAAATCCTGCGGCTGAGCAGGGGCGGGGATTATTATTCAGCAATATTTGAGAAGTGACGCGCTGCTATTGGTGTCGAAGTTATAAACATCTCGTGTCCATGCAGCTTTATGGAGGCTGCCTAGGCCTTCTCGTACTTGACCCAATCAGGATGCGAGGCTTCGTCTTCTGGACGCTGAGGCGCTTGAGATTGAGCATGGCCTTTGATTGTGTTGTGCTGCCCCCTGCAACGGTTATATTAATGACTTGCTCCCCTTTCAGAAGTCTGTTGAGTCTCCAAGTCAGTATTTGATTGTCATATTTGATCGTTACATTTGATCTTCACATCTGATTGTCACAATGCTAGGCCGCGCACACCTCTGCGTGATTAGCCTTCTTGCATTGACGAAGTTGTGAGACATGCCCGCTTCACATTTCTACCAAGACAACTAATCAGACTGCGGTAGCTCCCATGCGCAAGTTAATTGCGCCGGCAATATCACCATCTCCTCAGCATCCGACGCCGAGCTGGTGCGTAACGCCTGCCGCACCATCGAGGGCAATGTTGAGTTGGCGCCAAATGTCAGCGAAAGCATCAATCTCGATGGCGTTGAAATAATCAAAGGTTATATCGCGCACGATGGATGCAGGCCTTACCACCATCCGGACTGTCCCTCAAGAGAGCCCTTCACATTATCTAGCAGGACTCTACGGGAAATTAACGGCTATTTGTATTTCTGGAACTTTGCGGGTCTAGAAAAGGTGCTACTTCCAGAGTTGAGAATCGTCAACGAGTCTCTCACCATAAGAAGAATGGACGATCTGAAGCAACTAGACATCACCAACTTGGAGTACGTGGGGTATGTTAAACTCGAAGCTAAGAACCTCGAGCATCTCCGTCTGAATGGCATAAGAGGATGGACGCCGCAGATTCGCGGTAACGCGGCTACGGCGTTCGCCTTTGGGGATATTGGCAAGGTTGAATCCGTTGACGGATTCTTCAAGAACCCTCTGAACCCCCTGATGAAGGACAAATGGGAAGTTGGACCTGGCTTTGAGGAACAGTTACCACTGAGCCTCCCCCCATCGGTGAAGAACGTCACGATTGGATGGACCCAAATCCCTACCTTATTTCTTCACAGCTCAGACATCACGGTAATTTTGGGTGGCCCTGATACAAAATCCATGGACGTTAACAAAATTCACATTTATGGCGGCAATGTGCGTTTCGAACGCAGCTCAACACTCGAAAAACTCACTGTTGGCTCATTTGTCAATGAGCTTTGGACCAACGTCACGGATATCAATTTACCTTTCGACAACCTTCAAAACCTGACACTTTATGGGGAGGACGTTCTTTCAGTGACACTCCCGAAGCAAGCGCAAGATTGGAAAGACTTTCGATTGCACGTCTATGCAACTGATAATATGACCTATTCGTCACTGTTTGATGCCGACGGCAAGCAGACATGGTACTGGCCGAGAGACATCCGATCGATTGATATGGAGGGAAATATAAGCACAGCTTTCTTGTAAGATCAACTAAAATCTCTTCATGAGAAAAGAGTTCTTGCCATTGTTATGATCGTTACTGACGATAAGCCACCTAGTCAAGAATTGATAGACACAAACCGCGTCGTCAAGGAGTCCTTCAGACTCAGTGACAGGGGCCACGGGCTGAACTGCACGGCATTGGAGGAATATGTGAACAGGACGGAAGGCATGACCGAAGACTTCATTTGCTTTAAATGGTTTGATGACTCTGTGTCTGCCTTGGTGTGCAACTGGTCATTACTGGCAAGTCTTACAACCGTCGCATTATTCTTGTTGATATAGTGAAGGGCACGGACTTTAGCATGCTCGTAATGTTTGATTTTGTATAGTGCATAGAGTTGGGTCTATGCTCTGTGCGATAAGAGCACATCACCTTGAACATTTGCCTGATTTTGCATTTCCACCCGAAACGATTTGGCAGAGGTGGGGGCCTAATCCAGCACATTATACAGCGCGTAATGGTGATGATCTGTCATAGACCAGATGTGGAAGGGGGGAGACCATTCAATTGACATACGAGCAACGTTAGCCACACAATTCCACGAAGACCACATGATCAACATTTCGAGTTGTGCAGACTTGAAGATGACACAATCTCAGCACCTATGGGAATTAATTGCTATTGGCTTTTTTCTCCTTCTTTTTTTTTCTTTTTCCTAGAGAACCACTGTTTCCTGTACAAGTTGCAAGATTGGAGGAGTTCGTGGAAGTCACCTGCCAAGGGCTTAATAAGTCAATTAAATCAATGGGGGAGGTTGAGTAGTTGTTGAGCCCTTTCGACCTGCATTCCAATCCATTCCATCTGTCCTTTTGATATTATGGCCTGACCGGCAATATTCATATCTCGAGTAAGTGCGATCACTGTGGTAAGAACATCATAAACTACAATAGCCCCCGAAGACGCGATTCGACGTTTATGCTGGGATAATGACTCTGGAAAGGACCCAACCGCCGGGTGCGTTAGAAAAGCCGACTCGATGGATGGGAACTTGATTTTGGTAACATCGACAGGAATGGTAGGCTTCATCATGTCTCCAACATGGAATGGAACGCTAAAACAGATCTCATCAACAATGAGTTGAACACGTGATGCTGTGCTTGATGCCGTGTCCGACGCCGTGTAAGAACCTTGATTTTCGTAGAAATGGCGCAGAATTTGCAAAGCAGAAATTTCGATGATGCGCTGCCAGTTCCTGGTAACGGCGATCGAAAAGCTAGCATATACATCGCAAGATTCTCTATAGACTCCTGCTCTTTGGACAGATTCGTTGATCCGATCCCCAGTGATGTTCAAAGATTGCCAATGCCGCGGAAGGTTTCGTGTCCATTGCAGGCAGTCTTCCGCAAGCGCAACGGCCCGAGAGAGAGTTAAAAGGTCTTCATCTTCTCTAGCATCTTGAATATAATCTGACTTTCTATTATCCCTGGTTTTGATCCGATTCAATAGCTTGCCCAGGCGGATGGCCAGCTTGTCGACCTCGATAGCCGGACTTAGTGGCATAGGACTGCTGTCTTGCCAGACAAAGGCAGAGTCGCAAATACAATATGAGCCGCCAAGAGACATTCGGGCTATTAAGCCACGCGCTGCTAATACCACGCGGCGTGACAGTTCATCTTGATAATTGAGATGGCCCCGGTGCTCGATCAGAGCAACAGAACCCAAGAGATGCGTACTAGCTCTGTACTGGCGCCGGTAGAAAGCATCGATACCATCGTACGCCGCTAGAACTAATGTGGCCATCAAAAGTTCCCTGGAGATACTCTCTGAGGGGTGTTCGATGGCTTGACTCGTGCTCGTAACTGCTTGCAAGTAGCGCTGTCGTGCCAATGGAGGATCTAAGCGGTGGCGAGTCCAAAGGCAGCTGACTTTGAGTGCAAGCGCGGCGGTGGCGAGATACAAGGGAGAGTTCGTATTGTTCATCTTGTACATTTCTGGAAGAATTGCCAGAACGGAGTGCGTGGCCTCTAGGTCTCCATCGGGGCCGTAAGCAAAGAAAAAGAAGTTCAGCGCCAGCAGCTCGGTGTCAAGAAGTGGAGGGGAGATGATCGTGAAGGAGTATTTGCTCATGGATGCCGATTTCATAGAATTTTCTGCTAGGGCCTCTTCAATCTCTGTAGTCGGGACAGGAGAGAGGCGACGTGATGATTTAGAAACGACATCGCATCCTTGCTGTCGAAAGCCGACGCGTCCGTTGTTGCGCCGAAGGACCTTGCTTGTTTCGTCTCGATGGCACTTATCGAAATAATTGTCATATCCAAGACATGATATTTCCAGCCGCACACAATTTCCGCAATTTGGTGTTTGCTCATCACACTTTGCAGGTTAGCTTACCAGAACGCTCGACCGGAGGCTTACATATTACATACCTTGACGTGGCGCTTTCGGCAGGTTTTGCAGCCCTTGCTAGGCCCTCGGTATACCATGATAGGGGCTATTTGAAATGTTGAATTGCTATTGCTGAGCTGGAAAGAGTATAGATGTTGTGTCTGGGTTCTTTGGGATGGAAGCTGACCCCTCGCCATGGCGGATATCGGCGACGGCGGGACTCCGGAGTTCTGTCGCAAGGACCATCTGCATCAGGTTTAGACCACTTGGTGTTCCTACAGGGTGTTGTACGGCACAGCAACCCCCCCTGGTAAGATTATGAGCCCTATCGGGCAATGACTTGCGTGGATGCAGACGTGCTTGTGATGCACGGCCACCATGGCTAGCACCAGAGCAGACTGGCCTTGCGAGATATCCCGTTCTAGGAGTACACTACAGCCATGTCTAAGCATCCTTCGTCGCAACACCTCCCTTTCATTAAGTCTACTTAAAATGTGAGATAGAGCAGGTGATTATCGTGAAGTGAAGTGTCATCTTAACCCTGGCCTGGCATTGGTTAAGTCCGCGGAATGCAGCCGACCACATAGCAGAACAAACAGGTATATATAGACAGACGTCCATCCTTTTGAGTTGCGTCTTTCCTCAGTCCTCCATGCAAACAATCACTCTTCACTTGCCTCTACTCTTCATTCAGGAATGTTTTCCCTCCAGATTGGCGCGTTGCGCTCCTGCATGCTCATCAGTTTTGCAGCCCTGGCTTACAGCACTAACTGCACCAACTATCCAGCTCTGGATGGCGATATTATCGTCGGAGACGTGGAATTGATTGACGATGCTCTCCGGAACTTCGACGCCATCATGATCCCAACCTATAACGGTTCGGCTATCGAAGATTGGTCTCACGACGCTGTTTCGGCGGATGGACTGGCGGGCATGGCGTTCACTTCCAGTCGTGGATCGATTGGTGGAGTACCAGGCGCCCAACGCGTCTTCATCTCGGTAGTGTGGCCAAACGGCACTCGATACATGGAAAACTCTTTCACAGAGCAGTCCAATGTGGAGATGTGCCCGGACAAGACAGTTGCTAGCTGGCATAACTCTACTGGAGAGATCCACTGGAATTTCGAATACTCTAGTGACTACAAGAGCACACTGGTCACAATCAACTCCCCTACCGTCCGAGGAATCATAAAAATGAAGTCTCTGGTTCCGGCCTTGTATCCGAATGGTCTCAAATACCCCCATCCCCAGGGCAACCCACTATTCGCGCCGTTGCTCTATTGGGTTGAGAATGTTCCTACAGCAACTGTCGAGGCCAATTTGACAATACTCGATACCCCATTCGCGTTGAAGGGGTTTGGCGGGCGAGAGCGAAACTGGCTGTCATTGTCATGGGGGGATACTAGCCAGACTTGGGACATGATGCGAGGTGTAGTCGGGCCGTACAGATACATTGGGTGGGTACACGAGTCCCGGATCAATGGCCTTCAGTACAGTATGGTTCTTTTGAAGGAAAAGAAGGTGGTGTTCAGATCCGAACGTCTCGAACCCTCCGAACAGTTGCCATGGGGGTCCATCACCAAGACAAACAAAGGTCCTGTCCATCTTTCCTCGGCTCCAGACGATACTCAACAGCTCCCCAATTCTTCATTCACAGGTTATATCGTCGAAATGCACTCCCCTAGTACGGGAGACCACTGGAAGTTCAACATCGACTTCACGCAGACTGTTTACTGGTTTCCTGTGCGTAGCTCTATCCTCATCGGCGGGTACACAGCCAATGTCACCGGTGGACTGGAAGGAGGATGCCAATACAAAGGCCTTAGCTCCGGAAATGCCCAGGAACTTATACTCTAAGCTCAAGGGCATAAAGCCACCAGCAAAGCCACCAATTGACATCGGTCCGGGAGGTAAAGAGTTACAAGAACATGATAGCTGGAAATGTTAAGGCTTCAGTACATCTTATATCTTACTGAAAGACAATTGAATAAGATATGTCTCTGTGGTCTTGATATTAACTCCATGGTGATGGATCTGGTATTTGAGAACTTACAACCCAGTCCTTGTATTGTTATCTGAAGGATAGCAAAGGCATGGTCCATTTGATTTTGTAAGCACATGAGTTTCTTCCGTTAAGCGAAATTTTCTATCGAATAGAAGATTATTCAATACAGAATTAAAACCAGATTCTCGTTACGTAAGGCTTCCTAACTTTCCGCCACCATGAACGTCCATAATGCTATTCAGATGCTCTTCTAAAGATCTTAGAGCCCTATCACAAGACTGGAGGCTTCTTATAGTGACAATCCCCGGGCGACATTTCCTGAGCTTCGCCAAGAATGCCCAATCATATGCACTGCTTCTCTTATTGTCTCTACTTGCTCCTTCGCACCGAGGCTAGATCCTCTGACCGGGTGTGTGAAGAGCGTCCAAATGCCATTGCAAAGATTCAAATTCAGCGAGACAGCGCCAGCGGCCAACCCTGCAACTTCCATCTCGCGTGGTTGTATGATTTCTGTGTGGTGCTTTTGACGGCGGACCGTAGGATTCGAGAGGTGAAATGGGAGGAAGAAGAAGAAAGTGGAGCGGTCAAGAGTGAGGCTGCATATGGCTGCCTGGTCTTATCTGCAGATGCGATCCATACATCTCCCCGAATAGTACCGAGGCACCAGTGTAATCAGTATGGTACGTGGGGTTAAGCTTGTGATTTCCAACAGGTATACTTGTTACATTAAATATCTGCTTGAATTTCTATGTTCGTAGAGGACGGTCTGGTGAAGTCGCGGAATATCTCTACACTGGTAGCTAAAGTGGGTTGACTGAATAGGAGTTTTCTCTTTATATTGATGCTGGCCTACGTCCAATGATATGACTGGGACTGTAAAGAACGTATCTGAGGCTCGATTAAATGCGCCATTCCAATGATTAGCCCTCTACCCGTGAGTTTCTCCAGCTTGTACCGATGGCTGGATGCCTTATGCATCAGCCTTCAGATGGCCAATCACTGATGGCAAGCACTGAACTTTTGAACAACCGTTCTCGGACCTGGTTGAACTAGCCAGATCTGGTAATCCAATCTTTTGTTTATGATGTGACGCACCATTTAGCCAATCATGGGTCCCTCGCAGAGGTTCAGCCTCGCCCGTGACCTGGAGGCAATACCACCTTTGCACAAGAGACCCGCCCATAAAAGCTGCCACCTCCGCAGAGCATTGCGTTTGTGTCTTGCCGTCTAACTAATTCCTCATCATCAAGCCATCTCCTAAGTCATACTGTTTATGCCTCTTGGGCTGATCCAACATTCGCAGCTTTGTTCTCGCGCTTCCACATCATGGAGTCCTTTGACACAATCGACACACTCGTAAACACGAATCCAACGTCATTCCTATCTATCGAGGAAAGTTCTTCTCTAGATTTAATTCCAGGACTCGTGCTGTCCGAAGCTCCATGGATTCCGGCACTTCCCACACACGTTCCCCCAGCAGACATGCATCAGCACATGTATTCCGCCTTCCCTAACAGTTCTGCTCCCAGTTCCTCTGCGGTAAACATCGAAAGCACCAGGGACTTTGGTTGGCTAGGGTCAACATCGATCGAGCATTCTGTAACAGCCCCGACTACTACCTGGCCGAATTTAACACTTGATCCTTGGGCGCCTGAGAGCTCTTCGGCTCCTGCGGCGCCCTTTCCTGAGGCATCCAAGGTGCCTGGGTCAAACGACATCACTCAATGCTTTTCGAGTGATCCTGCATCCAATATCCCAGTCAATACCACTGTTTCCACACAAATGAATGAAGTTACTTCTCAGGGTGCACACGCACACGAACAAACTCGATTTCGATACGTCTTGCCAATTCGCATCAAGTCAAAGGGTTGTCGGGGTGTCCACCCACCCGCAGTCTGGGAGTCATACAAAAGTACAATCAAGCGACTGTACATAGACGAAAGCATGCCGCTCAAGGATGTGGCTCTGGCAATGAAGGAGCGTTATAACTTCGAAGCATCGTTAGTGCAAATCCACCCATAGATTCAGCTTCCAAGGCTTACCTGCAACAGAACACAAATGTACAAGACGCGGTTCCGTCAATGGGGATTCGAGAAAAACAACACTACGAAAGAAGTATCCCGCCTACTGTTCATGAAGTTTCAGCGGGATGTGGCCGGGAAGCCATCTCGATTCTTCCGCGGCACCAAAGAAGTTGATATCCAGAAGTACCTGAGGAGAAAGGGAGTAACAGAGTACGATCTGTTTGATTTCGAAATGCCACCACAGCCTCCAATGGCTGTACGGTGCAAGACACCGCCAACGTCAGATATCTCAAAGTACTTGATATCCCCGGAAATTTATCGACACCAGGAGCTACTTCTTCGCCATTTCCGGACTGCTCTCTCCCAGGTGAGAAGAGTAGAACTAGAGGAACAGGCATCTGTGCCACCAGGAAAATCTCGCACAAAGTCTCCATACCCTGATGGTAGCCCAATAGAGCAGTTAATCCAGGCTGCCGCTCTCTTCAACGTTGGGCAGTTGGGCTCAGGAGTCCTGATGCGAAGGCTAGCATTTCGATCATGCCAGAAATTGGTGCAGAAAGGCTCCAGATATTTTATTGCGGATTTGTTATTTTGTAGTCGGCGGACCTCCAATTCAGAGTTGATATTGAGCTTGTGGAAGTGCGTTGCAACGGCATCAGCTCAGACGAGAAACAAAAATCCTGGAGCACCACTTTATGGGCTCCTCTACGATATCCTTCACAAGAATGGTATATGCGAATTGCATGCATTATTGGAGAATAGCTGGCTTCAGTTAGCAGAAGAAGCAGAAAAAGCATTCGGGACGGAATATGCGTTTGTGGCTTACGTTTGGGAGTCGATTCGGCGTAAGTTCAAGGAATAGGCAACACAGCGGTTACAGACGATTCTCAAGAACACCCAGCACACATACCAGACAGTCGCACGACCAAGGGTTGCAGAGGACGAAGAAGCTCTCATGCAACCGCTTCTGCTCTGCGAGATATTACGTTGCATGAGCGGTAGCTCCGATGATACCATTGAGGCTTTCGAGCGATTTTATACCATGATAACGGAGTGTCAAAATTTGTCCAATGAAAGCCGCAGGGATCTGCTTAAGTTTTGTGACCACAGGCTCTATTATGCCCACTACGAACGCGGCTTGGTGGATGTAACAATGTGCAATCCTCGCCTTGAGCTTGCAGTGCACTACCTGGAGAAGACCATCGAGCATGAGTTATATTTGCTCCATGATGACTTTAGCCGTGTTATAGACTGGCTACACGCTCTTGAGGACTTGCTTGAACTCATCGGGTGGCATGAAAAGGCTGTTGAGGCATCTAAGCGGCGAGAGCGGCTCGAAGCGGCCGTGATTACACGCTTAGAACTAGAAGAACTTGTATGAGGGCTGGCGTCTCTTCATTTCCTCACGCTCAGTTACGCTGGTTTCCCTAAGAAGCGTGCAGCTCAGATGGTTAACTCTTTTCCTCATTTTTTCAATCCCATTTGGCTCTACACTTTCAGCAAGAAATCTCGCCACTAAACACCAGAACTCCCATTGCCTTGCACATCTTATAACGAGACATCAATAAATGTGGAATTTGCTAGGAGTTATACGAACGCTGTTGATATATTGCAAACCGTCCCCCAAACCCTAGCAAAACTTGTCAGAGACTGTGATGCTGAATCAGCGGGAAGAGCGCTATGGGTGCTGTAACTGTAAACTACTCTCTGAAGAGCCCTAGCTACGAGGGAGCAGCGGCTCCTTATGTAATTATCTGCGCCTCTTAAGGTCTGGGACAGTCGCCGTTTCATGTGTCCTGACAAACTGCACCTCAAGACCACCATGATTAACCAAATCTACGTAATCAGGACTTCGAAAATGTAGATGATCCGACATCATAGAGGTGCATGATCAATATCCCGCCATACCCTCAACTTCTCCCTCGCTTGTCAAAAGCAGTTAGTTGGCCTCTACCTTCTTGGCATCGTCGATATCACTCTCTGATTCGCTCCACGGCGTAGCAAAGCGCACGTCGTATCCGAGCTAATGGTGTTGAATTTTCAGGCCAATAGGACGCAATCGTATTCGGTAATCGGCCTGCATCAAGAGTTCCTACTGCTCTTCCTGCAAAATTGAAGATGCATGAGCCAGAATCTCCAAGGCGGGTGGATGCATTTCCTGATTTCAGCGATATGGCTAGGTACGCGACGAGGAACGATGCGGGAAGGTCGGCAAACTTATTACGGATCACGGCGTCGATTTCGCAACGCTGCCAAAGTTGAGATCCGTCGCTCCTCCGCGTTTTCCAAACCGGATTGGCTGATGTCGCTTTCGTGCGACCTGATGGCGCTGATGCGGAGAAACCCCTGGCCGTCCAGTTTCATCATCTGCTCAAGCACAACCTCCGGCGGCAGTATCTGAGCCATTGGGATGTAGTGCTAACCATTATTACCGATTTAGATTTTTTTAATTTAATCCCCTTTATTTCCCTGTCTTCAAGCTCCACAAGCGCCCAGTCTCTGAGGAACCAGTGCTCAGGTTGGACTGACATCCCAGGCGAGGCGGCAACACATCCCAGGATTATGTCGCTTCGTTGTCTTGCATTATTGCCACAACGGAAACCCTAGTGATTAGGGGATCAAAGCAGCCAACTTTTCATGGCTAGTTGCGATCGCAGAAGATGCTTCATTTACACGCATGTGTTTCCGAGGATCGACGTAAAGAGGGTCACAGCTTAGATTCAATGTGTTCGCAGGGCTGATCCTATGCAATTTTTTCACCATCGCGACTACAAGATGGCAGCCTTGTTCATCCGCTCGTGGAGCGTGTAAACTATGACCAGTACCTGGACTTTGAGAGGACCGCGTTTATTACGAGACTTGTGGTTATGGGTCGAAGGGTCATCTGGCAAGAACAAAATTCCCAAAAAGTGTGGCACGTAAACGTCAAGGTGTTTTTGTGAACCCCGAGGCAAATTCTTTCCTTCCATTTTGCCCTTCTTTTCCTCTCTTGATTTTCTCTTGTTTCTCAACTTCAGACTGTGTGTTGTATCAATGCTAATGACATAATGGACATGCGTAGCTGGAATTAATATCTCTATTACAACGACAAATCGAAATAATGGCTTGTGCTTCAACAGTGTTCGTATATGCTCCTAATGATGAATGTTAGACTCCAAGGCTCGATTCATAAATCAAGACAGTCTGTAGAGAATCAAATGTGTTCGTACGCAGTTGCCATGTCTTTTGGTGTAGAGCAAGACCGGACGCAGAACGGTCGCCGTTGTTGAAAGCTACAGGGTAGGTCACGCTGCCTAGTGCCCTAACCCGGAGGTTACTGATTTTCCTACGATCTACTCTTTCTTGTTGTCTTTTTCACTCACCTGAAATTGAAGTGGTAGAATGATGATACTATCGCTTGTTTCGTGTTGCGTTGTGAGAGCCTTTGTAGTTGCAGTTTTAGGCGAAGGATGACCTGGGAGGTCCTTGAGGAGATGGCCAAGCGCACCACTCATCACGTAAAGACGGCTTCATGATAAGTGATCTAGGACCTTAAGGTTTGGCAATACATTGAATGATGCGAATGAGTTGCTCAGTTCGTCGAATGCCTTGCGGATTGGACATCAATCCTTGATTCGTCGACCAGGGGATCGTTTCAGGTATGCCGATGATCTCCCTGTTCGACGATCTTCGTGATGATCGTGAGAGTCCAATGGTGAGCTCAATTAAATCATGAGGTCATGAGCGTTGAGGAGTTACCAGCAGGGACAGCTGCTGTTGAAGTTTGCAAAGGCAATAATGCCCACTTAGCTGCGAAATGCCCTCTATATTGCTTCTTGTTATGTACAAGCCAGTAGTAAAGGGGACAACTAGATCATATCAGCCCTCCCTCGACAGTGGGGAATGGCGGGTTGGAGATTACAGGGACCATGGGAAAAGGGTAGACAGCACAACCAAGCATGTCAACCGCGCAATCGTTAAAGCTATAAACATATATCGAAAGCTGTCAAAGTACGCGGTCCTCGTATCAACAACCCCGTCCATTCATTTCTCCATTGTTTCTTCGTTCACACTTGCCCCTTACTTGCCCCTTTTCACCATGAAAACCATTCAATTTGCGCTAGCCGCGACTATTGCTCTGACGACCGCTTAGGTCATCAGCCAACCCTTCGGTTTCGCCAAGGATCTGACGGCGGCGGTGATGCTCCGGTATGGCGCCCTCAGACCAATGATGAGCTTTTGGACCTTCTCACCAGCGCCGAGCCGGGTGTCATTGTCATTGACAAGACATTCGAGTTCGCCATTTCAGAGGGCGAGAAAACCGAGACTGGCTGCGCACCTTGGGGCACGGGTTATGGCTGTTAGTTAGCCCTGGACGGACCTAACTGGTGCGGCGATAATCCTCCTGTCGAGGTCAACGACGTGTCCGGCACGAACCCGATTCGCATCAGCTCGAACAAGACATTGGTCGGCGAGGACACCAACGCAGCCATTAGTTGCAAGGGCCTGCACTTCCAAGACGTTGAGTACATCATCGTGCAGAATATACACATCACCAACCTTAACCCTCAGTATGTCTGGGGCGGCGATGCCTTGATCCTGTGTGGTTCCGATCTGGTCTGTAAAGACCATGTCCGGGTTTGTCCTCTGACCGCGAGTCAATCGTCGCCGGAAGCACGCAAAGACTGACGCGTCACAGATCTCTCCCGCTGGACGACAGCACATTGTGACGGGCTTCTCTGACAATACCCGACAAACGTGGTCCAACATGTGGTTCGACGGCGAAACCTCCTGGTCGGCCACATGCAAAGGGCACCACTACTGGGGCTTCTTGTTAGTGGGCGAGGACGACCAAATCACTTTTGCGAGTATGCTTGTGCTCATTTCTGAATAAGTTCAACCACGGAACTGTCCCGACCCATGTACTGATGCAGACTAGACAACTACGTCTCCAAGATGTCCGGTCGCGGCCCCTCGCTGGGCGGCGGTACAGTGTTCCATGCCGTGAACACTGTCTGGGAGGAAAATCCTGGCCATGCGCTCGAGGGTGGCAGCGAGGCCAAGGGCCTGTTTGAAGGCTGCGCTTTCAAGGATGTCGCTTTGGTGGCCGGCGACGATCTGGACAACGACCTCTTCTTCACCACGGCCGGCAATGGAGCCCAATGCGAAGCTGCTCTCGGTCATCCATGCGAAACGAACATCTTCGATAGCTCGCCGGCCCCGGACTTTTAGCGCGCCGACTGGTTCGATGTTCTTTCGGGGGTGGATGTTCCACTCGTGATCCCTGTTAGTGAAGCGCTCACTCAAATCCCTCCACCGCCGGCAATACGCTGTAAGTAAGGTCCTATGTAAGAATACATGGGATGTACTTGACTAAAAAAATGGAAGTGCTGGCTCCGACGGGAAGGAAACCGTTCCCGAGGGATCCGTGCCGTCGAGTGTTGCGTTGGCGGCGCCCAATGAGTAGCCTACACCCACGTCTCCTGCAGCACCTCCGACCAGTCCTGGACGACGTCAGCTGCACCTGAAAAGCCCATGGCTTGTCCTGCCTAGAAAGTCAAGCGAAGCCGACAGGCTAGTGCAAAAAGAACAAGGTCACGCGAGTGATTCTCTGCAAGGAAATGGCCAAGCTTTCTATCACGCATCTTGCGGGTCTAACCTCCAGCACATCTGCGGCCAACTACTGGTGATGTATTCGATTCTACAGAGGCAGTGCATCCCTTTCTACAGTTCAACGGTCATATAAATAATCATATGACCAGGCTTTTCCTGTGTTCCAACAAATGCACATCTTTCCGAGCATCATTTGTCTATTTGCTCAACGTGCGTGTGATGTGTGAACTGTCGATACAGGCCAAGCCACAGTACTCCGCATTATCTTCCGCTTTCCTGCGCGGGTTTAGAAATGTCCGGTTATCTCGGGAGTAAGACTGACCGCGTTCAACATCCTGTTGCTTGGCGTTGACGTTGACCCGGGACTTGCATACTGACTTATCAGGTACTTATGAATCCATGGGTTCATTCATCCAGACCGTTGGTTCGTCGTGTGACAACTCTCTTCCATTGAGCTGATGAAACAAAACCTTGGGATTGCGCGAAACCATGGGAATGCAACGGACTGGAGTCTTGACACTTGGAAGCAGGTATCATCCGGGTATTCCGAAACCTAGTGAGCTGGGCGATGACAGGAACTGAACAGGTGAAAGATGGTTGGCTTGCCTGCAACGCATCGACACGGAGCGAAGAGAAATGCCCGCTCCCGGTCTCCTCGTTTGGTCCTCACTGGTGGCATAGTCGTGGCAAAAAACCATGCACGATGAATGCCAAATCATCGTCGAGAATTCCTCGACTAGTGCCACTGCACGAGCTTGCCAATACGCACTTGCGGCGCAACACGTCAACCTGCTGGACGAAGGGGGGGCTTCGGAGAAGGGGGAACGGGGATGCAGTGATGGATGGTGGGTGCAGAAACGCAAGCCTCGGGTTCGTAATGCAGTGACCGATTCTGAAAAAGTTTCACTCGCGCGGTAGCACAGCTTGGCGATTTGGACGTCTCACAGCCGTTGATTTGAGCACGAGATTGCTTTCCCGTGGTAGTGTGCCGAGCGATTCTGCTGCACAATTATCCTTGCGTGCTCGTAGCGGACCCAATAGCGTCTTGGCCGACCCCCACATACCTCTGGTTCCTAGTAAATCTCTGTGCACGCAAAGGTACCTTTGTGGCATCGTATGTAGCTAAATTGAAGGTGTCGACCGGTGCCTGCTATGGGTGTCTTGGCCACCCCAAGTGTCTTGGCTTCCCACGCCACTATCATTGGACCATATCCATGTCAGCTATGGCTCGTTGGGCACGCGACAATCAAGGAGATTTCCCGGAATCTGTGGCAGCGGGACTGACAAAGAGCAAGGAAACCTCACCGCATTGTTGCAGGTGGTGCCAACTCCTCTGGCTGGGGTCGTGGTGGGTTCCTGTGCTCAGAAGCTTTTCGGTTGCATTCTTTATGGCTTCTGCTGCAGCCTCATGGATGGATCTTGCTGGAGATAAAGGTAATGATGCCATGAGATTGATGTGGGGACTTGAGAGCTTGACACTGGGCTTGTTTTTGCTACGCCACTCTCGTGAGACAGTGTCTTGGGCTCGGAGTTGTGGATTTGAACATGGAGTGGTGATCCACTGCACTGAGCATATCATGATAATGAAAACATGTATACCAGACACCACTAAACCACTACAATTGGGTCTTATCATAATTCTATCTTATCATGGAGATAAAAAAGTGTGGACGCCAGGCCCCCAGGGCTTCAAACCCCACGCTCGGCTGAGGGGAAACCTATGGAGAGAGGTTCATTTTAAGTTCCCTGCGCACGACACAACCCCTCCAGATCGGTTGAGTCCGTTACGTCACGAGTCAAGATGCGGGCCCCTCACCCCGGGCCTAGGAGAGGGAGGGGAAGGGAGCACAACGTCGGCGCTCTCAACAAGCACCGGGCGCCGTAGCTTAATTTATCCCTTCAGCTGCAGGCCAACACCTCCTTCCTGAATGGTGTAATAGTCTAGGAGCTCGGGCGAACATTCTGGAAACTAAAAGATGCATACGAGCCATGCTTGTTGCGTTGCTTGCGGAACCTCCGGATGCCGCCACTAGCCGCTGTGCAGGGAGGGTATCGTGGGTTCCGGGGGGTCCGACTGGGTACGGCGCCGTGTTCTGGTTTCCCCCGACTCAACAAAACCCGGGGAAGGGCGATGGCCGGGCCACTCATGACTAGGCGACCGACCACTCTACGAAATGCCCATCTGCGTTACGCAGACGACAAAACACACTGTGATGCTTGAGCGAATGCTTGGATCCTGCAGCCAGCATCATTCGATGCATAACCCAAGACACTAGGGAGGGGAAAGGGAGGGATACGAAAACCTTTCGTACCTCGGAAAAGCCCAACCCTAACCCAGTGTCTCAGTCTCAGATTCTGGATCTAACCGCCCGCTTGGCACGCAGTGATTAGACATGGGCACAGGACCGGGGGGGCCTTGGGAGTTGCGCCATTCTCATTACGGCACGCCAAGCCAACAGCTTCCTGTTAACCTTACTCCGTAGCAGAGAGCAGAGGAGGGGCTCCCAAGAGTAAGCCCGAGGAGAATACGTGGTGAAACCCCATGCGTGTGAGGGGAAGGGCGGGCAGAGGATAAGCCCATTACCAATGGAAAAGACGCGGGCCCATGATAACAGCGCCGGGCTAGTCAAGGCACCTGAATACCAAGACGACGGCACATCTTGGCTTCCTAAAGAGGCTTGGTGGCTCGAGGCAAACGCAACACACTAGCGACTCGGAAGGCTTGGAAGGCTTCGTCACGTCCCCACAGCTTGTTTCGCAGACCGCATTCTCCCAAGTCCTCAACGCTGCCCGTCGCACTTCGGTCTTTTTACCCACGTCCTTCTGGCTCGACGAAACTGGAACTGCCCTTACCCAACCCTAACCCAGCGGATAAGCCTCCCCGCTTTTCTGCCAGCGGCGCATCTTGGCTACCCGAACCAGCTTCATCCCCAGACAGCCCGGTCCGGGAGCGATGGCAAGGCCCCCCCCCGGCCATCTTACTTGCTCACGGTCGAATGGAGATGGGCGGCACGGAGGCCATCGTGCACCTGTTTATCGCCATGGCACGAGAAAATGACGCACCGGCTCTGCCAAGCAAGTGGGTTCGTTTGTTCGCGGGGTTCGAACAATGTTGTATATAAAGATGGATGGCTGTCCCTGCCCTCATCGCAGGGTAACGGTCCTGCTTCCGGCACATATCGCTTCTAGAACATCCACTTCCTTCTTCCAAGTTCATGTCACGCTGTGTTGTCTCTGTTGACTCCTCCCCCCAGGACCCTCAACATGAAGAAGTCGGTTCAAGCAGGCCAGACGGCTGAGACCCATGTCTCCGGCCAGTCCAACAACCCCATTTCCCGCCCAGCCCACGCCCTGTCCTCCGCGCAGGTCGCCCAGGAGCTCGGCACAGACACCACCACCGGTCTCAGCCAGAGCGATGCCGCCTCGCGACTGACCGAGTATGGTCCCAACGACCTCGGCAAGGAGAAGGGCATCAACGTGATGGAGATCCTCCTCGCCCAGATTGTCAACTCTATGACCCTGGTGGGTTTCTCTCACTCAATTATAGACTTGTCATTGTATGCGGTGACAACTTTGCTGACCATGGGTTTCTTCTCTTGTTCTAGGTTCTTCTGCTGGCTCTCGCTGCCAGTTTTGCCATCCAAGCCTGGATTGAAGGCGGTGTCCTCGCCGCCCTCATCATGATCAACGTCGTCATTGGTACTTTCCAGGATCTGCAGGCTGCGAGGACCATTGCGTCTCTCAACTCGCTCAATTCGCCCACCGCGCAGGTCATCCGCGACGGCACGAGCACCTCCGTGGACGCCTCGCAGATCGTCCCCGGCGACATCATCGAGCTCAAGGTCGGCGACGTCGTCCCCGCTGACGCCCGCCTCCTTGACTGCATCAACCTGGAAGCGGACGAGGCCGCCTTGACCGGCGAGTCTGTGCCCGCGCGAAAGGAGCCCGACGCCATTCTCACCGGCGGGAACAGTGAGAACAGCAGCGACGACGAGAGCGACTACGACGTCGGCCCGGGAGACCGGACCAACGTCGTCTTCAGCTCCACGATTGTCACCAAGGGCCGCGGCCGTGCCGTCGTCTTTGCCACCGGCATGTTCACGGAGATTGGTGCCATCGCGGCCGCCCTCCGAGCCGACGGCGCTGAGAAGCGCCAGGTCAAGCGTGACGACAACGGCAATGCCTCCGTCTTTTCTTATGTTTACTTCGGCTTCGGCAAGGTCTGGGACGTGCTTGGTGCCTTCCTGGGATTCACGGTTGGAACACCTCTCCAGCGTAAGCTCGCCAAGCTGTTCATGTCCATCTTCGGTATTGCTGTCATTTGTGCCATCATTGTCATCGGTGCCAACCGCTTCTCGAGCCGTGAGGACGTCATCATCTACGCCATTGCCATCGCCGTGTCTTCCCTTCCTGTGACCCTGATCTTGGTGCTTACCATTTCCATGGCGGCTGGAGCCAAGGTCATGGTTGAGAGAAACGTGCTGGTCCGCAACATGCGATCGCTTGAGGCTCTGGGAGGTGTTACGAGTAAGTGTTTGCTTTCATGATCCTTGTTTCGACGAGTTCATACTAACCTCCACAGACATTTGCTCTGACAAGACCGGAACCCTGACCCAGGGAAAGATGGTCGCCAGGATGGCCTGGCTGCCCGGCCACGGCACCTACACCATCAACGTCTCCAACGAGCCCTACAACCCCGAGTCCGGCACCATCGACTTCACGCAGAACCCTCCCAAGGACATCCGCCGGGACGAGGCCGGCTCCGCCATCACGCCCCTCAAGGAGAGCGACAGCCACGGCTGCGTCAAGAGCTTCCTCGACGTCGCCAACCTGGCCAACCTCGCCAGCGTGCGGAAGCTCAACGGCGAGGACGGCACCCTCCAGTGGCAGGCCCAGGGCGACCCGACCGAGATCGCCATCCAGGTCCTCGCCGCGCGCTTCGGCCGCAACCGCGAGACCAACCCTGCCCACGACCCCGCGAGCTGGGAGCTGCTGGCTGAGTTCCCCTTTGAGTCGGCCATCAAGAAGATGTCCGTTGTTAGCAAGAGCGTGGCCACCGGCGAGATCACCGTCTTCACCAAGGGCGCTGTCGAGCGCATCATCGACAGCTGCTCCGAGCTCGGCTTCGGCGCCGAGCTGGTCAAGATGACCGACACCCACAAAGCCGAGATCCTCGCCAACATGGAGGCCCTCGCCCGCAAGGGCTTCCGCGTCCTCGCCCTGTCCAGCCGCCCCAACTGCATCTCCGCCTCCGCCTTCGCCGACAGCAAAGACGACCTCAAGCGCGAGGACTTCGAGCGCGACCTCGTCTTCCACGGCCTCGTCGGCATCTACGACCCTCCCCGCCCCGAGTCGCGCCCCAGTGTCTTCAAGTGCCACCAGGCAGGCATCGGCGTCCACATGCTCACGGGTGACCACCCGGAGACTGCCCGTACCATCGCCACTGAAGTCGGCATCCTGCCCAAGCGCATGGAACTCCTCCGCTCTGACATCGCGCGCAACATGGTCATGACCGCCCACGACTTTGACAAGCTGAGCGAAGCCGAGATCGACGCGCTCCCCGAGCTGCCCCTTGTCGTGGCTCGCTGCGCCCCGTCCACAAAGGTCCGCATGATTGACGCCCTCCACCGCCGCGGCCGCTACGCCGCCATGACCGGCGACGGCGTCAACGACAGCCCCAGTCTCCACCGCGCCGACATTGGCATTGCCATGGGTCTTGGAGGCAGCGACGTCGCCAAGTCGGCGGCTGATATTGTGCTCAGCGACGACAACTTTGCCAGTATCCTCAACGCCGTCGAGGAGGGCCGCCGCATCTTCGACAACATCCAGAAGTTCATGCTCCACGTCCTTGCTCTGAACTTGGCCTTCGTCACGGTCATGCTTATCGGTCTCGCCTACAAGGATTCCGCGGCTATTTCTATCTTCCAGGTTACTCCCATTGAGATTCTTTTCATGTTGCTCGTCGCCGGTGCCTTTACCGAGACCGGTCTTGGCTTCGAGGCCTCATCCCCTGATATCCTGAGCAGGCCGCCACAGAGTGTGAGTTGTCCCTGATACCGCCGTGCATTATGTTGTGAACAATCTGCTGACTTGTTATTTTTAGCTCAAATACGGTGTCTTTACCCCAGAGTTCTTGATCGATCTCTTCAGCTACGGTTTCGTCCTCTGCATCTGCCTCCTCGTGGCTTTCGTCTCCAGCATGTGGGGTTTCTCGGATGGCGACTTCGGCACCGACTGCAACCTGGAGTACTCTCCTTCCTGCGAGGGCGTCTTCCGGGCCCGTTCCACCTGCTACATGGTCATGATGTGGGTCTTTGTCCTGTTCGGATGGGAGCTCATCGACTCCCGGCGCTCCCTCTTCGACGGCATGTTCTCCAACACCAAGGAGTGGTTCATGAGGCTGTGGCGCAACCAATTCCTCTTCTGGTCCGTTGTTGGCGGCATCATCATTGCCGTCCCCACGCTTTACATCCCCGTCCTCAACCACAAGGTCTTCCTGCACACTGGAATCGACAAGGAGTGGGGAATTGTTTTCGCCCTCGTCGTCTTCTTCTTCATCGGCGTCGAGTCTTACAAGTGGGGAAAGCGAGTATACCTGCGACGAAACAATCTCATGCTGAGGAAGGGCGAGAGCCTGGGCGAGGAGGACCTCGAGGCCAGGACGTTCGAGCGATTCTACGAGGGGGCTATCAGTTCGTCGCCTTCACAAGAAAAGTAATTAGCGTGCTATAGCAGCTTCATTTGTTGAGTAGATAAAAAGTTCATTCTGCCATCGTGGCACTCAATTTCAGGTCCGACGTCGATAACTATCAATGTGACGAAGATGTCCTATAACCGGGCATCCCAAACAGTCATGCCATTTCCTTCTGTCGCTTAAGGCCTTCCAACAGAAGCATTTTCATTGCTTCACTGACAAAATCCAATCTTTTCCCCGTGTCGCCGCGCAGTTGTCCATCCTCACCTCATCCTCGTTCACCCAAGCCCATGCGACGTGCTCGTCCGGTCGCAAAACTATCTCTTTGTCTTCATCTTCTACTTCAGCGATGAAGGTCGCGATTGCCCAAGTCAAACCTGCTACGCGCAGCAGGCAAAGATCGAGGTCAGGATCCATCCTTGCATCTTCTGCTTCCCCTACCAATTTGAGGTTCGTTACGCCAGGGGGAAGACCCAGACCGACGGTGCATAAAAGCGTCCGTGCTCGTAGCTGCGTCTCCTCCCAGAGTTCGCGGACCGCCACGCCAGCTATACTGGCGTCGAGGCTTGGATCTGCAGTTCCTGCTGGGATCTCCCATCGGAGGGGGAATGAGTCGGATGGAGCTCGCTGGAGGAGGAGTGTTTCTACGGTTTTTCCGCTCGAGTCGTCGGACCAAACCCTGAAGACCATGGCTCCAGCAATGAGGTTATGTACATCTGGTCTTGAAGCGAGAAACTCTGCTGGGGAGATGTTGAAGGCAGAGGTGTTTCCAGCGGTTGTGAAGATAACCGGCGGATGCTGTTCGGCGCTCTTCGACCCTGGGGTCGACCCTGGGGGCTCGATCACGTCATATGTCATGATGTCGGTTGAGAGATAATAGCGTGCATTGCTGTGGACAAACAATTTGATAGATCCCGAACCGTAATGGAGAGTTCAAGGTCAAGCATATTATAGCCTGTTAACGATGCACTGATTCACGCCTGGCGGAGTTCAGCTACGAGTAGTCATACCGCCATATTGAATTAACGGGGCCCGGAGCAGATTGAATCACGATGCCTTGTCCAGTGGTTTCCAGTGGTTCATTTTTCGTCAATTCATAGAGGGTCTTGTCAGAAAAGTCTCTTGATTCATGCATCATGAGAAAAGTGGTAGCACATCCCTCCGATCCTCAACTCAGTAAACAATGTTTGAGAGCATAAAAAGTTCCGTTCGTCCTGGAATCTGCGGCCGAGCACAAGAATAACAATACAATCCATGACAAAGTGCCCATAACCAGGAATAGCCAGCTAAAGCCCGACACAATACTCGTGATTCCAAGTGAGCAATAAGCAATTTATCGCCAAGCGGTGTAGCGGCGGACACGGCTAGCAGCAGGGATGGTAGTCGACAACTGAACAGCCTGGCCAGCGTAGCAGATGCTTCCCTTGGCGACGAAAGACGCGCTCTCGAGGGCCTGCACCGCGGTCCAGAGTCCGTTCTCGCAACGCTGGTAGCTGCTGCCGTCGATGCAGTTCCAGTTCTGCTCGGCCTCAGGGGGGCAGGGCGTGTTGGGCGCGTACTTGAAGACCTCGATAACGCCGGGGTACAGGGGGACGCCATCGGGGACGGTCACGGGCTCCTTGTTGGGTGACTCCTCCTCGATGATAGGTGGGCTCACGTCGACCAGCGAAATCTCGAGATGCTTGGACTCGCCGATCTTGCACATGAGCACATCATCCTCAATCACGGCGAGATGCGACCAGGCACCACCCTCGCAGCGCTGGTACGAGCGGCCGTCGACGCAGTTGTAGTTGCCTTCGGTGGCGCAAGGTGCGCCTGGGCTCGGGACCGTCGGGACTTCGTCAATTGGGGGCTCAGGGGCTGTCGGCGTCTGAGTCGGGCCAGGGGCGGCAGTGGTAGTGACAGGTACGTCTACAACAGGCGCGCCGGGGGCGCCGGTGCACTCACTGCCTCTGGGATCGATCCAGGCCGTGGTAGCGCCGTTCAGCTGCTCCACTTCGGCGCCGGGGTTGGGGAAGAGGAGATCGCCTTCGTTGGTCATGCAGTCGGTGCCGGCATTGGCAACGAACATGTCCGGCAAGCTCTCGAGTGAAGTCGAGCCGGCGCCGCCCGTGACCTCAAGAGGCGCGCAGTTCATGTACATCTCGCGGTTACCGACCTTGTTGAACCAAGTCCAGGCCAGCGTATACTGACCAGCCGCGAGGTCCGGCACGGTGTAGTTATATGTGAAAGGCACGGGCTCCTCGAATGGATCGGCAGCATCCATGGGAAGGTTGCCCTCAAGGCCCTGCGCAGGACAGCCGCCCTCGATCGACTTGATCACCTTCCAAACCGAGTCCTTGGTCGGCTTGAGGTCGGTGGTCACAGACACCTGGCACGAGCCACCGCCTCGGACAGACACACCCTTGAAGTGGAGCTCCTGGATGCTGCCGGCTGCGTACACGTTGGGCTCCTGGACCTTGTAAGCTACGCCCCGGCACGGAAAGTCGGACCCATCCGCGTGAAGGGGCGCGAGAAGGGTGAAAGAACCGTCGTATTCGAAAGGCACCGGGTTGGTCAGCGCGATGAAGGCGCTGGCCGTGGAGGCCAAGCTGGCGTAGGCGATTGGCTTGCTGAAGATCATGATGGTAATTGGAAGTGGTCTTGAGTGAGTTGGCTTCGACGAAAAAGAAAAAAAAGAACAGAAAACCAGTGAAGTCTTGAACTAGCAAGAAGTCAACAGAGAAAGAAAAGAGTGACGATAGGAAAAGACTGAAAGGAAAGACGAGAAGAAAATGTGCTTGTTACTGCTCCAGACTCATGGTTTGGCAGGCGAGGGGCTCTTCATTATGTATCCCCAGAACAAGCCCGCCAAGGCAAGGCTGAAGAGCACTGACTACAGACCGTTGCGTTGGGGATGGAGTTTACTGCAAGGGTCGTGCGTGAATTGTGCTCCGTTTTGGCAATCACCGCGCCCGTGCGTGTCAAACAATAACAGAGACAGTTATTTGATTCAGGGGCCAGCGGGAAACCTGTGGTTGCGCAACGTCCCTGCGTCCAAACAAATCGAGGTCTCCTGTTTCCAACCCTGGTCGAGTTCCCCATGTAGCCTATTGCCGAGAGCCTGTGCCCCGACTCTATTTTTGGTGGGACGACTGGATCCCTGCGACGTAGACTAGGGGTTATTAAAAGTTGGTGCTGACGGCCCAGTAAGCGGCTCTAACGATTAAGCGACCGGCAGAGCTTCCGTAGATCAATTCCCGGTTTCAATGATGAGTGTGCATCTTCATACACGCTGGAAATTAATCCGATGGTTTGGTTTCCGCCGAATGAGTCTCGAAGCCGAAATGACTGACCCTAACTTTGTGACCGTGTTACTGTCAGGGGTTTTTCGCTGCATCGCAGAGCCAGCACGGCGTAGACCTAGCTTGATCAACACGTCACTGAGTTTAGCATTGCGGTAGGCTTGCTATTTCCATATGACTAGCAGTCCTTGACCCATTCTATTTCCATATCATCCGAGCTTTGCCTCTCAGTGCACTCGGAAGATACCAGCTATCCAGAATAGTCCTTGGCCAATGCGGTCGACGACAGGGGCGTGTTTCTGGGAAGAACCCACCGTGGCGGTGCACAGGCAGGTGATGATTTGGCGGAGAGGGTCATTGAAGAAGCTTGGAAGAACAAATCCGGGGTTTCTCAAGACTCTGCCCCAGAAGTCTGATAGCATGCCACACCTCTATCATTGAATTATCTCGTAACGTTGAGGGCTACACCCCGCAATTCCATCTTCTCAGCTCATCAGTTGGTCGCCTGAAAGAATTGGCTGCATGCCTTCCTTTGTCATGAAAAAGAAAATACCATAACGTTATGATTATGGCAACGCATGCGATTGGTGCCTGAAGAGTGAGGCGGGCAGAGCAATCAGACTGTGTTTGTCACTGTCCAAATCACCAGCTGAAGACTTTTCGACCTGTCATTTTATTCATCAACGTGTTTCGATCGCTTGTTGTCTTCTAGAAAGTGTGACTCAACAGTAACCCTATACCTGTACGTGGAAGAGCCTTTGGAAGATGGAGACGCCTAAGCGACAAGGAGAGCCACACGAGGGCCCAGCCACGACAACCGATGGCAGTCCTCTCTGCAAACAATGCCTCAAGATGTTCAGCAGCAACGACAAGACCAAAATGAGGGTCATGAAGCGCGACAAGAAGACAAAAGAATTCCTCCCAATGACCGACAAGTATCTCCCCGGCGGGACGCACCATTCGAGCCCATACGAATGCCAAGCTGCCGCTCGAGCCGGCTGCCCGATTTGCGTCCTCGTGTGGCGCCACGTGGTGGGAGACAAGGACAAGCTGGTGGGTGCGCCGGGGGTCTTTACGACTTATAGGGCTCAGAAAGGCTCTGTGGAGGGTTCGCAGACCAAGTACGACAAGGATATATGGATCTTACGAGTTGGGTTCAGACTCCCGGCTTATCGTCCGGGAGCCGTCCGTCACATAGCCTCGACCAACGCTTCCTTGTCATTCGCATTGATCCCCGAGTCCGGTGAGTTTGCTCCGTTGAGCGAGACGCTCCGTGCATGAGAGCTTACTGACGTGAATCTTGAGGCCTTGATGCCTCGATGCTGGGTTCGGTCACAAGCAAGAGCACAGGATCGGACGAGAGTTGGGCATTTGCCGCAAAATGTCTCAAGAACTGTCTGGAGAACCACCCGAAATGCCGAGCGAGAGCTGGACAGCCAGTCAACTTTTTACCAACACGATTGATTGAGGTTGGAAAGAGTGGCCAACCAGGGATAGTTACTCTCCTTGAGCGAGACGAGATTCCTCAGGATTCTAGATATGCCGCCCTGAGCCACTGCTGGGGCCACCATCCCCTGCTCACCTTGATTGATCCGAGCCTGTCGAACGAGACTCAGTCGTCGGTTTCCATTGAAGAATTCCAGTCTGGCATTTCATGGAAGAGACTCCCTCCCACATTTAGGCATGCCATACTAGTGGCGAGGAGACTCAAAATTCCGTACCTCTGGATAGACGCCTTGTGCATCATCCAGAACTCCGATGAAGATTGGTCCACCGAATCTTTGATGATGCAGGAAGTCTACAGCGGTGCCGTTTGCACTCTGGCGGCGACCTTCTCCTACAACGGCAATGGGGGGCTGTTCAAGTCAAGGGTTCCGGGCTCCGTCAACCCCGTGTTCGTGCAGCCTGTGTGGGCTGGCGATTCGGAGGCCAAGCTCCTTGTGAGGCCACTGGACTTTTGGAACATTCACGTTGCCGATGCACCTTTGAATCAGCGGGGATGGGCTCTCCAAGAGCGAGTTCTTTCACGGCGCATCATTCACGCCGGCATGAATCAATTACTGTGGGAGTGCGAAACCATTGACTGCTGCGAGGCCTTCCCGGAAGGGCTTCCTCGAGTTGCGGGAGACGTATACACTCGTTTCAAAGGTGTACAAGTGGAGACTGGTGGGTTGGAGCTGATGACGAACGCATTCAAAGACATCGAGATCGGCGAGACCCAGACCAAAGACAAGACAGGTCCCAATTTTGCCTCATCGTCCGAATCGCGGGCTCAGGTCGACCTTGAGAAGAAGAATCAAGAGATACAAACTCCACAAGAAGAGCATGAAACTGGATTAGAAGGCTACTACCTCTGGAGCCAAGTGCTTCAGAAGTATACTGCGGCCAAACTAACTAAAGGCTCTGATAAGCTAGTCGCCATTGACGGCATGGTCAGGCATTTCCAGACCTTTCTGCAGGACTATTTCCTTTCAGGCCTCTGGGAGAGCATCCTACCTTCTCAGCTCGTTTGGAAAGTTGAAGACCACGAGGACATGTCATTCTCTGTCCACCCGGCGCTGATCAAGCGGCAGTGGGAAAAGAACAAGGGCCGCTTAACCAGCACGGTCAATGCTTCTCGGCCTGAAGAGTGGCGGGCGCCGACCTGGTCCTGGGCTTCAGTCGACGGACAGATTGCCGCGCCGCAGCCGTCTCGAGACCCTGGTGTCATCAGCGTCGACTCCGTGATAATTCCGGATTCTCAAGAGCTGTCGGAAGACACGGACACGATCCGTCTCGCCAGCGCGCTTCTTGTGCATGGGAGCCTGCATTGTGGGAGGCTTTACTTTAACCTTAAGCTCGTGCGCTGGTGTGTTGCCATCCACCCGACGGGCATTTGCATGGAGAAACCCCCAGGGCGCGAGTTCGCAGATGCCGAAGTCACCACTGACATGATTCCTACCGAGAGCATGTCCCAACCAGACGGCCTCATCATGGCCCTCGGGTATCCTGATACCGACCTCCCCACCGACCAGGCCCATTTTGTCCTGTGTCTCCCCGTGCTCCAGGTGTCGAGGCGGAAGGCTTTACGGCGCGACCCCATGACTAATGACGAACCAAAGTTCGCAGGGCTGCTGCTGAAGGTCAAGGAAGGGGATGAGCCCGGCACGTATGAGCGTGTGGGCTGTTTCCATATGTTTCAAAATGGGGATTTCGGGAAGAAACTGACCACGAATCAGTGCTACAAGGGATTCTTTGCCACTGAAAAGCATATTCTTCTCATGTGATGCCCATGGTTGGGGAGGGTTGTCTTGGCGTTCCTCGTCGCCATCAACAATGAGTGGTACCCCAGTTGTCTTTTGTAACCGGACGGAAAAAAAAAAGATTTGGCCATCCTTTGGGACTGGCTCTTACTGTTCAGGGTTTTTCAGGAGTTTTAAAATGATGGCTTATAGGCCGTCAGCTATAGCGGATGATCCAGAAGTTTGATCTAGTGTTTTAAGGGGCCAATAGGGTGTTTATTTTATTCGGGGTTTTAGCTCTTCAATCATTTCGTTGCTGTTGAAATCGAAATGCTCAAGGATGATGTGAAATCATGCGATATGTGGTTAACTTCTCAAACATACAATTACCTTCGATACAGCCCCAGCCCTTCACAATCAATGCTTGCTTCAACCGCTTCCTGGACTGATGCACTGACAAGAACTGCTTCTTGATCATAGTTGGGTTACACCTTTATTGCCGTATGGGTCCAGACTTTTGGGGCCGAAGCCGTTGGCGATCGACGACCAACAGGGTAGTGGCTATGGTAACAACCATGAACAAGTCAGGACTGGTCAAAAGCTTACACATGTTAGCTCTGGCCTCGACCCTGGCCCTTGGCTATGATGAGTTCTGTTGGTTGACATCTTTTTTGCTTGACTTGGGCTAGACACAAGTGATTCGACCCACAACCAGGGGTCGGTGTGGCGCGTACACCTGGCCCTGATTGGGAGAATATGGACGGCAACCAACGATGCCCCGTCAAGTTGGTGATGTCAAAGAGCAGCCGGCTTAGCCCCCAAGACAGGCAGTAGTTTGTGCGTGTACCCAAAATAAGATCGGCTGTTGGTGCTTGACATGACGGCAAATGCTGTTATTTGAACCAGCTCGCCCCTGGGACGCACCTACGTGAACCATAAGAGAAACAACCTTCCGCATCCTCATCTTCGTGGCAACCTTACTACACACACCTCAGTCACGACGAAGCCATGAATCGAATATGGCTTGTGCTACTTGTTTCTGTAGTGGCTTTCGTTTTGATGGCGATAAGCCTGTACCGTGCCCATGATTCTCTTGCTCGCTTGTCTTTGACACGTCCGTCCTCTCAGAGCAATCAGACGCAAGAAAAGGAGAGCGGAGAAAAATTAGTGGCGGCGTCTTCGACTACTTTACTAACGCTAGAGGACATTACGGATGGTAGGTCGTTCCAGTCAATCAACTCCAACAGTCGTGGAACAACGGCACTCACACGCCCACACAGGGACAATACTTCTCGCAGAACGAATCACCCCATTCGTCAAAGCAATTTTCAATTCTTCAGAGACGGTACTACCACGAATGAAGTGCCTACCTATCAATGAAGACCGCTACGCCAGCTTGCGACAGCCATTTAACACCGACCAACCCTCCGATGAACCGGGCCCAATCGACTTCTACATCGCACTCGACTTGCGAAACTGCCTTTCTTTACTACCGCGACTCCTTGGAAGTATTGTTGAAGTAGTAGAGTTCCTTGGACCCCGGCGATGCGCTCTGTCTATTATTGAAGGCAATTCCCCAGACGGCACGGGTGACGTATTGCGTGCCTTGCATCCTTACTTCAAGGAGATTGGGCTACGCTACTGGTACGAACAGTCCGACTTAAACCCCAAGAGCGGAAACCGCATTCAGATGTTGGCTGCACTACGCAATCTGGCCCTTGAACCTCTCCTACTGCACAGTCACAGCGCAAACGAGGACACGACGATTCTCTTTATCAACGATGTGGCAGCGTGTGCCGATGACCTATTGGAGCTTGCTCTTCAGCGACGCGAACTAGGAGCGGACATGACCTGCGCTATGGACTGGATGGTTAATAACCGCGATCTCTTCTTCTATGACGTGTGGGTGGCTAGAACGATATCAGGAGATTCGTTCTTTAACATCCCACAGGACGGCAGTTGGGATCTGGCATGGAACCTCTTCTGGAATGAACCAGAAACGAAATCTCGTTACGAAGCCAAACAGCCCTTCCAAGTGTTTTCATGCTGGAACGGGGCGACAGCATTTGCCGCCACGCCTATCCTTGAGGGGCTTCGCTTTCGCGGTGCTCGAAAAAATGAGTGTTTCCAAGGCGAGCCCCAGGTTCTCTGCAAAGCCCTATGGTACCGTGGGTTTGGGAAGATTGCAGTGGTTCCTTCCGTAAACCTGGAGTACTCGGATGAAAAGGGTGCGTACGTCAAGGAGGTGAAGGGATACGCGGCGAACTGGACAGACAGCCAGTATGACGAGAAGCACCGCATACAGTGGATCACCGAGCCGCCGGAAAAGGTGAAATGTTTCCCAACTTTCAACAGCCAGTACTGGAGTGTTTGGAATGAAACGCTTCTTTGAATTCATATCTGTTATGTAGACTATGTATTGCTCTGTCAAATTTACATTTATAGTGTTTTGCAGCTCGGACGTCGTACCAGCTGGGTCTGCCGCATTCACAACCATATCCAGTACCACAATCGATTGTCGTGAAGGCTGCATACAGATACTTATAGCTCCTCGGAACTGTACCAAGAAGCTGCAGTATCTAACCGGGGTAAAGTGGTCTCACGCGAAATCTTGACTTTCCGCGTATGACGCAAGGATCGGCTCTCCTTATCGATTGCCTCGGCACTGATCAGAATGTTCTCGGAAGGCTTGTGTACTCTCAGGATGGCATGTGTTTCAAAGCCCTCGCGCTCAAATTCACCCAGTAGCTCAACCTCACCCTGTCCAAGCCGGTGAGCGTAGAATCGCCACTTTGCAGTTTCGGTGTCGCCATTCCAAGACACATAAACGTCCAGATAATCCTTGGCGCTGCCGAATGCAACAATCGCCGGCTCTTCGCTCGGCGATCCTGTCCAGTTGGCCCTGAAGCCACGGTAGCTCTGTACGAGGACTCCATTAGGCGCCGAATCAAGGTAGCTATGGAAAAGAACTTCGCCTTTGTCGTTGAACTCGGTCACTGCCCCTTCTTGTCCCCAGTTCACAAAGACGTTCTTATTCGGCAGTATCTGTACACTTCCTTGCGTCCTGGCTGAGAGTTGATCGGGCGCATCAAAGGTTCTGATGGCTGTGGCGGTTGCGTCGTGATGGTCAATCTGGTAGATGCGCGCTCTAGAGTAAGGGTGCGTTTTGACGCGCGCCGAATGTGCTCCATTGTCGAACAAGGATATAATCTCATATCTGCCGTCGGAGGAACGTCCATGGAATCGTGCGTGGTGCTGGAAGGCGAATTGATCTTCCGAAGACAACTGGAAATTCGACCCGCCCTTAAGGCCTCCGAGTTGCCAGATAACCTCTCCACTAGTTCCGTTAATCTTCAAAACAGCTGCGATATTCCGAGCAGAGACCAGATAGTTCCCCTCATCATCCTTGTCGACACTATTGACGTGGAAGTAGTTCCAAGCGTCCGTCTCATTTCGGCCGGAGCCTGGCAGCCCTTCGCTAAAGCCAAGAGGAAATGCGCTATCTGGATATCCGTAAGAACATTTTATGTGAAATTAAGCTGCGGAGCATCCACATACATTTCGGGTCAATATGGTCAAGACTCTCCCATTCGAAGACGACTTTGCCTGATTCAATATCTATTTCTGTTGCCAAGCATTAGCATCTCCGACGTTATTGAGAAAGAAAGATTACCTTGGAAGCCGCCCGAAACAATCCAATTTTGGGTATCATCACCTCCCCATGGCTTCAATGAGGTGATTCGGGGGATTGGAGTTTCAACAAGTGCAGTTTCGCCGTTGACGATGCGAAATTCATGGGCAGAAACGAGCTTGTGTGCACCCACACCGACGACTTTGGCGACTTCATAATTGCTCCCAAGCAAGGTATGGTGGCCGTACATACGGCCGTGACTTCCATCTATTCTACCTTGAAATGCGCGAAGATACGGCTTTCCTTTCCATGTATCGGGCACGAAATTGGCAACCCATCCTGAATGATAGCCAAGCCCAGACCAAACGAGCTCGCCGTCGTCGCGGTAGATGTAAGCACCTGGCTGGGTTGGGCCAGAAGCAGACTCTCCAAAGCCAGGGTAGGGCGCCACAAAAATGAAGCCTTCGTCCACGCGGTCGTCTGCGGGGACCGTGATATTTAGGCGTGGCACTGCGAAGTCAGGTCGCGACCGAAACTGCCAATCGGCCAACGATGATGTTGTGAGACTGCTCAATAGGAAAAGCGTATGTAAATGACTGGATCTCATGATTGCGTTGAATATTGTTTCCACGTTGTATAGACGAAAGTTGCGGGTTCGGAAGAGGGTTGGTATAAGAGCTTCAATCGCGGCACTTTCGTGATTTCTCGAGCAATGCGGCTGGGAGATGGCATCATCCTGCGTCTGAACCAAGGATCCAATTGAATCAGTTTCCTCTGCCCCAGGCGATCTACAATGGCACCTATCAGGCCGCATCCGAGGTGGAGGCTCGGGCTTATTAGCGCGATGACGTGCTCTGTGAGTGATTCGACTTCGATTGCTGAGCGGATACGGAGGCCAGGCTACGTCGCAGAGGATACTTGAGAGTTTTCATAAACTACGAGTAAGTCATTCAATTGGTTATTATTTTCCACAATAGTCAATTTTGACTGGTGACTTGGTTTGTTCTTTACTTGCCTAAGCTATGTTGTACGTTCAGCAGGAGGAGAAAGCTCTAGGGACAGTGAGAGCGACCTTGGCGGATTTCTCAATAGAGACGCGACGTGGTCAAGGATGGAAACACGAAGGGAGGATGTCGAAAAGCTATCTTCAGCCTACAGTACGTGAACATCGTCTCTTGAACCTTCCGCAGTATGAAATCTGGTCTATAAGCAAGTTCTGACTAGAGGTAAATACACCATGTGGTGTTGGCAGTTTTCAGCCCGACACACGTCACCAGAAGTTACGATGCGTATAGTAGATATCGTCATATGCGGCTCTGGAGCGATGACGATAGTAACCTTCGTCGTCATAGCCACCATCGCCAAAGTAGATATCATCCAAGTCACAAAAGCTGTTGGGCGAGGCTACAAAAGGTGGCTTCTTGATTGTCCATCCATAACTGTCCATCCGTTTCCTAATGCCCTCATCCAGGATATGATCGCTAATCTCGAGGATGATCTCTTGGACGGTTGGAAGAGCCCTGAATCGACTATTTACCATGTCCAGAAACTCCATTGCAAGCTTATGGTCGCCCACGAGGCTCAGCACGAATTCCGCATCGCTTATCATGTCAACAGATGTCGAAAGTGTGGCTAAGTTTACACATGTGGTCTTGAGCTTTTCGATGATAGCAGTGCTGTCCTCGTCGAAAGTGATACTGTCATCTTCCTGATGGGAAATCAGCGGAAAGTCGACATTAACATGTCGTATATGTCTCGTATTGTTGCTTCCAATCTGCTCGAGAAACTTGGAGACTTGGCGGGGCAAGTTTGTGGCGAAACTGAAGCAGTTTCTGCTGTAGAGTACTGAGGAAGCCTCACGATAGACGGTTTTGTTCGTAAGGAGCAGGCCGATTGTAACTGTTTCTCGTTGCTTATAGGCAAGCCCGGGATTTATTGGATCTTCATGTATTAGCACCAGTTCATATATACGGTTCCGAAGTTCGCCAGCGAGGCTGAGAAAGCCGGTATGTGTATGGCCTGCTTCATTGTGTTGATCCATGGCTGGCTGTGAGATGCAGTGCGGCACCTGTTTGGTTGAATGCTGCAACTTTGTTCTGAAGGACTGAATTCTGGAAACCAAACCTTTGAAGGGTGCGGCGCTGGTTGAAATAGCTAGTGGTGTTCTATAACTTATGGCGAAGTACTGCTGATGAGATTGGTCCGCGTCGATACTACGGTTTGGCAGTGAGGGCATGTTTCTAAATGGGTGTTATATATGCAGGAGGCCTTCCAACCCCTCGCCTAAAATGGATTCACAGCTTTTCACGCCATGCTTTGCAGGTGTGCATCAGCAGTGGCTGGGCACAAACGTGGGATGGATGGTGCGGCTGATGATACATTGACACTGGCTCTGATGCTGGCATCAAGACAAGCTTTTCGATAGCAACATCATCAAGAAGGGAATAGTCTACCAGCGTGGTTGTTCCCATTCTAACTGCCAAATCAAAATACGCGAAGTGGTGTAATCGTATACTGTAATGTGGCAAACCCTTGTTATACGGGTCATCACCTGTTTCCCTATAATGAAGGCGTGTAAAAACAGACATATAGAGACCAGTATACAAACATATCACGTAATGTGCTTGGGGGAGCAAATATGCTTTGTGAGCTCTTCCATGCCGTTCTATGGGCATGTGCGCGGATCAATCACTCACCGTTGGCGTCATGCATGTTGGCGACACGGCTCATCTCTGCGGGAGCCTGCATCTAAGCCTGCGAAAGCGGAAACGGCATTGATTGGATCTTGTTTGTGGACTGCTACCTGATTCCTTAGGCAAGGCGGTCTCTGCAAAAAGTTTTCCAACACGCAAACAAAGGGCAGACCACAACGGTGAACACCAGGAACAGCCTTCACTTTCTACACCATCCGCATACCACAAGTTCATTCCTCTGCTGTGTCCGAAGATTTTTCATTGCCACTTGTGTACAGGATCATTCTCGTTCCAGTCTGGTTACGAATACCACATGGAGGATGAGAGTCACTGGCCAGAGTGCGATACGTGCCCCAAGACCTTTCGCACCCGGAGAGCTTGCGAACAACACATGAACAATACGGATCACTGGGCGCCGCGGTTCCCTTGCGAGACGTGCAGCAAGAGCTTTGCCACTCAACACGCAGCAGAGCAACATATGAACGCGACCAAGCACTGGCGGCCAACAACACAATGCGAGATGTGCACCGCCATGTTCTGCACGCAATCGGCAGCAGATCAGCACATGAAGGCCAAAGCTCACTTCAGACACTACTGCAAATCTTGCGACCTACATTTCGCGAATGATAACAATTTGAGAATGGTCAGAAACCCCCAAGCTCTGTAATCTCCGTTTGCAAGCCTTGCTCACTGACTTCCTCTTGTCTTAGCACCTCAACTCCAAAATCCACCGTGGCACGACGGTGCCCTGTCCCTTCTGCAAGATTTGTTACACCACGGCCAGCGGTGTCGTCAACCACATCGAAACCGGTTCTTGCCCTAGCGCTCCTCAGCTCAACCGTGCGACAATTCTCCGTATGGTTCGGGAGCGCGACTCGCGAGGCCTGATCACCAACAAGACAATCACCTAGCAGGACGAAGGAGACGCCAGGTATACGGCGACCGGGCGAGCCTATAACGGGGAGTACTGCGAGTGCTATCTGTGCCACAAAGAGTTCGGCACCGTGGCTGGGTTGAATTCGCATCTCAACTCTGCGGCGCACGTGGGCAAGGTGTATCATTGCCCAACAAAACAGCGTGCGGGAAGCAGTTTTCAACGCTCGCTGGGCTCTTTGGTCACTTGGAAAGCGAATCATGCGCATTCATGAGGTTTGAGAAGGTGCAGCAGCATGTTGGAATCACCCTTCAAGGACGGAAGCTCATCAAGTTCTCTTGATGCATCTCTCCCACATAGACCACTAGACACTCACAGAGGAGCACCCCATGCATTTTGATGAGCTATGCCTACCGGCTTGTACTACTTGCAAAATGGGCGCATCTTCACTGAAGTTAGGGCAGAAGCTAGATTCCTGTAGGACAGAATGGAATCAGGTTGACTGTGTCTTGCGACAGGTTTCCTTTGGTTGAGGTCCCAAGCATGGACTGTGTGGGTGCATCGTCCTAAACCGGGAGGTTATGAGCTATGCGCTTTTCAGGTTGCGTAGTCTCTCATGCTCAGGGATATTTCCACCCACAAGTGGGAATAATCTGAACACCGCATGTAAAATAAGCAATGTATACTGCTTCTCCATTTGAGCAAGGTGGCAATGTTAAGAGGGTTGTGACGCCGCTGCAGTGACACACGTCGCTCGTAGTGATGATCATCAGGGCAAGGCTGGTGCATGGACTCATCATTTGAAGTGTATTTAGCTTTCTGAATACTATCGTCGCTCAAGTAAATGCATCTGGAACTTGATGTTCTCCAAACTGACAGGAAACCGGAGACTCTTCGATAGTTGGAATGAGAAGTTGTCTTCCTCGGCCAGCTTTCCCCACGCCGGCTCCTCCTCGTCTCCCTTTTTCACCCTTTGCACCTTTTTAGGCAGCAAAATTTGGTACATCAGCCAGTGCAAAGGGAATGTCTTTGGCTCCTCTTCGTCACTCTGAACCCTGCTCTCCACCAAAGCTCCAGGAGTGTCTACCATAAGCAGCAGGCTTCCCTTGGGCGCCGCCGCAGTCAGTTTCATCAAGAACGCTGATGTTTTAGGTATCGAAACGGCGTAAAGATCGCTTAGGGTGAAGAAGAGAGTGAGCAGTGTGGGTTCGGGGCCGATCATCGAGCGCAGATCCTCAATACTGCAATCCAGGACACTGAGCTTTGTGGACTTCCAAGTCAGTGCTTCATGCGATAGAAATGAGTTATTTGATGCCCGCGCTTTGGCGCTGGCGAATTTAGAAAGAGGGCGAGGAGTTGTGTATATGCTGTGAAGCTTTGAGAGAACACCGGACCAGTTGGCCGTGTCAACCTGGGAAATATTAAGCAGAACCTTCTGAGAGGTAGGCTGAGGTTCCGAAATGGCCAAGGAGTCTAGGGTTTCGGAAATCTCTTCTGCCTCGTTGGAGAATTGTCGGCCTTGCTGCCCAGCTGCGCTCGGATGAAGATGCTTGAGCACTGTAATCACAGCCATGTGTTCTGCGGCACCTCGGCCAAATGTGAGGACATTTGCTAGGCCTTGTGCATCATCATCGCTGAACCGTTTGACCCACTCTTGGTCTTCCCATTCACTGCAGACCCAAGCTAATACGTTTGAACAAGCCAAAGCTTTGCTAGGACTCCAGCGAATGGTGTACTTTTCCATAAAGTCTTCTGTTCCAAATGCCTTTTCATAATCTCTTTGAGCTATAGCTTCCCTGATCTCCCGCAGGACTGGTTTCAACGCATCAAATTCGTCCGACTCAGGAAAGGTATCCCGGAAGATGTCGAGCAGGACTTGTTGGAGGCCATCCGGGACGAGTTGATCCAAGATGTTCACGTTGTTTTCCTTTTCCTGGCCCTGTGGCGGTTGCTTCCGGGGTACTTTCTTGATGTAGCCGGGGCCTTTCCATTCAGGGCGGCGGACGGGCAGAGGCGCCGGAGCCCTGGAGGCGCCGCTAACCGAGGGCGGGCCGTGTTTTGGCTGCGACTGCGCCTTGCGCTCATGTTTTGTCATTGTGAGACGATGACCCTAGTTGTAGGGTTGGCGAGAACAATAATCGCCAATCTATGAAAATTGCAGGGTAAAAGCGGAGATTGCAAGGACGCTACATCGGCATGGACTATTTTCCGGGGTTCAATTAATGCGGGTCGAAACTCTCCATTTCCGGCGCAGTCACAAGTCGGCACTTTCTACACCACGAAATTTGAGTAAAAAATCCTCGCCATTCCCAGAGAGCATATCGACGAGATTAGCTACAAGATCGGACGTCCAGAGTTGTGACAGCTTGATTAAGTCTCAATCGTCGAATCTCATTGCCACGGTGCGCCTCCCTGATAAATTTTGCTACCCTATACCAGGAACAGTCTGTCCATTTAAAAGTGGATGTGAGTGTAACAGAGGACGTGTTTGGGAAGGGTCATGAAATTCCTTGATTATCTTGAGTTTAGGTGAAATGCAGAGTGCGGGTCTGCCTGGTGAATTGGGTACGAAAGAACTCAACAAGGTTGCTGGAAGAAAATGATGAATTCTTCCACTGCTACGGAAATTCGACCGGCCCAGCCCCCTGTCAATTATCATGACTGTGAACAAAAGGATTGTCTCATTCTTTACCAACCTATCCAGGGAGACTCAAGTAGACTTACTAGAAAGCACGAGAATGGGAATCCAGAAGGCCGAGAAACGGCATCTATACTGCATAATTCCTTTGCGGGTGTTTAATAATTACTGGTTCCTCTTTATCAGTGTTCCGTGCTTACCTATGCGACAAACAATAAAAATCTGTAGATGTTTTAGGCTTCGAGTCATTCTCGACGTGTGATTGGCGAATAATCTAGCTCTTATCCGTCCTTCTATTGGCTCTGCTGGGCTTCGGATGGCCAACGCGACCAGGTATAGGGCTGAGGCTGCGACACAATCAGGCTGCGCCAAAGAAAACAAAACCCCTCTCACGGGAAAAAATACAGTTCTTTCTTATCTCTGTCTCTCTTGTTTTGTCATGGAAGTCGCCTGCACCCCAGGTTCCCCCACACTATTCCGTTTCATTGATATACAGAATGTTTGATCCCAAAATATACACTGTCGGCTGGATCTGTGCTATCACTACCGAATATGTAGCAGCCCGTGCCTTCCTCGACGAAGAGCACGAAGACCCCGAATCGAGGGCCACAAATGACGACAATGAATACACCCTAGGCAGGATAGGCAAGCACAATGTTGTCATAACTGTCCTTCCAATAGGTGGTTACGGCACATCGAATGCCGCTGCGGCCGCCAAAGATATGTTACGCACTTTCCCCAACGTCCGGATTGGGTTGGCAGTTGGTATCGGCGGTGGTGCCCCAAGTCGAAAGCATGATATCCGCCTAGGTGATATCGTTGTGAGTGCACCCTACAATGGGCAGGGCGGTGTGTTTCAGTACGACTTTGGCAAGGCCATACAAAACCAACAGTTTCAGGAAACTGGCTTCTTGAACCAACCGCCTATAATTCTGCGCACGGCGGTCAACGGCCTCGCAGCGCGGTATGAGGATACTGGAAACCAGATTGAAGATTCAATCAGTGCTATCTTAAACACGAAACCGAGGCTACGAAAGAATTACGGACGACCCATTGCAAACAGTGACCGGCTGTATCGACCCGAGGTCATCCATCAGCCGAATGATGAGTGCGGTTGCACAAAGTGCGGTGACGATGAACTACTTCTAATAAGTCGAAGAAAACGAACTGAAGACGAGGACAATCCAGCTATACATTATGGCCTCATAGCATCCGCAAATACGCTCATGAAGGACGCACTAATACGCGATATCCTCATCGAGACAAGGGATGTCCTTTGCTTTGAGATGGAAGCCGCCGGACTAATGAACCACTTCCCGTGCTTGGTAATCCGCGGGATATGCGATTACTCTGATTCGCATAAAAATAAGGAATGGCAAGGCTACGCGGCCATGGCAGCGGTGGCTTATGCTAAGGCATTGCTCGGCCGAATCCCTCCAACGCAAGTAGAGAACGAAAGAAGGATTCAGGACATTGTCTCTGGTTAGTTAAATTCTGAAACTTTAAAAATTTCTCGAAGGTGTATATCGCATTATGTTGGCGGCTGATCGTTTTTGGTAGATTTACATGATACAGTCGTCGAGGTGGCCGAGAATACTAAGAAAATCTTCGAGCATCAAGACGACAAAGTTGCCAGGGAAATTCTGAATTGGCTGACTCCTTTTGACTATGGCCCAGAGCAAAGTGATCATTTCGCAAGCCGGCAACCAGGAACAGGCAACTGGCTACTAGAGACCGAGGAATTTCGCACGTGGATTGAGACTCCTGGCAAAACATTGTTCTGTCCTGGCATTCCGGGCGCCGGTAAGACCGTTTTGACTTCCGTCGTGGTAGACCACTTGCAAAGAAACTTCCGTGACGATCGGAGAGTGGGCATCGCGTACCTGTACTGCAACTATAAACGTCAAACCGAGCAGACAGTTCGACACTTCCTCGCGAGTCTTCTGAGGCAGCTTGCACAGGCATTACCGGTCCTCCCTGATGAGTTGAAACAATATTACGATGAGCACAAGAAATTAAAGACACAACTCCATGATCAGAACATTGCCGAAATGACGCAGTTGGTCATCCGCAGCTTTTCAAGAATATTCGTCGTAGTCGATGCATTGGATGAAATCCATGCAAACGACCGTCGTGCGAAACTTCTAGCTGAGATTTCCAAGCACCAGACTCGGTCTCACGTCAACATTTTTGCAACCTCACGCTTCCACCGACAGATTGAAGCGAAATTTGAAGATAGCATCTTTTTGGAGATACGTGCGACGGAAAAAGATGTTCGGGCATACATCAACAGCCAGGAATCACGATTGCCCATCTTCGTGCAGCCAAATCAGGAACTGCGTGAAAAGGTGGTTGAGGCTATCATCCGCTCTGTTGACGGAATGTGGGTAGCTGTTCCTGACGTCTCACAAAAATGCTCACATGATCTAGGTTTCTCCTCGCGGAGCTACACATCAGATCTCTAGCCGACAAATGTTCTGAAGCAGCAGTCCTGGACGCTATTCAAGCATTTCCTAGCGGTGCGAGTGCTTACCACCATGCATATGAGATTGCGATGGAGCGCATCAAATCACAATTACCAGGCTTTTCCGAATTAGCTCACCGAGTTCTTGCATGGGTTACGCATGCAAAGCGCCAACTCACACCTGAAGAGCTTCAGCATGCTCTTGCGGTGGAAGCTGACTCGACAAGCCTTGATAAAAGAGCTCTTCCCAGCATTGATCTCATGCTGATGAGCTGCATTGGGCTGGTCACAATCGACAAGCAGAGCAGGGTCATTCGGCTGGTTCATTATACAACACAGCAATTTTTCGAAACCACTCGAGAACAGTGGTTTCCTTTAGCAGAAAAAGAGCTTGCCGAAGCTTGCATGACGTACCTGTTATTCTATTCCAAGGATACTGAAAATCCCGTCGCCTCTAGCACACCTGCACATCTGTTTTACATTTACGCTGCAAGTCACTGGAATCAACATGCTCAAAAAATCCGAAGCAATTTAACTCTTAAACTCTTAAGGTCTTGGACAAAGCTTGAAACATTTATTAAAGTCCGTGATAATGGATATACATGGACATGGTATATTCGGAGAAAACGGCAGCTTCATGCCCCAACCGTGATGCATCTAGCAGCATGCTTTGGAATCAGAGACATTACGAAATCAATGCTCAAAAAAGGGCAGGATATTAATGCTAGAGATCTTGATGGAAGGACGCCGCTGTGGTACTCTGTCGATGGAATGCAGGAACCTATTGTCAAGATCCTTCTTGCTGCGAATGGAGTCAACGTCAATGCAAAAGATGATGTTTCGGAAGAGTCGGCTCTTTCCATAGCTGCAAGAAAAGGCTATCTGGAGATAGCTAAACTGCTTTTGACCTCGGAAGAGGTCGACATCAATACGCAAGATGTACGAGGCAGGACACCATTAGCTGAAGCCGTTGAAGGAGGCCACAATGGAATCGTCAAACTCCTCATTGCGAAAACGGGAATCCAAGTCAATTTGGCTGATAGCGACAATCAAACTCCTCTCTGCCTTGCTGCGGCGAGTGGGAACGAGATGGGTCTCCGACTCCTTCTTAACGAGGGACAAGCCAAAGTGGATGAGAAAGATCAGTTCGGTCAGACGCCGCTCTCCTTTGCTGCCGCACAAAACCAAGAAGCTATTACCAAGCTTCTCATCACAAGAGAAGATGTCAGTATCAACACACAAGATAATCAAGGCCGTACTCCGTTATTGAAAGCTGCGAAAGCAGGGCATGAAGCCATCGTCAGGCTTCTGCTCACGAGACGAGATATAGATGTTAATATTCGAGATCAAAACGCTCGGACTCCACTATCGTGTGCGGCCGAAATAGGGGACGAAACCATTGTCCGGCTTCTCCTCGCAAGACAAAATATCCATGTTAATACTGAAGATTATCGCGGCTGGACTCCACTTGTATATGTAATTAATGCTGGGCGCATAGTCCTTATCTAATTTCTCATTATAAGATAAGATTTAGATATTAACATTAAAAGCCTAACTAATCTAAATATACTCTTCTATATTACTTAAGTAAGATCTAAGGAAGTCCTTAAAATTATCCTTATAAAATACAATACATAGAGAGAGGGGAATTAGGCGATCAATGATGTTGTTGGGGCAAGCTTCACACTTCTTGAGTCTTCAATACTTGATACTATGTATTATTGGCATAGGCTTAGATTATGGCAGCTATTTTCGGCGCCTCTAGCCTCGAAAGACGTCAGCCACACTCAGCAATTGACCCCATTGGGTGTCATTTTGGATCTCAATTGAGCCGCTGGGAGTTGCAACTTTCATTTCTTCAATCCTTGTTGTCCCAAACTCATAGCTGCTGTCATCGTTTACGAATGCCACTAGAACACCGACCCAGTCAGTCATCAAACGCAGCTCTTCATTGGTGGGACCGTGGCATATTGAGAAACTGCGAAAGCATAAGTCATAGGCACGGCGTGGGAGGCAAAGAAACTTACTTCCAAAATGGCTTGTCCATCGCATGCGCGACACCATACGACATTGGGGCCACTTTCTCATCGATGAATGATAATCTGTAGGCGATTTGATACCTCCAGATATCCTTGGGGGCCACGCCATGGGATGCTAGGTGACTGACCAGGGCCCGTGAAGGTGCTCGAACTTGACCGTCTGCAATAACCCGCCCTAGAGGTTGCACAAAGGTGTCAACGCGGAATGATCTCAGCTGCCAGGGCTCTACTTACCAAACAAATTACACCAGTCTTGGACATCTTGTGATTGAGGCAGTTGGTAGCGTGACAATACTCGGTCCACAACATCTGGTGCGTAATAATTCGATATCTGTAACCTCAAAGCTTCCAGAGTCGGCTCTTTCGGGCCGTTGTAGGCAGCATAGAGAGTTTCTTCATTCAATACTTCGCCGATGAGCATCTTGCATTTTCTTTCTTTGAAGGCTGCGGCGAAGTCAGCCCCTTGGAGGTAGTCTGCCATCCCGGAAAAAATGAAGAGATCATCGGTAACTGGTCGGAATGTGTGGTTGTTCAGCTTCGGTATAGCCTTTACAAGATCCCCTGCGCTGACATTCCGCAAAAGTGCCAACTTCTCCTCGCTAGACAGTTCATTGTCGATGTTGAAGTGGCTGCAGACCTCAACGAACTGAGCTTGGGCATCAGCTAGTTGCTTCGGTTGCGCAGGTATCGCATTTGAGTCCATGAAGATCCGTCGGAATGTAGAGTCCTTCGGACCAGGTTTGCGGAACTCATACAACATGAGAGCCTCAGCACTGTAAGCTCCGGCACTGCGTCCAGCCAGTGTCACGTTGTTAGGATCTCCACCGAAGAGTGAAATGTTTTCCCGCACCCACTCTGCTGCCATCCGTTGATCCCAGAGGCCAAAATTTCCTGCAGCATCCCCATGGGTGTCTTCGAGGACATCCTCGCCAGCGAGGAAACCAAAAATGTTCAAACGATAACCGATGGCGACAACGATAGCATTGAGGCCGCCTGTCGAAATCATCTCAGTTGGGTCCATTCCTGGATCCTGAGAAGGGTCGCCCATTTGGAACCAGCCACCATGTATCCAAAGCATCACTGGCCATTTCTCCCGCTGACCTTGCCGTGGCACAGGAGTCCAAATATTGACAAACAAGCAGTCCTCGCTGTAAGCACCCGCGCCACCCTCTGCTTGGTTCACGTGGAAAGCCTTTTGCGGACATACGGCACGGAAACTGGTCGCATCGTAAGAGCCATCATTGGCACCACGATAGACGTAGTCCGTCGGTAGAGGCTGCGGACGACGCCAGCGGTTTGAGCCTATGGGAGGGAGGGCGTACGGAACGCCAGCAAAACGTCGGGATTTGTTGTCCAGCTGCAAGCCACGAATTGTGCCCTTCTCGCCTAGCGACAATTCACACGGCTCTTGATGGTATGATATGTTGTTTCCCATCTTTGTAATATGGGCGTTCTGCGATGAAGATGGCAATATGTTACGACTTGATTTTTATTCCGGCCAGACTTCTTTGATGCACCCGCAGAGATACGTCGAATCACCAATGCTTAATTCAAGCCAAAGATCGCTTGCCGGACTTAAACGCCGGTGGCGGCCCGATCTTCAGACTAAGCACGTAACGTAAGAGCATTTGGTCGGAGGTGGGTCCGTCAAGCTATCTTGATAGCTTAGTTGTCGGATCTCCGGCCGAAGCGTCTCGGAGGCGCCTCCGCATTCCCGATAAGATGTCCATGCCTGCTTTTAGCCGTGGCCTCAATTCCCAACCTCAAGGCTCGTTCAACACCGATTATATACTCCAGTAACGAATATATCCAAACTCGAAATTTAGGTCGCGCCACTTCAAAAGTCACAACGTTCAGGTTCAGTATGGGCAGTTTAAGCCAGAAGCAAAAAGATGTGGATCTATCACACCACATCAACAGGAGTAGCAAAGCTCGCCATCCGTCTCCCCTCAAGGACATCATCAAGTACATGTCATTAGATGGCATGATCAGTCTGGCTGGTGGTAAGACCGCTTCTTGTATCTCTACTTCCCTCTCAATTGCTGACCGTGTCGCCGCAGGATTGCCTCATCCTTCTCTTTTCCCGTTGGAACAAGTCAAGTTTGATTGTCTTGGCCCCTCAGCCCCAGTCACCGACCAAGATCTTCCCAGCAGACCTGAGTCAGATATCTTGAGCCTCTGTCTCGGGCGAAGGTCGTCTCCAGGTGACCTAGATTTATCACAATTCTTACAATATGGTAGAATCCCTTGCCTGCCAAGATTTAAAAATGTCCAGTCATTAACGCGGCATTGACAGGCTCTGGAGCTGGCAACAAGAAGCTTATTGATCTTTGCAAAGAACTAACGGAAAAGGTGCACGCACCTCCATGTGAGTACGAGTGCCTGCTGCATCCTGGAAACACGAACGCGTGGTCGAAAGTCGTCGGCTTGCTGTGTGAGCATGACGATTATGTCTTGGTAGAGGAGTTCACGTACCCATCGGCGCAAGCACTGTGGATTCCATTAGGAGTCAAAGCGGTTCCAGTGGCAGCAGACGCCCAAGGAATTCGCAGCACCGACTTGCGCTCCCTCTTAGCTGGCTGGGATGATGCAGCAAGAGGATCAAGAAGACCTAGAATGTGAGTGGTATTTAGTGAAGCCATGAGGTCACCACAACTGACAGTTTCCCAGACTGTACCTCGTCTCTGTCGGCTCAAATCCAACGGGAATCACCATCTCAGCACAAAGGCGGAGAGAAATTTACGAAATTTGCGTTGAATTTGGTATGACCCCTTTCAAAATATTTTCATTCTACGTGACTCACTGTTAGTAGATATCATCATAGTTGAAGACGACCCATACTACTTTCTTCAGTTCCCAGGCTACGAGGCATCCGACAATGAAGTTGCTTTCAAGGCCAAGCCGACGACAGAATTTCTTAGAGATTTGGTTCCTTCATTTCTCTCGATGGATGAACAAGGCCGTGTCATTCGCCTTGATTCTTTCTCCAAGACACTTTTCCCTGGTCTGAGATTAGGCTACTTCGTCGCAAACCCTGTCTTCACCGAGCGGCTGCTGCGCGCCACCGAGGTAGAAACCCAGGACCCAGCAGGTCTGAGCCAGGCGTTTGTCCTTTCGCTGCTCGGAAGGTGGGGAGTGGATGGTTATCTCACATGGCTGCAGAGCCTTCAGTTCCAATACCGAACCCGTAGAGACTGGCTGCTGAAAGCCATGCACAACAACTTTGTGGTCCTGCCGGCCGCAGAGTCACCGGTCCCCAAAGATCAGGGCCTGGTTGCATGTGTCAAAAGCTCGAGCGATGGGAGATTGCTTCCAGTCTTCAATTTTGTTGACCCCGAGGCCGGCATGTTTGTATGGTCCAAGTTTTACTTCCAAGAGGTCAGTCGGTTTACCGAGCTGCGAAACGAACAGCCTGAAGACCCTGAGCAAGCATTCGCGAAGGAACTTTGGAGTGCTTGGGCATCAGAGCTTGTTCTACTCACGCCGGGATCGTATTATCATCCTTGGCAGGGGCCGGACAAGACCACAACTCAAGCTCGTGGTGCAGAGATGGCCACTGCGCACTTCCGATTCTCTTTCGCTACTCCCACGGTATGTTGTCTGTCTTAAACATGATTCACCGGTTGGAGTCTAACAGTTTCTTTCAGAAAGAACAAATACATGCAGGTATAGAACGAGTGCGGCATGTCGTGGATAGATACTGGGTTTAAGCTTTTATGCTTACGGCCATATTCTTGCCCATCGTCTGGGGTGTAAAAAAGTTGAAAGGCACAAATTTGACAGGTTACATTCAATTGTCAAAGGTTACCACTATATATGGAATCATGTCGATAGCCAACCCCATGTGCTAGGAAAGTCCATAGCGTACAGCTCCAAATCAAGAGCATCCGAACGCGGAAGTTGAAGCATGGGAGATCCTTCAAAGGTTTCCCAGCGGGCAACCGAATCATGGAATGAATGCCTGGGATTATTCAAAAGTTGCTCAATGATTGTCCTTGCTCTAGACGCCCCAGACCAAATGGGCTCCAGCTCTTTCAGGAATTGTGTGCATTTTTTAACGTCAGGGTCGGCTTTCGCGGTTGCTTGGTCCTGCATTCGAACACTACACGAGATTAGCCACTTGATAGCCTTAGTGTGATGATTGTAGATACACTCACAGCATGAGTCCTGATAAGGTCAGATAATGGACACAGAAGGCCAGATGATGAGATGGAGGTACGACTTCTCTCACCATCTCCGCGGCGTTGATACAACTACGCGCAGCACTTATGCATTGCGGTAAAGGGTTCATATCGCTTAACATAGCATTGGGCTCGGCACATATAGCCCTTTTTCAGTCATTAGTACTTTCTTTGGTAAAGCTAGGGTGCGTTCTTACCTATATAAGTTCAAAAGGGACCCGGCGTGAACGATGAACATGATGACACACATCGTCAGGTTAGGGCCACGATCCAAGTCACTGTCTCAGCGTTAGTTTTGCGTCGCTCTTGTTCAGAGGGCTGTGGCAAGCATAAGGAATCTCGTACTTTGCTGAAAAACGGATCTCATCTGGTAAAGCATCTAACCATTCATTCAGAGACTTGTCTATGGCGGCAACGGCTCTGGTCATCTGAGCGACCTTTTCATGTTTTGTCATGTCAGCTATCCTCGACGGAGAGTGCAGCCTCTGTATCTTTCCGGAAATGCGACACAAACGTGCAAATGCCAGAAACCCAGATAATGGTAGAGTGGATGCTGGCCTATTTCTCAGCGATCCTGGGTGAGCGCAGGCATGCTCAAGCTCATCATCAGCGACTGCCAGTGGTAGGTCCGAGCGACAGTCGGCATCATGTGCTGCGAGAGGTCGTCCCAGACATATTGAAGTGACCCTAAGAAGTATGAGGGGATTTCTTGAAATATGAAGTTGCGTTAAACATACCTGTCGAGACAGTAAATACTCCACCATATCCGTTGTGATATTTCTCGCTTGAGTGAGGAAGAAGGTGAACCTTTTGCAGGAGAGTCGTATCCCGGCATCTATTGAAGAATGAGTCAATGTTCTTACCAGCATAATGCGATACATACCAAGCCACTTAAATGGAGACCGAGATCTTGCGCCGCCCGAACCGCTTGCCCTGCGAAGTTCCAACTTGTCGAAAGCGTATTCCAACCAGCACAACACATTGCGAGGAGGGCAAGACATTGGACCCGCTCTATGCTGGCTTCGCCCACCATTGTGAAGTGCATCAGGAGAGCCTTCTCATAGTATTCCAGGCCTGAGAATTTCGACGAACTACTGTCGGACGGCAAAAGGCTTGCAGAACACGCGCAAACGGCGAAGAAGACAGACAGGAACCTCTTGTCGAGAGACTTGTCTGCCTTGTTGATGGACTTGAGCTGTTTGAACTGAGCCATAAAGTGTGGCTTATACAAGACTGGGAACGTGTAGTGGAACTGGTCAAAGTAGAAACCAACCAGCATATCAGCAATGTAATGGGGCGGCAATCCTAGATCTTCGGGCTTTGGAAGGTGAGGAAGGGCGCGCCATTGTTGCCCGTGGACAAACAAGGGAATCTCTATGGGCGGGTGGATGCCCTTCACTCGAGTACTACTACCAACTGTGTCGCCCGTGGTCGGTGAGTCCGACTCGAGTGATTGGCCTGGTGTAAGGCTCTGGACTGCCTCAACAAGCATATTGTTCGTGGCGCCTCCAATAAACCTAGTACTTGTCAGCAATACAGCTCGCAGTTGGTGGTACTTTTCCTCCTCACCGCAATCTTCCATACGAGTCTGTTACGAGTGAACCTAACCGCCCAACCGCAGCTTGCTGAAGGGTCGCCATGCCGGCGTCCTGGTTTTCATCAACGAGATCATCATCTTCAAACTCATCATTGTCGCTTGAGTGGTCGCCACCAGTACGACTGACTGTATCCGCCTGCCCATCAGCGCCCGGCAAAGCGTCAGCATCAGTGTCTGCAGCGGGCATATACCGCGACTGATGATCTGCTGGGTGCGGCAACGACTGTAGAGTTCGCGCAGCCTGATGCACGTCATCGACTCCCGACGCCGATGGTGAGGGCACCTTCACTTTCTGCAAAGCCTCCAATGCATTGGTGAGCTGTGATGCTAAGCTCTCCAGTCTATGGCAGAATGCATCGAGCTGCTGACACCGCGCCTCAAACATCATCCCCAAACTGAAAGACATTAGAGCCAGTTGGGATCAGACGAGACATGGCTAGGACTTGCTTGCGGCTGTTGGAAGCATTATCATTGCTTCCTGGGTATTCACATGGCGTCTCGCGAGAGTCACAATTATGGCAGGGGTTGTTCCCATCGCATTTGATCTTCATTACTATCAGTTTGAGCACGACAGCTCGCAACGTTGGAATTCCTGGCTCAACAAAAGTTCCGACGCACCTTTTTCCGACGGCAGGCTACACAGGCCTGCCAAACTCGGGACGGATTGGACTCGCTTGTTTCTCTCGGCATCTTTGCTCGTGTTAGACGGATAGAAATGCGTAGTAATGCTGGTTATCCTCCACTATCGCTGCGATGGATCAATCGAGTGCTAATTGATGCCACGGAAATCCAGTTGAGCAGAACGGCCGGTTCGGAGCGTCGCGACTCCGCACATTCTTAGCTTCAACCCTACTGTGTCATTAACTCCACACCGATCCACTACGTCGGAGTCATGCTATTATAGCTGGCAAGGCTAGTACCCGAAAGCTGTCTTTAGGGGGCACCAACCGCTATCCAACAGCACCATGTCGGAAGTGGGACCTCTCCAGGCTGGTACGTAGCCGACCAATTGACGGAGTGGCTGATAAGACGCGAGGATGAGCCTGTCCTTATCTGCTTTCTTGGTTCAACCACTGACTGAACCTCTCAATACTTTCTGTCCACCCAAGAAAATTGAGCTCACGACGATAACGAAGAATCAGCTGAAATAATGAGGGCAATATTGCAAATATTTGGTTTGAGGAAAGTCTCTCGCCTCTGACGGTCCTTGGATATACATATGATACAGCGGATAAATGCCTCCCATGGTTGTAGCCACATCCAGCCCCTTCACGTAGGTAATGGGATTCAATGTTGGAGGAGCCTCAAATGCGTCGAATCCGTTCTCTGTTCGGTCCGCTGCAACTCTATTTCAATGTCCAATATCGTTGCATATAAATGCAAACAGTGGTAGCTGCATTTCAGCTTACAATCGGATCAACGCCGACAGGCCACCACGCTTCACCTGTGCCCGGGCCGAGCTCCGGCCAGCATGCGGGCGGATGATACGGCCGTGTTTCCGGATTATCTTTGCCATAGCATAAGCTGACAAGAATGTTGTCATCTTCAAACCAATGTGTTTGACTGCTTTTCTTCATCTTTAATCGGAAGTCGAAGCGCACAGAACACGCAGGATCGCCTTATCACCTCCATTAAACACCTCGCTGCCGACCTAAAATGACACACGCAACTTCACCACCCGCCGATGGTCTTCGCGGCAAGACTAGGTTACGGCAATCGCTTGAGCGTGCGAAGCAGCGACAAGGCCCTAGTGTAGGCCAATGGCTTGAATTCCCTGGATACACACTGGCTAAGACTGTTGCCTCTCTTGGGGAAGATGTATGCTCATTCTACCAACGAATTGGACTTTGGCTAAACAATACACAGTGGGTGCTGATCGATTGCGAGCACGGAAACATTGCCGACCATGACATGTACCTTCAGATCGGCGCCGTCGCCTCGAGCGGTGTATCGCCCATTGTCCGAATTGCGGCTGACGAGCCGTGGATGATCAAACGAGCGCTCGACGCTGGTGCGCACGGGATCATGGTACCCATGTGCGAGACGAAAGAACAGGCAGAGGCAATCGTACGGGCTTCCAAATACCCCTCAAAGGAATGGCCACAAGGCCGCCGAGGCGCCGGAGCAATGTTTGCCCCAGCGGCTTTCGACCAGAACGGGCGAGACTATCTACTCACAGCGAATGACAACCTGGTGATTTGTGTCCAGATAGAGACGCGATTGGCCTTGGAGAACGTGGAAGAGATAGCGAAAGTGGACGGCATTGGTTGGTACCTCACAGCTCTTCTGCCAACAACGCTGACGTCCGATGTTTTGCTTGCAGATTTGCTCTTTATTGGGCCAAATGATCTTGCGTCATCCATGGGCTACGTTGCCTTTGACCATGCGAAAATACCAGAGGCGCAAGAAGCCACGCAAAGAATCTTGCGTGCCACTCTCAACGCTGGCAAGTTTGCAGGACATTTCGCACTCAGCGCCGATATAGGTACGTCCAGTCCTTCTTCATCTACAGGTCTTGCTGCAAAACATGTTTTCTAACCATCACACAGCCGCACAACGATATGAACAAGGCTTTCACTTTGTCAACTGTGGCGCGGACATCGTCGCCGTTACAGCGTGGATGTCCACAGAGATGGGTCGTTTGAAGCAGTTGACGCAAGAGAAAACTCCTAAGGCAGCTATTTCGATTAATCCAAAAGCCCCAAATGGTACATTGGAGCACAAAGACAGTGCAGCACCAGTTATCAAGGTACAGGAAATCTCAAAGCCAAGCATCTATGGATCATGACGGACAACAATGAGCCTCGCTGCAACATTGATGAGCATTATTATGGTAATGGCAGGATAGAGTTTCGATCAGTTAGACATTATTCCAAAGGAATCGAGAACGGCCTCGAACACCTGTATACAGCTTGTCTCAAGCATTGTGAAGCGACGTTAGCGTGAGGCCAGGCTTATCATGTTAGTGTATGCTTGGCGCAAATAAACGGCCCATGCGACCGGAGAGTCCTCCGTGATCCGTCCCGCACTTATCGCAGACCAACAAATGAGCGAGCAGGCGTTGATAAGAGCCACTCTGCATATCGGTAACGGGTCCGCTGTCGGAGGTCCGAAGACTGCTCAGGCGCTCCCCAACGCCAGGGTTCTTGCAAAGGAAGCTTAGTCCAAATCATTCACTGCCATAACAGAATGTCTGCTGCTGATCTCTCAAATCGAGCCTGCGTTTGGGTGGGTCCAAAAAGCTTGGAAATCCAGCAAAGGCCAATTCGGGAGGTTGGCGAGGGCGACGTCTTGATCAAGGTCATCGCGACGGGAATATGTGGCTCGGACATACACAATTGGGTTTCTTTGTCCTTGTCAAAGCAGCTGGTGCTTGGCCATGAATCTGCCGGAGTGATAGAAAAGGTTGGCTCAAGCGTTGTCGGCCGTCACATAGGGCAACGAGTTGCAATTGAACCAGGATTATCTTGTGAAGCGTACATGGTTTCAATCTTTCTTCCAGGCGTCGAACACTCGTGCTGACAAAAGTACTTAGATGCGAGTTTTGTAAGCGAGGACGACCAAATGTCTGTTCGAAACTGCAATATTGCGGTCTCGATCCAACTGATGGCACTCTTGTGCAGTACTACACTTGTCCAGCCAGACTTACAGTCCCAATACCTGATAGCATTTCATGGGAAGAAGCCGGCTCTATACAACCCCTCGCTATTGCCGTCCAGGTTGCGAAGCGAGCTTCTCTCGAACCTGAACACACATTGGCCATTTTGTGAGTAGTCATACTATCCTCTGCTAGATCCTTCACTTATAATTGCTCAGCGGCTGTGGTCCTCTTGGACTTCTCGTACTTGCAGTTTGCAAGGCATATGGTGTAGAAAGGATCATTGTCTTCGATATTGAGCAGAGCCGGGTTGATTTCGCGGTCAACTACGGTGCACACACCGGAATCGTGCCTCCGAAATGTCCTTCCGGGACTGATCCACTAGATTTTGCCAGCAAGTATGCCCAACAAGTAATTACTACTTACAACCTTGGGAGTGGCTTTGATGTTGCCATCGAGGCAAGCGGCGCCGAAGTCTGCACCCAGATGGCCATTTGCATGCTCAAGAATGGTGGAACTTGTAAGAGCGAGCTTCCAAACATTTCGTACAGCACTAACATGACCCAGGTGTGCAAGCAGGATTGACAAAATCATTAGCCGCGGTTCCTCTCTTTCTAGTCACAGCAAATGAGTTGAGCATCACAGGTACGTGCAACAATCCAGCTTGCTTGAAGATATTAAATAGTCGCCAGGCACTGTAAGGTACACGAAAGGCTGCTTTGAGCAGGCGATTCAACTTCTACAAAGCCGCAAAGTAGACTTGACTCCTCTCATTTCGGACACGTACCCCTTGACGAGGGCCGGCGATGCTTTTGCTGCGATGCATGCGCGGCAAGGCATCAAAATTATCATAATGAACCAGGAATAAAAATGACTTGTTCAATGACTGAAGTTCTCATTGCGTGCCTCTACTCAGTGATTCTGCCCTCATCCACGGAGCGGAACTCATCCACAAAGAAACCTCTGTAGTACTTTTCTTTTGAGACATTCCCGACTGCTGCAATCTCGTCAGTGTGCAAATGAAATTTCTCGGGGATAGCGACATAATCTTCAAGCCTGGCCTTGCTTGAACTTGTCGTAACCACCGAGAGTCCCTGGTCCAAAACCCATTTCAATAAGATTGCCGAGTCGCTGACCTCATATTTGCCAGCCAACTTGTGACAAATATCAAGAAGAGGATCAAAAGGCTCCAACCTCAGGGGTGTCAGTGCTGCGAAACCTTGGGCTTGAATACCGGTTTGCCGCAGGAACTCGAGCGTTTCGGCCTGTTGCAGATAGGGATGCAGCTCTATCTGGCACAGGGACGGCCTTATTTCCGCTTTGTCCAGCACGATTCTCAAGTGTTGCGGCGAGAAGTTGGACACCCCGACGTAACGAGCCAAACCACGTTTAACACAGTTCTCCATCCCTCTCCACGCGCTTTGCAGGTGGCTTGGTGACGTTGCAGAGAATGGAGAATGGATCATGTACCTGCAAGTTTAGCTGGTGGCACCAAGCTGTGTCTAGATACTTACATGTCCACAAACGGGGTTTGAAGATTCTTGAGGCTAGCCTCCAATGCAGCTTCAACATTATCCAAGTCTGTTGTCTTGGTGGTGAGAAAAATGTCTCTCCGTGCAACCTGGGAATCCTTCAGGGCTTGTCCGAGTTCTCTCTCTGTTCCGTACACTCATTGCAAAAAATTAGCTAAAATCAGATATTTGTTTGCTGTCAGTATCCCTTACTCTGGGCGCAGTCAAACCCTCGGAACCCAACATCGAGGGCTGTTTTAACAGCAGCAATCATGGCATGATTCAATCCATCACCACTTCCGTCTTTAAACCACGCAGTTCCGGCGCCGTAGGTCGCCTTATCGGACAGTGTCAGTGGCGCTGTGGTTCGTTCAAGTGAAGTGAGACCTCACTTTCGGCATGGGCTCCCCGGATTGGAGGGTCAATAATTCGGTTCCTGGTGCATGGGATTCAGCCATTGCGTCACCCCTGAGAAAGATAGAGCGCTGCCGCAAGTTCTAATCAGCAAATTTGCCGCGCGACCTATTTCCGATTATTTATTGGTGGTATGTGTGATCCACAATCCACAGTAGCCCACATCCCCGGGCGGATCCGAGCCGATGAATCGTGGTGAAATCATGCTTGCCGACACATCCAATGATCTTAAAGTTTTTGTTTCACGCTCGTGAACTATTGGCTTTAATATCTATTGCTGAGACTCACAGTTGGGGCAGCGGACCACTTGTGATCACATCACCTTGCACCAAGCGATACAATAGTGTTGTGGTAATTCCATAGAAATGCAGGTCCCGCATAACATTTTGATGGATACAAGTTGGTATACCTGTCCATGCCGTTGGCCGGATGTCTGTTCGAATCAAACTCAAGACTTTACTTTACAATAATCTGGTCTGAATGCATGATTAAATTGGGTTTGAGAATTTTGTCCTCAAGTCTTCCAGGCATTACCCTTTGTGGAAAATGAAACCAACATCATGTTTGCCAAATGTAAAACAAGTCTAGATTATGAATCAGTGCGTGCAACTACAATATTAGACAAGGGTTACATGTTAGTGCTGACCGAATACCAGGATCAAGCGTGATGACGTGAGATTGAGGCTGATGGGCCTGGTTCAGGAGACTACACAAGCCGTGCCAGTCTTGAAGCTGTCATTAGGTTCAGATAGTACACTTCTTCGCTCCCGGATGCCGTAGTTGCAGCTCATTTAGATCATCTTCAAGTGTAACCAGGGTTAGTGCAAGGCTCGATACCTGGAACTTTGCTTGGCCTTATGGAATGATCGTCCCCGGAGACGAGGCTTGGTATCTTTCTGTCACACAACTCGTTGGTTGAAGGTTATTGGCTGGTCTACCCGACGCCATCGCCCAACAGATGCCCCCGCATGCTTCATTCAAGTTAAATCCCAGAATCTGCCGATTTCCATGTTCCCGAACTACCTCTCTTCTGCATCATCAACTACGAGCTTCTAAAGCATGCCTGGAAACCGCGTTTGTGTGCTTGGAGCCGGCCCGATTGGGCTCGTCGCAACCAAGAATCTGACGGAGCAGGGCCTTGAAGTCACAACATTCGAGAAGCAGGACTTTCTTGGAGGAATATGGCACCCCAACGCAAATGGGCTGAGCGTGCTGCCCACGACAACGAAAAACACGACCAAACATTGTGTGAGTAGTCAGGCCCCTCCAGCTTTTCGCAATGGCTGATTCCAGGATTGATAGTCATCATACACGGATTTTCCGTACCCCAAAGGCAAGCATGGCTCTTTTCCATTCGCAATGAAGACATGAACAGGCTTAAGCTAATTCAACTCACGTCTGGCTTGCAGAAGCCGCGACATACCCAACTGCTCAAGAGGTTGACAGCTACCTCAATGCCTATGCATCACATTTCAACATCCTGGAGAAAATTCAATTTTCAACAGAGGTAGTTAAAATCCAACGGGATGAGTCTAAGGGGGTGTGGATTGTGAGTATCAGGCGCGCCAAGCCGACTAATGGTGCCCTGATGGAGACGTGGACCTTTGATCGAGTTGTGGTTGCATCCGGTGTGCTCAATGTCGCCAAGATGCCTGAGATTGCTGGAGCCGACAAATTTCAAGGTGAAATCATACACTCTAAGGATTTTAAAGAACCTTCCAAGTACGAAGGGAAAAGACTGATCGTCGTTGGCGTCGGGGCGACGGCGGTAGACACGCAGTCCTTCCTAGTAAGGGCAGACGCCAAGAAGATATATCTCAGTCATCGGAAACAAATGTTGTTGGTGCGTTTGTCCTTATTCTGACCTTGCGGTCTGCCGGTCAAATAATAACTCAAACAGCTGCCACGGATGGTGAACGGCAAAGCGTTCGACCATGGCATGTCGAGACGTGCTGGCATCATCATACGTACTCTGCTGAGCGTCTGGCCGACCGCTGCCTTGAAACTGATGAACATGGCCATGGTTACCGCGCGAAAGAAAGCATTTCCGACTCTTAACAGCCACCCTTCTTTCAAGGGACCCCGCCTCTTTGACGGCTTGCCCCATCGCATCCCGATGTTTTCGGACGACCTGAGGGATAACCTGGCGTCGGGTGTTGTCGAGACTGTCCAGGGCATTTCCGAGGTATCTGGCCCACGGTCCGTCGTCCTCACGGATGGCACTATAATCGACGACATAGACGCTATCGTCGTCTGCTCCGGCTATGGCTATGATTTCTCAGCCGTGTCTGGAGCAGGCAATCCAATCGATCCGCACTCCGCACCTGACGGCTATGCTGCTTACAGGGCAGCGCGTTTCTATGACGATAAAACTCCCTTCCCGCGGCTATATCGTGGATTTCTTTCTGAGCAATATCCGGAATCACTTGCTTTTCTAGGTCATGTCCTCATCACCAAACCGCCTTTCGTGTTGTACGATCTCATCACGATGGCCCTCACAAGCCTCTGGAGCGGAGCATACAAGCCAGGACTGCCATCGCCCAAGGAGATGAAGCATGACATTGACGGACAGTATCAATGTGTTGTGCGCATGCTCGACAAAGGGCCGATACCGTACCCGGGTTTACGGACACACAATGGCGCTGAAACGTACACGTGGCTGAACAAGGTGGCTGGAACTGGACTGAGCGAGCGCCTCGGGAGCTGGAGCCTGGCGGCGTGGAAGTTTTGGTGGGAGAATCCGAAGTTCTATGGGAAACTGATGGATGGACCGGATGTGCCGCTTGTGTATAGACTTCTGGAAACACCGCATGGGCGCAAGGCGTTGCCGGGTGCAAAGGAGCAAATTTTGCGACTGCATGAGGAGATCAGGGACATGGCAGAGGACTGGAAGAAGGCGAACGATAGCAAGAAGTCGAAGTAATTGGGTAATTTCACGTATGATCCGATTAGATCCATACGACGTCTCAGACTCGGTGACGACGATACCTTGTTGGAAGCAGAGTCAACGACTCCTTTGAAGCGTGCCATTTCAGTTGAATAGCCAATCGACTTGTCAGGAGTCAGACCCTGTTTTTAAGCCACGTATTTCTTATTCTTATTTTCTACTATTTTCTTTTTCAGACTCGGCTTCAGCATCTTCCCCCCCCCCCTTTCCATCCGGGGAAGTTCTGTCCCAGTTCCAAGGTACTTACTAAGGTAATTAGAGAACTACCAGGTAGGTACCAACAGCACCATCTCGCCTACCGGACGGTAGGTTAAACTGGCTATTTCGAGGTTTTTCGTAGATGGGCCACGGCTTCTGCCCACTCATTACTAGCTACACGGCTACGACGGGCAAGTGAATGGGCCTACTAGGCGGCTCTCATAGCTGCAGTTCTAGGTGGAATGGAAGACAGTGAAGGCATTGGGCCAGGGGGATAGCTGCGATGGACTTCCTGGGGGTTTCCTGAGCAGCATTTTATAGGAGATTACCTCGTTCTAAATGATATTACTGGAATCTCTTTTGGTCAATTATTGGGCGTGTTCTTCCCGATGTCGCCAACGGCTGCCCGATGGCTCACGACACATAGTAACCTTGGATGTAAACGCGGCAACCCGATATATTGATACGCGCGCGTGTTAGCCGATAGAGCACCGAGCATCCTGGTTCGCTCTCTTTACTGTCCTGTTTTCCCTTCATTTCTTTTCTTCCATCTTCCCCCCTTCTCCCTCCTATAACTCGTCCTCCTCTGCCCTGTCCTCCTCTGCCCTGTCCTCCTCCTGATGGTACGTACCGTACGGCATTCGCCAGAGTCCTTTCTTTCCAGGCTGGACGTCCGTACATCTACCTGCCTTCCGGGTTGCAACACCACAAGGCAAAGTAAAGTAAGGTACATCACCATGTGCTGTACCGTACCGTGCTTGACTCTGTACCTGACGCAGCTACTGCCTTCCCATCCATTCGAGTTCTGCTCTTCCCCTCGCTTGATGGCAACCGGCGGCACGTGCCTCGCGTGTGTCCTTTTCTCTCCCTCCCTCTTCTCCTGGCTCTCTTCCTTTTCTCTTCTTCTTTTTTCTTTCTCCCCAAGCCAACGACATTCACTTTTTGGTTATCTTTTTGGACCAAAACATTCTTTCAGGGCATTTTTTGAAAAAATGTCTTAGTGAGTGCTCCCATCCATTCATCAACACATCATCCCATTCGACTGACTCTTACTGACACGCCTGCAGCAACATCTTCACTCTTTTCTTGGCCCAGCCACGCGGGGACGGCCACCCCATCGCCACAGCGGCCACCACCACCACCAGAGACGACGTCCCCGACGTCCCCGTCGAGGCCCCTGCCGCGCCCGCCAGCAGCCAGGCACAGTTGTCTCCGGGGACCACCTTTGCCCCTGGGTTCCGAACCAAGTATGATTCCTCCTCCTCCTCTTGTTCTTTTTCTTCCTCTTCCTCCGCCTCTGCCTCCAACCAAACAGTCATGCTGACTACACCGTCTCCACGTTCAGGACCGACTCGCTGTTTTGGACAGTCTTCAAACTCCTCAAGGTCGGAACCCGGCGGGCAGAGGAGGACCCCGAGAGACAGCTTCTCGTGCCCGGTGCTGGCGCGGTCTTGAGGGGGGCTCTTCGGGAACGTCGTGCGGGCGTCGTCTCGCTCAATATGGGGGCTTAGGGGATCGCCTTCGTGTTGTTGGTGGTGGTGTGGTGTCTCGTGGTGGCGGTGTTGGCGTTGGTGGTTGGTCGTTCTCGCGTGGCTGCATAAATACTTATCCAAGCGTTGGTTTTTTTTGTTATTTTTTGGACCATTTTTGGATCAATATCAATACACAACAGCTTGTTTCGGCACTTCTACCATGCTCTCCTCTTTCTCCATGTGATCTGTCCTAGTGACTTTGTTTACTATGCACAGATTGTCATCGTCCCACTTTGGCTACCTTAACTTTGTGTTCATCATTTCCAGATCACAATTAAAGGTTTTTTGCAAAAGAAAATTTCTTCGAACAGTATGACGACCAAAGTTTGAGAAATCCGCGGCCTTGAAGTGCCAACCATACAATGATTGATGCCTGCATGCCCCTTGTCTGTCTTTCCATGTTTCACACCGCCCGCCACGGCCACAACCATCACCACCGTGACCATCACCATCACCTCCACTCAACCCATATTCCCATAGCACCTCTTTTCTACTCTTCTGCTACGTTCTTCTCAACATGGGTTTCTGGACTTGGCTCTTTCCCGAGGCGCCACAAAAACAGGCCAGTCCGCATGATGACGAGCTGGAACCACCTCCCCCGTATTCGCTGTCAGCTTCACAAGACCCTCTGCAACTGCAACAGGCTTCATGTGAGTCTTCAAGTCAGCCTCCACGCCAACTTTGGCGACAACCGTTTCGGAGAGCAACAGTGCCTTCCATGCTGCCTCCCCCAACTCACCCTGGCGGAGAGAGCGCGTGGCGCATGCGGACCGTGTGTCCTTTCGAAGGACAGACCTCATGCTGGATGCTGATGGAGTTCTTTGTCCCCGAAGGATTCATGGCCCCTCTAGAGCTCGAAACTCCAGAATATCTCGCCCGCCTGTGCGTTTGGGCCAAGGACCTCCCTAGTCTGATGAAGCATGGGTTTCACTGGGACGCGACAAATGTGGTGCCGGAACTAGCCTATGTTGACGTCAGGGAACCCGGTACCCAGTGGACAGACGAGAAATTGAGACGCCTTTCTCTGGACTATGCCCGCTATTGGGTCATGGGGGAACGTTTTGACGATCCGCAGTGGGTTGCTTCGATAGCCATCAACGCCAAGAAAATGTCAACCCTGGCCAACTTCAACTTGGAAAAGCAGCTCTCACCACGCAACATCATCGCCGCTGCCGCCCGCAACCCACAAAGGAGTTGGGTTTACTCCTACAATAGGCATTTTCCCGAAGAGAACTTCAACGTCATCTACAACGAGGATGTGCCGATGAAAGGCTGTTGGCCGCCGCCAACGATCACCGAGGTGGACTAGACAACTCGAGACCAGCAATGGACAAGAAGGAGATTATCGATTACCGAGTTGAAGCCATGTCTTGGCTTTCAATTTCTGTGTCGTCTTCCTCTTCGAGATCGTGATCCCCTGCTTCCCGCACTGCTGACGGACAACTGCAAGAGGTTGGTGTGTAGATTGGAGGATTTGGAGTGGAAATGCAAGTACTGCGTGCTCATTTGCCAACATGGTGGCTGGCCGTCGCCGTGTCCAACATACTCGAGCATTTGTAATCTCGTTTAGGGCATTAGCTGACTACCTATTGACACCACCAAAACACGCTTCATAGCCAGAATACAGTATTCCAAATTGCATGATACCATCCTCGCAAGCCACGGGTTGATCAGTAGCTATACTTGAAGTGAATGTTGTCCCGGTCCGTCATGTCTGCTTCCGCATTGACCTTTCCGAGGCGTTCGCTCTCCTCCTCGGAGATGCCCTGCTCTCGAATGATCTTGGCGCGACGCTTGTTCTCCCAGATGTCTGTGGGGAATGGTCAATACGGCTCGTGGAGGATTGCGGGAGGACTTACAGTAAAACCGCCACAGTGCCATGCTGCAAAACTCTACGCCGTAAAGTATGCCGCAAGCCGCAATGCCGCGAGTGTACTTTGGTGCGTCCGACGGTTGCATGATCTGGGCGCCAACGGCGTTACCGACGCAGTAGGCCACAAAGAGAACGGTCGAAGTCACCGTCTTCTTCGTCCTTCCTGCAACATTGGAAGGCAAGAATGTCCAGATCACTATTTGACGATTAGTATTGAGTGGGTTGTTGAGACGACCCAGCCACTTACTGAGTCCTGGCAGTGTGCCGGTGACCTGCATGATATACATTCCCCACCTCGTCCATTTCATCTCATCTGTAGGAAGAAGAGACAGGGCGAGCATGCCTGTGAAGGCGGGAACGAGGGAGAACATCATCATCAGAACTTTTGAGGTTAGAACCGATAGACTTGTGTCGGATGTGCGGCTGCTTACATCGAAGGTTGGGCTTCTTGAGTGTAACGTATCCAACTAGTAGGAACCAGCAGATGCTGACGCAGTAGTAAGGCGTAGATCCCTTCAGGAGCGTATCCAAAGACGTGAAACCAAAGGATTGCCAAATGAGCTTTGAGAACGTAGTGTTGGCTCCGTTGGGTAGCGCGTTGACAATGGCTACGAAGAAGAAAAAGTAGGTTTGGGGATCTAGCTTGACTGTCAGCTTGTCTTCCTGGGTGGGAATTTGGTGATTAATTACCTTTGAAGGTGGCCCAGGCCTGGTCCCATCTAAACTCGGACCGCTTCTTCTGGTCGGAGCCTGTCTTGTTCGACATGACACGAGCAATGGCGGCTTCCTTCTCGCGCTCGCTGAGCCAGCGAACCTCGCGAGGGGTTCCGAGAATAAACCACACCAGGATGCCGCAGGTGATGGTCAAGGCACCGAGGAAGAACGAGATGCCTTTCCACTTTAAATCACCACGTTAGTATTGACGGCTCATGGGGGAACGGCATTAACAGAGACTTACGGCAGCGATTCCGCCAGGGTTCCTTTGAGCATGCAGACCAATGCCATACATGATCAAGCCGGTAATGATGTTCATTCCAGCATTGGATGTTCCCCAGATGACAGACCGAAGCGTGTGCTCCTTGGATGTGTACCACGAGCCCGTAAGCAGGAGGAAGGTCGGCGAGATGGTGCATTCGAGGGCACCCTGGATCGCACGTAGCACCATGAGGTGTGTAAAGTTCTTCGCAAAGGCGATGCAGAGGACAATGATACCCCATAGGACCATGACAATGGAGAGGAACTTGCCCGTGTGGCTCTTCTGTATCAGCCAGTTACCCGGAAACTCGCACACCATGTAGGCAAGGTAGAAGATGGTGCTGAGCCAGTTGAACTGGTCTCCGACGAGGTTCGTGTCCTCTCGAATGCCAAAGACAGCCTGCACGCTGAGAGACGTCTTGTCTGCCTGCTGCGTGCCGTAGCACACCCACATCAGCGGCAGGAGCCATAAGTCAATCTTCCAGAGCAGCTTTCTGTAGGCTTCGTCTGAGTAGTCGGATGAAATATCGACGTTGACCTCGTCCACGATGTCCAACTTGGATGCCTCCATGTGGGTCTTGCCACTTGTTGGCTCATCTGTCGCGGTGTTGCCCGTCATGGTGGTCGTTGTCTTGGATGCTCAAGCGGCCGTGGCAGTAGTATTCAGGTTAATTGAGCGAAGCCGGTCTGTTGCAATTCCTCACATTCTGAAATGGAGGTGACGCTTCGACGATTATACATCCAGCAGTGACTGCCAAGTTGCTGCTATCTCGAATGTGTTATCTACGGTATCTAGAACTATGGCCGGACACCGGTGGGGTTATCACACCGGCCGGAGCTCCTCCGGACACGGCAGTACGAGGAGATAGCGCTAGTGGGCAAACGTTGGGTCGTTAGCCGATAAGCTTGGAGGGGGTTAGCCGACAATCTGGGGAACACGGGCCCTGGTTTGGGTATGGGTGATGCGACCGTGTGGTCAGTGAAGGAAGACTCATGGCGAACATCGGTCGTGGCGCACCAGAGCGTACATCGTTGTTGTGTATGGTTCGGCTGAGGGTTGTAATTGTCGGACGCAAGCACGGCAGGCGAGAGTAAGAACAACATCAATCACGGTTCAACGATGAGCAGGCTTACCTTGTTTGAGACCCAACTACCTTCTAGCAGAACTGCCACAGAGGCTGCTCCATAGGTGTCACAAGTTACACTGTTGACTTCCTTTCGTGTAGTGGGTCGCAACATTGTCCCTCTTCTCTCCTCAGTTGTTGTGAAGCCGACGAACTTAACTCGAAAACGGGCCACGGATCGAACAGCACGAGGAGAAACGTAGATTAGAAGAAAAGACGAAAACTATCCGCCAAATACCATCACAACCCGTGCGCCCGAGCCAAAGTGCTCGCCGTTGAAGGTTGACCGAGGACGTTATTCTACAGGCGCAGTGTCGAACCAAGCGCATCGTCTGTGCCAGCCATCAGTTCCGTCTTGCATTTCTCCTCAGCAATAGACCAGGCCCACCTCTCATGCTCAGGTCAATGAAACCCGTTTCCCTTGGTGCTTGGGATCCATTCGGTGGAGTGCTGTCCCTAGATGACTGCTCTCTGCGTCGTGGCCGTCTTTGTCGGGGCTGCATTCGGGACTTCCGGACGCCCCAGTCCTTGAACTTGGTCTTGTACGAGTAGTCCCTGCGAGTGTCAACACGTATACCTGGCACTAATGGAGCTGGGAAGGCAGTACGGTGCTTCAAAGTGGTACAATTCCCTCATGATTCTCATCACAAACGGCAGCGAGTTGTCCCGATAAAGGTCCTGGATGCGCTCGCGGTGTGTCTCCCACTCGAACGAAGTGTGTCGGAGGCGGGTCTTTGGTGACCCCATTATGCTACTGAGTATTGCGTAAGCGAGAGCGCAATCAAAAGGAAAAGCAACAAAGAACCTACTAGGCGATGGGTGATCGTGGGGACGGAGAGAGACGAAAGGCTGATGGACGAGCCACGAGGGAGGATGGTGATGATCTTCTAAGAACGTTGGCCTCGACAGGGCAGGTGGAACCCCTTGGTGCTGCGGAAAAATCACTATTCTTGGTCGGAGTTGCTTCGAGGTTCAACGGTCGTCGATGGTTGTGGATTGAAGGGGTCGAGACAAATGGCGTGGGATGTCGAGCCTTTAAATCCAGGGGAGCGGAGGCTGTGACCAAGGTCCTGTGCTTTGAGCAATCCAGCTCTTCGCCACCAAAAAAGCAAATAACAAAGTAGGATGCTCCGAAGCGCCTGCAACGAGCGATGCAGCCATCGCACAAAAAGAAACGTACTCTAGAGAGACGGGTGGAGGAGGTGGAAAAAAAGATGGTCGCTTGGGGTAGTCAAGGGTTCGACGTGGGTTTTCTGTTGGGAGCTCTCAGATCTTGGGCTTGTTGTTAGCCACTCTCAGCAGCACATTGCTCTGCACTAACAGAGGATACACGAGGTGGGTGTCATGGAAAGGGGGCGTGTGGTGAAATCACAAGCGTACTGGGACCGGCATGCGGCAGATGCTTCCGCGGGCATCGAACGGTGGCCGAACGACCAGGGCCGCATCACACCCCTTCCCCCTCCCGCGGGGGGAGGGTGGCGCGTCTAGATAGCTGAGATCGATCAAACAGGGGCATCCCATGCCGGACAGCGAGGAAGAAACATGGTAGAGGATGCAACTAGGCCCATCCCGTTGAAGGTGATCAGAACGGTTCGGCCCAGCCACGTTTGGCCGTGGCTTGAGCGGAGGAAAGATGCATATGACGGCACCTAGTGGGGACTGCTTCGGGCACCACGACTTCGATTGTCGGCTGGGACGGCTGAGGAGGCTCCGGGAGGGACGCGACTGTGTCAACAGACATGCGGGCTTGTCTTAAGATCATTCCTGGAGGGACGCCAAGGACGAGATGGAGGGGCGGCCGGGAAATGAGAAGAACTGAAGGCATGCTTTTCTGTTTTGCGAGACCGGTCAATGTATTAGGTTTCAAGGCAGGGGTGTGCTCAGCGCCAGCTCTGCTTCGTTGGCGTCAAGAAACAGCAGACGTTGCCGTCCAAAGCGCGTCAACACTCTTTGGCAGAGCCCAGCCCAGCCCAGCCCTCTCGAAGAGACTCTGTTTACGCAAAGAATCCGGTAAGTCCAGGGTGCTCGCGCGGATGTGAAGGCTTGAGAAGGAATAAAGATTGTGTAGTGAAGTGGGACCGCCATAGTGCTTTGTCCGTGCTCATATGCGCGGGAGTAGGGAGGAGGGGGGGTGGTCTGTAGCACTATTCCACAAGCAACATGTCATCTCTCCCGCCATTGGTCCGCTGACCACGGGGACGGACTACTAATTTGCAGTACCAGGTCTACATGCGAAGTTTTACGTCAAATATCAGCAATGTGCTGCGTGTATAAGGGCATCCTCGAAGGCGTTGCGAGACCCATGGGTCCAAGATAGGACAAACTGGCCTGCTGCGCGCCTTTCTTTTCCATCAGCTTCGACGAAAGGGGCTTACGGACAAAACAGCGATACCCCACCACATCCTTGGCTCGGTGGACAAAGCCATGTGGATCAGAAGGAAACCGGTCACCCGTCGAGCGGCGCAGGAGTTATCTTTGTACGGTAAGCATTGCCTGTCTTACCTTGGTGGTGGCGCTCCACCTTCCAGAGCAGTAGTTGAAGCCTTGTAACTGAATCCCGTTACTGCTTGAGAGCTGAAGCTTGCCGTCCTTTGCTGTACAACGCTTCCTGGCCTCATGTTGGCCGAACTGCGCTAGAACATGTGTAGTATAGATGTTATGTTCGACATATCATCCAAGTCACACAGCACGCGCATTTTGGTCCTGATGATTGCTCTTGCCCTCCTGGCACTACAAGATTTGCTACGCAAACGAAAATGCTCGGCCCATGTCACTTCAGTGTACCTCCACGGGTGGGTGGCATTGCAGTAAAAGTGTCAGATCTCCCCCTGAGCTTCCCGATGCAGAGCACCCACCAGAAGCACCCCAAGAACGAAATGCAGCGGTACAGGTTCGCTGTGACCACAACCAGTCCCGGCAGGTCAGCCCCTGGGGAAGCCCACAGTTGGTCTGTTGCAGACACACCCTTGGGAGCTGGGAGGTTCAACCGGTAAGTCTTATTCAGGAGGGGGCCGAAGTCGACGAGGCCCAGAGCGCGTGCCAGCTCGCCTTACCCCCTAACGTGGGTGGCGTCGAAGTGCTGCCCCTTTCAAGCCTATTTAAATCAACTGCATGCATCTCGGCCCTCGCCCACAAAGCAGCCAGGGTAGCGTCGCGGGTGCATATGACGGAGTAACATGTCACAAGCAAGACGATTTACGAGATGCGTCAAGACGTCGTCAGAGGAGACCTACCTGAGAAAAAGGAAGTGCTTCGCGTGAAGCTTGCGAAAGCCCTGCGGCTTCGTGTTCGGCGGCCTAGCCGCAGCATCAAGGCCTGCGGAGTTGACGCGTCTTGTTGCGAAAACAAACACCGATCCAGCCAGGACTAAATGAACATGATTTGTTGCTCTACTGTAGCACTTACCAAGAGATTTTTAGGACCAGACTAAGGTTTGGTGTTGTGATCGTTTTCCGTTGTCTTTCCGATCTTGTTCGATGTTGTCAGCCGTCCCTGTTTTTACCACTCACCACGTCAAGATCGTCCCTGTGTGGCTCCAAATCGAGAGTGCCATAAATCCGGCTGCGATGCTCTGTCAAGCTTCAGGACCGTTCATGCTTTTTGTGATATACCTGGCATCGTGGCGGACACGGGAGAGGGTGGAGAGAATTTCTTCCCAGTTGAGGGCGTGTTTTCTCGGACAACATGGATTGCGACAGGTGTGAGAAATTGCCCATGCCTCCGTTGAGGCGAGACGCCAAAAGCATGAATGGCTTGCCAAAGGCTTGGTCAACGGATGGGGTCGGGCAGGTGTACGTGTAGCACCCCGTGGACTGCATGCTGATTTGCATCTTGGTTGGGGGTGGCACCGAGCAAGGGATCAGGGGCGTTTGGCTGCAGTCCTGGTACATGTACAGCGCAAATTGAAACGTGATCGCTGCTGCAGCGGTACGGTGTCGCGAGATTTGCATGTTGGAGGATTCCCGAACTCGGTCGGTTCGTCCCCCATGCGGCGATTCCGTAACTTGCCATCCAGGGGAGGACGGCGAAAATGATCACGTTGCAAGATGTCGTCCCAGAACGACTTGTCAGAAGTCTTGTTGTCGAGCTTGTTGTTGAGCGCGAGGTTAAGCTCGTGGGGATCCTTTGCGCCGAGCGGAAATGCCGCGGTGGCTGCAAGACGGATATGCACTCGTTCGAGTCGCAACCCGAGGCCTATGGGATGTCGGTCGACACCTCCAAGTTGATTACAACCACTCACTGGCGACATTGATCTCTCTTCTCTCACGCTCAGGGTCACCGGCTGGCTTCCCTCACACCTGACGCCAAGAGGGAGTCGCTGGCGATGCGCCTCTCACGAGTCTCGACACGGTATTTGCGACACTCGATGAGCTGCAGCCACATTTTAAAGACAAGTCAATGTGATCATGAAGTCTCTGTGATCCTCCAACTTTATGGCATACAGGCTGTAGGTATTGGTTCGATCGGATCGCGGCGTAGGGGTGGGGATTCGGAACGGGACTATGCAGCTAGCTGGGGTTCGTGGAGACCTGGCGGTCCCTGTCATCGCGTAATTTTCTCCTTTGTCGTTTTCCCGTGTTCATCTTCGCGAAAAGTGCAGAGACAATGGTGCCGTCATGCTCAACTAATGGTCCACCACGCAGGCACCTTGAGCGATCTCGATCACGTGTGCGCGATACCCCTTTTCCTTCGTCCTGAGAACGCCCCTGATGCCATTCGAGGACAAATTGCGCAGCAAGGACTCGCGGCAGCCACCAATGTGGTATCAAAAGCAAGCAGATGCCCTCCAGCCTCGGCAACAGGGTCGAACAGGGTCGAAGAAGGCCGGGCTGCTGATCCATTCGATGGAACGTCAGTCGGCAGGCGAGTCTCAGGGCCAGTGCGCCGCTGGAGTCGGTGAGCGTGCAGCAGTATGGATCTTGTTGAGCTATCAAGGGGCGTGAGCGGCGCATGCGACTGATACAAATATTCTCGGTCGGCTTCGCGGTCTTGGTGGTTGGTCGAACTCAGAGGTCGCTACTGCGGGAGGTGGTGGAGGGGAGCGGCAATCATAACTTTGCACATCACCGCCACTGTGTTATGGACCTAGACGCGTCAAACTATGCTACCTCGAGGACCTTGCGGCCGAGACGGCCATTGGTACTGAAGAAATTTCCGTCGCTGCTTGCGAAAACCATGCTCTTGCCGAAGCAAGCGCAGGCGCGGTCAACGGGGTCGCGTCAGTGGTCGTACAATGTGAAATTCGACTCGACAGCCGCGTTCTGGGAGATCTGGAAGTGGTGTTCCATGTTCTGGACAAGTTCAGGCGCCTTCCTCGCGAGGTCTGCGCCGCGTTCTCGCGTGCGTGAGGAACTTTTCGTCGTTGTGACAATGCTGGCCGTCGAGGTGGCAGCGCCATTGCTGGAGCCAGCAACGGCTGAATCCCTCTTCTGCAGTGTCTTGTCGCAGAACTAGGCGCGCAGGCACTCCCTCTCAGATGCACAGCAAGGAGCGATGATGTTCTCGCAGAGGTTTCGGAGGAAGGTGTTGGAGGCGTCGTGTTAGAGGCGGAATCAGTAACTCGCTTGGTGAAACTAGAGTCATGATTTTATCAGTGTCCACAAAGAGATGACAACTCCCTGTAGGTGCAGAATCAAGGATTTTTCTGATCCCCAAAGGCCTAAAAGCTGTTCCTCGTGAACCGTGATTTTGTTGTTGTGCTTTGTTGTCGAAGAGAGGTTGAAGCTCGTCGTCGTCCAAGTCGCAGTCCTCAGACAATAAACTGTTTGCATCGCCGCAAGTATCTCATTGAGTAACCATTCGAGCTGATCGAAAGTCAAGCAAATTTCTGATACTGATGAATGGTCATCCCCTTCGCACCGCAGCGCGTGGATGGCTATATCTCCTTCACGGAGCCTGAGTCTGCAACCAACACAGCACATAAAACTGGGGCTCCTTATGCCCTGAGGCCGAGGGACAAGGGTCCAGGTTAGGCGACTCTGAAAGCCTGAATCACATCATCTGGCTAACGCATTGTGGCCTAGTCTACGATCAGACTCGTTGTGGACCGTGACTTACGGCGAGACAGTACTTGTGACCCTGAGCAACCAATTGAAACGACCGGAGAAAAGCTTTCAAGCGCCGACGGAACGGCCAACAGACCAATAAGTGAGCCTCTGCCCCACAGGCTGAGGAGAGATAAGCGGGAGGCACTAACGGATTAGTTAGATGAAGCTCAGTTCACTCAAGTTACGTCAATGTCCCAGATGAGGAGGAGCTCACGCTCTTGACAACCCCCGTGCACGAATGCAACCGAAACCAGATTAAGCATGTAGATGGCGGCGTTGAAGACAAAACGAGTATCGTGGGTGGGTCTGAAGGATTTTAGTTGCCTCTTGGCCATTGTGTCTCTGTGCTTAAATGTCAGCCAACTGTGGCATCAAAGTTCACAATAGAACTTTGTATAGCCACCTGACCACTTCTCGGTATGCCTGCGCCTCGCAAGTCCTTCCAACAATTGTGTGCAGCTCCACCGCCCCTGCTGTGAAACCGAGAGAAGCCGAAGGGGTGTGGTGGTGATGTCAGTACTCAAGAGCCCAAGACACAGCGTCCAGAGAGACCGTCAATTTCACGCTCAACGCTGGTGCTGGGCAAGATGGAGGGCTTTGGGCTTCATCGAGCTCCCCAGATGCATCAAGATGGTCGTAGCGATGGCTTCTTTTGCTACAGGGTAGTTTGCGAGGCAGCAGACAAGGCTGGTCTGCTGGGGGGGGGGCGCACAACGCTCACCTTGGTCATTGGGGCGGCATTTAACTTTGACACTATACAAGCTGGAACAGTGCTACTTTTTGACAGCTGGAAAGAATACATCGGCCGAGTCAAACCTCCCCAAGCAGGGCTCTTTGGTGTAGTTTACTCCCTAGAAATGGCTTTCGGTAGCAGGTTTGTGCTGCAAAGTCTCGTCCTGAGCACCCAATGTCCGCTGGAATGGCACCGTTACTGGTTTCTCGTTCATGCCCACGGGACGACCAAGCCAGCGCGTATACAGTGCACGAACACGGAACGCTTGGCTCACCTTTGGTATCGGTACTTGGTCCTGTCGTCTGCTTCGGTGTACGCTGAAACCACGGGATCCCGGGTCGGCGCCAACAGACCCATTCCAATACGCTAGCTCCGCTGTCTGGCTGCTCACCTGGCATCCGTGTGCCTCGAATGGGAAACACTCGAGCTTTCATCCACTAGTGCATTGTTCCCGCCGTCACGAGGTCGTCCAAGAGGGACGATAAGAGGATTCAAGGCCCAGCACCCCTTCTGCCAGAGTCAGGTGAGTCTGCGAAATCGTTCAACAAGTCGCTGTGGATGAATCGTTCACTGCTACCATCGTTGTAAACCGTTGGAGCAAATCGTGTGCCACTTCGAGAACAGTCTTGGGGGGGCTGGCCACTACACCGACTGGAATCAGACACCCTCCAGGGTGATGCGGCTGCATGCTGGCGGCAGAATTTTCTGATTCACGGCTCATGACTGGAAGGCAGCGCCAAGATCACGCAAGGCGACGGACAAGGCGGGCCAATCATGACACACATCACACGGTGGCCTGCCATCATGAGCTGTTCTGGTGATTCCTCCCCCCTTTCACCCTCTGTGGCCCCCCCTCCCCTCCTCTTCCCCTTTTGATACGTCCCCCCTTCCGGCCCCCATCCCCGGAGAAGCGTGGGCGGGTAAACAGGCATCCATCTAGATGGTCCGTGTCTCCCTGCCCAGCGCCAACGCATTCACCGGGCTGAGCACCCTGTCCGAGAAGAACATGGAGGGGGGGTGCCAGTATCCATGTACTTCTACAGGCAGATATGAGACCTCGCGAGCCTGATGCGCGACTTCCTTGGAGGAAGCGCGTAGTTCCAAAACACAGTGGAGCACCTGTTAACATACAGAGGGTGGGTTGAGTGTGTCCATTGGCAGTCAAGACGCAGCTGCAGCCGTGCTGTGGCTTACCGCTGGGGGACTTGACTCACAGGTAGTTTGGATGACGCTGTCCGGAGAATCCAATCTTCCTTCTGGCAATGCTGCTCGTTAGTGAATGGTCGTGGGGCCATACTCATCTTTCCTGCCGTTTTCACGCTCTTCGGCATGGCCTGGTTGATTTCTGAATTCGCGGCGTTGGCAACAAAGGGCTGAAAGAGAAGTCCAAAGGAGAAGAAGCGTTCAGAGAACTGGCCGTTGCGGGGGTCTTCAGGCGATCTGTGCCCTGAAGACGGTAACAAAACCAGTCAGGCAACCTGTCGAGGAGGTGCCGTGGAGCTGGTTCACTCTTGGAAAACCAGGAGTCCATTAGATCCTCTTGCACAGAACTGCTTTCACTTCGATTGTCGTTTTCTGCTTCTCCCTTAGGCTCAAGGGATACCTGAGAGGCTCAAGATTGCTGACGGCTGCCGTGCGTCTTGTTGTAAATCTGCGTATGCTAGCCGGCTTTACTACCTCGCAACCCCATCGCGCTTTTTGCTTCAACATGCACGGCAATACGATTACCAACCCCGTATTCTTGCTGGAACTCTGGGCATGACCACCGCTTCATACCTCTGTTATCGAACAGCAACTCACGAACAACGTTTACAACAACCCTGTGGGTTCTAAACTAGCAAGCAGCCTCCCCACGATTATGAACACCCCAACGCCAAGCATCAACAGGTCCGAACCCGTCTAGCAACGGGAGACTTGAGGCACCAGAAGGGACAAAACATGCGCTACAGCTCCTACTCGAACCATGGCATCTCTGCGCGGTGACCGATAACGTGTGTGGCCGATTTTGTTGCCGTTGACGGTGCCCCTAACCCCCAATCCATCGTCCACCTCGTTTACTCGAGTGTGGAGTGCCAAATGACGAGTGCGAGCCTCTGCTGACAGCCCTTGGGGACCCTGAATACTCTCTACTTACCTCTTCGACCGCTGATCTCCATGCGAAGCCTAGTTGGTGCGAGCCGACGGTGTCAAAGGGCCAGTCGGCTCTGCGCTTGAAAATTGCCAGCATATCCTCAGCAAGCTGATTCGCTGCCTTTGGCATTTGGGAGACGGACACCTCGTTCCCCTCCTGGTCAATTAAAACCAGTGCTCCAAGCACGAGCGGAAACCTCCGCGTAAGGACAATGACGGTCAGTCTGGATACCCCTGATTTCTTCGAAGACTGCCTGACAACCTTGCAGTCAACACCGACGGTTAATTCCGAACGCGAATTCCCCTCCCCAATTTCGTTCATTTCTCAACTGCTTCGGCTGTGCCGTCAGTCTACCTTCGAGATGCACAGTCGATGTGGAGCAAGCCTGCTTCGAACAAGATGCAACCAACAGAACAGATAGAACTACTGGACTACTAGTGGCTGTTATCAAGCGCCCTATGCAGATATACACAGTACGGTCATGATCTTGTGGTGTTGGCTCCTTTCGCACGAGCACTTATGGCTGTCGACTGAGGGTTGAGACCGTACCGAGGCAGCACACTACTTGGCTCCATGGCTGCCCAGTAGTCGACGGTGCCTCCGATGCCCAGCCTCCGGCAGCTATCAAGCTATGCGAATCCCGGCCGTCCAATGCTCTGGACCTAGCAGTTCGACCATGATAGCGCGAGTCTGTGTACGCGATGGTTACCTTCTTGGTGGCGGCAAACAATACCAGCAACTCCAATTGGCACCTCGAGTATGAACCTGCGAGTTGACTTACGAACTCTCCAGCCTTCCAATGCTTGGATGCATCGGAACGGTCGTCGTCTGGTTTGAGAGCTAATGCGAAATGCCATATTGGCCATGACAACGAAGGCTTCGACCAGGTTGTTGCCCCCAACAGCACGGCTGCAGACAGCTTCCCACCTACAACGAATAGGCTACGGCGAGTTATGTTAGTGTGAGATGGAGTTGCCGTAGGGCGGACAGTCTTTAGGTTCGGTGGGCTTTCATGACACAATCGCTTGTACGTCGTATTCTGCTTGGCTTGAAAAGCATGCAGAAACTCTCTGGCGACCATCTGTGCGCCATCGTGTGCCGGGAACCATCCCTGTTCGAAACACTTCCGTGCCAAACGACAATTTCTTTGAACCACCGAGTAACATGCGTAGAGGTTGGCGGTACGACGCTACTCTTGCTGTAGAGGGAGGAGCAGCGAGCCCAGAAGTCAGAATAGGCATGCCCGAAGCCTTCCGATACATAGCTGGCCCATTTCCAAGGATCTCCTGGCGATCAACACGGTAGCCTCTGGCAGGGAATAGCTGCTGGTGCTGACAGAATGCACCAATCCAGGCACGAATGGATCCAGTAGAGTGGTGAAAGACAACCTCCGAGTTGCTCCATATTCTTTTCCTTGCTGGAGGGAGCAGAAAAGAAGTGCATGGGCCACTTCCGCGCTGAAGTCTGGACACCTGGTCCGGCAGGTATCATGGCCCAGACGTTAGCTCATTCAATCTTGTTGCTGACCATCGTGCTGTTGCGCATGTAGCATTCCGATTACGAGGCCCATAACTTATCCGACAATCGAGACGACAGCCTACACCGGTCCTTCTGCGGACGAGCTTTGCGAGCGTCTGACGATAGCTCTAGACCAACATCCTACACTGTGATTGGAAGATACGGATCAAGAGCAGCTTTTAGACATAGCATGTAGAACGCGTGGCTAGCTTCAGAAGAGCGACGTTTAGTGAGACGTGGAGCAGTTTGTGGAGGCTCGAGAGCGTGGTTTTGGCTGCCGGAGTGGCTGTATTTTTTCTCTGGCCAACCAAGGACATCAAGCGCAGTTCCCTTGTCAGAAGTCTGAGCTGCAAAGCGAAGCCTGCATGTCCGTTGAACCAAGTCGAACAATTTCCGCTGTCACACCTGGCCTTGCCTGGTCTGTTGCTTCCGAGAGGCGATCAGAGATGCTTATCCTCTATACATCTGGGCATAGATACTGAAGTCCAGAGGCTTCAGAGAAGTGCAGAGAGCGGAGGACAAAAAGAATGTACTGTAAGTTATCTGTCGTGCATCCCGGAAGAACGAGCAACGAACAAATAAGCCTTGAACAAAGGAAAGCTCAGGACCCCTATTCGCCCTTTTATGATGAGCGTGGTTCCTTGCGTGGTTCCTTGCGTGGTTCCATAGAAGTTACGAATGCGCGTATAAACGGCCTTATCTAATTGCTGTTCAGCCACCGAGGCGCGGCGCCACGACACAAGGGCCATGATCCTGCAACTCGCCTGGTATTGGCCTACCCTACACACGTTCCTCGCCTGGGACGAATTGGCATGCGTGCGATAGCCAGAGCAGCAACGAGTTAACGGTTTCTATCTTCTAACAGAAATTGAGCTACATATGAATTGTTGGTGCTGGTGACAGCTTACATTGCGATCTATTGATTCATCATGTCATTTCTACCAGTCTCACACAATTGCAAAAGCTTCTGAGCCCACGTAGAGTTTCTACGTGCGAACTCGTCTCGAAGAGGGTGCGCACCCATAATAAAATGAGAATATATATACACTAGCAGCTTATCATACTGGACGTCGGTATCGTTGAAAATGGTCCACGCATCGTTGATAGCACATGGTAGATTCACTCCACCAATCAAGTGCGACCGTAGGCCACGGTGCAACTCTCTCGTGAGCGACAGAAGTGGTAGATGTTGGCATGTGCTTGCTGGCATCGAACTGCAAGAAGTTCTGCATCCGGTAGCATGATCCGCCCCGACATCATGATGCCAGCCTTCGATTCGGCGAGATGAGGTATCGTGGCCCTGCTCTTGCATGCCTGCTACTTCTGCCATGACGTTCTGAGTAGACTAAAATAGCAAACGCCAACCAATCATTGCCGACCCTAAACCTTGCTTTTGCACCAGCAGATGATTTCCCCGACTTTGGCAGGCATCTCTCGCTCCGCGGATGACCTATGACGCTATTGCTAGCTTCGAAGGAGCTAGCGATGCAGGGGCGCCAACAAGCTATTGGATGGCTCATCGCTTAGGGCTGAGTGCGCTGGCTTGGTCGCCGGGGTTGACGTTCAAGAACCGGGCGTCGACGAATGCCAGGGATGCCAGTTGGATTCCCAGCCCTCGGTCATTGGGCTAACACTGGACAGAACCGCCGGGGGGTATGCCCGCATTGGTGTTTCTGGATGCTAACCCACGTAACGATAATATCTTGGCAAAGGGGGACCTTGTTGTCAATAAGATTGTGGGGTCCTGGTATAAATGCATGGCCATGCCTCATTGCCCACTTGTCGTAAAACGGCAAAAAACTTCCAAACTCGACCTGGACCCATCACTTCTTGATCACATCTCAATCCAACATCATCTTTTAAAACAAAACTCAAAATGCATACTCCGCTGCATCTGACAACGAGTCTCGTCCTCGTAGCCTCAGTCGGCGCCCAAATCCTACCAATTGGATTTGAGTACGCCCGGCACCAGGACGAGGATACTGTTGGCCGCCGCGACGAACAAAGTGACCTGATCAAAGCGCAAATATGTATCTCCTCCGTCATATCGAACCTGGAGCTCCCAGAACCTTCCAACACAGCCTTTGCCAATTGGGTTACGTCGGTAGAGACGCCCTTCGCCTGCACCATCACCGCGCCCGCGTCTCTGTCCTCGGACTACAGCAGCTACGCCGGAGCGGTGTCCGAGTGGTTCGAGGGCATCGAGTCCAAGGCCGCCGAGCAGACCGATTGCGGTGCGGAAACTGCGAGCCTCACGTTTTCGTCACAACTCTGCCGGGCTACTCGAACTGTGCTTTTCACCCAGAACAACCAAACCAGCACGCAGGTGCAGGAGCCTCTCCCCGTCCCAACAGGCGCTGTGCCCATCGGTGCGGCGGCGCGGCCTTCGGGTGTTCTGGGTTCTGCTGTGGCGGCTGCAGTGTTCTTTGGCGCTGTCATGGCGTTGTGATTCAAGCATCGGACAGAAGACGTGGATTGATAGGAGAAATAGAGAGCGGTGTTCATCGAGCATGTAACTCCAAGCGTTGAGCATTTAGAAGTCAAATACCCTGCGGCTCTGGGTATTAGACCTCCCTACTAAACGATGTTAATGATATCTATGTCCTTACTTAGATTTCTCAAATTGAGGTCACCTTCAATGTATGGATAAGTGGGAAGGCGACTCATTACAGGTACACAAGCTGGACAAATTCGGCTCATAGCATTCAATTTAAATCAACATTTCCCAGAAAAATGCAAATTTAGAGATGCCTACTGCTAACGGTTGAATTCTTGGACACTATAAGAATGATCTTGACAGCGGGTTATACGTGAATGAATTGGTGCCGAAAGATCAGAGCCACGACATTGCCCTAGCTGTTGCCTCGTCCAAGTCTTCCTCTGGCAAGCCCAAGAGCACGTTGTCCGGTTCAAAGTCGGCGTCGCCAGCAGCATAAAACACCCGAGAGAACATGGACTTGTAAAACCCTTCTTCTTTGCCTTGGCTCAATTCCGCGATCCCTTCTTCATAACGAGCCTTGGCCGGTTGGTAGGTAATGGTCCAATCTTGATCCCCCGTCCCAGTGACACGTTCTACACTGTCGAGCATATCGCGTTGGCTGACTTTGAAGCTGGAGATGAACGCGGGCCGGTCGACGAATCGGGAAAGCGTTGTCGACTCGTCGCTCGCGTTGTCCGGGTTTCTCTTCAGGCTAAGCAAAGCAGCCACTGCACGGCCACATTGTTGCCATGTAGATGTTGGGATGCGCTGTTTACCATCATCAAACATGGTGAGACTCTTGGTTTTGTGATTGAATCCAAACATGTTCTCCGTCGTTATGAGACTGTATTCATACCAGAACCCGACAATGAGAGTGACGCACTTCAGTCCAAGCTGCTCAGCCTCTGCGATTCTCTCCACCACAACCTGGGTGACAGGGATATCTTGACGAATGCTCGCGCTGTCGTAAAAGTTCAGTGCATAGGAATTGGGCATGACGTATGGCACGCCAGCTTTCGCAGCTGCCTTGACAAGTTTGCTGTGCGTGTCTGCAGGTGCAGTTACGGAAAGCGTGATGATGAGGAAGTCCTGACCCTCCAAAGCAGAAGTAATGGTATCTTCATCGTCGTAATCAATGCGAGCAATCTTGACTTGTTTCGGTAGGACACTACTGCTCCCTGCGCGGGTCAAAGCTGTAACCTCGTGTCTTCCCGTCCCTAGAATGTGCTCAGTCAAGACACTTCCAATCTGTCCGCCCGCCTTTCCACAATTGTCAGACCAAGATTCCCAGAATCAAGATGAAAAAACATACACCGACAATGGCAACCTTTCGAATATGGTTGGTGAGCCCATCAGCTTGGCTTTGAGCGCACGCTTGCGTCATGATAGGCCAAAGCTCGCAGTGATCTGGGGAGGAAAAGCCTTGGCTGGTAGCCTCTCGGGGATCAAATAAGGGGGAATGGCGAGCTTGAAATAGATCTTTAGGTTCCCTTTGGAGTCATCAATCTAGCAAAAGATCAAATGAACTCCAAAATAAAGTGCTGACGAAATAAGGTTTAAGTTCTGATTTATGAGCTGACCAGCCTAATGTTTTGATAAGCTGACCGACAATACGTCGAGATTCGACTTACTAGAAAGAGCTAGCCTTCCGGAAATGGGTCTTGAGGCTGCAAAATGGTCCATGTGGTTGGGGCTGAACAGGGGTCATTATTATGAGTGCCGACCTCGCCGACACGAAGTCGGTTCTCGCGTCGGTAAGCGACCGACAGTGGAGTTCGAGCTTCTTTAGCCCGATTGACGGCTGCATGTATGAGTGCTTTGAGCCTTCATCCCTGTATAGTAAATAAGCCATGAACTTATCTACAAGGAGGAGTTGCATTCTAGCCCGTAGTAGTGGGGATTCTTACCGTGTCTTAGCTCTTTACCATTGGTCAAGCTTGTGTGCAGCACGTCTTTGCGAAAGCAACTAATAAGTTTCATCGTAAAATTTCGTCTCAAACTACGTGTACGGTTCTTTGAGAATTAATACGAATAGCGGTATCATACATTGAACCCCTATAGCTCTCAACAGAGCATGTTGCCCGGTGAATATTGAAAAGGAAGAGCCGAGTTATATGGAGCTCGTAGAAGCATGCACTTTGGCATATGCCGTTTATCATGTCTCATTGCACTTGGAAATATAAGAACCTGCATACCCTCACACACTTCATCCAAGCCAATGTCGGGTCTGAATCTCAATCCACGATAGTCTTGTACATATGCGTGGACGAGCTGTTGAGCTAATTTGGCTAGCCTTCCGGAGCCGCAAGATTCGAGAGTGGCAACCGCTATAATTAGCCACAGTGCAGTGAGACAATTTGTAACAGTATGAGATATATAATAAGTCGAAATCCTGAGATATTCTCTATATACAAACAGCACGTTACTTGATGAACTGCTTCGACAACTCGATCAGGTTGTTGAGTGCCCCTCCACAAGTCAAAGAAGAACACCAACCGACGGGATCCTAACGCTTTTATAATTCTCCGTTACGAACTCTTTACGAGATGACATCACCCAAAGCCTTGGTCCTCATTACTGGTGCCAACCAGGGTATTGGCTACGCTACCGCAGAGCAGCTTGTAAGCTCGGGCAAGTATCATGTGCTTGTTGGTGCACGCACTGCTGCGAAGGCAGAGTCTGCTCTCCAGGCGCTGCAGACGGTTGCGGCGGATAGAACGGCCCTGACGCCAGTGGCTATCGATGTGACAGATGACGAATCCGTCGCAGCAGCCGCCAAGACGGTGTTTGAACAGTTTGGTCACCTAGATATCCTGATAAATAATGCAGGACTGGGTGAGGCGCCCGAGGCAACCGTGCGCAGTCGGTACCGGCAGATATTTGAGGTCAATGTCTTTGGCGTGGCAGTGGTAACCGACATGTTCCTCCCGTTGATACAGGCATCGACGTATCCAGACCGCCGCATCGTCAACGTCTCATCTGGTATAGGTCTGATCACTATGGCGGGGGAAGAAGGCTACGAATTCAACGCAAACGCGTGGTTTGTGCCTGAATACCGTAGCAGCAAGGCAGCTCTTAACATGATCACCGTCGCCCAGTCAGGCAAATTCGCTAAAGACAACATCGCGGTCATTGCAGCGGCTCCCGGTATGTGCCGTACGCGGTTCACCGGTGGTCAAGGGATGAAAGACGCCAGCGAAGGTGCCAAGGCCATCGTTCGCGCCGCCACGACAGGGGACCCGAAGAAGTTAACCGGCACCTTCGTTGCTGATGAACCTCACTCTGGCTGGTAAGACATGGAGGGGGAGCAGGGAGTAAGGTCGAGAACTTTCTAATTGCAAGGGGACTATATGCAAGGACCGGGCGATGACGAGATCTGTTCATTTCGTCGAAGGGACTGGCTTTATTTGCACATCGGAATGTGGCGCTAAAAGATATCTGGTCATCAAGACTCCGCGAGAGAATTAAAGTGTTTAACGACAAAATTGAATGTCGGGCTTCCCAAACATGCTCTCTAGGTCTGTCGTATGTAATAGTTGTGATTGCTTCATTTGTTGTCGGTATATTGTGGCTCATAATGGAGAGCATCGTTGTCCGAGGCTGAATATTAGCCTAGGCACTGTTAGCAACACAAGTTAAAAGGTGCTGCCACTGTGTTTGTGACAAATGTTTTGATGCCCAAGGCGGCACGGCAAACCCACAAATGGATGAAAGGCAAAGATTCCTCGGGCTGGGCCAGGATAAGACACCGTAGGAAGCAATGTTGGCTAGCCCATATAGTTTTAAGCTGTGGGGGGATGCCCTGCTTCTTACAAAATAGCCTCATTACTCCGGAAGGCTAACCTCATTACGGACGAGCTAGGTGATCACAAGGTTCAGCAACGGAGTGGATGCCTCTGGAGAAGCAGGTATCAAAGACAGACTGTCCTTGCCTGCATATAACACTCCTTACAAATATGGCTTCAGCCTCTCAGAGACTCACGGCCATATTCCAAGTTGTCTTGTGCTCGCAGCTCACATTGTCCTAACCAGTCGCAATCTTCCTCAGCCGAAATGGCCACCCTGACATTTCTCTACCCCAACGAACCCAGTGCAAAGTACAACCTGGAGTACTACGAAACATTCCACATGCCCCTGATGCAAAAGCACTGGACCAAGTACGGCCTCAAACGATGGTCAATCTCGAAGTTTGCGCCAAACGAAGACCAGTCACCCCTACCGTTCGCGTTCTACGGAGTGATTGAGTTGGAGAGCCCAGAAGCTTTAAAGGCAGCACTAGCGGACGCGGCAGGAGAGGAGATGGCAAACGATGTGAGCAACTACAGCAATGTCAAGCCTATTGTGCTAGTGGGAGAATTGGTACGAGTTGTTCAGGTTGGTTAGAGAACTCTTAGAAGCACCATGGTAAAAGTGGACACAGGATATGTCTGGAAACGTTTGACAGCGAGCCGTTATGTCTCGTTGGTGCCGACAGTTTAACCCTGAAATATTCCCCACCTAAAAAACCGATACGGCCTGGCAAAGTCCATCTTGCAAGGTGAAACGAAGACCGGGAGTATTCAAGCGCCGAGAATCATTCCGTTCATGCTGTCATTGCATAGCTCCCAGTCATCGCGCAGATGGTCCAATGCTCCACATCTTTTCCTGATCTCAAGATTCCCGCAACATCACTCGCTATCTTCAGATTGCCAACCTCAGCAACGAACTCCATGGAGTCGCACACCCAACCCCGCATGCGCTGTTCTGTGGATAGTTGAGCGGCTGTGTAGAGAGGCGTCAGCATCGCTATGCACCGCAACCTCTGCAGGGCCGAGAAGTGCTCTCCACCATCTGGCCAAGCATTCGGTAGGATGAATTGCGGCACCGAGTCGCAGATTTTCCGCGCGGTCGCGTTTATCGCCTCAGTGGCACCGTCCCATGCTTCGGCGTCATGGTTTCGAATGATGTTGTGGGTTTCAAGTCGAAGCAGTCGCAGCATGTTCGCGGCCTGGGCTGCAGTGTGACTCGGGTACATGTCGTAATAGCAGCTGTAGACGCGCGGGTTGAGGTTGATGTCGGGTATAGTCTCCGGTTCCCAAGCTTGAGGTAGGCCTTCTTGCATGCCAGCCACGATATCATCCAGCTCCCTTGCTTTTCGAGCAATGGCGCTGGGTTCTTGATCGGCGCTGCGGATGCTAGCTCGCAATTTTATCAGATCCAACAGCAATCCTATCAAGGTGGAGTCTACGTCCAGCGGTAATCCAAAGAGCCTCTGCCGTAATTCCACCAAGGCATCCGGGACTGGCAGCTGGGTCGCTCCATGACTGACGGTCGCGGCGATCATGACGCGACTGGCGAGTTGACGGGTGATGGGATTGGAGAATTCGATGTTGTCTTGCGTCTCGATCAGTGTCAGCGCCCCCCTTACATGACTGACCCACGAGGATTGAGGATCAGGTGGGCCTCGATTCATCATCTTCTCGAAGAGGTCGAGGAGCAGGACAGATTGCAGAGTTTCGTCGCCCGAAGATAGCTGTACATCTGCCAAGGCCTGACAGACGCTCTGGATTGCTAACACATATGTTTTGGTTGCGAGTCCCCGAACTTCATCACTGTTGAACTCCAATGCTGCGAACGCGAGGCTAACAGCATCGACGCTGCGAGACAGAGGGCCAGCACTGGGAGCCCGCGCATATAGCGTTGGCAGCGATGTACAGCTGTGCGAGAACCTAGTAACATATAAGGACAAAAAGGCCTCTCGACAGCGGATATGCCAATCTAGTTGCAGCGAGGCCAATTGCGGCTGAGCTCGGGTTTGTCGGGCTTGGACCTTCCGTGCGGCAAGGGCCGTGTCGTCTCGAAAGCACAGGTCACCCTCGTTGCGGTATCCATGGCAGTGGATTTGCGCCCTACAGCACTGGCCGCATTGCATCGGTTTCAAGTCACACTGTATTCCGGCATATCAGCACGTTGTAGGACCGCCTAGATCATGTAGAAGGGTTCACGGCGGGCTGGACCGAGCACCACCTACCTTGAGTTTCCGCTTTCTACATGGCAAGCAATCTTTCGACGGGCGACCGCGATTGACCATGACGTGCAAGAGGCGAATGTCCTTGTGGAGACGACGTAGCTCAAGCTCCTGTTCCTCGAAGCGAAGGTTAGGTGTAGCCGTAGATTGGAAGAGGTAATCCTTCCGGAACTGCCTCTGCGCAATGGCTCCTCTTCAAGACGTGGGGTTGTCCCTTGGTCCGCTTTTCACGTCTTCTGGCGTTATCAGATTTACTGACCCGGGGCTTGAAGCTAAAGCCTTCACCACGGAACGCTAGCCTCAGTTAGTTAGCATGAATGGAGATGCCGTGCGTGTACGGAGTTACGGCCAGTCAAGGTGTTAAACTGGCTGCACAGCTCCTAATAAAAAGGCACATCCCAACATATCAAGATCAGACTGTCTCCGATAGCCGGTTCGACCAAAACCATTCTCGCGTGTATGATAAGAATGTATTGGTACTAGTTGACTGTACAAACCGAGTCAGCTGTTGTCTTCTTGACTGGATTGACAAGGCTATGCCTCTTGGCATGTTCATCAACCACTTGCTCTTCCAGGGGGGCAATGGCCCCGAAATGAATCACACCAAAGGCTCTAGACCAGATACGCCATCAACACCCTGGGAGGCTATGCTAGTTTGCTTGTCGTTGAATCGACAAACAGTTGTCCAAATAAATATCACGCAGTTTCGCGAGAGTCGTTGCGTGCGCTTCGGGGGAAAAAACAATTGCATTGATGACTTCACAAAGTGGTATAGGCCTATTGGGTCTGGATTTTTGGTGCATGCTTTGAAGAGCGACCCTGCCGATCGATTTCCAGAGCATTGCACCTGCTTCCTTTTGTCTCGGAAAACCTGTTTGCATCGTCTCCCGTTATGCTTTCCTACCTCGCGAGCACATAGACAGATGAAATCTCGTGCTGGACGCGAAGGCGCTACACAGTCGCCCCTGAGCGATCAAGATGCCATCGTACTAGACCTGAGGTGGTATAATGGCGTTGAAGCATGGGAGAAATGGACTTGCCGATGTATGACATTCATCTCTTAATCTTTGGGCATCCACATTCGGACTCTACCTTGTCGTGGCCGCAATCCAGTTTTCGGGGCAGATTGGGCGGATATAATGGTTTGATCATGCCACATAAGGGCTTCACGCCGGAGTCTTTAACCGAGTCGATAGCCTTCTTTCAATTTTGATCGTTTCACACTGAAATAGCAGGCTCCCTTCCCCGTCTTTTATGGCCCAGACAGACTTTCGTATGTCTGTCAGCGCCAGTATCACAAGTTTAAGAACCGCAAATGCAGTCTTCTTCAGAGCCAATTCTATTCCTGCAGACTGATCTCAGTGCCAAGGCGGTAAAACATTCCATGCGGTATACAACCTAGGATGTCATTTGTCCAACTAGCAGTGGCAAAATCGTGTTCATGTCAATTTTCATATCCTTCAACAAGTCCATCGTACTAGAGTACCGGGGCAAGCCAATGTGAAGGGATGATCTTGATCGTCACTGGATGCAAGAATGAGATTTTCATGGATCTCTGACCTTCTCTTATCGGTAGAAGTATATGCAACATGAGCATCTCAGCTGGTATGACCCGAAAACGCCCACAATGTCACGGCAATGGAAAAAAAAAGGCTGAACACATCTTTTAACACGTCAGCTCATTCAAGGATTGATGAGCTAGTAGCAGCAGTCCATAAGCTGTTCTGCCCTTTTCGCAATTTCTTTTCTAGAAAGTTCAATTAAATTTTAGGACTGCTGATCTCATGCTCCCACAACGAGGCTTATTGCTCAGGTCGCGCAGATGAAGTTGTCTTTATGTCAAAAATCTTTTCAGACCACAACGCGACAAATGATCAGCAATCTTAATCCTTCTTATAAATGTATTAATAGCCGGTCTAATGGAAAAGCCGTTTTGCATACCTCAGCATCCAGGCGCAGGGGTCTCTCCCTGCCTAACAAGCGCTGTGCCCATCGGTGCAACGGCGTGGCCTTTACCTGTTCTGGGTTCTGCCGTGGTCGCTGCTGTGCTCTATGGCGTTGCTACGACTTTGTGATTGCATAAACTAGTAGAAGAGGCCAGTGCGGCAGTAATGAGAATTTTGTAAACTGTCATGTAGAATTCATCATCTCCACGATGCATTTGAACACACTCATGCGTTCGCAAACAGTCTTGCAACAACTGTATGAAATCTCGGGCATTGCACCACAAACCTGCTTTCATGTATCTTGATTCATTTATCTATTGGCGCCACAGTAATTGCAGCATATGAAGAGCCACGACAGGGTTTCTCTACAGTGTAGCCCCTAGTCATCCTTCGCCAAGCTTTAGCTTCAAGGTCTTTGTGCATATCCTCCGGTACCCAACGAACGAGCTTGTCGCGTTTCTGCATCTATAAACTAATTCTCTAGTAATGCAGGAAAATGATCTTGGAACCAATGCTAGGAAGCGATGGCCACGAACATGATGTGGATAGATAGCTTGTCAGCTAATAGGTCGCAACGGAGAAAGCGCTGCCTGGGTTGAAGTCGAGGCATCTCACGCCGCTCGCCCGTTTCGGCGGAGAGATTTGCGGCCCTCGAAAAAACTTACTGTATTCGGAATCAAAAGTTGCGAGTTTTGTCAAACGTTGCCTGAGATTTGGGTTTCACAGTACCACTGGCCCGGGATGATGGATTACACGGCACTGAAGCGACGATCTCTACGCTGCCTATTTTGGGGACCTATCTAGCCGCTCTCAGGAGCAATTGACTAGGGCGACCGTTGCTAGGCTTCCAAATTGCAACCATGTAGCTTCCTGGCCCAGGCAAGCTTGCGTTAGTTCATGGGACCCTGATCATGAATGCGGAGATGAGGAGCAGCCAACCCCTCCAAAGGATTGCGGCTGGACCCTAGCAAGCCAGTCAAGATCAAGCATTCGAAGCAGCGGAAGTGGACTTGAGGGCTCCGCCACAGCGCCAAGGCTGACTCTGCTGACTGCGGGGCGCAGCTTGGCTTTGCTCGGGCACCGGTCCTTGCCCAGAGGCTCCTAGCGGCACCAACGGCTCCTCTTACACGCTACGCGGCGAGCTTGTCTTATTGGCCTTGGGGCTAGCTCGAGGCTCAGCTCCAAATTGCACTTTGGACCCGCTGTGACATAAGGGCTCGCCTTATAAACCGTCGTCACTCCTTCGAGGGGCAGCCTTACGAGTCTCCTCGCAAGATCTGACAAGTGCATTTATCCAGTTCCTCAATCCGAAAACATGTCCTATCAGCAGCAGCCGCCACAGGGGAGCTATCCTCCTCCTCCTGTCCCTCCCCATCCCCAGCAGTATCAGCAGCCGCAGTTCTCTCCTCCTCCCGGCGGCCCCCAGTATCAACCACCGCACCAACAGCAGCAGCTGCAGCATCAACAGCCCCAGCATCAACAGCAGTTGCAGCAACATGGCGGCCACCACGTGCCTCCGCCTCCGCAGACCGGTGTCCCGCTGCACCCAAGCGACAACGGCGCGTTCCACGGCGGCACCTACAGCGTCACCCACCGCGACACCAACGCCGTGCTGACCGTGGACCTGCAGCAGGGCGCCAGCGTTCGGTCCAAGCCGGGCGCCATGATCCACATGGCCGGCACGGTACAGCTCACGGGCAAGGTCAAGTTCTCCATGAAGAAGCTCTTCACTGGTGGCGACATGGCCGAATCGACATATGTTGGGCCCGGTCGCGTCGCTCTCGGACCAACTCTCTTCGGCGACATCATCTCGCTGCATGTCGATGGCCGCCAGGCCTGGACAATCGGCAAAGACGCATTCCTGGCGTGCACTGCCGACGTCGTCAGGGAGACAAAAGCACAGGGTTTCACCAAGTCCATGTTCTCGGGTGAAGACCTCTTCGTCTACCGCCTGGGAGGCCAGGGAATTATCTGGTTGACGAGTTTTGGTGCCGTCGATCGGCTCGATGTACGTTCTTCGCTCCCCATACATTTCAATTGTTTTGAGTTGTTTACACCGATACTAACGGGTACAGCTTCGTCCCGGTGAGCAGCACATTGTAGACAACGGCCACCTGGTCGCTTGGAGCTGCGACTACCGCATCGAGAAGGCCGGTGGCGGGTCCATGACTGGCCTCAAGACTGGCGAAGGCCTTGTCTGTCGGTTCACCGGCCCTGGATCCGTCTATGTGCAGACGCGGAACAAGGACGAGTTTGACAGCTACATCGCCTCGAAGTCCGCAAGCTCAGGCTAGTCTTTGACTTACGACTCCTGATGAAATATCCACGAGACATGGTGGATACTGTTGCGGTGACTTGTCTCATCGCTTGATGGGTTTGCACGTACCTTAAAGATGCAAGTTTTTGAGGTGGCTGGAACAACGTGCAAGCCCTGCTTCGAGTACTACGTTTGCCACTAGCTATAATAGCCTGAAGCATCAGTTATCATTTACCAGGTTGGTTCGGGAGCGGAATTGCCGAAGTCGAGCACCCAGTTGTCGTGGTTCCTTTTCCGGCCATGCTTAGACAGCAATAACGCTCACCTCTTCGCCTCATCCTCAACGACATCTTCAGGTCTTGTTCGAGTCAGCTTGGGGCCGGAATCATTTGGGGGCCAGACGTTTAAGTTGAAAAGAAAGATTGAAGGGATGAACTTGGTACGTGACGTGTCGATGCGTTGCAGATTGCCAACAGAGGCTACTGAGGTTCTGGTCTGTATGCAGCAATAGCCCAGAAGCGTTTTGACAACGGCTCCTTTTATCAGCATAGAAGTAGCCACGAAGATCATGTCAGATTATTTGTATTTATTCTTCTGAATCATAATAATTAGCTTTCGGAAGGAAAAATGGCCTCGTATCGAATTGTGCTAGATATGTTATGAACCGTCCTCCAAACGGTCAATCTACTCCTTCTTATCAGAATGCTCAAAATCAGCATTGATGCTGGGAAACCGAAAGTGAGCCTCATCCGATGAGTGCCCACCAAGAGGAGAAAGCGGGGATAAAGTGATGATTCGGGCTGATCTAGGATTAAGAAGGAGCCAAGAGGTCTAGTTAAGCATCTCGCATGGTCCTTGACTGCGCTGTGATGCACATCTGTGGTGAGTTGCAAGCTCAGTGCCCATTGAATAGTCCTGATATACAATGTTGAAGTTGAGCGCCAGAAACAAGTTCAGGAAAGGGATGTAACGCACAATGGCTGCTTTTTGAGACGGGCCCTGCCTTGTGATAGCTTTCATCTGGAGCTGTACGTTTATTCTCGAGAACTTCTAAAGGTCGCAAACCGTGCCTCACCGTCGAACAGGGGGGCCAGTCACATTCCAAGGGCTTCTACATGGCACAGCCTCAATGCGGGGATGATACGCCCCGAATTTTTCGGCAGTGACTCGCCACAATTTTATTCTCAAACATAATCTGGGTCTTCGACCGGGCGCTTGAATGCAATCGTTGGCATGTGCTATCAGATTCTGGAATTATACTCGGCCTGCAGATGTTTGTACTACAAACATGCCGTTGATCGGTGCTGGGCCTATGGATCCCGGGGACATCATATAAAACAGCGCCACGTATACGTCGGCTACGCATGTTCAGCACATACTGAAGGCCCGCCACTCTATGATGGCGCGGCACAACGCACAAAACCTGTGTCCGACTCAATCGAGGGAAGACAATGGCAATCTGGAGCCCCCTTGACTACTGAGGGAGACGAGTCGAAGCCCAGCCAGCCGCAACAAGACCAACCGAGCCCTGTCCTGGAAACAGAAAGTTCTGAAGGAATCGCGAACAACAAGTTATATGCTGCCAGTGATGTTGATACCGAGTCGATATTCTCCATCGCACCTTCGTCGGCCGTAACCGGGCTAACTGTGCCGGACCCTGCTCTCGTCGACGAATTGTTTCACCGGCTTTTGAACTACCACGACCTGAAACATCTATGGCCACAGGTGATTGAACTTTCCGTGGTTAATCCTCGCGTCACTCTGTCGAGGTTCATCAAAAGATTCGGCCAGGACCTATGCAAGCAAGCCTCGGGCTCACTGGAACATCGGGCAAGCAGGATCGTCCAACGACGTGCGTCGGACGTGGCGTCCCGAATTGTGGAAGCATGGCTTCCAGAGATGACGACTATTGCAGAGCAGAAAAGAAATCTTGAGGATCATATTGCTGTGGAGTTAGAGCCGGGTGGGGATGAATCACACGACATTGCCGAAGCTTCCTTTGACCATCGACTTGTTCACGAGTTCCTCTTCGAGACGCCGCAAATTGACTACCTGGAGAATAATGTCAAAGCATGGGTCTTGCGAGCCCAGCCCCCACTGAGATGGAATGTATTTCACCTGACGGATATGATACGCACATCTTGTCATTCCTGGCGCCGCTTGTTCGCCAGTCCGCCACAGACCAAAAAGGTGACACTACGACACCAATGTGTAAGTATGCAACCCGACGTCTGGTGCTTACGCTGACAAAAGCAGCGGTGTGGACTGGTCATCTCAGACGACTACATCGAACTGCGAAGCGGAGCCGTCGAGGAGTTCAAGGCACAGCTTGATGGTAAATATGGAGAACTGGCGGAAATAGACACGGCGGCTGAGCCAATGGACGCTGAAAATCCAAGCCAAAAGAACAATCGGATCCCCACCATCAAGGAGTTGTGGAACAGTATCAAGTTCACCCAGAACACATCACCCAATAACCTGCCAAGCCATCACAAGCCGAACTTGGTAAACAGTGATTTGTTCGCATGCCCACAATCCGCCAACTCGTCCCAGATCCTGCACAACTACCTCCTCGTCTGCCACCCTTTTATGCGCTGGGCCACCAAGCTGCGCCAGGAGGAAGTCTGCCGGATACGCTCCGACCAGGTCTTTTTCACCCTCCTGCGGGAGTGCTACAGGACGACGTGCCGGCGCCGACCGTGGCCTTGGTTCCTCCGCGTCAGTGCCATCAACTTTGTACGCTTTGAAGTGTTCCACAACGAACTCGTCGACATACAACAGAAGCCATCCCTCCCATCCGATGCTCACGAGAACGAGTACATGTTCGAGCGGTCAGCATCCGATGGGTTGAGCCCACCGATCGGGCTCAACATGCTCATGCACTACTTTGAGCATCCGGAACACGCAGACGTTGTGCCTGTCTTGTTCCGGCGGGTGCCGAAAAGGCTTCGTAACAAGCTCACAGCTTGCCCGGTCAAGGGCAGCTCGGTGGGCTGGGGTCTGGAGCTCAAGGAGGGCCCTGACACGGTGTTGCTATTCTTCGCAGGCTGCGGCGCTTTCGCAGTCGCACTCGCTACAGCCATCATCTATTCCTTGATAAGAGATGATGTGCAGAGCGGTTTCGCCATAGCCGCATTTGTACTTGCATTTCTCTTCTTCCTTGTTGGCATTGGCAGAGTGTCTTGAGGGGCTTGTATAAACTCCGCACATCAACATCCAAAAGGCACACGCAATTGTGGAAATAGAAGACACAAACAGATGGCCATCCCGAATGCAAATCGCAATATTGCAACACCAGGGCTACACGCAGGCCCCGTACGGCAATGAGACCGATTGCCTCCATGGCTAGTATGTCGTGGGCCGGTCCAGAATTCAAGATTGTACAACTCTTTCCCACTCAACCTCGCTAGGCTCCTCCCAATAATCTGTTCCACTCAAGCTGAAGCCCATCTTCCTCAGAACACTCCCACTCCTCACATTCTCCCTCTCGGTCTCGGCAACAAACCTTCTCACTCCCCGCTCAGCAACTGCCCATTGCATAACTGCCTCTCCAGCACTTTTTGCAATGCCCCGCCCCCAGTACTCCGGCCCAACTCCGTAGCGAATCTCGACCATCTCCTCCCATGGCGGTAGTTGCGGTTCATTGTCAGCTCGTTTCCGCATTGAGGTGGTTGTCGCATCGCGGACGCCAGCATATCCAACCCATTCGATAGCCTGCATGTCTTTTCCGTCTTTTCCGTCGCCGGCCATGAGTTTGTTGTGGTCTAATCCCTCGATCAGGCGAAGGTTCCCGTCCTGGCTAGACAATTCCCGTTCCGTGGCTTTTTCCCAAAGCCCTGAGTGTCTTGGTTGCCGCAATCCCACGGCAAAATCACCTAGGCCTCTCACGCGCCAGCACCTAGCAATATCCCTGGTCTCTATGACTTGCCGAGTATCATCGTCGCTCCAGTCCACAGGCGGGAAGTGGTGTCCGAAGGCCATTTGGCAAAATGATACATTTCTGTGAAGACTCGCGTACAGGCATCGGTATGAAGAGTTCAGAACTGCAATGGGCGTGGGCACGAGGATGAGCTGAGGTGTAACAAGGACAAAATTAGGGTTTCCCTGCTCATAAGAGCTTCCCATGGTGGCAGAAGCAGAAGATCGTGCGCTTAACATAAATTGAAGCTTGAAAAGTACACAGCGTTGATCAGAGACTAGTCTGATTCTGAATCTTACGAAGGCAGAAAAAAAGAGGAGACAAAGACAGTCGCGGCAAGTAAACAGTTCTGACAACATAATCAACGAGCCTGACTAAGCTGTTGTGCACTCCCTGGTGGAGACAGTTTAACGCCAGCGTTTTGACTTGTGGCCTTCTTGGTTGGTTCCTGGTTTAGTTGCACTGGAGTACTCTTGCCCTCAGCCACTACCGTATCTGCCCGAACGTGCTGTTTTGTTTCATCCGACGTCAAGCCGCGCCCGTCCTGATCAAGGGTGCGAAACCTCCCGAAAACTAGTACATCTAGATCATCGTGCATACTACTATACACAGGTACAACGAGAAGAGTGCACTTGGCCAGGCTCATGTTGTATCGGGCACCAGCCGGATGTTAGTAGTACGCTCCAAGCTATGCCAGCCCAAATTTGTGTTCATCCACCTAGCCAATGAGGTTAGCGAGCCAGATCCGTTCGGATGCGGCACTGTTCCAAGTACCCTCTGAAATGCCCTACTTTCTGCACTTTCATGCAGTTCAAGGCTCTCCGGCAGATCAGGCTGGCGGCAAAACGAGGGGACACGTCATGCGCGGACGGCTGATGCTTGAGCCGCTTAGCTATGTTGTGAGCATATAGGCTCGTGGACCCCTCCATGGATAGTGGTTTCATCGATCGTCGTGAGTGTTGATTAGAGACGTTTCGCATGCACGTTGGGCCAACCTTCGTTGCAATCTAGCCTATCATCGGCGAATTCGGAGATCGCGCCACACTCCCGGGCAGAACAAGAAGCATCCTCATCGTAACATTGCCTGTTCAGCCCAATATGCTGGGAAATCCTACGAGCACGAAGCCTTACAAATACCAGCGTGCTGCCCATGTTGGCGATACGGACGAAACATCGCAGAGGTCGAGTTCGGCCGAGTACAGTCGTTATAGCACCCTATCTCCCACTGAATGGCTCGGGGAGATTCTGACACTTATTCTGAGCTTGGTGCTCTTCGCTGGCATCGCTGTCATTTTCTGGTACATGGATGACAAGCCTCTTTCGGCCTGGTCGAATCGAATCTCTCTTAACTCCATGATATCGATCTTAACGACTGCCTGCTCTGCCGCATTAATGCATGCTGTCAGTGAGTCTATCAGTCAACTGAAGTGGTCTTATTTCAAAGCAAGCCCGCGAAAGCTCGGAACTTTTGAAAGATTTGATGGAGCTAGCCGTGGGCCCTGGGGATCTCTTGCATTCTTTTTCACAGTTAGGTGGAACCTGGCTACGCTCGGCGCTTTGGTTGTTGTCTGCCGACTCGCTTTGGCGCCTCTAGTTCAGCAAGTTGTGCTTGTTGATCAAAGGTTCGTCATGACGCAAGACGACCACGTCACCTTTGGGTATGCACATGCATACAACCGCAACATCGAGTTGGCGGTGGACCAGCATTTCTATCTCCCTGGTAAACATGACGCGAATATGTATGCCTCAAAAATTCCTATCTAACATTATCTGATGACTAGGGAGCAGTCCCCAGGATCCCCGAATGCTGGCCGCCATCTTGCAAGGCCTCTATAATACAAGTAGCCCTGCGGTATTCAACTGCCCAGGAGCTTGCACCTGGAGAGGCTCGTACACCTCTCTTGGCTTCAGGAGTGATTGCAAGAATGTCACACACGCAGCAATGCAAACACAGAAATGTTACAAGAAGGGCCCTATCAAGCGCTGCCAAATGACAACGCCCGGAGGTCTGCATGTTTCGACCCGACACGTCATGACCGACTACATGACCAGCTATGCAATGAACGTATCCTCGATGTGGGAGGAACGGCGAGTCCGGGAAGAGTCAGAGTTCCCCCCATCCTTCCCAACAATGTTGAAATTTGCTATTTATAGATCTACCTCCGACCACAATTTCGAGCCTCATGATGTCAATGTTACTGAATGTTCTTTGTCAGTTGCAGTTTACGATTTCACCGAAGTACATGCAAATGGCAGCACATTCTCCTCCAAAAAACTCCTTCAGAATGATTATTTCAGGAAGAGGGAGTTTTGGAAGGTAAACCACCAAACTGACTCGTTCTCCTTTAACGACCCTCATGATGACGACTCCCCCGTCCTTGAAATAGGTCGACTGGATCTTAGCATCCTTGGAGCCTTCTTCATGTCCCGGACAATTGTGTCGGAGTGGGTGGATGGAAACTGGAATAATGACAACTTCGGTCTCAGTACTGCGCTAGGTGGTGCGGTGGATCTTGCCGAGCGATTCGAAAGTATGGCGACGTGTATGACAGACTATGTACGCATAGGCCCGAACGGAAAGTTGGCGCGCGGAGAGAGAATTGAGAGCGAGCCATTCGTTTCCATCCGCTGGTATTACATGGTTGGACCAGCCCTCATCGAACTAGGCGGGCTGTTCTTTGCTGCAGCTACCATGTTTTCGAATCGCAAAAGCCGCCGGGTTCCTTTGTGGAAGTCTTCGGCGCTTGCTGTACTCGAATGCCAGCACGAGAAGAATTTAGGGTTGATGTATAGCAAGCACAAAGATATCAAGGAAATTGAGGAGACGGCAAAGAATGTCTTGATCCAGCTAGAGTAGTGGTAGACATGAAACGGAGGCATACTGAACTTTCCGCAATGGCAGATAAAGCTGTGGGAGACGGCAACCATTTTTATCATGGTTCTTAAGAAGCATGAGCCCCGAGTCGAGGTATGTTTGCCAGTTTTAGCTATGTGAACATAAGTCATGATTTTCCGACTGAAGTCTACCTCACGGCCAGTATGAGAACGCCGTTGATCATGAATGACTTCCATTGTCTTGTGATTCGAGGCATATGTGATTACGCGGACGCACACAAGAACAAGCAATGGCAGCCATATGCAGCAGCAGTAGCAGCAGCGTGTGGCAAGGAACTGCTATCCATTATTCCTCCTATCGCACTAATGGGTGACGAGGGGAACAGCTGTAAGTAATAAGACTGGCGAAGATGGTACAGGAACTAAGAGCTTAAGCGGAGCCGAAAGCCCTCTTTGTCGTCCCATTGGGGCGCAACGGAGACTTTATTGGACGCAAAGATACTCTTGAACAACTTATGCATCGAGTACCTCCAAACGAAGACAAGCAGGATTGCCAGAGGACGGCTATTGAGGGACTCGGGGGTGTCGGCAAGTCTCAAATTGCATTGGAGATTGCCTATCTTGTGCATGAAAAATATGCAAACTGCTCTATATTCTGGGTGCCAGCGGTCAGTACCGCACTTTTTGAGGATGCTTACCGCAAAATCGGCCAAGCACTTATGCTACCAAATATCAATGATGACAAGGCGGATGTTAAGAGCCTCGTCAAGACGGCCCTCGAACACAGCTCAGACAACTGGCTTCTGATCATTGATAATGCCGATGATGCTGACTTGCTGGCAAATAATACTCTAGGACCTCCATTGCGCGATTACCTGCCATTCAACCGCCGGGGCTCTATCCTTTTCACAACTCGCTATCACCATATGGTATCGAAACTCAGTGTGCCTCCAAGCAACCTTTCGACCATTACTGGGATGTCTGAGGAAGAGGCTCTAGGCATGTTCCAGAGAAATCTCAGGCCTCACCAGCTATCAGATGAAGAAAGTACCTGCATATTAGCTCAACTACTGTCACATCTGCCACTAGCCTTGAAGCAAGCTTTGTCATTTATGGCGGAGACGAGCTTATCAACCACCAAGTACTTGAGCCATTACCGGGGCTCTGATGAGAGCCAAATCAGGATGTTGAGCCAGGATTTTGAAGACGAACGCCAACCCCGACAAACTGCTACGTCCATTGCCAAAACATGGCTTATCTCCTTTCGAGAGCTATCGAAGCGACACCCCCTCGCGGTACGCTACCTCAAGTTCATCTGCTTTCTTGCAGAAAAGGACATACCCATGTCGCTATTACCTGCTAGCGGTGAGGAAAATGAGGAGAATGACGACAAAATGGACCTAGAAAAGGATAAGGCAATCGGAGCCCTGAAGGGATATACATTCATCACGAGTCGACAAAACTCTGCATCATTCGACATTCACCGGCTTGTGCGACTAGCAATGCGTAATTGGGTCCAGCAAGAAGAGCCAGATCAAATCAGGACAGTGATACGGCAACTATCACTCATGTACCCGTCACCGCAACACGACAATAAAAAGCTTTGGCTTACATACATGCCGCATGTAGACACCGCGATAGATATATGGATCAAGACTGGTAGACAGAACGAATTCTGGGATTTAATGGTCAAAAGCGGCGAGAGTTTCTACATCCTCGGGAAGTACAAACAAGCGGAAAACAGATTTCGATGCTCACAAAAGATGACCGAGTTGATGCTGGGGCCCAAACATCCTTCGACTTTAGGGAATTTGAATAGAATAGCAGACATGCTTCGCCAACAGGGGAAGTACGAAAAGGCGCAGGCAATTTTTCAGCAGACGCTAGATCTCCACAAGGAAGTGCTAGGGGCACATCATCCAACAGTGTTCATAATTATGAATAACCTGGCTGTTGTGCTTGGGCAAAGAGGAATTACAGGGAGGCAGAGGCGATATATCAACAAGTACTAGAGCTTAACAATGAGGTTCGAGTTTTGCAACACTCTGAAATAGGCAGCATTATGAGCAACCTAGGTGAGGCGCTTCGGGAGCAGAGGCATTACGGCAAAGCAGAGGAAATTCTTCGGCAGTCGCTGGAGCTTACTAAAGAGGTGCTCGGGGCACAGCATCCGACTATACTCACCAGCTCGAACAATCTGGCCTTGGTGCTTGAGGAGCAAGGGAGGTATGCCGAGGCAGAGGCAATTTATCGGCAGATTCTAGAGCTAGCTCAAGTAGTCCACGGGTCACAGCATCCCTCGACACTGACTACCATGAGCAACTTAGCCAGAATGCTTCAAAATAAGGGAAAGGTTGAGCAGGCGCAGGAACTAAATCAGCTGACGCTAGAATTGAGGATAGATGTATTGGGAATTCGGCATCCTAGTACACTCGACAGCATGAATAATTTAGCAGATTTGCTTCGGCAACGGGGGGACTACGCGGAGGCAAGGACAATGCTTCAGCAGACGCTTCAGCTAAGGGAAGAGGTGTTGGGGTCTAGGCATCCCAGTACGCTCCAAAGCATGAATTACCTCGGATGCATGCTTCAGGATCTAGGGGAAGACGAAAACGCGAAAACAATACATCAGCAGACGTTAAAGCTAAGGACAGAGGTGTTGGGACCTAAGCACCCTCAAACACTCGCCAGCATGAATAACCTGGCATCCGCGCTTGTGGCACAGCGGAAATATGAGGAAGCAAGACTGGTGCATCAGCAGACGCTAGAGCTTAGGAGAGATGTATTAGGGTCCAAGCATCCCAATACACTCGAAAGCATGAATAATCTCGGATGTGTGTTTGAGAAACAAGGGAAAGATGAGGAAGCGAAAACAATATATCGGCAAACACTCCAGCTGATGAAAGATGCATTAGGGTCTAAGCATCCCAGTACACTTGCCAGCATGAATAACTTGGCATGTATACTTGGAAAGCAAGGGAAACACGAAGAAGCACAGATAATACATCAGCAGACACTCCAGCTGACGAAAGATGTATTCGGGTCTAGGCATCCTCATACATTCGCCAGCATGCAAAACTTGGTACACGTGCTTCAGCAACAGGGGAGACACGATGAGGTAGAAGCAGTCTATCAACAGATGCAGAGCTCGAAGGAGGACAATCAAGGGCCGGAGGACTCTCTTGCGTTCGGCAACATCAAAACCTTAATTTGGTCATCCCAAGAACTGGGTCTGGCAAGACCAAGCCAAAGTGGAACAGTTGCACAGGAGAAGTTTAGCGGCTTTGCGTACTAGGTGTGTTGTACAAGAGCCAGCATGGAAGCTAGCTAAATTTCCTTTTGAGGTTTCCAGCGAAAAACTTACATAGGGACAGAATTCTATCACTTTGGGCTTCGGGGCGACTATTTCACTGCTAGAAATCTTGATATACATTTGTCATGGCATTCTGAGTCTGATCTGATGGGGGTTTTTGTTTCATTGCAGTAATGAATCGGATTTCTTTTTGAAGGCGACGTCTCTTGAGTCCCAGTGGCAGTCCGGTCAACAGCATTATTCTACCATAAATATCGTGATATTGAATTGTTAGTGTGTGATTGCATCATTGTGATATTTTATGTCGCGTATCAAACAGGTCGCCAAATGCGAATCACTACTGTCTATGGCAATGGTACCTTTCCTAGCATAACCCAGTCTGTTCCATCCATCTGCACCTCAACGACGTATCCGTCCTTACGGAAGTAACAACGCGTCATGTCTGAGACATTTTCCATAGTGCTAGACCCATCAGTGTCCATGAATACTGGGTTCGTGCACGTAATGCTCGAGCCCGGGTCGGCCCCCTTCAACGCCTCTGGCGCCGAATACTGCCACTCAAACTCGTCGTTCAGATACATCTGCACGAAATCATGTGTGCGGTCTTGATATATCAAAAACACGTTGACGGCGTCGGGATATTCCGCCGTAGGGCGCGGCACGGACAGGGCGGTGAAAGAGCCCTCGCGAGGCATTGTCACCATATGCGGAAAGTCTAGAGTCGTCAGTGGAGAAACGCAAGGAACATTGCGACGTGACTAACATCCAATGTAAGATGTGCTGTTGCCGGTGAACCAGGGCCGTAGGGAGCTTTCTTGAGCCCATTGATACCAAACGATGAATTTGTGGTCCTCGTAGAGGCTAGTGCTGTTCGTAGTCAAAGGCACCACCGCCAGTTTCGTAGCATTCACGGCGTTGAGTTGTGCTCCAAAATAAAAAATCTGGCTGTTGTTCTTGATAAAAATGGGTGCTTGAAGAATGAGCCCGCCGGTAGAGTTCAGGTAGGCCCTGGTCTCTCCATACGAGGCAAGGGTTGAGGAGACAGCAGCAACTGGGCTGGAGTCATCTCTGTAATGCTGAAAGTTGAACTCTGGCGAATCAACCTCAGAATGGAGGCGGATAATGTCGTTCGACAAGCCAACAACACTCATCTCAACTCTAATCTGGGACTGGTAAGAGCCTGTCGCGCATTTCCTGAAAGGTGGGAACTCACCACAGATTCAGAAAGGTCTTGTTGAAAAACATCTTGTTGGTCGTTTATCACGCTTATTGTCAAGGCCGACAGGTCCTTTGGAGCGCGCGCAGGAGACACGGTTTGTGGCTGTTCCCAGGAGCCCTTGCTTTGCCCCCCAGATCTCACGTACCGGGCGATTTGGAAGTTACTATCTGGGCTTTGATACGCCAATAAGATCGTGCTTTCATTCGTTCTCTTATCTCGAAACGATGTCGCAGACAGAGGGGACCGCGGCCTGATCGATGTCGGTGTTGCTGTAGGAATAGATGCTGATGACTGGCTGGAACTCGACGGCTCTGGTGTGCTGGATGAAGTTGCTTGAGGCTCGCTCAAGGTTGATGACTCGGACGGCACTTCATTGTTCGATCGAATTCCTATGGCACCCCCCACAGCCGCACCGACGATGACGAGTAAAGTGAGCAGGACCAATGGAATAAGGAATCGTTTTCTCCTCCACCAAGCTCGTTTCTTGATAGACGGCTCGGTTGCCGTATCATTTGACTTGATCATGCGTTCCTTGTCGGCGTCATCTCCATATCTCCGTGAGCCATTTTCGTGGTAGGCTACCTCTGGGGCATCCTGATCGCGATATACCTCGAGGGCCAAACCCTCGTACTGTACCTGTGGGGCGTTTGCGGCGCGTGTATCAGAAAGTTTGTTGATCTCGTATGGAACGACTTCAAGCCCATCAGAGCCTGGTGCGGATCTGAGTCCAGGTCGGACTTCAAAAGGAGGCTGCATCGGATCAGCAAGGAACTGGACCGCTCGTCGTTCGAGTTTGGGGTGGTTTGGGCTCGCTCGTTGTATTTTTGATGTTGATCCCCGGCAGGGAGACAAAAAAGGAGAATAATATGTGTCGCAAATGCAAATTACTTAATGAACGACTAAAAGTGAGTTTTGGATAGTTGAGGGACCTGAAAGGACGCGGTACATTGTCGACTCTGATAACTACATTATCTATGGACACTTAACCCCGGGGGCTGATGCTAGGATTCATGTAAGCGGCGATTATTCTCAACTAAAGGAGCATGCGCTGGGTGATGTGCGCAAATGTTCTGTTTTGGTAAATCCTGCATCAGCCACCTTGCTCAAGTCCCATGCTAATCTCTTCCTTTCGAGGTCCTGATTGGCGTATTGATGAATTTGGTTATTCAATTTGCATGAACTGGGCCTGCCCTCGTGGTGCCATCAGGCTAACCAGCCTAGAATAGCATTGACATCTGCGAGGAGCTGTTTCAGCGACTGCAGCTAAATAAAGAAATGCAAGGGATGATGTAGGCCTACCGTATCGCTGCCCATTTCGTAGGAGGAGTTCAGTGTTCTGATTCTTTTCGGCCGCCTCGTCTCAACAACGCCCCATTGGTGGGCGAAAAGAGGGAGCCAACCAGAAGTTATTGGACAACGATCTTTCTTCAGGGATATATGGTCGTGAAAGAAAACGATGGTTGCTAATTTTTTCAGGAGATCTTGTGGGATCATATCCTTGACTCTCAATCTTATGGGCGCATCATCAAATATCGAGTGCCCTGAATTCGGGTACTCCCCTGTGACAAGATGAAAACATCCGTCAAACGGTAAAGTATCTTCACAAACTGAGGCAGGCTTCTCTACAGATTCTGGCTGGATACCACATCTAATCCGGTATGGTATAGCCGATTTCAACAGAGTCATCTTCAACAATCCAACTTTGCGAAGCGCGTTATAGATGCAGAAAAATCGGTACAGAAGAGATGGCAGATTGAGTTTTAATCATAGCAGTTTAGTATCCATGGACATTTGAATAATTTTAACTCCTGTGTTGGCTATGTACTTGTATGTGCATACTTTGTCCATGCCTCTACTGAGAGAGGAAATGGTGGTCTCATCCTAGGGACATTAAATATTATAGACACGAAACATTTTCGAGGACTCAAATATGCTCGATGTAGCAAGTATGATTTTGAACCCTTGCTTGACATTGATTTACTTCCGCTGTGGTCCAGTTTGGACTTGATAGCAATCATCTTCTCTTGGCTGACATTAGATCGCTCCGGTTGCTCAAATGCTGCAATGATCAAGCAGCAGTGGCCCTGAGCGTAACCTTGCGTGCTGCTCCATTCGCACACGATCTCGTAAACACCTCGCCCTGGCTATCCCAAACCGCGGCCAAATGTCTTCCACACAGCCACAGCTCGAACTCATTGCCATTATCGGTGCACGTGAAGGTATTGTCTGCGTCCAAGCGGCATTGAAGTCTGGCAACGGCGAGGATATTGGCAACGCGCTCCGTCGTCAGCTGAATATAGGAGAAAGCGGTGTTTCGGGCGTAGTAATAGAGCGTGTACGGGACCGTAGTGGCCGGGTTCTGAATTAGGGTGACAACCCCGGTGATGGGGTTGATGGACACCCTCGCTGGGAGGACGGTTTGGCGAACGGTTGCGATGACTCCAATCTCGGCGCCGGGCGGCACGCGTATGTCCTCGAGCTGGCTGCCGTCGTCAATAGAGAGGTAGACGGTGGGCGTGGGCGCCGGCACAGGAGTCACGGTGGTGAAAGCGACCTCGGTCGTAAGCGTAGCGACGACAGTTGTGGTGGTGATGGTCTCAACTGCCTGTGACACAGGATTGGTGGAGACAGTGACGGTGACGGGGATAGGGCTGCCAGTCTCGGTAACAACGACGGTTTCCACGGTGGAAACGACGATGCTCGTGGACGGCGTAACGGTCGATGTCACGGTGCTGGTCGTTAGCGGTGCAGGGGCCGTGCTGGTACCGGGGACGAAGCCAACACAGTCGCACGCAGACGAGTATTGGAAGATATCAGTGCAAGCAGAAGCGTATTCGGGGATATCGTAATCGTCCTCTTGCGACGGCTCATCGGCACGCTTAACAGCTGTGATGGTGGGCTGTGCTGTCACGGTTCGGGTCTCCGAAACAACATCGGTTGCAGTCGCCTCGGCTGTCACGGTGACGGTGTAGTCGACGGTAGTGTAGGCCACAACAGGAACAGTGGTTGTCACATTGTTGATGACGGTAGTAGAGACCGTAAGAAGAGAAATTTCAGTGGGCACGACGCTGACGTATGCCGTCTCGAAGACCGTCCTGTAGTGTGTCAATTTCGTCGTGCATTTATCGCAACGGCGCACTTACTGTGTAGCAGGAGTTTCGACAATGACGAGGTAGTCACCGCATTCACTCTGGATAATGGCTAGAAATGATTGGTCAGGGGACAGACTTGAAAGCAATGTATTCAGGCTACGTACCATCCATGCATGAGTCCTGTCTACACGCCTTGCAAGGCGGAACCGCAGCAGCCTGAACACCACCAATAACGGCCAGTGAGGCCAGGGTAACCGAGAACTTCATTGTGCTGTAGAGGATCCACGCCTAATAAAAGAATGTATAGGTGAGAAAACGCAAGACGTGGAACCTGGTCAATTCGCGACACGGAGCAAGAGACTCGACGTCGGCACGCAGAATGCGGCTCATGCCCTTCATATACATCCATTAGGAACCCAGGAAGGGAATCTATTGAATGTCTGAGTCGAGGACAAAGCTGCTTGATGGAGCAACTCATTTCCCATCTTGAGCTGAACCAGAGTATCTAGGCTCGTTGTGGGAGGACTAACCCCTAAACGTCCCTGGAAATCTCCAGAGCAGGGCTCTCGATTGGTGAATCGTCAAAGCGACCCCTGCTGCGAATTTGAGTTGGCTTAGCTCCGATCCGGTCGCATTCAATAGCGCGCCTCAGCCGCTTACGCCGGCCTCTTCTAAGGCTTCCGAGGGTTTCTTCCAGGCTAGTCGAGAATCGTAGCGAGCGTGTCGCCAATCAAAACGAAGTTTGAGCGGCTGATGTGGAGCGGTGCGGGTCGTGACAAGCCCCCCCTTGTTAGCACTCGGAACATTCACACCGCAGATTTCAGTGAAAACACCACGGATAAACAAACAACGAGATTTTTTTTTTGCCGCATGGCCACTAGGAAGACACTCCACTTAAGGGTCACTCTTCGGCCATCAGTATTTCGGAAGAATCCGAAAGATAATCGTTAGGTCCCCCCACGTAGCGCGTGGTCAGCACGTTGTGGCTTGGATGGTGATGATAACAGGGTTCACAGATAGCATTGCCTTGTCTTGCTGTGCAATCTGCCCAACTCGCGTCTTTCGAGCCAGTGGTCAGGGTTGGTCAGGGTTCCAACAGCAAGCTCTGAACAGACTTGCAGATGTTCAACTAGGTATATATCGGCCTACAGGTCAGTTCTACCACATCACGGATGAAAGACCTTGGAGACGGATTTTATCCCAGCTACCCTGGAGTAAGTGAAAGTCGGGGTTTCGGAGGGAAACCTATGTCTCACTTGAGCCGGTGGCATTAATTAATATGCTCATCAGGTATCAGACACTCGGTCGACTGGCTTCCAGTCCAACCCTTATGCTTGCTCCCAGTCAATTGCTAACCCGGTACGGTACGGTTCATGGGTGGAGGCACCAAATGTCCTCGCCCGCCACGATATCAATAGCAAACTCGCTCGAAATTGACACGCGTGATGAGATTGAGGGATATTACCAGTCTCCATCTAGTGCGGGAACAACCAGCATTTGCAATTTGCATCTATCTAAAAGGAAGACCTCGAAAATCTCGTGTTTTGAGCACCACGTGGTCAGAAAACATGTCTTCTACGCAACATGTTCTTAAGTCGTGTTTTTCCAGCCAAAATAATGAGAATCTGGCCTATTTTTGGCCTCCCTTCCTCGCCTGAACAAGTTCGTCTGGGTTTTTCTACTGGAGTACGCGCTACAAATCCCTTAGCAAGACTGCCTTGGAGAACCACTGAATCGCGTATATGCACATCACTTTCTTTAGGCCATTGACGTTTGAAACTGTCGTTGGTGTCTCAGACAGTAGCAACAGCACCTTACCGCCTTCTTGAGAGCGACTCTAGTGAACACGGCAGCCTGATGACGAGTTCAGGTGAGGTGTTTTACCCCTCTGCGTACTGATGTGTCAGATGGCATTCATGAACTAAAGCTCTCATTGTTCCCTTGTAACACATATCTAAGACATTCTTACTATCCATGCATGACTCTCTTTGTAGGTGCACCTGTTGCTGCCTGCTTCTCTTTCCCCACAATTACAGACGGCTGAGGTTTTATTCATGCACTGCCTGACTGACCGCTGCAGCATTGAACCATTGCTAGCTAGTAGAGCATATAAGACAGCCTTCCCAGATCTTGAAGTGCCACGATAAACTTTCTCCAATCCAAGTGTACATCCTGCATTCCTCTCGAATCTATCACTTCCAGTTGCATCAAGATGAAGCTCAACGCCATCACAGTCATCGGCCTAGTTGGCGCTGTTTCAGCATTACCCACCCTCACGGTTCGACACTCCTCAGCTTTACCTCACCAATACTAACAATCTTCCTGACAGGAAAGAGCCCAGGCCCCACAGCTATCGTCAGGCCAGGGAAATGGTCGCTTTGTCAGTGGCCGGGAACCTGCCAATGAGTCAGCGGTGTCCTTTGGATACACGTACAAAACTGGACGCGACGGGGTTACAAAGATTGAGATCACGCACGAAGAGAGTGGGACTTGCACATACAACATAAAACCCACCGGAGAGAGCTTGAAGAAACTCATCGACAAGGCGGCCAAGGAGTGCGTAAGCAAGGCTCTAAAGGAGGCACTGGATCTAATCGAGGCAAGCTTGAAGGAAGACAAGCAGATATCTTGAGGATAGGTTTTATTAAAGGTATATCAATCAATCAATCAAATAACTTGTCTACCATTTCCTGCACCTCCCTCTCGATTTGTTCTTCGATCGGGTCATTGATCGACTTGTCCAATTCGCAGACAGTCATCACGCGACCCGTCGATTTTTCAGTGAGCCATATATTCTCCCTTTTCCATGGAAAACAGTTGAACTCATACCAGTAGTCCAAATGATCAAGGCAAAGGATATGGATTTCTTGGAGGTTAACATAGAGTGACAAATCCTTGGGTTCCATGTACATAAAAAATTCATCCATCTCACGCTCAAATCCGAGACGTCGAATGCGTGGCGCATCCATTCGGAACTTCCGAAAATTGTCTTTACCGATAGATATAATGTCAATCTCGAAGTTCACCCAGAAATATCTGATCTCGGCTCCGTGGTCCTCAGCCGTGGCTGAGAAGGCTTGCTCGTAGAGTCCCAAACCTCGGGCTTCACAGCAAGCCTGTAATATTGTCGGGACCGGCGTCGGCGATAGCAACCGGCGGACAGGTGATTTGCGGTCAACGCGAACCTCAACAACACGCGGCTCGACGGTGAACTTCCAGATCCTGGCCCGAATCTCCGCGGAGAGACGTGCAAAGTAGTGGAAAGTGGCCATGACATTAGCCAGGCCTCGCTAAGAGGAGACCTGCTTCCGTGACAATGACTGGTACGGAGAGCAGAGAAGATTGGCTCATATGTCGCAACGCTGGAGACAGGAAAATAGAAGTCGCGTCTTCTGTCCTTGAATAATATTGTTCTGGCAGCCAATGGACAGAAGACTAGCAATTTGTGGAATTGATGTAGTCCTGAGCTGAAGGGGTGGCGGTGGTGAGAATTCGATGCGGCTGCTCATGTAAGTGGGACTCTGGGACGTTTGTATCTCCACCTGTCGATGTAGCTAGTGCAGCGAGCGTCTAATAATCTCCCATGTCTATGCAGTTGGTACTACCCATCTACGCTGGGCGGGCCTCATTTTCTCGCCCTAGACTTTAAGACTTCTCAATGCGGAAGGCAAACGTTGACCATCTCGGGCGAGATCCACTAGTTTATGCTGTTGGTCTCCCCTGGTCGACCAACCTAAGACTAGTTTCTGCCCGCAACAGGGTCGAACGAGGTTACAATCCACGTTTACGGCTTAAGTCAGTGGCGCAGGTTGCGGCTGGGGTCGAACGAGGATCAGGGCGGAAATGGTTGTGGGTCGATACGAAAAAAAGAAGAAGACGAAAGCCGTGGGAAACCATTTGCAAGAAGGATAATAATACCCATCTAGAGTCTCCCACCATAACGACTGTTGCCCTTGACGCTGTCGACTTATTAGCCACTTTGCCTACTAGTTCTGAACCTCAATCGGCTCTTGCCCTTCTACTCGTCTTGGGCCTGGCGTCGTCAATGCCAGCCTTGACCATGAACACCTCGTTCCTGCGCGTCCTAGTGGCGCTCGCCAATTGCGTGCGTTTGGTCATTGGGACCAGATATCCAACGTTGGATTGGGATCCCGCAACTGCAAAGGATTGCGTCGAGTGGTACGCGAACACCCGCGGCGAGTCGTGCGAGTATGTTCGGGACTTTTTCGACATCAGCCCCGAGCAGTTCTCTGAATGGAACCCCTCGGTCGGCCTCGATTGCAAGCCCTGGAGGGAGTGGCAGTCCTACTGCATTGTCACGCTGGAGAGGCTAAACAATGTCACGACAACACAAGCCACCACGACGTTCAAGCCAGCTCCTACTACCACGACTACAAGGCTCCCACCCTCTCCCACCATGTGGCATGAGAAAGGTTGTTATGTTGAGAGCAGCATAGCACCGATTCTGGAGAAGCAAATCAGCCCCCCTGGTGGTGATCCGGTTTTGACGATACCCAAATGCCAGCATGATTGCTACCTTCAGGACAGGCGCTTCGCAGGCCTCCAAGGGGGTGACCACTGCTGGTGCAGCAATTCCATTCTCGAGAACTGGGCTCCTAACCAGGCCGACTGTGACTTGCCATGCAGTGGCAACCAGACGACTGTTTGTGGCGGAAAAGGCCTAATCAGTGTTTTTGAGGCAAAACAAGTCTTTGAGCCGTTGAATTGGGCTAGCACGACCACTGTTGGTTCAACCATCAGTGATATTGCTGTTTCCGGTGCAGTAGTGACCGAGACTCAGGACTCGGGTGCTGTCAGGAATTTCGGCATGTTCTGAGTATACCAACTAGCACATTATTTGGTACGGAGAGACTAGTTACCTTGCCACTGTATCCATCCACTTTGGAACAATGAGTTCCATCAGATGCCTTTCAAGAGGAGCATAATATGATTCAGAATTTGACAGTCAAGTTCTTGGCCGGAACGTCAGCTGCTCTTATTAAGTGTACAAGTGGGCCTTTGAAATAAGACCGTTAAAGCTGAGCCATCTTTTGAGTGACCGAAAATAAACGAAATGGCTAGCGAAGTGCAACTTCACCCCAAGAACATCCATGCATAAGATATACCGTACATCCAGCCACGCAAATCAGATGTAGTTTATGTCAATGTCCGTAACCAACAAATCTAGGGTCTCTGATCCATGCTCCTCTTGCCCACGTAAACCGAGAAACTGAAGTAAGGATTCCGCAATTACTAAACGGGTGATTATTGGACTGTGCACTACCAGTTTTTGACTTGGTGTGCAATTCTTTTGCCCCTAGATGACGCGATTTCTACCATAAATCCCACCAAGTCGCGAAGCGTGGTGAGCAATAGCTCAAGGCCCTCAACTGTGAAGAAGTCATTTTCTATGGGTTGATGAAGAATGCTCTCACTCTTCCTTATCTCTCAATGAACGTGGTATATCCTGTGTTTTATCATCGCTTCGTCTCCAGGGTAGCTGAGTTTAGTAGGGCCGAACAGAGATACATACCGATAACGGATTGACGGTTCACAAGCTAAAAGATTCTGTATTAATACCATGGTAGATGGCGTTTAAGGTGCTCTCTACCCGCATAGTAGGCGCCCATCCGTCATCAACGGGGCAGAGTGTAAGGGAAAAAAAATTGCTTTCGTGCACACGTCGATGTTGCATAAGTTAAGAAGACAACCACCACCATTACACAACTCTGGATTGAGACACCACTTCCTGGTTGAGTGATCGTAAATTACGCCTACCGAATCTGCCTAGTCACGTTCCTCTTCCGCACCTGCTGCGTCATCATCCTGGATCACCCAAGTCGGGACACTACGCGATATCATGCAGGCGAATAAATTCTGCACATTTCCGTCAATATAGTTTACCACCAAATGGCGAGCCGCCTCGTATCAGCAACTGAGGCGACCTGTTAGTTTGACGGGATTTGCTGGTCTTGCGTGCATGTCCACTTGATGTAAATGGAAAAACAGACGTGTCCCCTTGCAAAAGTGGTGGATGCTGGCGATGCTTGAAGCGGGGGTCGATAATTTTCAGCTTTGAGCCAGGGAGGCAGACACAGCCCACTGATTCAGGGACTTTACAAACCCCCATTTTCTCTTTTTGTTGGCAAATCAACTCTGTCATCGTCATCTTAGGCCGCAAGATTTCAGTGGCTCGGTGTCGGATCCTGCTATACCAGAAGCGAGATTCAGAGGCGAAAGCTATCCCCCACCACTGCTTCAACCACTCAAGATGGCAGATTCCGGCGACTCTGCGCAATATCTATCGAAAAAGATGGAGCATCTTGTAATAGGCGAAATTTCGAATCATGGAGACAGAGAGAAGATTCAACAGCCGGAGTCTAACCGTCAGGAAATGTTTCAGTACTCTCCAATCGATAAAGAAGCAACTATTCGTCTGCTACTTCTGCATCCCGGGGCCAACGACGATCCGCTCAGTGGCTCACTTCACCAGGCGGAGTTACAAGAGGCCGTTTACGAAGCATTGTCATACTGCTGGGGTGATCCTAGCATGGAATGTACCCTCGAACTGGACGGATACCAGCTACCAATCACTGAATCGCTCAGCAGCGCCCTGAGGAGATTGCGATGGGGGGATCAAGCACGCTTTATTTGGGCGGATGCCATTTGCATAAACCAAAAAGACCTACAGGAGAAGTCGAAACAGATTGTCCTTATGCCAGAGATATACACGTCAGCGACAAAGGTTCTGGTTTACTTGGGGGAACCAGCGGATGATAGCGAAGACGCCATGGAACTGCTCGGCAAACTAGCAAAGGCAGACCTGCGCCATGCCTCTGCTGTTTCTATCCCCTCGTACTTGCTCCAAATGGCTGGTCTTCCACGAAGAACAGACCCAGCTTGGGCAGCTCTGTTGAAGTTTTGGCTCAGGCCTTGGTTTAGCCGTATCTGGGTTGTCCAGGAAGTAACATTGGGTCGAGAAATCGTCTTCATCTGTGGCGAATCGGAGTTGGATTGGCAGCCCCTCAACGTTGCGACGGAAAAGATGACCAAACTTGGCATGCTGACTGACTTCTTTGAAGGCGTGAAAGACCCCAACGTACTCATGGATGCTGAATATGCAGCCGGAAATGCATCATGTAAGTGCTTTTAGTGAACTCATTGAGGATGCGTGAGGTCAGCACATGATATCGCCGAAGCCAGTCCCATTTCTTTGATGCAGAACTTGCTGACCTGAATGACAAGTCATGCTAAAACTAAGAGCACGAAGAAGAGCTGGAACTTCAGTTCTGGAATTGTTCAGAAGCTTTGCGGACTCTCACGAAGGGTGGACGGACATCATCCACTATATGGGATTGCCAACAGAAATGCAGGAGGTGTTCCAGGTCTATCGGGACAACCCGCACCTCCTAATTGTGTTGGAAGCCTTATTACGGGAGCAGCTGGGACCAAGCTTTGAAGATTTGCTCCCTAGCACCCACGACATCCTCGAACTTCTTCGCATGACTTTCCAATGTGAATCAACAGACCCTCGAGATCGCATATACGCGCTACTGGGTATTTCGAGAGACATCAACCAGTACAATTTTCGTCCTGATTACGACGAGCCAGCAGCGAAGGTAGCTCTACGTTTTTCGCGCCTTCTGGTCGAGCAAGGTCAAGGGATTAAGCTGCTCTACCACTGTTGGATGTGGCCGTCCTCGCCTCCTGGCTTCGCCCAAAATCGGGACTGGGGGAGTGCGAGACCACGAACCAGGATGGCTTTCGGTTTGAGCGATAACGGCATGGACAGTGAGTTGCCTACATGGACTCCGGACTGGACTAGGCCAAACTGCTCGATCGCAATGATTGTTGCTGGAGGAGGTATGCTTCTCTCCATCTCGCAAAGGTTTCAGAACAAACGCTTGTTTTTGGAAATGAGCGTATTTGAGCATTACTGACCCCTTTGTCCACAGGTATTGAAGATCTGTACCAAGCAGCGACTAAAGTGGCAGCCGAACTAACCTTGGGAAACGACGACATCCTTCACACGTCGGGTTACTACCTCGCAGACTGTGACTACTTGGAAGAAACTGAATTAAGCGAATTTACCATCAACTGGCCTGCATACTTTGCACAGCTCGACCAATTCATCTGTGCCAACGGAGATGCCTACTTCAACGGCGAGGCTTGGTCCGAAGTTGTCTGGCGGCTACTCTGCATCGACAAGAACATGCAGCCGAGCAAAGCACCTCCCGAATTTGCGTCGCAGTACAGGCACTTCCGTGAGGTCATGGAGGAGACAAAGTTTTCTGGCGAGTACAGCCCCGAGCAGCTGGAAAGGATCGTCGACATGATGGCGAGGAGCATGTGGCTGAAGTGCTTCAAGAACACTATCCTCGGCTTGAAACCCGCACGAACCCGGGATGGATATCTTGGAATGGTGCCGAAGGCGGCGGTCATGACGGACCAGATATGCTTCGTGAAAGGCGCCAACATGCCGTTTGTCTTTCGGCCGGTAGCAGAAAGCGAACGCCGGTACAAATTGGTCGGTCCTTGCTATGTTCATGGATTGATGAACGGGGAGGCCTTGGATATAGGTCTTAAAGTCCTTCACATCTCGATTGAATGATGTGATGACACAGGTTAAGCAGGACTTGTACAGAATGAAGCGGAAGTGAAGATTGTATAGACTCTTGTCGAGGCAGGTGCGCTTCCAGAAGCTGCCATAACCATGAACGAGCAAATGGGCTGTGTTACAAGTCTGAGGTCGTAGAACTCAACTCCGTAGCTATAAGCCTTCCCCTCCCTCCTCCTCCGGACCCTGCCGTGTGGTAGGCGTTGTTCTGGAGGGTGCTCACAGTGGCCTGCGCTGGAGGTATGCAACGAGTAAGCCAAAGAAAAACAACTCAGTATCGATTTGATCTAAGACTCCCATGGCGAACGAAGTCCTAGGTCATCTTTGGGCCAATTTTGATGTGGGCAGTGGCAGATACACATCCAGAAAATACCTTTCCGTAATTCAGGTTTTGAGCGCTCACAAAGGCTCTGAATTTACCTTTGCCTATACAGGGTTGAAGTGAACTTTCGAGTTCAAGTGGAAATTATGAAGAAACCAACAGTGTTAATTAAGCCCGGAATACTGGATCAGCGGAAGCTACGATGCTCTATTCTCAATCCGAACTGCTGACTATGGCAAATTTGACTATAAACATGATGAGGTCGCGTCAAAAATGGAGGGATCAGTCGGGGCATGCACAGCCAATCAAAGCGTCATTGTATCAAGGATGTGAATCCATCTAATCTGCCACCTGCATGCGTACAGTATTAAATCCACTATCTGACAGGATCCCTGGGAGCAGCAAAGCAACGTGCTGCATGGGGCAAGCTTTTTGTAAGCCGGGCCAAGCCACCCTGCCCTCAGGCAAGCCGAATCCGTATATTCAGCTAACAAGCCGTAATAACAAGTATTTTTTAATTAATTTTATCTTATATTTAATAGGGATTGTAGGATCTCCTTTTGGTATAGGATAGGTCTTAAATCCTTATCTTATTTCTATCTTATCTTAGCTTTATTTCTTTTGAAGATTGGCCCAATGGGGCCTTGTACCTTTCTATTTAATTTAATTATAAAGGTACCTAATTAGTATCCGGGTATTTGCCGCCAAGCCGAACAAGCTAAGCTAGATATTGCCCTAGTACAACAAGCCGCCCTAGGGGCCCTTACAAGCTGACTTTTTGGCCGGCTTGGCTTGGCTTATTATGCAGCACGTTGCTGCAAAGACTGGGATGCTTGATTTCGTCGCCTCGTAGGCTCCAGTGGGCTCAGTCCAAAGAGAAAACAAAACAGCCCGTTGATAAAGCAGGGATCAACCACAGCCCTTACTTCTTAATTCACGCGCTACCCCTTTGCTCTGTCGTTGGTATTTTCTGCTTCTTTTTTGTCCAGCGTGATTGCTCTGGAAGATGGCCCCGATACCGTCCTGCCCACGCACTCATTGTCGGCTATTCGCTCTCGTTCAAACACAGCCGACCAATCTCGTAGACCCCAACTGATCTACTCCGAACCCCTGCGATTGATTCGAATCGAAATGAGAGTTTACTCAATCTTGGTGGCTACTCCCGTGGCAGCCCAGACGTTGAAGGGTCTTTGGACCACCGACACTCCCTGCAACGTCTGCGGTGCTCGCGGTCCTGATGGACCATGGCAAGGCCTGCAGATTCGAGTCGGAGGTTACACAAACGGACCCGGATGGACTGAGGCTATGCTACCAAGCGGCCGTTCTGGCACCCAGATCTTGACGAGGGCGACAGGAGGGAGTTACGATCCCACAAGGTCGGCCTCTGCAAGTTTCGTCGGCAATGACTCGGTAGCTTTTCCTGATCCGTGGGATCACTCAACACACGAGAGGATACGTGGTTCAGAATGGCATGAGTATCTGAGCCTGAGTTTTTACCCCATTGAGCGCGCAAACTCCAGCGTCAGAGCCGTAGATAGCTGGAACATCACACTACCCAGCGGTGAGAATTATACACCAAACTTTAGTGTTCTGGGTCTCGCGCCTTATGATGAGTCTGGAGACCATCCCCCGGGCATCCTCGAGCAGTACAAAACGGATGGACTGATTGCCTCCAAGTCATATGGTCTGCACATCGGAAGTGTACCTCTACGACAGTCTGGCTCGTTCATCGTAGGCGGGTATGACCAGAGCAGAGTGCTCGGCGATGTCGGAATTTTCGATCTCGTGAAAGACAACACGATTGACGAGCATCTACGAGGATCACCAGTAGCCTACTTGGTGGATCTGACTATCGGCGTGGAGACTGGCGCCTCGCCATTCAACACGTCATTGGGTAGCGTATGGCAAGGTCTTGGAGGATACCAGCCCGCTGAGGAAAAAACCCGGCGATGGGGCGGTACTAAAGGATCAGCCCTGATGACTTTCAATCCTGGCGCCCCGTACATACACCTGCCAATGGGAAACTGTGAAGCTATGGCGGCAAAGCTCCCTGTGACTTGGCAAGAAGGTCTTGGTTTGTATACGTGGAACGAAGATGACCCCCAGTTTGAGCGCATCGTAGGGTCTCCAGCTTACATAGGGTTTGTTCTTGCCGACCGGACAGCCGAAAACATCACCATCAAAATTCCTTTTAAACTACTGAACCTCACACTCGAGAGTCCTATCGTGGACACCCCTACGCAATACTTTCCCTGCCGGCCAACCAACACAACGATTTGGCATCTTGGCCGGGCATTCCTTCAAGGGGCGTTCATGGGCTTGAACTATGAACAGAATCTGCTTTACCTTGCCCAGGCTCCGGGTCCGAACATGGACCAAAGCGTCATCAGGACGCATCAAGAGGATGATACCACAATCATGTCGAACGAAGCCGAAACGTTTGAGAAAACTTGGCGTACGACATGGACGGCTCTCGAACAGGATGAAAGCAATGGAACACCAAATTCAAACGAGACCGAGCCTGAGAATGAGTCCGAAACTGGTTCTGGAACCAGCTCAGGTTCCAACACAGACTCGGGGGGTCTCTCCGCGGGTGCTATTGTGGGCATCGTAGTTGGGGTGGTTGCTGTCCTTGTCGTGGTTGCAGTTGCAGCACTCTTGTGGTGGCGTCGGAACCAGGGCCGGAAGTTAGCAGTCGGGGAAGCTGAACGAGGAAAGCCCGACGAGCGAAGACTCCCAGAAGACCCTAGTGGAGAGCTCTCCCATGAGCTATTTGCGTCACGGGGCATGCATGAAGCGCTAGCAGTAGAATTACGATACGAGTTGGATGGGCAAAGGGCAGGCCTGACGACGCGATAAGAGCTAGACAAGACGTTAAATGCATAAAAGGTTTGCAAATTGCTTCCCTGGGTCTCAGACCATAAGAAAAAATGCTTTCAAGTTTCTGAATATATCTGGAGCAATTTCGATCCATACCATGCCATACAAGTCTACCCAGCTCTGTTTCTTCAGGTCTTGGTGGGCGTATCGGAGTTCTGGGGATGGAGCCCGGGCCTGCGCTGTGGGGGCTGGTGTGGGCAAAGCAGCTCTTCTAATCATCCTTTCAACTACTATCTTCTAGTCATCCACTACTATTGGGAGCCGTAGGACCTGGGAAGTCGTTTGAATACAGGCAATTAGGATGGCTGAAAATGCTTCGGATCTAGTAACCTGATAATAATGAGCCACCCAAGAACGAGGGACGTGGCTCACCAAGTGCATTGGGTTGCAATGGGCCTCTTTCCGATCCAATCAATTCAATTCAGGGCAACTCTTGAAGAGCCATGTGATTCCCGGGACACGTGATTTGTGAGGCTGAGTCCACCGCCTGCGCGGCCCTGCGCTTCGACAAACACTATAACTCTTACTGATCAAAAGATCGAGCAAAAGAGATCCTTGCCCCTGCGGCTACCTGGTCTTTGATCCCTTCAGTTCATCGCAAATCACTCCGTGGAATAAATTATGCGACTAATCAACGTGGAGACGTTAGAGCTGGAGGAATTTCACGATGGCCAAGTACCTGCGTATGCCATCTTGTCGCATACGTGGGCTACTGATGCCGAAGAGCTTACATTCCAAGACGTCCAGGAGGGAAATGTCAGGAAACCAGGCATTGGGTCTGCCAAGCTTCGGTTTTCCTGCCAACAAGCCCGAATAGATGGATACACTCATACTTGGATTGATACATGTTGTATCAACAAGGCCAACATGGTGGAGCTGAGCGAAGCAGTCAATTCCATGTTCCGATGGTATGAGCGTGCCTCCGTCTGCTACGCCTATCTATCTGATGTCTTGGGGCAAGACCGTCCATCAGATGAAGGATCCGGCTTCCAGTCTAGCCGATGGTTTCGGAGAGGATGGACATTGCAGGAACTCCTCGCACCCAAAAAACTTGTTTTCTACAGCTCGGAGTGGCAGTTCCTAGGGACAAAAGTACAGCTATGCACCACTATCAAGAAAGTCACTGGCATTCCGGTTTCGTATATCAGAGGCATCGGCGAACTTGGATCTGCGAGTGTTGCACAGCGCATGTCATGGGCTGCACGAAGAGAAACAACAAGGAAAGAAGACCAAGCATACTGTCTTCTTGGAATTTTTGGAATATCGATGCCGATGATCTATGGTGAAGGTGGTGATCGGGCTTTCTTCAGATTGCAGGAGCAAATAATCAAGAATTCGAGAGACCACTCCATCTTGGCATGGGGTCTCACTCAAGACAAATCCACTGAAGGGCGCAAAGACGAATGTAGAGACAGAAGATCAAGAGGCTTCTTAGCAGCCACCCCTGCAGACTTTGCGACCTCCGGCAACATCATACCCCGGAATCGAACGACTTCATACCTTGACTCAATCGAACTCTACGGGGTGGGCCTCCGAGCTTCTTTGTCGCGAATGACATCGTCTGATGAGACAATTGCGCTGCTGAACTGTGGACCCGAAGAGGAGGTGCAAGCACTTGTAGGTGTTTGTCTCCTCAAGACATCGCCAGGAGGACCCGATGAGTACACGAGAGTTGGAGGTTGCCACTTGGTAAACGCACTCGATCTTTCCATTGCCTCTGAACGAACAGCAATTAGTATTGTTAGAGAAGATGGTGCACCCGGCATACAAGCCGCAAAGCTGGGTTATTGTCTCTATGACGAAGCTGACTTGGCAAGTCTGCATCTCGCTATAGCAGAAGTGGCGCCTCAATCTGCCTGGGACAAACACCGGGAAGTTATAGCGGGCAATATCACGTCAGAGACAAGCGCAAAATCACCCGTCGTCGTCAAGCTACGGCATGATGAGGTTGGATCTCGAGATTTCGTTATTGTTCTCGAGTTTAGGGAAGGAGAAGCAGGCACTGAGGCGTTTTACGGCCTGGCCATTTGCGCTAAAAACACTTCCGCAGACGACATGTGGAACAACTTTCAGCTCATTGATCGGCAAGTATCAGGCAATATGACAGCCAGCAATGGATCCCTAAGCCTGAAAATCAAAATGGAGTCTAGCGAGGGAGTTTCCAACTTCACCATGAGACTCAACAAAATGTGGTTCCAGCCGTTTCGAACCCTTGATCTAACATGGGAGCTGAAGAAACCGAAGTTGACGCTGGAGATCGAAGGGATACTTCATGCGCAGAAGATGTGGAATGAGCTCGCGCAAGCCAAGTATGATGAGGAAACAGGCGAATTGATGAGTATCGCTAATGTGCAAATCTTCCCATGGGCTTTCGAAAACGGGTGGCATGGGATAGTCGGGCTCCTTTTGAACACTGGACGCATCAACGCAAATGCGGTAATGAACACGGGCCGTAGGCTTCTTCATCTGGCCGTTGACAAGGACGATGCAACCATGGCGGAGCTACTGCTTGAGAATGGTGCTGATATTGAGGCTGGGTATAAGCCTGTGGGGAAAGGCTGGCCCTCATGGGTGGCGCGCTACGTAAGGAAAACCGACGATATTGAAAAGGTCAGAAACTATGTTCATACACCATTGTGGAAGGCCGCCGAGGGTGGACACATGGGGGTCATGGCGATCCTGCTCGACAAGGGCGCTAAGATAGAAGTCAAGGGCGAATCTGGTCGGACGCCTCTTCATGCTGCTGCGAAGAACGGACATGTCCCTGCCGTCAGACTACTTCTCGACCGAGGAGCAGACATCGAAGCAACAAACGAATGGGGAGATACTTCCCTTCATCTAGCTGCAGGATTTGGGCGTCGTGCAGTCGTAGAGCTGTTGATTGAGAGGGGCGCTAAGTTAGAGACGAGAAATGCATTGGGCCGCACGCTGCTTCATGTAGCTGCTTCCATGGGATATGAGACCATCGTTAAGCTGCTGCTCGACGCCAGGGCTCAGATCGACGCGACGGATAATGAGAATAACACGGCGCTTCACCGTGCTGCCGAAAAGGGGCATAAAGCTGTTATCGAGGTGCTGCTTCATCGCGGAGCCAATACACGAATGCGGAACAAAGATGGATGGAGGGCAAGCGAATTGGCACGCAAGCATGGAATCCACTTAGGAGATAACGGCAAAGTAACGATAGCCCCTATGTGAGCCTGCACCAGGGTTTAGAAGATGATTCTCGAGGATTGATAACATCATCCCATCTGCTTTAACTCTTGTTGAGTCACTTCTTTGACGAAACCGAACCAAATCTGTCTGGCGAATTTTGATCGCTCCCCGTGTCCTGTGAACTTACGAGGTCTATACTATTAGCAGAGCTGAGTTGCTTGAAAACCCATCATGCAGGTAAGAGCATCACTAAACCAACGAAGAAACATACTGGGCCTCTGACATGTGGTAGGAAACATAGAATGAGCTAAGATGTTGATTATACTGGTCCGTTGAAGCTAGTATATCGTAGGGAAACTTGTCAGCATACTGAACCATCATGTACTCGACGGTTGACGGGTTAGTTCATTGGATACCAGTCTGGGAAGTTTTGCGCGCGAACGATTGTCATCACTGTGTGACCTCAGGTGCCCACTTAATCAGTGTGACCTACTCAAGCAACACGATACCTCAGGTGTGGGAGCTGCGTAGCCATGAAGTTCCCTATCTGTGGCCCAGGGTTGCATTGCAAAGTGCAAGTCGTGCCTTTGCTAACTCCAGCCTATCCGATGGAAATCTAGAGCGGCAAGATCAGGCCCCGAGAAACAGGATACAAACGGAGGTCCGAAGCTGTGACTAAGACCATTTGCTAGTTTTACTGCATCTAGAGGCCTGTTATCCCAAGGCCAGGACGCGCTTAATTCTTGGTGGAAGGGTATTGTATGGGATCTGAAGTCACTGCATTGCCTTGGTGAGATCAATGCCATGGCATCAAACAATAACAAAACAAACGAGTCATGATACTCTGAATTGCACTTTTTTGTAGGCACACATTCTCCAGTTGCTGCCGGCATCAAGTGAAAAATATAGCCTCAGCTGACATCGAAGCACGGACGGACAATGCCGGCTTTTTCTTCTCGGCGCGGATTAATGCGGGAAGTACCCCGCTCGAGATCAGAAATTGCTGCTCTCAAAGTGACTATCAGCCGCACCCATCAGCACAGACGTCGGGATGGCTTTCAAAGCGGAACTTCACTTTGATTTCTGGCCTGTGTGGCCATCGAATCAATACATTGCCCTCACACGTACTCTGTAGGGTCATCATTTCTCACACAACCTGCACAAAATGAGGCTCCTTAGCACCCAGACAGGGCAGATGACAGAGTTCATCTCGGACGAAGATACTCCACCTTATGCCATATTATCTCATACATGGGGTGAAGGCGAAGTGAGTCTGCAACAGTGGGAGCAAATGTCCCCTGGAACGACCCAGCTGCTCGGCTATCAAAAGGTTAAGCAGTTCGGAGAGCTTGCAGCAACTAATGGGTGGAAGTGGATATGGGTCGACACGTGTGTGATCCCTGCAAGCCAATAACCATGAAAAGAAGTCTGACGAAGGACTGTGCAGATGCTGCATAGATAAAAAGAGCAGCGCGGAATTAACAGAAGCCATAAACTCAATGTTTAGGTGGTACAAGAAAGCCAGCGTCTGCTACGTCCACCTCGCCGACGTAGCGTGGTGTGCAGACGAAGAATTCATGTTCCAAAAGCTCCGTGGAAGTCGCTGGTTTACCCGGGGGTGGACTTTGCAGGAGCTGATTGCCCCTCGGACCGTCGAGTTCTTCACAGCAGATTGGGTGGGCATAGGGTCGAAAAAGAAGCTCTGTGACTTACTATCATCTATCACTAAGATTGATGAACACATCCTCAAAGGCGGCAGTCTTGCTGAGGTGAGTGTGGCAAGGAAGATGTCGTGGGCTTCACTGAGAAAGACATCACGACTAGAGGACATGGCATACTCTTTATTGGGACTTTTTGACGTTAATCTACCATTGATTTATGGCGAAGGCTGTAAAGCATTTCGACGACTTCAAGAGGCAATTATGGTCACAACCCCGGATCAGTCACTGTTTGCTTGGGGGCACTTTGTCCAAAACGCTGAGAACACAATAACTGAAGCTCAGGTCTCCGGCAGTGAACCAATTGCGTGGAAAGCCCCCGAAGACAGGGAGCCGCTTTTGGGACTTCTGGCTGAGTCTCCAGCAGATTTCTCCTCCTCTCGAGACATCCACCCCGTAACACACGGCTTCGTCCACCACCTAAACCGTCTTGGAGCACCTAGTATTGTCAATGGAGGGATTTTGCTTCACCTGGTCATCGTCAAGAAGTTGGCAGCCGCATCTTGTTGGGACGACATTTGTGTTGCTCTGCCAGACACTCTCGAAGTTGCCGTGCTACTTTGTCGAGATGGTAAATCTGGGAGCAAACTTGTTGGCGTGCCATTGCATCCCTGGGAAGACGAGTATTATTCCCGGACGAGAGAGTTATTGCGGCTCGACATGTTCGTCAGCCATTTTCGTTTCAAACAGCAGACAAAACTACGGCATTTAATGCCGCACCGACCTTTTCGCCTCCAAGACGGCGACATCCTTCTCAGGCGATGGTTAGTCGGCTTCGAGTCCGCAGGCTACGAGAGACCAGTAACCGAGAATGGACCAGTGTGGCGCTCGGTGGCCAGGGACAAGGTGCTGAGACAGGAAGAAGATGCCAAAGGCGACGAAGAGATCGTCTTCTTTTATAAAATCAAGGAAAGAGACGGGGTCGCCATCACAATAAAGCGGCTAACCCAGACGACATATCCTCGAGGTCCACTCATGATTGGCGCCTCGTCTGCGAGGTTGGTGAACGTGGGACAGCGTGAGATAGAAACGATACCAAAGTGGAAACCAGTGAGCGGAGACTTTCGTTTCCCACAGATACTTGAGGTCATGAAGACGCCGACTCATGTTTGGGAAATGCGCTTCAATGAGTCTATCCGGCTACGAGGGAGAGTTGATCGAGTGTCGCTTCGGAACGGCGGCGCGGTCGACGTCGTTGATTTCTCGATGCAGTACGCCGATGGCAGGCTTATGAGATGTTGATTAGTTATTGTTTGTGGATTTGAATACACAAGTGCAAGTCAATCAAGAAAGAACAAGTAGAGGGGGGGCGAAGCTCCCAGCTGCCATTATAGCGTCTATCAAAGCCTATGTCTATGAACCTGCAAACCTCAATGTGCCGCCCCAGAATGGAGTTTCCAGGGCTACCGCTCAAACACATTCAAAAGGTATCCAGGTTCCACCCCTTGCACACCACTGGGCCAGCCCTACGATCACCTTATCAAGGCAACAAGGGAGTTGGAGCATGTCACTTTTAATGAACGACTCCAAGCCGACAGGCGCGAGTTGACTCGATTCACCTCGACTTTTCACAAAAAGTGCATCGCCTTAGGTTCATTGCTTATTGGAAAGGCACTGAGTATCTACAGAAGGCACTCTGAAGGATGATGCTTTGATTGGAACTAGTTATGGAGATGCTAGTATGATGCCATGAGCCATCTTCCGCCTGAGCAACCTCCGCTTACGAAGGAGCCTCTGACAAACCCATAGGCAACCAAGCTCAAAGCTGAGCCCAATACTTCCAACCACCGGCGAGTTTCTCCAATTTCGGTATCAAGTCCTCTTTGCTAGCTTCATTCAAGAGCTTAGCTTCTTCTTCCCAATGATCAATCAAGACCGCATTCTGCTCTTGAAGTTCCCTGAATACGACATAATCGTCGGTTTGGGGAACTTCACCCTCAAATTTTGGCAGAATCTCAAGTGCCTTGAGCATCAACACGTATCTGTATTTGGAGGCTTGGAAGAGTGCCATCAGCCGACTCGACGTCGACATGTTTTCCCAATCCCTCGTAAATTTCGGCTGGACAGGAACATACATTTTGAGAAACTGCTTTATCGCGTCGTCATCGATCCTCATTGGATCAGTCACTGGAGAGTTTTCATCCACGGCAACCACTTCCATTGCGATCATCAATTCTCTAGTTGTCTCGAAGAATCGTCTTGGGTGAAATGGAACTTCGGCCGTGCTGTCATATTTAGGCCATGGCCAATCTTGGTCAGTTCTGAGCGTCTCCCATTGGTCCTCGGTAGGCATGGTTAAAGTTTAGTGAAGGGCAATGTTTGTGTGATTGCTTGTACTTGCTTTGGCTAATGAACGAAATTTGATTCATAAAAGACTTGAGTTATCGTTCAAGCAACGCTTTATATAGCACGGGGATTTGCTTCGATATTGCAGTGATGCACTCTCAATACTCAATCAGAGTGATTTAGAGCGTTCTGTTTGGATTGAGAATAGGTGGGATTCACATTAGATCTACGAAATTTGTCGTCGATTCACGGCCTGGGTTCGGGAGCGTTTCAATGGCTAGGTGGTGATTATATGCTACTCTAGATTTAGGAAAATGTGATCCATGGAGGCCATTGTATCTGTGATGGTCGGAGAATGAAAAGAGCCAGAGTAGGTATGGTACAAAAGACCTCGGAACATTGCACTAGTTGATCTTTGGCTTTATGTTCTCCTTCTTTCCTCATTTGCCACGTTGAAGCTTCACCCGGCCCAAGTTGTCAAGACGTCCTTCGATTCCTTTTCGGTTTTTACCACTCACATTGAAATTATCTGATAGAGGTGGTACTTAGTGTGTCTATTTTGCTTTTTGAGTTACTACTATAATCAAACTACTCTCATACAGGCATTGGAATGAATGGCGAATAGTGAGCAAATTGTAGCGACTACAGAGATTTTGTTTTCCATTCACAGAACTAGAAATACTAAACATCATAGAAATACGCCTTAGGCTCAGCAATTTGAGATACAGAATTATCAAAGTCAATCAGAGACGAGACGGTAACGCAAGCTCACCAGGGGCATGATATGTAGGCACCTTCATGTTCAATGCCTCTCCCGTGTATCCAAGGTCCTCTGCAACAAGCATAGCAGCCTTTTCACCGATGAGCAGAGCAGTTGAATACCTTCCACAACGTTAGTCGGGCCATTTGTCAGGGCATACTGGCGAACTTACGTGTTGCAGCCGACATTGTCCGGACAAATACTGAGGTCCGCCACCTTGAGCCCTTTCACACCATGAACATTTAGTCTCTCATCCAAAACGCCGTGCTTGACGATGCTGTTGCCCTCCCTGGGAGCCATTGAGCATGTTCCGAGGCTGTGCCAAGTACTTTCGACGTGTCGCTTGACCCATTCTTCGATGGCCTTGATGTCGACGTCGCTATACTTCAGGTCCTCACGTAGGTGCACCCTGTTGGAGCTGAGCGTGCTCACTGAAGGCTTTCTGTCTGGTTCAGGAAGGTGGCTGCTCCAGGAACCATGGGTGATGCCTGCAGTCAGATTGCCGGGAAGTGCGTAGGCTTTGGTGGTGGCTAGGTCCATGTCATGTGCGCGAGCAGGGCTGTCGTAATCGAAGAAAGGGTGCTGTCCCTGTCAGCACAGCCTTCGTAGTAAAGGTATGTCATGCATGCTTACCATCGTCTCGACTTCTCCGGCAAACGCATCCATGCGTCTAGCAGTCTCGCGGGACTTTATGTAGCCCCATACCATGGGGACCATGTCACGCTCATCGTTCATGAAACCCGTGTCGAAGTCAGGAGCCGCGTACGGGTCAGCGCTCTTGATGTGGGTAAATCCTCGCGAGAAGGGATATTCCAAGAAATGGAACATGCTGAAGAAGTTTCCGGGAGGCCTAAAAGTGTCAGAAAGACACTATTATCCGTTAAGTTAGGTTCCATCTTACAAAAGCATATGGTCGCCAAAGTGACCGGCGATGACACTATAATGCATCACGGGCTTGTCAGGCTTCTCCTTGAAGTAGGACTTCCAGCCGTCTTTGAAGTGAGGAGTAGGCCAAGACTCAAACTCCTTGAGCTCCTCCTCGGTCGGTCGGATCTTGACACCAGCTTCAATGCCATTGGTAGCTAGAGGACCGGTGCCTTTGAGGTTCCACTCATTAAAGACCCCTGAGATTAATTAGCATAAGGCGTCCTTTAGTGTTGAACAAAGGAGAAAGGGAGTCATACTCTTCTGAACTTCAGGGTCACCACGGACAAAATCATCGAAGCTTTCTGTTCCCGGCTTCGCCCGGTATACTGAGAAAGTAAGATAATGATCTTGGAAGTTCAAGCCAACTCCTGGCAGATCCACAATTGGCTCAACACCCGCGGCCTTCAGCTTCTCCGGGTCGCCGATTCCAGAGCGTTGCAAGATCAGTGGCGACGACAACGTTCCGCCGGAGACCACAATCTGCTTTCTCGCCTTGAAGATCCTTGGCTTCGTTTGCGAGGGATGCAATGGCTTTGTCGGCACTGTTTGCACGGCGACAGCTCGGCCATTCTCGATTATGACCTTGTCGACCTTTGTGTTGCACGCTAGGTAAAGATTGTTGTGAACTGCACGCGTTGAGTGGATGTACGCATGGGCCGAGTCGCTGCGGCGGCCTGTGTCGCGATTGATCCACTTCAGCCAGTGCTCTGCGCCGTGGCCAGTGACCAGATCCTGTAGGTCATCGACTGTGGGGATGCCCTGGGATTCTGCGGCACGGAGAAAGTCTTCCTTGATGGGGTAGGTGTAGTTGCCAAAGGAGACCTTGATGGGTCCGTCAAAGCCATGGATGTCCCTATTGTGGCAAGCTCTCTGGTATGTCTCGTGCTTCCTCATCAGGGGAAGGAGCTCTTTGGTTGTCCAGCCCTTCGCCTGGAAGTCATCGTAGTCGGAAGCAGATGCGCGTGTGTACATCATGAAGTTGATGGACGACCCGCCACCTAGAATATGGGCACAGGGCACAACAGCCTTACGGCCGGCCAGCCACTTGGATGGACGGGACTCATAGAATGAAGCAGTTTTGGAGTCAAGCTTCATGTTCCTAGGATAGATGCCTGGACGGAAGACCCATGGGTTGTTGAGATTGTTCTCACCGGCCTCTATGAGCAGCACTTTAAGGTTGTGGTCGAGGTTGGCCAACCTGTGTACCCCTGAGCTACAGTTCAAGAAAGAGATGTGAAGAAGTCATACCTCCCAGCGACCACACAGCCGCATGATCCCCCTCCGCAGACGATGATGTCGAACTCATCAGGGAGAGAGCTCATGTTGGCAGAATATTTACCCTCACCCATGTTGTCCGTTTCGGTGGTAGCACTACTAGGGAATGGGTAAAAAAGTGTAGTGTATATGCCAGATCACGACTCTCGGTAAGAGCCAAACACAAACTTATATAGACAGTCGCACACCACAACACGTAGTGTCCATCGTGATCTTGTCGCCAAGTCTCGATTCCGAGAGAACCCCGATGCACACGTCACTGCTGATGAACACCGCCCCCTCACATCCTAATATTGCCAAAATGTGCCCATTGCTACAATGCATTCGTGTGCGGATGTCTGCGGGCACCAATGAAACAAACCAGGAGAGCGTGGTGCAAGCAGTCCAGTCCAGCCAAGTGGGATTCCTCCTGTCCGAGGCGTCTAGAGGAGATTCGGCAATGGCCTCTCAGAGTGGAGAAGTGCGAAGGCGTTGCATTAGAGTCCCACGTATTGCCTTGGGGGTATCGCGGCAGATGCTACGGGAGAGCCGGATATAAACGTCGGGCCTCGTTGGCATGATATGTCGGGTCGTCGCATTCTCCACATTGGCAAGGATTATTCCACTGTTCAGTTATAATTTAACACTGCAATTACTATGTCTTGGATGTTGGAAACCCTCATTACTTCTATGAAACTGGGACTCCTGAACAATGGCCATTTTCCCGGTTATTGACGTATAGAGACAACAACTCTGACCTGCTGACGAAATCCAGCAATTACCGAGCCATCCTTTCCGGATTGTTGGTCGCCCGGCCAAGACCACCAAACACGAATGTTGGAGACTGCGGGGTCCTGCATAACCAATATCAAGCAGAAGGCTTAACGACGTTGCATCTGCTTTCGATTCAAGCCAATGATATCCGATCTCCCTACACACTCCAAAGGCTAATGCACCCGACGCTACATCCTCCACGCGGAGCCCTTCCGGGTATATGTGAGGGCGGCCCGGTCATACTCCGTTAGAGTGAAGTTACATGAGAGAACGGCTCGAGTCGAAGCGCTCCCCGCATGCATTACGACGCTAATGGGACCGGTGTGGACCAAGTCTGACATTGGCACTCACTCTCCTTCAGGTCATCGTTCGATCCATGCATGCCACTAGACGAGATCTTTCACTTAGCGTTTTGTTCTTCTATTCCAAGCTTACGCGTTTACTTTGAGTGATTGATTGTCCAATCACTCTAAAGATTCGCGGTGATGCGCTGGAGAATTTGCGGATAGTCTTGCGGTGGTGAGGTACGTGGGGGGCGCATCTGTTCTCCTGAAACGTCCTCGTTCATCTCTTTTGTGAATCTGATGTTGCTTCGCTGGATAGATTCAATCTCCAATCATTAAACTCATGGCTTGTAGAGTGTTGAAAAAGTGGGCGTAGTTCCTCTTATGCTATCCGCCACACAAGAATAGGTCTTGGTGGTGCTTTCACGATGGCATCGACGCGAGATTATGCTGGAAATGTGGTCTAATGATTAGATTGGTAAGAAATGTAATACATGTTCGGCGATTGTAATTCACTACTTGAAGGTCTACTGTCAATCATAACTAGACGTTACAAGTGTTTCCAAGCTGCCGAGAAAGCAGAATATAATCGCCGCATGACGTAGCATTTGAAATGAGCCTTGTTTTCAGGTTGATGAGCAAGATATCGTTGCCTGTGAGTGATACAGGCGTTCCCGCCGGAACAGTTCTGTAGATTTCGTCTTAGCACTTATTTCGAAGGCCATTATAGCCGTCAAGATTGGAGACGCACGAGTTGTAGCCGGTCGTCACTGCATTGTATTGCCAATTGTACGCAATTTGCTCACAGGTATAGAGCAGGAAATTCGGAAATTGGGTGATGTTGGTTGTCGTTGCATTGCCCGGGGCCGTGAGAACACTCCAAAGCTGGTCGATTCCAAACACTGGTGGCCCATACGTATAGTCATAGCTCTTAATGTCCGGTGAGACGATAGTGGCGAGTTTAGCCTTGGTCGTAACACCTCCATTGGTTGAATAGATGTCAAGCCAACGTCGGGTGATACTCCAGGCTTCATCCTTACTGAGGCACGTTTGGTGGTGCGTATCCCGGGCCAGCAATTCAGGTTGCACGCTGCCCTGGGCGGTTGCAACTAATGCAGCAACCGTTGGTAGGATACTAGAGGTTTTCATTTTACCAAAAAAAGAAGCGTCGGCACTTACAGGGTGATTAATAGACGGGAGAAATTTAATGGGCGGTAGCTTCCTTTACTTAAGTCCATGAGCCTCGACGAGTTCACACATGCATTTTACTCACACATCCATTGTGAAAATGGAAAATATTTCACTGTGGGGAACGTGGCTGTCAGCTACTGAGGGACAAGGAGAACTCTTACTCGAATGAGACATGAGGATTATGGGAAATGCCGTAGATCTGAACTTAATCGAATACCGAACCTACAAATGCCCAGTTAAGGTTCATAAGGCCGGAAAAGACATGGCTTACTAGACTTCTGGCATGTGGCGAATTTAATTTTCGAAAGTAGGCATTCTCAGGATTGTGGATATCGTCCGAGTCAACGTAGACGATGTGATATCCATACGCAAGATCAGTGATTTAATCAACGTGCACGATAAGCCCATAGAAGGAGGATACCTCGGCATAATCTACTAACTCGAAAAACTTGATGTTCGAAACTGGAATTTGGTCTGAAATTATTGATTTTTTCGAAACTAAGCCACAGTTGAACTTGTATGAATAATCTTGTACGATTTTTGCGTCTGGGATTCTCCGTCACAACTCGCTCTCAGCCATTGACCTGAGACGAAAGTGGGAGGCATGTGCCACCTGTGACATCACTTGCCACCCTGATTGCCCTAAGCAGAGCTGAGTTCGACATATCGAGCTTTCACGAACAAGTTGGCGTGCTAGAAAAAACAACGATGGAACAGAGCTTGGTAACGGTCTTCTGGATGGGATAAAGCTCATTGACGCATGCTTCAAGATCGTTACCACTCCAGAAGGCGACGATGACGACGATTTCAGTTGGGAGCTTGACTTTGCCAGACCTAGCGATGCTGTCCTCGAGGTTGCTGTAGATATCGAGTTGCTGCTATAAGACTTGCTCTAAGACAAAGAGGCTGCACTCGAAGCCTTGGCCGAGGAGGAAGTTCTATCGAGCATGATGAGGAGGTTGAAGTTGGCGCAGCTCGAATTTACCGTGCGGCCTCTCATGTACGTAGCAAGTTCGGTTTCTTTGTGATGGTTCGTGAGGATTTCGAAGTTATAATTTTGCCTTGGCTTTTTACTTTGTTTTGCGATTGATTGTTATACGTGCAAGTGCGTTTTCATGTCTAGCCGCATTAAATTAGGAGAATATCAGCCAACCAGGGCTATTGTACCGACTGAGCTGTGAGAGATTAAGCTGACAACAACATGCCATGTAAATCTAACTATTCCTTTGTAAATAAATCTACACACTGTCTCCAGGAACACCAAAAGGCCCTGCACCGCCACCCTGCCAGTCCCACAGCAACGACTCGGCCCATCCCATTTGCAAATCGCTATCCGGCGCGGCTGTGAGTCCAAACCCTAGTGACTCTGCCATAATCAACGAGTTCTCCGTCGGTTGTACGTACGCATTTCCTAGCTGATCGTTTACAGAGCCCTGCCAGAGAGATCCGTGGCTGGGGCGCAGCGGGCCCTTTCTTGGTGCGGCCCCAGGATATCTGTGGTTTGTCGCAGTCGGAGGAGACTGTTCTGTGAACATTTGCAGACTGGCTAGCGTATCGCCAATCTCGAGCAGTCTTTTGTGTAAGCGACGCGAGGCTTGAGATATTCGGGTGTAATTGCACGCCAGCCTGACAGCGGTGTGATAAACCTGAGACACTGAGTCGGCAAACTCTGCAGGGAGTGTTGGTAGCAGGGCCGTTTTGTTCTGCTCGATATATGCTATTACTAAGAAGAACAAGGCGGAAGATGATGATAGTAGATGTTGATAGAAGGGGTGCTGCAAAAGTTAATGTTGAACTTCGAACAGACATGAACGCTCATCACGCACCTGTTTACGATACACGTCGCTCGTTGTGTCTAGGATAGACAAGACTTGCATTGTGCTTGCGACAAGCTCCAAGGCTGGGCCTAAGCGCTCCTTCATCGCTTCAATGCGGGAATCCTGGAAGAACCATGGCCGCCAGAGCAAACTACGGACGGAAGCTGCGCGAAGATTGAGAAGAATTGCCCATGAGGGCGGCCGAGAGGATGCATGGGACGACCAGGAGGCAACATTGTCCATGGTGAATGAGCCCACAGACTTCTTCCTCCACTGCTCAATCTGAAAATTCATCACCTCGAATCCATCTTCGTCGTCGTGCCATTCTCCGCGCGCAGCCGATGAGATCGGTTCGTTAAACTTGTCGCTGATTTGGATAAATGACAGCATTGACTTGAGATATGGGGTGTCGTCCTGGAAGAATCAGCTGAAGCGTCGCATTGTGGACTCCACATTCACTTACCCGTGAGATAGGAAGGAGGTCGAAGCTGGAATTGTCGAAATGAGAGGGTAGCCCTGTCGTGGCGCTGAACTGCCTGTCCAGAATGAGGACACTGCCTATCAAGATGCCAGTCTCTTGGCGAGTCGCGTCAGACTTGGTGACGTGTTCCACAACATCTCTCCTATGAAATCCAAGCTCCCTCAACATATTGCCGGCAAGCCCGCACATGCGCCACGCCGAGCGGGCCACGTCTTGAAAATAGTAGTACAGTCCCTGCAGGCCGTTAGATAGAGCGAAGGAAGAATTGGGGAATCATTACCGCCAGAAGCACAGCTTCAACGTCTTTTATGCTTGAGGCTGGCGACATCAGCTTCGCACTGATGATGCTCTCGAGGCTAGACTGTATGATCCTTGTTTCGCGGGAGCCGAGTGAGGGCGTCTCGGCTCGTATGGCAATGGCCAATGCCAAGTTGGCAATCACAAGATGTTCTTCATCCACACTGTCAAAGCCCCCTAGACCTTTCTCTCGTTCCCAAAGGGCATACCATTTGCGACAGCGACTAGTTAGATCGTTGATATCCACGAATGGATGGAGCTCTCCGACAACTTCTTGATAGACGCGCAGTAGCCTCGCGGCTTGGTTTGGATCCACGATTGAAAATATGTGGAAGAGTCTTTCCAGATGGATCTTCCGTATGGGCAATGCAACATTAGCAGGTGTCGCACCATCGCCAGTTGCTGGTTCGTCTTCATCGTCTGACATGACCTCATCTTCAATGCTCGCCATGCCAACTCGTTCAACCCTGGTTTCTCGGGCATTGCCGTTTCGTAATTTCATTTGAGCCACATTAAGACTGTACTCCGGACTTGTCGGCCCACAGAAACGCCGTCCTGGCTGTCGTGACGACGATGCTGTTGTTTGCGGATGTGCGCTTCCGGATGCCCTAGGCGTCCGACGCTTGTCTGCTGCTGCTGCTGGGCCAGCAGACTGAGGCCGTTCTGTTCCAGGCAATGGGCCAAATCTCGATGCCAGGCCATCCAGCTGACTCTGAAGACTGGAGACTAGCTCCATGAGAGCCTCGTGGTTGTTTTGGCTGCTATTCATGGTCAGTAGCTGGTTCAGGAGCAAGGTTCGCAGTAACACACTTGGGCAAAACTTCTCGAGGACAATCAGCAGAGGCCTCTCGCCCCGAATGAGGTATCGAAGACTCTTCCCACTGCTCGTAGCAAGCATTGCTGGAGAAGTTGCATGCTTGATGCCGCCCAGAGCAGTACCGGCAGGGCTGGCGTCCATCGCATCTACCTTTCCGCCTGCGACACGCATCGCACGCACGTAGGGTATAAGGCGCCCTCCTCCTACCGAACGGCCGCCCTGACTGTCTCGATGTGTTGTCGTCTCTAGATTCAGCCATATTTGCGTTGGAGAACGACGATCCGACATCGCTTCAGCGGATGGCCGGGGGATTCAGTACCCAAACCATGATCCGGATAACCCCTAACGACCAAGGCCGTCTAGGCGATAAGCCTAGCAGGAAGAGTGGGCCTCTACTTAACATTATCAAGACCGTAGGCCCGTTCAGGCATGGCGAGACAACTAGCAGGCTAGTTCCTTGCTAAATCCTCAAGCTGCTTGGCTTATCTACGGAGGCTGGGGGGCTCGTGACAAGGTCGGCTATGGCCACTTCAATAGCAGCGGAGCTTTTAGTCTCGTGGCATTGTGCGGAGAAGTGGACCAAACTCTCGGCAGACATGGATCCTGGGAGACACCAGTACGTAATTCATTTTCGATACAACATTTATTATACCTTGCTTGGGTGCTCAGATTGATCTCACTTGGAACACGACATGTTGCTGAATAAGCCCTGCTCCAAGTCTCAAACGAATGCTTTTCGCCGAATGTGGACAATGAGTTGCAAGCCCTAGTAATACTTTGAGGAGTTGCTTCAAGCGGGAGCGATAATCATTGTAAATGTTAGGTGAATATCACATCTCCCTGGTTGTAAGACGTCATAGTGTCGAGTCGAACTATGATAGAGGTGACCGTTAATGTAAGACCTCCAAACTTCTTGAGTCAGCGGTCGATTGTCACGGTCGTACTCGCTCGTTCAAAAGTCTTTGGTTTTTTCATCGTTCTCGTAATCATAATTTGTCTAGCCCGCTGCCGCCGCCGCTGCTGCTTCTGCTGCCAATGGACGCGGAGCCTGTTTAAATCCTTCCCAGCGCTCGAACCCATCCGTATGTATGCCCATCAGATCCAACATCCTCCCCACACTTTGGTCAATCAGCTCCTCCAATGTCTGCGGTCTCGTATAGAAAGCGGGAACTGGCGGGAAGATTATAGCCCCTGCCCTTCGCAGAAATTGCATGTTGTCGAGATGAATATCGCTCAGAGGTGTTTCCCTGACGGCTAGCAGGAGTTTACGGGACTCTTTCAGAGAAACATCTGCCGCCCGAGAGATCAAGTCGTCACAAAATCCCGTTCGCACTGCTGAAAGTGTCTTCATGCTACAAGGCACTATCATCATGCCGTCATGCTGGAAAGACCCGGAGGCAATTGGTGCAGAAAGCTCCTTTGCTGTGTACGTACGGCTCGCGAGGCTTCGTATCTCTGCTTCGGTCGCCGGTGTCTCATATTTGAGAGTTGCAAGAGCCCATTTGCTCATAATAAGGTGTGTTTCGATATTTAGTTCTCGCAAAATCCACAGCAGTCGAATGGCGTACACCGCGCCCGTCGCGCCAGTGATGCCAACCACGATCCGGTTGGGTCGTTTCGCAGATCGAATCGCAGGCTCTCTCGGCTGGCTGCGATAAAATTCATCTCTGGAGGGATATGATGAAGTATACGAATTCGGGGCGCCTGTTCGCGTAGAGTACGCGCATTTTGAAGATGAAGATATCAGGCCTACTCGTTGGGGCGTCGCATGGCACGATGTCACGACCGAGGCCTGGAATCTGTTGGCAATTGAAGCGAAGGTTCTCGCTTGGGTTCGAGACATTTTTGCAAATTTCTCAGCTGAGATGGGAAAGAAGTTGGAAGTTTCGCAAGCCAGATGGCAGGCGATAAGCTCTTCAATTGAGCACCATCTAAACACATCGTCATGATTGCGCTTGGGGCTGCCTCTCTCCGCCGACGGGCTTTCAGAATCATTATCTCTTGCTCCGCCGCTTATCGACAGATTCGTAGAGAATAGTGCGCCGGTGCTATGGAACACGCTACGGAACGTCCGAGGTCCACTTTCCGAACTTCCGGAATGTGCCAAACACTCAAGATTAGGGACACCTTGGCGCCAATCGGTAGCTGACCCGTAAACGGTGCCGATCTGAAGATAATGAATTTGGCTGTATCGGATATGGGTCGCGGATACTTGCGAAGCTGAGCTTGTGTGTTAATCAGGCTCTCAGCCATAGTCAGAAGCCGAAGAGACAAGTTCATCTGCCACCATGATGCGATGTCTACAGCAGTCTTCTTCCAGGCTTCCACTGCGAGGACATCGCCAATTCCAAGACTCTACGATATCTAAAATGCAGCTTCGAAATGTATGCAGCCAAGAGCGAATGAACGCCCAGCTGGACTTTCGTACATTCATCGAAGTTCTTCGAAAAGATGGCGATCTCGCAGAGATCAACGACCAAGTTGACCCGCATCTTGAAGTGGGAGCGATAGTGCGCAGAGTGAGCGAGCTCAATGCCAGAGCGCCGCTCTTCAACAATGTCAAGGGAGCTCGGAATGGCCTCTGGAGGATGTTTGGCAACGCAGCTAGTCTGAGGGCCGTAGAGAAGGAGAGATATGGCCGTGTCGCTCGAACGTTGGGTCTACCAGCAGAAGCGTCATGGAAGGATATCCTTGAACGGACACAAGACGGCAAAAACAAGCCTCCAATTACCCCGAAAGTTCTGCCCAGTGGTCCTTGCAAGCAGAACAAAATATTTGGGGATGATATCGACTTGCATCAGCTGCCAGCGCCCTTGCTGCATGGTAGAGATGGCGGCAAATACATCCAGACCTATGGTGTGCACGTCCTGCAGACGCCCGACAAATCATGGACAAACTGGTCCATTTTCCGCGGCATGGTGCATGATAGCAGGAGGATCGTGTGCCTGATCTTCAATGGCCAGCACAACTCGATGATTCGGGACAAATGGCTGGCAGAAGGCAAGGACGACATTCCCTGGGCGCTGGCGTTGGGAGTGCCCCCAGCGGCCAACCTTGCCGCTGCCCTCCCAGTCCCTACTGGCGTGTCAGAGGCCGAATATGTGGGAGCCATGGTCGGGAAGCCGCTGGAGCTGGTCAAATGCGAGCTCAGCGAATTGCTGGTTCCAGCTAATAGTGAGATTGTTTTTGAGGGAACATTCTCCTTGAAAGACAAAGCGATGGAAGGCCCATTCGAAGACTTCCTGGGCATCCATTTTGATGGAGATGCGCATGAACATCCTCTATTCAAAGTTGATGCTATTACATATCGGGACGATGCCATCTTGCCAGTGTCTGTACCGGGTAGAATCACTGATGAATCGGTATGTTGGTGCAATAAATACTTCAGATCTTTCACTAAAGGTTACTACAGCACACAACAGCCTCAATGGCTTCGGCAGAGATTTTGACCCTTTGCAAACAAAACTACCTCCCGATCATCGACGCTGTGGCGCCCCTCGAGACTATGGGTAATTGGTGCGCCCTCAGTGTGGATATCCAGAAGCTCGGGGAGATGAAGACAACACCTACAAAGTTCAGAAAACAGCTTGGTGATCTCATCTTCAACAACAAGAGTTCTCTGTTGGTCAATCGAATCCTACTTGTCGGATCTGATGTCGACATCTACGACTTTAAAGACGTTGTGTGGGCGCACGTCACCAGATGTCGGCCCGGCAAGGACGAGCATGTGTTTGAAGATGTACCAGGGTTTCCCTTGACACCGTACATGGGCCACGGTGGAGGTGGCGACCCACGGCGCGGCGGAAAGGTCATCTCCGACTGCCTCTTCCCCCAGGAGTACGAGGGCAGAAGGACATTCTCGTCAGTAGATTTCAAGACGTCGTACCCTGAGGATATTCAGAAGAAGGTGCTGGCCAATTGGAAGAAGATGGGGCTCGACCATAACGTAGATTAGATTAGCTGAATTGAAAGAAATAAAATTTACAAACTGGTCCAAAGAGTCTTTTATAAGTCCAGCCAACGTTTTGAGACTGTGTGAAGTAAACATGCGTAACAAAACAAAGAATAAGAGTTTCAAGACTGTGGCCAAAACACAATACGAAACCTTGAAAAGAATGTTGTTTGGTCTGGTCTCATTATTCTATCGTAGATAAGACCTGAGTCTGAGAGAAGAGAAGATGAGACCGTGTACCAGCGCATTTGCCCTTAAGGCCGGGCCTCATTAGCTACATACACAATAATTAGAAGCTACAAGAATCTGTTCAAGTTTAGGGTAGCCCGAGAGGTCCATACACGCAAACTCAAGATCAAGAACACAATGTTTACTCCATCCAGGTAACAGTCTTGTAGTACAAAAATTCATCCAGCCCTTGATAGCCATTGAACCTCCCGAATCCGCTTTGCTTCACACCTCCATGGGGAAGAGGAAACTCATCATGCACAGTCATCGAGTTGATGTGAACGGCACCACTCTCGATTTCTTCTGCAACACGGAAGGCCGCCTTGAGATCTTCCGTGAAAATGGAAGCTGACAAACCGTATTCTGTGTCGTTGGCCATTTCGATGGCTTCTTGCTCCGTTTCAAAAGTGAACCATGACACGCTGGGTCCGAAGGACTCGGTTGCGTAGAGGTCCATGTTGCGATCAATCCCTATGAGAAGGACGGGACGCATGTGGGTTGCAACGCTGGGTTCGTAGCTGTCGTCGAAGATATTGACTTGCTTGGCGCCGTGAACGACGGCATTGTCTACGAGGCCACGGTTGCGCTGGGCAGAGGCGGCTGTGACGAGCATTGGCGTCGACTCGGGGCTGCCGAAGAGTTTCTGGATTGTCTGCTTGAGAACCTGCTCAAATTTCTCTGCGATTGACTTGTCGACCAAGATCCTTTCCGTAGACATGCAGATCTGTCCAGCCTACAGCGCAGGATTATTAGTCGATAGTTCTCCAAAAGCAGATTGAATCTCACATTAAGGAACGCTCCAAGAGCGCATTGCAACGCGGCCAGCTCGAGATTCGCGTCCTTCAGCACAATAGCGCTGGCCTTTCCGCCTAGCTCCATGAGCACGGGCTTGAGAAGCTTTCCGGCCGTGGCCGCAATGATGCTCCCGACGCGGGTGCTACCTGTGAAGTTGATCTTCTTCACATGCGGATGCTCAACAAGGCGGTTAATGATCTTGGGCCCCGCCGCCGGAGAATGCTGGATGAGATTGAGAACGCCATCCGGTAGCCCAGCTTCACGGAAGACATCTGCAATAGCCCAGTAGCAGCGGGGAGTGAATTCTGACCCCTTGAGGATGGCTGTGTTGCCGGTCGCCAGCGCGAAAGTGACTGATCGTAAACCCAGATGATACGGCGCGTTCCTGGAAGCCGTCAGTGACCCTGATGACACTATTCCGCTCACTCTTCTTACCACGGGGCGATGCCAAGGTTTACACCATAGGGCCTCTTTAGTACCATAGCCTTCATTCCAGGCAAATTCGATTCGGGCATGCTACCTTGCATGGCGCCTGAAATTCGACCAGCCGTATCCCGCAGGCCGTCGATAGACAGCCCCAGGATAAATTCTTGGTAGCCCTCGTTGGCGCCAATCTCATGGTGCATGTACTCGCCCAGCTCCTTCTTTCGTCTTTCGATGATGTCCGCCGCCCTCAAAAAGAGGTCTCGGCGGTATGCCACTTTGGTTTTTGACCATGCCGGAAATGCTTCATGAGCTTTCTTCACGGCCTCGTCGACATGGCTTTCCGACGCCGTTGAGAAGGACCAGACATGCTTGCCGGTGATAGGGCTAATTACCTCGCAAGTCTCCTCGGTGATGACGTCCTTGCCGTTAATGATTAGCGGGATATTCACGCCGGCCATATTTGCGAGTGTTTTGTATCTGTCGTTCAATAGTCGAAGAGACCAATTCGATGGAACAAACCGCGATGAAGAGCTTCAAGTACAAGCGATATAATGTCTTGAAGTGCACTATCCGTCGAACTGAGGGGTTCTATGCGCAGCATGCGTAGTTCTCGGGTAAAGATCCACTTTCCGTAGCCTATTGCAGTGCTGGTTGTGATAAGCAGAGTCGTACTGGTGTCACCGTCCTGCTTAGCGGCAACGACAGGGATCTGTGCCGCAGAAATCCTCAGCTGGATATGCACTCAGGGTCCTTGCAGTCGACGCTGATGCCAAGTTGAAACGTGTCATTTCAAGAACCTGCATGGGTCTCACAGGTGCTGAATCCTACTGTGACCTGCGTCTTTCTCAAGAACGAATACCGTCGACTCGTTGCGGGCCACTCTACTTAGATAACCAAGTGTTCATATGTACATATACGAAGCGGAATGAAAGAGGTTCAGAGATGTGCGACGAAAGTATACCTCAGAAGGACAAATTAATTCACGAAAACCTAAGTAGAAATCTGTCTATTTACATTATCATGGCCATGAACCTAAAATCCTTGCCTCCAATATGGCTGATCGGCCCTCATTCACACTTTGCACGGCTTGAGGCAGCAACTCCTTCAAGTCTGCAACAGTGGCCGCAACACCGCTCCAAGCCTCTCCTCCAGCAGCTGCTTTTCCAATGCCAGAGAAATCGGGTGTTGGGGAAAACGAAATGTTTAGCTCCTCGTTCGTCATCTTGGAACCATGACCGGTGGGGTGCACCAATGTCAATGAGTTGCGAGGAGCATTCCAACCTATACGATCACGTTGTTAGCAAAAGCCCCCGAGATGGTCTATCATTGGGGAGCTCACCCTTGTTGCTCAGCACGACTGTGAGAGTTGGCAGGCCGTATCTCCGCGCGATCCAGTAAACTGTTGATGGCACGGAGAACATGAAGGTGCCATCGCCCACGATGAGAGTCACGAATTTGCCTTTGCCTTGTCCTCCCGCGAGCCAATCTGATGCCAGCTTGACGCCGATGCTCGCGCCTCCGGACCAGCCCAGGCCGCCAGCTCCACAATTGATGAGATGACCAGGCACATCAACCTGCAACTGTTGATAGATGAATGGTGCATTTGTAACTGCTTCAACACACCAGATTGTGTCTGATGGGCATGCTTTCCGTAGCTCAGACACCAAGAATGATGTGCTGGGGCTGGTAGACAAGTCTTCGGGTGCTTGGGCCAGCTCTGCACTCTTCTGGAGGCGCTGCTTATGCGACTGCTCTAGAGCCTGCCGGCGACTGACGTACGGCTCTGCTGTCGCAATCTTGGAGTACTCGGAATCGGCTGAGATAAAATCGTTCAACTGTCGGACGGCCGTCTCCGCGTCGGCGCGGTACCTGCGAAAGGCGGAAATGTAGTGAAGAGGCATGTTTTGTTTAAGAGGATCAACGTCGATGTGAATAATCCTGGCATCTGGACGCGGCTTGCACTGCGTTGGGATCCAGGGAACATCACAATCAATGACGAGTATAACATCGGCCGTCTTGATACTCTCGTGTGAACCAAGCCCAACTCCCAAGGAGGCAACATGACTCCAAGGGAAGCACACATCGCTCCCCAGAGCGTCGAGAACTTGAATACTGGGTATGGCTTCGGCGAGCTTGACGAGTTCGGGCAACGTAGCGTGATTGCGCCCAGTATAGCCCGTCACAATCAGTGGTTTCTCGGCTTTGGCCAGTGTAGACACGATCAAATTCAACTCCGAAGGCGGGAGAGCAGGCGGCGAAATGCCGTTCCAAACTTCTCTGTCCAGCTGATACGGTTCGATTTCCTCCTCCATCACCTCCCTGGCTCCAACTAGGTATGCCGGGCCTTTGGGATCACTGGTAGCGAATTGCAATGCCCGGTTCAAGACCTGCTTAATGTTCTTCCCCGTCTTGAACTCGCCAGAATAGCGACAGTACTGTGCGACAATCTGTTTCTGGTCCGGTGCATCCTGCAGCCAGTGAATGTACTCAGTCCTTGAGCCGCGACATTCGCCTTCCAGCGTGAACGGAGAAAGACCAGCGAAAACAAGGACCGGACAGCGGCCAACTGAAGCATTGTGCATTGCGCAGCCGAGCATTTGCGTGCCAACATCAACGTGGACGAGTACACACTGAGGCTTTCCTGTGAGACGGGCAAAGCCGTCTGCCATGCACATGGCCACCATCTTCAAAGTCTCAGCATAACATCATTGCTTTTTGAGCCAAAATAACTTACCTCGTGCGGACATGTGATCACTCGGGGAAAGTTGAGTCCCTCCTTGGCACCATGAGCCAGCGCCTCCATGATGGCAGGGTGGTCAGAGCCCAAATTGACGAACACATGGCTTACTCCAGCCTGACAGCCAGTCGTTAGCATTGCTAGACACAATGGACTCACACAGCGATTTTCTTACCTCCCATAAGCCTTCGAAAAAGGCAAAGGATGCCGAATATTTCTCCCTGTAACTATCAGTCTGAGTATGCACCATCGACCTAAGATGTTCATACAAACGATTCATTGTTGAGGTTCAATGTGATCAAGTTTCGTAACCAGTATATCTCATAGTCAGCCAGTCAATTCACCACAAATTGTGCATCTTTGTCGATGACTATATCTAGCATTAGACCCAAACCTCCCGCACGATTGGCTAGTCTACTGTTCCAGGGGCTGGACTAGTTCGTGTGGGGTGCATGCCCATCTTTCGGAAGTCTTATCGGGCGTTCCGACGCCAAGCAATGCCGGTTTGATAAATCGGAATCCTATCTAAGAGTAGATAAGTTGTCTAAGTCATCGTTCCGATTGCGCTCGGCAAGGATTCGCTTCCGATGCCGTATCTATGTCGGTTATTGGAACAATCCTTAGCTTGTGATGGGGACCAAATGGTCAGGAGATGATGGGCAAACTGAATGAAATCGTCGGAGCAGGTAGCGGTTGCGAGTCAAATTCCAGCGAGGTACTAAGCAGATTGTGTGATTGTTGCTGCTTCGTAATGCAAGTATGGTCTCTCTAGAGTGCCTGGCTGTTTCTTTGTTCATCGCTTTTGTGTATTGCCATCAAGATCAATGTCACAGGCCCAATACAAGGAACATCCAGCTTGGAGCAGGTTTCGGGGTCAAATGCATCCATCAACCATTCTCCAGCTGTTTCCCACATCAAGATTGCTATATTCTCCGTTACAATTGTCAATAAACATCATTCGTGAGTCATAAACGATTGTTTTGTGTCGTGCTACATCGCACGTGCTCCTGGGCCCGAGGATTCAAACAGAGCATAGGGATTCAAGTTTTAGTGCTTTGCTAAATGCTCACTGCAGCAGAGAAGGCAAGTAAGGTAAAATTCAATCTGCAACTACCTGCAACGAAAATTAAACAAGAGGACCTAAAACAAAACTGCTCCGCAAGAAACGGTTCAAGAAAAAAACATATCCTAACTCTTCCAACGAAAAGATGGATGTCTCCACTCAAGGTCTTCAATATGCTCCTGTGACATACCGTCAAGTCGCCTCAGTTCTTCTTCTTCCCTCCTGTCCCGCTTTACATTGTCTCTCTTCATCCAGAAATACATGAATGTAGAGAGGCAAAGAATGCCAAATGTAGTACCAAGGTTCAGACCGTTGCCGATGTAGTAATTTGGAGCGTCAAAGGGCAGAAATGACCAGGTAGAAATGAGGCCGCCGATGTTCCCGAGCATGACGTTCAAAGCAAAACCGGCAGATCGAGCTGTGTCTGACACAACATTTGCGGAGACTTGTCCACCCGTGAGGGCACCCAGGGAAAAGATAGAAGATGCGATGAGAAAGGTTGCACCGTACCGAACTTGAAGGCTTGTAGAGGAAATAAACATGATATAGCCAATAATACCCAAAGGTGCCGATAAAATCATGAGGATTTGCCGTTGGTCCATCTTCCAGCTGATGTACGGAATCACAATTGTGAAGAAAGATCCGACAATGTAAGGTGGAACAGTGTAAAGCTGTTGTACATCTGTAAGTGCTCGTTAGTCTATTGTAATATCCGAAGCGATTGTTCTACCTACCTGGTGTCTCATTGGGATAAATGCTGCGGATAATGGTGGGTGTGAAGACAGCAAGTCCATGGACTGTGATGTTGGCGAACAGAAACACCCAGGCTGTGGGAATGACGACAGGGTTCCACATTCCACGAAGAAACTTGCGCTTGTCGAGCTTGTCTAGGACTTGTGTCTGGCCGACTCGCTCAGAAAGCACTCGTCTTTCAGCAAGCTCTTTTTGTTCCGCGTTGAGCCATCGAGCCGACTCTGGGCGATCGGCAAGCGTGAAAATACCAATGACTCCTAGGCCGACTGTAACGATGCCTTCAATAATGAAGATCATGCGCCACTCCCTAAGGCCTGCAACGGAGTCAAGTCTCAGGATTGCAGAAGCCAGTAGACCACCGAAAGCCCCGGCTACGGGGGCTGATACGATATAGACACTCAAGCGGAATGTGAGCTCCGATCGACGGTACCAACGAGACAGATAGTATGCTGTGCCCGGAGGCATACCAGCTTCGAAAAGTCCAAGCAAGAACCTGACTCCCTGCAATTGTGCCGTTGTCTGCACGAACGCAGTTGCAATGGAGCAGGCGCCAAAGAGTATCGTGAGAATGGGAATGAACCAGCCGGGCCCGACGATCTTGCAAAGAATGTTGCATGGAATCTCGAAAACAATGTATGATACGTAGAAAATGGAAAGCGTGGCGTTGTAGTCGAATCCCTTCATATTGAGATCTCTCTCGAGTCCGGCGATTCGGGCATTTCCTAGTGAATCGTATCAGCAGACATCCCTGAGCAGCAGCGCCCGGTATGCGTACCGATATTGGCTCTGTCAATAAAACAGAACAGGTAGAGGAAGAAGACTGTCGGCAAGATCATCCAATCAATCTTGGTCCGCAGTTTCTTTTCCGCCTGGGGATCGAAATAGAAATCATTGTTGCTGCTCCTGTCCACAGCATAAGCAATCAGAAAGCAATGATGGACTGCGTGGGCACTTACTTGGCTTCAGCGGACTCAATGTCGGAGTGCTGGGGAGCCGTTGCTGCAATGGAGTCGCTGGACATATTGCAAGGTCAACTGGAATGATTGTACAGATGGAAGCAAGTTTGGCTCAACAGCTGAGCATGCTTGAACAATGCAGAATGTCGTTGGCTTGTGGGGCAGGATGTGATGTGGTGATGGACGTCAAGCATTTAAGTCTTTATACCTCTAAAAGGCTACGTTCAAATATCACAACTGAACCATGCATAACAGGAACATTTCGGGTCCAATGGAAGTTGGTACGGCCAATCCTCGTGATAACACAGCTGAGATAGCGACGAATCATAGCGTCCCTTATCTCCGCACATTGAACAGCCCAAGACACGCTACCGCTACTAGCTTGCTACCCCGTATTTTCGACTGACCAAGTGCCTGGGTGCCGGATTAGTCCACAAAACAGTGATTAATGTCAAGGATTCTAGATAAAGGCGCCTGATAGTGTTACCGAAGGAGGCGGATAGGGGATGGATGAAGGCGGCGGGTAAGGGCATCACCATTTATGTCTGATTGAGAGAGATACTGAAGCGGGAGCAGGCGACATCCGCCGCTTGCGTGATACGGAATGTCGGAATGGATTTTTCGGAGTCGGAGTTTGGGACCCCATTTGACACTTGCTAATGCTCATATTACCAGTCAGAAGGCCGAACAAGTTACACGAAGGGGCACACTGATAAGTGCAGCCAGCTCCGCCTGGCGATCTACGTGAGAATGAGAATGCTGTCTATCAGTGGAGCTGAAGTCGTGTCTCAGTGCAGGTAGCTATCAACACGAATCTGCCCAAGTCCACGTATTAGCCTACGGCCTTAGACACTTGGCGCCTCTTATCAGCCACATCCGTTCCGTGAACTCGGAATTTCCGAAGGGCTGTCAAAGTTCTGGGGTAAAAGCGGGTCTAGGAATGCAGCGTGCAGAAATGGAGCTGATACAAGGGGCGAGCTCCTTGCCGTACCGTCGGGGCGGACTGCTAAGCAGAGACGCGTGTTTGGAGCGGGGGAGCCTGGTATGCATGAACGCGGTTCGATGGGAAGCAAGGCAATTAATCTCAGCGGTATCATGGAGTTGATTCAGGTGACAGCTGGGCGAGGCGAGTTTCCTACAAGCTATCTTGGCATGGCTTCCATACACATCTGCTTTCAAGATGCCAAATCAGCTTATTTTAATATGGGACTCGAAAAATACCCAATGATGTAAAACAAGTTTAAAAGTGACTGATTGACTCATTTCCTGCTTGATCTATAGCCATCTTCCATCCACTATAAACAGCTGTCTGTCCTACGTAGCTTTGACGTGGTTCTCCTGCCATTCCTCTACCAAGCCAGACAAATCATGTGGTGTGTATGCCTGGGTGATCTCCTTCCAGATACTGGACTTTCGCTTGGTCTTGAGACCTAAATCTGAAAGCAAAAGGTCCATATAGGGTAATGATTCAAACACGAGATCAGGGAGACTGGCGCCATAGCCGCATGGATACCTCCACTTACCCCACTGGGTGTGCAGCATGATCTCCTCGGTGATCTCGTCTTTTGAGGCCGGCAATCTATCAATCTGACCTCCCAAAAATGCTGCGATCCAGATGCCCTGCACTGTTGCGCACATGGATGTGCTTACGGTGGATACCATTCCGGAATACGCAAGATTCCTCTGGTCAACCATGCCGGACGGAACGATGAATCGATACAGCCGCAAGGGATCCGCTTCGGCTGGTTTGAATCGCAGTTCAGGCTGGCTTTTGAGTCCCGGAAACATTGTGAGGACCTTCCTGTCGTATGAAGCATTGGCAAGCTTCTTCTCCTCTGGACTCATTGCTAGTCCAAGGCCTGCATCATCTAGCCCGGCAAACTTGAATGATGGCTCTTTCTTCCATCCTGTGGAACAAACCACAACATCTGATTTCAGTGCCGTTCCGTCCTCCAGTACGACACTGTTTCTCTCCAAGCGATTGATATTGTCAATATGTACACGGATCTTTCCTTCTCTGACCATGTCCAACAGTGACTTGTCATAGTTAAAGATGCTCAAGCCGCTGCCAATCCAGAAAGCAGAGTGCCACGGCTTCAGCTTTTGCAGCTCAGGGTGACTGGAATAGCCATTGTCGGCAATGACATCGGACGTCAATAGGCCCCAGAAGAGTCCCACGACGAGACGGCCCAAGAATGTGCCATGCAGCAGCCGACGGATAAGAGAATGATTTGGACCCCAAGGACAGGGAGCGAACCATGTCATCATTCGCCTGTTGAGAAGTTTGTCCAGGCGCGTCCGGAATGGGGTAACAAATGGTGAAGTAATCCAGACAGGGCCGTGGCCGTTTGGGCGAATAACGAGATCAACGGTTGCCCCCTCCTCGACAAAAGCATATGCAACATCATACGCAGATTTTGCACCGCCAACAACAGTCGCAGTCTTGACGTTCTTTAAAGTTGGCGCTCTTTGACAAAAGTCTTTTGCGTGGAAAATTGGGGCACCAAACTCTTCACTGCCCTTGTACTGAGGCATATTAGGTGTTGATGTAAGGCCAGTAGCCAGGATCAGCTTAGCCGCCTTGATCTTGACGGTTCCGTCTGGTGATCTCACGGTCAGTATCCATCCGCCTGATGGGGTCGGTTCGACAAGTTCCAACTGGTGATGGAACCTTATGCGGCTATAGATCCCGAACTGGTGAGCAAAGTCGGTGAGATAGCGATGTAGGACCGTGCCAGGAATGTGATGGTTTGGCTTAACCCCATAGACTTTCTCCAGCATGGGGAAGTCCGGGAACTCGTAGGTGCCGATCATATTGTTGGACTTGAGGCCCGGATAAAGGCGATTTTTGGACCATGTGCCACCGCAGGATTCAGCAGATTCAAGAACCAGCATATTCTCAGCTGGATACATCTGCAAATATGCCTTCGCGGCAGCCAGGCCATACCAGCCTACACATTCGTCAACTCAATTACCGGATGTCGGGGTTTCTGCTCACCTGTTCCAACGACGACAATATCATAAGACTGCTCCATTTTGGTCGGCTAGCGCGTTGCGAATGGGTCAGATGAGAGGTAGCGTTGTCTACCAATGGAGAATGTGACCATCAAAGCCATACTTCATATTTAAGGTATGCTCAAGTACCTTGGCTTGCCCCTACACACCCACATTGCTTGACCAGGGTATTCGCTATCTGATACAAGGATGTGGAGCTGATCCAGCAGTGTGTCTACGCTAAGATAGGAAGCCGTTCCGTAAATTTCGGAAAGTGGAGAACATGAAGAACACCAGAGCTCACTCTTCATAGACAAGCGGATACTCGAAGACTAGAGGATGGCATTGCCATTAACAAAACGCCTTACATCCGTTGAACACTGATGGTCACCCTTCTAATCAGACAATCACTGAAAAAACGAGTGACGGCAGGGCAGCTCAGAAGCAATGGCGTCCTACAACCTCGATAATGTGCGGCCTATGTTTGAGCTGACTAGCCGCAACTACATCGTGACAGGAGGCGCCCAAGGCATTGGATTCGCGGTCACACGCGCCATCAGTGAGATGGGTGGCAATGTAGCTGTGATGGACATTCAAGAGAAACCAGTTCCTGAATTCGAAACTCTCCAGAGCACATTCAACAACAAAACGATTTACATACGCACAGATGTAACGAAGCAGCAAAGCCTCAATGACGGGTTCGAGCAAGCCTTAAAGGCATTCGGCTCGATTCACGGACTTGTCCCAGCCGCCGGCATTGCGATTGACAAGCCCTTTTTGGACCAGACTTGGGACGAGTTCACGCGGATCCAGGACATCAACGTACGTTTAAAGCAAGAATACAAACTCAGCTAAGCTAAAACCTCCAGGTTCGAGGGACTTTCTTCATTGCGCAGCTCGTCGCCAAACAAATAGTTAAACAGGGCACAGGAGGAAGCATGGTGCTCCTGGCGTCACAGTCTGCCCACATCACTCTGCCGGGCTATCGCATGGCAGCTTACAATGCCTCCAAAGGCGGCATCCTGATGCTATCAAAGGCACTCGCGGTTGAGTTGGCACCGCACCAAATACGCGTCAACACGATATCGCCCGGTTTCGTGGATTCAGACATGACACGTAACGTGCGGGAGACGAAGAGCAAAAGAGAAGGCGAGCAGATGTGGCTTGCGCCGCCGAACAGGCGGCTGAGTACCCAGAACGACCTGACTGCGGCCGTGGTTTACCTGCTAAGTGATGCAGCGAGACATACTACAGCCGCTGATATTCCCATTACTGGTGGTTTGCATGCTGGCACGATCGATGGCCTGATTAGCTATGATGAGAAGTAGGAGTAGATTTTATCAATAAATAGAATGATTCATGATTAAAAAAAAACTCGAGCTTCATTTCCCCCATGAACGCTTCCACAGTTGGTACTCCGCATGTGCGGAATAGTTGGTACCACTCCATCATAATTTCCAACTACCATAGAACAAAAATTGCAAGATTGCGAGACTAGATCGAATCTGTCAAAACAGCCAGGGTTCAACTTATGAAGCCGTTTCAAGTTTCCTCAACGAGCTTTAGGGACCCTATAACTAGCCGTATTATGCGCCAAATGAAGGGGGCATATCTCAAGAATGACTCTTATTTTTGTGCAGTATCGAGGCATACAGGCCAACGGATGTCTCACAAATGAAGTGAGTCATGTCATCGCCATGAAACCGTGCATCCGATACAGCGCTGGCTGCTGGGAGTTGACAAATATAAACGTCGAAAGCACTTGCCGTGAACTAAGATGCTGCCTTGAACTTAGACCCGCGGAGATTTAGGGATCAAACTTTGACTTGAGATGGCATAGGCCAAAGACAAGTTCCTTGAAAGCCTAATAAAAAGCTGTTCTGAAGTAGTGCTTCAACCACATATCTAATTCCTACCCAGAGCATTCTATACCCATTGCAGCGACCGTTCACTTCCAACGTGTCACGTCCCTGATATTATCATACAAGTTGCTGCCCCTCATTAGCCATTTCCTGCCATCTATTTTTTCAAACACTATCGGCTGTACTCAATTCCGAAAGTCTTGTTGATTCTGATAGTCCCAGGATCCTGGGTACTATTCGCTGATTCGATACTTGACAATGGGATCGCCACAGCCTGGCCCGTTTGTTGCGGGTGTAGAGCCGTCGAGAAGTTCGGGATTTCGTTTGGGTTGGCGTGAGCGCCTGAAAATGGTTTGGTGTCGTCTTCTTCTTCGATGTTGCTTCTTAGAATTGTTCTATCCCAGGTCTGTGGCCGCTTTTGTGAATTTCCGTTTGTGGAACCATACAAGGAGGATGCCCAGGCATTTGTGGAAGACTTCTGGCCTCGAATCGCCGACCATAGGGGTCGTAGAGTGGGAAGACAAGCTGAAACATTAGCACTGTCATGTTCCATCTTCTATGTTCATAGGTTGAGTGACATCACACACCTGAGATAATGGCAAAATCAGCCTCGACTGTCGCCCAGATTGCCTGGTTGATGAAGTCCCACGTTATATCGGGGTCGTTCTTTTGGTTGACTACAGCGATGAGCCGCATGATTGAGGCAATGCAAACACTAACTGGTCAGTATTGGTCATGACAAGAAGCATGCTACCACATACAAGCCACCGAGGAAGAACATGGATATAATCAAGGTCTTCTGATTCTTCGAAGCGTGTAGTCGCATCACGTACGGTACAGGCATTACGAGAAGTATGCAGTCGATGAGGATGTTCGGGATCGAGATCGAAAACAGAAACTTCTGGCCGTCGACATTGCAGGATGACTCGATGGATTTGTCCCAGAAACCACGGGTCGGTATGCATTGGAGCACAGTGAGCAGAAACTGTTTAAACCCAGTTAGGAGAAGCATTCTAAGGGGCATTGAGGAACGAGACTCACAACAGCAATCCCCCACATGGCAACTGCACTGCTCATAATAGCAATGGGCACTTTGATGCTGGCGCTTTTGCTGAATATCCGCCAGTACAACGCGAGGATGGAGAATTTGACGAATACAATGACCCCAGTGTATGTGATTTCGGCTGTAAAAAGTCCGATGGCCCAGTAGTAAAAGACATTATCGCCAAAGGTCTGAATATGCCTCCCAAGACCGCGTGGTATCCCTAGTGCGGTCAGTGCGATGGCAAAGTTGCCAAGGAAAGTATGGCCTTACACCATAATAAGTCTGCTGTCAAACCCACGGCGCTGACCTACGAACTGTATCAGTGAATGCCGGCCTCGTAAATCGGAGTATTGCTATGGCGTACAAATGCGGCGAGGATGAGCCAGTCATCGAGCCAGAAGCCCGCTCTGTTGGTCCAGCGACACCAGAAACGCAGGATAACGCAGAGAAGGGCAAAGAAGAACGGAATGGTCGTCGAAGCATATAGATTGGGTTGAAGGTTTTCGGAGAGGTCAACCTCTGGCATTGAGGATGACGCCATCTCTCATCGGAGCACCAGAACAATCGCAAAAACTGATGAAGGTAAAGGAAAAAAAGAAAAGATTCGAGCCCCAAGTTAGCGAATGTAAAATTCCATGGGGACGAATGGAGCGCATTAAGCCAAAGGAGGGGGTCAGCTTTACCACATAAGCCTTCATAAGCACATATTCCAGTTTGGGAACCAAGGATCAGGAACATCGTATGCAAGCCATGATGCGGGCCCCCCGACTATCCACTGCCGACATGGTTATGTGACGCTCGATCCAAACATTCCTGGCGCAGATGCGGCACTGACTGCAGCGGCCTTTGCCTCGCGGGCGAATGGCATGGGAGGTCGGTGCACCGGTGTGGCGCTTTGAGCCAGCCTCTTCATGAACGCAACGCCTATCTCTTTGTCACCTAACTCCTGCGGAACTACGGTGGGCAATTCGGCGATGGTACGCCAAAACAGGGTGGGAACAAGGGTTGCTGACAGCCTCCGTGCGCCGCTGTGCCGTGTGTGGCGTTGTCACCTCCCTCAGACCGGGAAGATTGGCGTGTGTGCGCTCCAAGCCGGATGCTGATCAGCAGTACCCTGGTAGGCTGGCACCCGCTGCTGTAACCCAGTTGGTAGGCGTACTGCTGAGTTTTAAGCTTCCAAACGGTTGAGCTTGATACATGATCGCATCTTCTTCAACCCACTCCGCGTCCACGGGAACATCTTTGCATTGTCCTTCCTGAGAAACCGCACCTCCGATCACCATGGCCTCTTCAGACCTCCCGGTCATTCTTCTTGTACCCGGCGCATTTGGAACCCCCGCCAGCTTTGACAAATTACTGCCCTACCTGCACCAGGCCGGTTTCACAACTAAACCAGGGCCGTACCCCAGCTGCAACCCCTCGGATCCAACCACAGCGACGTGCCTCAACGACATTGAATCGTTGCGTGACAATGTTCTGCTGCCTCTCCTGAATGAGCAGAAAAAGGATGTCGTCATCCTGGCTCACTCGTACGGTGGTGTCGTTGCCGGCGCAGCGGCCAAGGGCCTGGACAAGCAAACGCGAACACAGAATGGCCAAGGCGAAACTGGTGTAATCGGACTCATATACGTCGCGGGCAACATCACTCTGGAAGATGAGAGTCTGCTAGAGGCTGTTGGCGGCGCGTACCCTCCATTCATCCAGCTGGGCAATGTACGTTGCTGGCAACCATCCTTGAGGAACTTCGCATGATACTGACCCAAAGTCCAGCCAGGCGAGGGTCTGGCTATTGTAGAGCCAGCCGCGGACGTTTTCTACAATGACGTTGACTCCAGTGTGCAACCTGAACTCGTCAAGCTCATGAAGGGTCACTCGCATCTAGCATTCGAGACTAAGGCTACAGCACCGGCTTGGGCGGATAGCGCCTTCGATGGCAGAAGAGCGTACGTGCGCACAGAAGATGACCAATGCAACCCCGCGTTCCTTCAGGATATCTGGCTTGAAAAGACCAAGGTCAAGTGGGACGTGGTCACGTTCAAAACGGGGCATTTTCCGTTCGTGAGCCAGCCGGAAGCTTTGGCGGCACAGATTGTGAGCTTCACCAATGGGTTTGTAGCTGCGTGAAGAATTTCCTATGCCAATGTCGAGTTGCATTGTTAAGACTGTTCAGAAGTCTCAGCGCGCCTGGGGAGGGGGGAGAGGCGAGAAAGAGGTGAAAATAGTCAGACAGCTGTCATATTCCTGAGTGGTATTGGAAGTGAGAAACCAGATCCGAAATCTCATCACAGTTCTTCTCGGTAATATCTCCACCTTGGCATAGAATTCCGCGCACCGCGACTAGGAGATCGGTTTACATAACAAACAATCAAAAAAAAGTCAAACTAATTGCTTACACGCCTTCACCGTAGTCTCACATTCTGCCGTTTACAACTTGCAAGCAACCCAAACCAGCTTTGGGACCATGATCGCTGCACCATTTCTCGTCTCAATCATTGCTCTCCTCTCCAACTCGTTCGAGACCTCAGGGGTCTTGAGCACGTTATCCGCAAACTCCTTCCAGGTGCTGACGTAGCTACTGCATGTCAGTCATTGATGGGGGCGAAAGAGGCTTCTTGTAGGGCTAAACTTACACGTCGCTCCAGAATCTGGCCATACCCAGACCATACTCGTACGTGTAGAGCTGCGTGTCCTTGTATCCGCTCTCATCAAGTATGCTTGTGAGCTCGTATTTCCAACTGTCTCATTCTGTCAGTACGGAATGTAGACGATCGCCAATACCAGGGGTAACTGACGTATCCCTGCCCTTGAGCTGAGAAAAGAGTGCATCAAGGTTCTCCGCCGTTCTTCCAGGCACAGTCTTGATTGAGCAGCCAATGGTATCGACTTCGTCCCATTGGAGGTAGCCGCCGGGCTCTGAAACATCACCGTCAGTGGGAAACTCAGATTAGCGACCTGGGATGCGTACTCAACAGCTTCGTCAGGTTCTCAATCACAGGTCTCGGGTTATTGTTCTTAACCACAACCGTGATGAGGCGGACGTGCACGACATCGAAGTACCCGAGGAACCGTTCAGGCGGCTCATCAAAGATATTCCATGTGTGGTAGTGGATGTTTGCCGGGACCCATGGCGTTGGGCCGACCTGGTCCAGGCTTATGTCGAAGCCATGGAATTCGGCAGTCGTCGGTTTATCCTGGGCAAAGTCATGGAGCCAGATCCTGCATGCAATCAGTCGTAAGCTCGAGAAAAGGAGCTTCTCCGGCTCCACCTACCCATTGCCTGTGGCCACGTCCGCCACCTTCAGATCGGTCGCCCGACTGGGAATTTCTGGATGGAGCAGGTATCCCAGAAGCTCTTTCCAGAGCGAATGCTGGGCTGTAAGGCTGATGATTATATAAGAATGCGTTCATGGAGGACCGGAGACAAGAGATGTATTCACCGGGAGCTAGCATTGCAGTCTCGCATGAGCGCGTAGGGGTCCTTTGCTGGAACAAAGGTGCCATTCCAACCGTTGGGCTTACTCATTTCAACCATTTTCATGAGATACTGAGGTCCGTGGGGACCTAGCAAAACGCCTCAAAAAGAGTTTCTGGCTACTTCTGGTGGAGGTGGATCGATGTTTACCTTTGTCGGAAAGAGGAGAGTTGAAAGGGAGAAACAAAAGCTTTGTATGTCTGTTCAGATCTGGTTGAGTCACACGTTGGTAGGGGATTGATTTGCACACAGCCAGCCTTGAATGCGACAATGCTATCATACCAAGACACTCGTGATCAATATGCAATCAGTTGGAAAATGGCAAGGAGAAGACCCTGAAGACCACCGTCTCGATACGGATCCAATTAGAGGCAAAGTGATAGCCTTTTGCAAGCAGCTCCTGGCATTTGCGAGCCGCGGCACCTCGTGTCCGCGCACACCGTCGGCAAATCACTCCAGACAGATGCATGTTTCAGTCAACGTCGATTTGGCAGCTAGAATAGGGTTACATTGCAGGGGGGCCAAGGATCTACGTCACTCGGGCTGGCTTACTAGATGCTGTCCCCTAGGCAGCACTAATCGGGTCAGACTCAAGACCAAGGCGTTGCATTAGATTGTCATATTACTCGTCTCCCGGTCCTAATTTGCCGCGGCATGCCACGGACTAAATAGGAACCCACCTGCAGGACCAACTTGGCTCCCGGATCGACATGATTAGCTCTAACATATCTTTCGCGGGCCGGTTGCAATTGCTTCGACCTTCCTCCCGCCCCTTTTGATTCGCATATGCCGTGCGTGACAAATTGGATGACGGCTTACCCACGATCCATTCGTGCGACCGACTCCGTAAGAGTGAGAGCGAGAATTTTCTTTGCTGTCCAAGACGAGGTTGCGACCGAGGTAAGCAATATTAACTCCAAGGATGGGGCCGGCTAGCATTTCCGCATCAATCATGTGGTGGCAACAAAAGTCTTACTGCCGGTGCACTGAATTATTTGCCGGTGGTTGTGAAGTCTTGAAGAATAAAGCCGTTTAGGAGTCCCTCAGCTGCGCAAAATGTAGAAAAATAAAGCCGTTTACGACCTTCTCAGCTGCGCCAACGAAATCAATAATCAGTCCGAAAGCAACTCACCCGCTTGGCGTCGCATTGGGCGACATATCTGCGTCGGTCCGCGCAATTGCCTCGTATTGTTGCCTCAGCCCTTTGCTGAGGTCATGCTGCGGAGGTCATGCGAATGTCGGTCGATGCTACAGTGAGATGCTACCCACTTCTTAGCCCCGGTGGGCCAGGCATATTTCTTCAGGATAGCCGAGCCGAGTGTGGTGAAAAAACCATGGAGGATCAACATGCCATTGTCGGACATACGATAACACTGATCCGACAACACTCGTTTCCTGGTCTAAGCTTCGTGTATGGTATGATCTCGCCGTTTTCGTTTCACCCGCGACCGTTTTAAAAGGGGCAGCCCGCGGTCCATATACTTCTTGGAGACATGATCTCCCTCTTTGAACAATGTCAATGTCACCTTTATTCATGCTTGAAAGGGGCGAATGGTGGGGCCGATTATGTACGAGGCGTTCAAGGAGTAAGCCGGTGGCGCTGGAGTGATGGCCTATCGCTGCCTATTCGGCTTTTGGTTGGCTCCAAGCTTCGTTGGCTGAATCCGGCTTCATTGCTTGGTGGACGTGAGCAGTGATCTTTGCAGATTAGGGCAAACGACAAATTGTGACAAGATGCAGGGAATGCAAGCCATTGGGGCACCAACCCTGATAATTTGCAGGCCTTGTAGGGGAGTGATAGTCTCGTTTCATCATATAGGAATGGCACGTCTGCCACAGAGATGTCATGCGACGTCTGCGAATTCTCCGGAGCAACCTCTGGTCCTCGTGTATAGGTATGAGCCGAGCCGTCACTGCGTGGTATTTACCGATCATAAAGCTGCTTGGTGCAGGTCAAAGTGACTACAGGCAGATATGCGGATGTGATCATTGGCTTATGCAGTCGGCGAGCTCCGTGTTATGTCAGAGCTTTAATCGCCTTGGTCAGGCCCACAACTTGGGGTGCGCCATCATCGTGACTCAACCTTCCCAGCACACAAAGTGACAGAATGCACTGTAGCAGAAAATTATGGACCTTGGTAGGCTTGAGAACTTTCTGTCGTCACTCCGGTAGGATAATGTTCTAACCGTAGAATCCTGATACAGCGAGGTTACAATGAATTTAGTGGCACTATCTGTATCCCGCTCCCTCTTCACTTTGTCCACACTGATCCGTAGGCTCCCTGGAACAGGGCAGTATACAGGGTAGCTCCTCCAATGTGTTTAGTTCTCGTTTTGTTTTCCCTCCGCACCAAACAAACGCATCCCTCTGTTATCAGAAGGGAATGCGACATCGATGTCCAGACTATGGCGTATCACGAGACTCCAAAGACAATACAGTTTGTCATGGCTGCGACTTCAAGACGAGCTGTCTGAACAGCTGCCAACGAAGGCCGAGATAGTGGCTGTGACTACAGAGTATCCCAACGTCTTTGGCCCAAGTGCTCGACGCAGTGTCCTCGTGAATGTAATCTTCATGGTCAAATACGACCCCGTAGATTTGAAAATGAGGGGCAAGCTTTGCTGCTCGTTGAAGACATTCCTGGTGTTCCCGTCCGCCCTGTATCCCATGTATCGAGAGGATGAAATTCTATGCATCAAAATGGAATTCAAGTCCAGCAGGCAGCTGAGCGACACATGAGACGACTTGTTCGAAGAATCAAAATTATCTGTAACGAGCCAGTTACGGACGGCTTCCGACAACATGCGGGCGCTTCTTCACCAGGTTTCTATGGCGGTGTTTGCGGTGGGCCGCTTCCCCATCGGTTCTTTTCCTCTCTTGAGCATGATTCAGAGATTTCAGGGCCGATTGCTTCCGAGGAAGAGCTTTGCGATGCTCTTGTTCTACGGTCACAGAAGATCTGGGAATCAGCCCAGCATAGAGGCTGAATGACAGAACTTTTCGCACGGCATTTTTCCACCGCGTGACCGGTCATCCAAGTACCTTTACACACTCGGACTTTCAAAGAAAGAATAAAGTCGTCCGCGAAATCACAACAGCTTCTGTGGAGGATGAGCTATCGAAAAAAAACCCTCATTCGAGATGACTGCTATTCTGGATTGGGAATCTGCTGGCTGATATCCGAGGTATTGGGGCTATGCTTTATTCTTTACTTACTTTGACTGGGCTGAATGATTGGCCCGAAAAGATTTAGAGGATAGCGGAATCTTACGTGACTAAAGCAGCTCTCATACGCATTGTAGAACAGGATATGGATTGATGAAGAGGAATTGGAATTTGCTTATCATCATAATTCACTTCGACCTATGACGTTGACTGATCTGAAGTCTACTTTAACGCAACAGTGCTTTAACGTGACAAATACCAATAAAACTAAACATTTATTAGATACACAGTTAATCACAGTATACCATGTTCTCTACCACTCGCAAAGAATCAATCTGGTGTACGACATCCTGTCGTCGCAGACACTGCCGATTCCGCTCCTAGGGTCACTGTGGCACTCGATGTCAACAATGGAGACCCTTCGCAATGCCGTGGAGAACAACGAAGCAGAACAAGTGGCCCACCTCGTTGGCTCAGCCGACAGCGAATCCAAGCGCAAGGCTCTGAGTACAGCCGTCCTCGCTAATAACACAGGCCTTGCAAAGTTGCTCATCACACATGGCGCACAAATTGATGACGAAATCTTCTGGAGTTCATGCCACCTCACTGGCAATGGAGAAACTGTTCAATTGCTAGAGCTGTTCCAGGAACAAGAAGGCGGCTAGAATATTAATGAATTCCAAGTTTGGCTGCTTGTATGCGTCTCGTTTATGGATATGGGATAAGAGATGATCATACTGACTCAAAAGCAGGGAGATGGCGTGCATGAATCCAGAGGTTATTGAATGGCTTCTTAAGCACGGACTCGATCCCAATCTCGAATGCTCCGGGGGATCTACACTCATCTCTAGTGGATTTCTTACCCCGATGGATGCCGCTCTCATTGACCGAACCGATTCTTACTTGATCGACCTAGTTGCCTCATATGGGGGCAAGGTCATCAAGCACTCTTTGTTCTTCATCCCCCGCGAGGCGCGGCTGCACCTGAAGAATTGGTTCGATGGCTCCTGGACCATGGCGCAGACCCCAATGGGGTCGATGAATACCGAGGCCCTGCCCTTCATCACGCTGTAAAGAGTGTTGGCGTACAGATGGTGAAGCTCTTGCTTGACTACGGAGCGGATATAGGTAGAAAGTCGCCTAAGACTGGGACCACGCCTCTTGTCAAGGAAGTGGCAAGTAGCTTGGAGAGGGCTAAGGCTATTGAGCTGCTAGAGAGTTACAGTGGCAGGGAAGAAGCATCGTCAAAGTTTTAGTCTAAGCTCTTCAGACTTACTTCCGCTTGGTAGCCAACTTTCGTCCAAACTTGTGCCATAGGTACCTATAACTGTTTGGCAATGAATCGCACGTAATGTTGCCACCGGGGAACCTTGGTGTTTTGAATATCCCGATATCTGAGATCTTACTGGATGATTTCGTGGATCGCCTCATAGAGTGCCTCGTAAAGTAGGCAATCCACTACCCCTGGATATGTAAAACCACGAGTCTCTTCAAAGAATACTCCATCACCGAGGTCTCTTATTAATCATGGCCTTTGCCAGCAGACGAGTGTCGAGGAAAAACAAGAAAAACTTTGCCTTTGTGAGAAGAGAGGAGATTCTAGATCATGATCTTATCAAAAACCTGGCTGCAAGCCCAGTTTAAAGCCGAAATGGGATGTTTGTAATCATTCATCGACCATACTTGTGCTGGCTGAGTGCAGCTTATCTAGAAGAAACTCATCCAACAACAACAAACACTACTAACAAAGGTAGACATGGACTAAATATGACAATGCCTTGCCATGGCAGGATATACCTTTTGAATACGAATGGTTTTCGGTCTATATGCCTTGCCGCGTTCAGACTGGGTTATCAGCATCGTGTTGTGGAAGCTGTCATGGTCGATCTGTCTCTGCTCAGTGAATGCGGCGACGGACAGACTCGATACTGGCGATGCATTGAACGCTCTCTATATGATTTTCGATGATATAAGGAGATTTTGGATCTACCTGTTACCCTGCGAGTGCGAATAATTTCTACAAAACAAAGATTTGGTGTAGCATCAGTAAAAACTCATTTTGCTTTGGCTACCCGATACCAAGGTTTTACGTCCTCTAAGTCTTTCTGAGCGAAATCTGATCTCGAGCAATCACGAATTTTGTTCTTCTTCCTACCCAGTCAAAATTTCATCTGTCTGATTAAACAATCGCATTAAGACCTTATACATCATTGCAGGGGTGTGTTGTTGTATTTTCACTGCAATCTTGGTCAGGGTCATGTTGTACACCAAGAGCTGCAACTGGCCAGCGTCACCAATCACGCGCACGCCAATAGCCTCGAAACGCAGCAACATTATCATGTCTGCCAGTGACAGCCAGAAATGACAGCATACTAAATGGCATGTTCGATCTCATGACCAGCCAAGGAAATTGTATTTTATGTGGGACCAGCTAGAAAGTGGTGCATGGCATTGGGCAAGATCGTCAAACTCGCTGAAACGGGGAATTGATGGGACTTTTGACTTACATCATAGAAACCCGCATAAGAGGACCCTTCTACGTCATCATTCAAGCCGATACATTTGTTTATGAACAATCCTTGGCGCACCTGAGATAAGCAATTTTGAAACATTAACCAAGTGCCATACAGTGCTCTTCCCAAAGCCAAGTGTCACAAAACCTCATACCATCATACAAAATCAGGCACAATGTCGAAATTCGTGCAAGACGTCAAATCGGGCCTCAAGGGCGTCAAGGGCGCCGGCGATGCCCTTCGCGGCGAAGTCATGGATGCCACGGACCAGGCTTTCGACAACAATCACGGCGACCCGAGTGTCGACGCCAGCCGAATGAAGAATCGTGCTATCGCAGAGAAGGGCAAGGCCGACATGCGCCAGATGGACGAGGACATTGCCGCCCGTGAGTGGGACCGCAAGCGACGGATCGAAAGCGCCGGCGTGGCCAACAACACGTCAGAAATGGACTACGGTGCCGCACCGAGCTCCGGCCTAGGCCCGAAGACACCGAACGTTACAGGAGCGGCGCAGCCTCACGCGACGGCGGGCGGCGGAAGAGGATACGCAGCATGATGTGTTGAGCCAGGATGAGATTGATACCAGTGATTAGGGTCTACCTTTAGCGGGACAAGGAATTTGCAAGTGTAATTCATGCGTGTACAATTTGTTCAAAGTTCCACCCCTAATATTATGGATAATTGACGTGTAACTCTCTGCCCGAACGTGTTGCTGTATGAGGACCGCCAAGACAAGGGCAAGGCTGCTCCCGCAAGGACGTTTGCGGATCATGCGGCATTCGGCTCACCACTCAACATTCGGAGCAAGTGACGAATGATCACCGCATATCATCAATGGGATGCCCGGAACTGTCGGCGTCCAAAGTTAGAAAATGATGTGACTGCATTGAGCGATGGCGATTGACAAGAACAGTGAAATCACCGCCCAAATGGGACAGTCATTGAACGACGACAGACCGCCATGCTCAAATGCAGCCACATGATTAGGTTTGGTTGAAGACTGGAAGAGTAAAGTGGTCGCGATGTCCCGAGTTTCATGAGACACATCTACCAGAACTGACCAAGTAGAGATTGAACAAGAAAACTGCACAGCCATGCGTGTTACCGCCACGGTCCTATTCGCACTAAGTGTTCTTTGTCATGCTATGGCCGCTCCTTCTGTGGTCAAAATACAGACCGGAGCGGGCAATGGCGGTAAGTTCAACGAAGGGCAGCCGATCAGTGACGGTGGCAAAGGCGGGCCTATACTGGGTAAGTATGAGGCGGTTCTCAATTGAATGGAGGTAGTCGAAGCAGAAACACTAACCACTTTGTAGGAGGAACCAACCCTCAGCGTGACCAGGAGCGGCCTGCTGGTCTTGGCCAGCAATCAACCGATGCTGGACTCGTGCCGAACCTGAAATGGAGCTTCTCTGATTCCAAAACGCGAATTGAGCGCGGTGGCTGGGTTCGTGAGCAAGTCACCCAAGATCTGCCCCAAAGTCATGATATTGCGGGCGCCCAGCAGCACCTTCGAAAGGGTGCCATCCGGGAGCTCCACTGGCACCGAGTGGTATGACTCTTGCCGCCTTTTTGCAGCTGTTAATCCAAAGCTGACTTACAGAGTAGGCTGAATGGGGCTTTGTATATGCTGGGCGCGTGCTGATCTCCGCGGTTGATGAGGACGGCACATATCAAACCGCAGAGATGGGGTATGGCGATATTTGGTATTTCCCCAAAGGTGTTGGCCACACTATCCAAGGTCTCGATGACGAGAATGAGTACCTGCTTGTCTTTGACGACGGGGATTTTGACAAGGCCGGGTACGTTAACATGAGCATGAATTATCCACAGCTTTTCTGATGCGCGCAGGACCACCTTCAATATCAATGATTGGCTTGCACATACCCCTAGAGATGTACTGGCCAAGAACTTCGGCGTCGATAAGTCTGTATTCGAAAAGCTTCCCCCGAAGAACCCATATATCTTGAACGGTACCGTCAGCGATGGTGATGTCGTGGGCGTCGCCGACTCCAACGCGAAAAGTGATGCATCTTTCGTCTACCGCACCTTTCAGCACGAGGCTGAGAAGATTGGAGGGAGTGGCGGCGAGTTCCGCAAGATCGACTCGACCAATTTTCCCATCAGCAAGACGATTGCTGCGACGGTCGTCACCCTTGAGCCTGGCGCCTTGAGGGAACTGCACTGGCATCCAAATGTTCGCATTGCAAATCTTGAATTCTGTCTCGGACACTAATGGATATTTCAGGCTGAGGAGTGGCTGTACTTCCACAAGGGCAAAGCCCAAGCAACAGTCTTTACCGGCAATGGGAACGCCCGGACTTTCGATTTTTCATCCGGGGATACAGCCGTCTTCCCTGACAACTCTGGGTGAGACGCGTCTTGGTTGCCGAATGCATACTCTCTCTGACATCGAATAGCCACTACATTGAGAACAACGGCGACGAGCAGCTCATGTGGATCGAAGTCTACAAGTCGGACCGTGTGGTGGACATTCTACTTACACAGTGGCTGGCCTTGACACCTGCGGATGTCGTGGCTCAGGTGCTAAACGTGCCTCTGGAGTTTGCTCAATCGTTGAAGAAGGAGAAGCAGGTAATTGTTTCGTAATAAATACATTTCTTGTAAAATGCTATTAAATTTGGGTCCGAATCAGCATTGTTTGCTTTAGGAGCCCATATCAAGCAAGCTATGATCTTTTGTTGCCTGAGCAGTTGTAGGGAAGTTGCGGTGTATACGCTTCGTGAGCACCGGAAGAGTGGCGGGTGTGGGGAGTGTTGGAACCCAGTGATTGAAGGATCCAGGTGGATGAAACATGGAGAGAAATTTACTAAGATAATCCAAATTTGAGAATATCAAATAAGGACATAGATACGATCAAAATGATTTAGTAGGGAGGGTTAATGCCCAGAGGCTCAAATACAGTATCAAAGTCAACAATGAAGATATCTGCAATGAACTCAATATGCCGCAGGCACTTACAAAGCTTGAGCCATACAGGAACTCGATGGAGCAAATTGGACATTGCTGCAGCACAAAGGTCCAGGCGAGCCTTGTGGCTGCAGCTGTGGCGATGCCAGCAGCAAAGCCAAAGTCAATACATACCGAGTTCGGCAGCGAGAGTCATCTGGGCAACAAAACTCATCTGCAGTCAACAAAGTCAAGTTAAACTGCAAAAGCAAAGGTAAGAACGGCAGCATAAAAGTCTGTTCGTCGCTGTGGAAGAAACATAATATTCCAACGCTTCGTTATTCCTAGGACCCTGCCCGTGATTCATGATCCGAATACTTTTCTGGCGTATGGTCAGTTACTCCTATGAGTTATCAGTCATCCAGTCTCATGGCCGGAGCCCAATGTTTATCACCCCAATCCGTTTTCATTCCTCATAAACTATCCTAATGTAACTTGTGTCAACTCCTTCGCCGTCTTATCCCAAGCATTCTTCAAGATGCGACCTAATCCCTCTCGATAAGCAACATCGCCCTGCCATCTAATCCACATTACATAATAGTACTCGTAAAGCACATCATTATCCGGGCACTCCGGATGTTCCCACTCAAAAAAGACACTCTGTGAATCCCTTCTCCCAATGGCGTTGCGTCCTTGCGCGAGCTCGATGAGCTCAAGACGTTGACCAACAAATACTTCTAGCGGATTGATTTGAACGTTCAGCGCACCGACCCATCGTCCACTTTCATCGTGCACAGAAACTGCTGGAAAGCCGAGTGTGTTGTGTAGTTCATCACCAGCGACCAGCCAGGCTCTTGAGGTATGGCAAGTGATAAGGGGTACATCAGTGGAGGCTGATGGCCTGCCAGAAGCCGGGATCGTAATAGGGAATAGGTACGCACCTCCCGGCGCAGATTCATGCGTATAGAAGCATCGCGGTAAGGCATCTCGTGTCCAATGATCTTGACAGTCTTCGTAGCGACAAGGTTCAAATACTGCCGAAAGACTTTCATTGAGATCTTCCTCGCCGCTGTAAACGAATCCCCCAACGAAGGTGCAGTAGTCGAGCAAATCTATGACGTTGTCCGTGATGTACCGAGTCCAGCCAGTGGGGACTGTTCGATTTCGGTTATTTACAAAGTTTTCCCTACTCTGTGACCATGTGCTTCTGATGTCAAACCCCTTGTCTTGCAGTTGCAGATGACCTTTCCAGTGGAGACTTGATGTGACTTTGTCATATAAAGGTGGTCTTGCCTCTTGTCCAGGGTCTGTCAAGCAAAAGTCGCTGCTGAGATGCCGGTAAGAAGAAGCTTTGATTGTCCCTTTCCAGCCGGCCCAGCTCCAGCTTGGAAGATTGTGATTCCGTTCAAGGCTCTTTGGGACCCGTCTCGTGACACACTCGGATTGCCATAAAAGCCCTAGATTGAAGAACATCGCCGGGATCCCGGAGATAAATCCACCTTCACATCGGTGCCCAAAGAATGATGTAACACCTTGGAAGGCATCAAGTACATCTTCGGGGTACGTCAGATCTGGAGAGTTGAAAGCTTCGATTGCCATGCCAATATCGCCCATGTTCGGTAGTTCGCCTGCGATACTGACCTGTTGTCTCAACCGGTATGGATAAGGTTCAAACTTCGAGAAATCGAATGCCCGTGGCCAAGATACTTGCTCGTATCGGCAACCTTTAGCGCAATGCCACGCCACGTACTGGTCGAAGAGGACAATCTGGCGAACGGAGAACGCCGATTCCTGAAAAGTCCATGCCCGATTATCCCACTGCTGGATGCTCGATGCCAGATAGTTGGGGGGTTTCCCTAGACTCTGAACACTATGGAGCCGTAGATCTGAGCCAATCTTGTACAGTGGCCGTTTGCGGGAGACGGGCTTTGATACACCTGGCAATCCTGGGATGCCACTATCACAGCTGGTACTATTGGCGACAATTATTGTGACTTTGGCATTTGCATAAATACTTGCCATTCGAGCCAGTTCGCAATGCCTCATCTCATCATCTTCGACTATGCACAAAGCGTCGACCCATAGGTATCTCATGCCCAGCCATTTCACCAAAAGCATGGCATCTATGAATGTCTGTGGCAAAGATGTACTGAATGGAGGCGCACGCAGAGCCGCCGGGACCTGTAAAGCCTCGAAGTTCTCTTTTCTCGCCAGCAATGAAACACTGTCCCCGCGAACATAGCTGAGAGCCATGTAATCCAAGTTCGCGGCACACGGCACGACGCAGAAATCATGCACATCCACAACCCATTGTGGTCGATGGACCAGGCCGGAAGAGAGTGTCTGGCTGCAATGCCGATGGGATGTGACACATGTTGAAAGCTGAGATTTCATGAGTTCCATGTCCATCCATTCCGAGTTTATGTGTCTTGTCGTGGCAAGCATGAATGAGACATTTTGTTGACCTGGCGCAACCGAGAGCCACCTAGTAACCGCGTTCGGCCCATTCCCCAGCCTGAGAGCGGCAAACAAGGCCGGGTAGTTGCCGCGATGAAAGAGAGTTACCGGCTCCGATTCGTTGATCGCACCAACTACTGCAGTGTCAAATAATTCCCGCAGAAGCCGTGAATGTCCTGCGCATCCAGGGTCGCGCACGAGTTGACCGAAGATTCCCAGCTCTACGCCTTCACTACGGACCGGGTCCAAGTCGCGAAAGAATTCTTGAATTTGATTGCAAACCGCACATTCTGGAATCTCCATCCTCAACTGCGGCTGAAGGGTCAGAACGAAGTACAGACCTAGGGCGTGGCGTTGTGTCGCGTCGTGTGGTGACACGGTGTATGAAGTAAACCTGTTGTGCTTTCGCTTCATACGACGAGGTCTGTTGAGAAAGGGGAATTCGCTTACTAAGGACGATGGCTACAAAACACTTGGAACAAAACAAGGATTGAAATCAAGGGTGTGTGACATCATTTTGAGCCAGGGCCAACGGAGATTTGGCAAAGTGTGAGTACGAAATGACCAAAAATAGAAGGACAAGAAGGCTGGGAGAGCCCAAAGGTGATGTTAATGGCGCAATAACCGATACAAGTTCTAAAATGAAAGCATTGATGCTGATACATGTCAAGTCTTTAGTGATAGATGATCAACATCGCGCAAGCTATAGTGGCATATTTCTTGCACAATTCCAGGCATTTGTTATCCTCAAGTGCTTTCTAGGAATGAGGAGAACTGTGTTTCGCTTCATTAAATTCATTAAAAGTCTAGTTCAAGGCCCATCAGTAAACAAACGAGGTAGAATTAACATTACGTTCCAATACCAGAATGCGAACCCAGAAAGTCGACATTGTAAGCTCGAAATACTGTGATCGACATAGATTGGGTCCCGTTGATGCAAGGCAGCAATTTGTCTTCCATAAACCGGAAGACCTAACACGAGAGGCACGAAGCTTTTGCGCTTCATCGGCCATGAACGAGACGAAGAAATGGGAGCATTCGAGCTGAGCTTTCCTTCAATGGATTTGATCAATTGATCATGAGCTTCTCATCGACCTCTGCACAAGCACGACTTACATGACTATGGCGATTTCGCGTTGTGGAAAAATCTTCAGTCGGTTTGACTGGTCAACGTTCTGTTCGCCTTTGTTGAAAATCTTAAAACTTGACTCGGCATAGGCCCCTTCACGACCTTTTGAGCTGCCGCCACAAGCTGCATCTCTACAGTTAAAATACAATTTCCAAAAAAGAGGAAAAATTATAAACCATAACACACTTGCTGAGCACGAAATCAAAGTTTTCCTGAGCTCCGTCACGGGGTGTAGGAAGCGTCGAGACCTGGCACCAAGATCTGATTTTTTCAAAGATTTTCCCAAAAATCTAGCACAGCGATCGGTAATAGCTATCGTCGAGCCTTGGAACTTCCATCGTTGTGCAACCTCTAACCTAGTGCCACGAGCCCCCTATTCCGTGTCCTGTCCCTTGCATGTAGGTCCACTTCAACTTCTCCCAACCTAACAAATTGCGATATCGCAGCCTGAGACTTGTGGAGGGCCTCCAACAGATTTGAGTCACTTTCCAAGCCTTGGTAGGCCTGCGATGGCCTCTATTTAGGCTTCGGCACTCGCAATTTTTCTTTCGCCAAAGCAGAGTCCCGCGAAGCAGCCTCGACTCAGCGGATTCGAGCCATTATTCCAGATACTGCAATCGCCCAGGCCGCTCGCACAAGGTTGCGCAGCAGAGATTCTTTGACGAGTACTGAATGAGCTTCGGTCCGCCTAGGATGGCTCCTAAGCCGGCGACAGATCCTCTTCAGTGGATCTTTCGTCATGTGTTTCTCCCACCCCGTCTCCCACCTGGCGAGGAGGAAAATTCGTTTCATCAAAATTTAGTGGAGCTGATTGTCTCTTCGCTTCGCGAATTCAGAGGCTTTCAAGTAGGAGAAGCCGTTGGCGTCATAGAAGAGGCGATTAGCAGCATTGAAAGGTTCGGGAAATCCCAAAGCGTCTCTGGAGGAGTATCCGAAAGAAATCTGAAGGAGCTCTTGAAATCGCTCCCGCAACAAGGTAAGCACAGAATTATCCATCATGTAAACAGCTGGCTGATTTTGAACCATAGGTGGTTTGATTCCTCTTCATATTGCGGCGCAAAATGCAGGTTTGCTGGTACGAACAACGTCGTCGGAGATGATATTTGAGGCGTTCCGACTCTCGCCTCCTAATTCTGCTGTATATAAGGGCCCAGGTCGACTAAAACGTTCATTTCCCGAAGCTGCTGTCGCCCTATCGCTTGGGGTTATTGATGACCCCGAAGTCAGGAGCACGATCGCCTGCACGCTCGACACGATGAGTCGTCAGGCCGTAACAGAAATGCAGCCTCGTGCATTGAAAGCGGGCAAGATGCAAATCGAAGATCGCGACACTGTCAAGCCATACATCGTGACGAAGCTCTTCCCCGCCATTGTCCAGGCTTTTGGGGGCGTTGAGATTCAGGCTTCAGGCCTATGGAAACATACAAGAGAAGAGGTCATCTGGGATCAGGGCAATAAACTACCATGGCGCCGCTCGCCAATATGGTTACTTATGCGAGTTGCTTTGCAACGCATGCTTTCGCCATCTGAGGCATCGGAGACGTCATGTGAGAGTCTCTACAAAAAATACATGGTGTTCTTCATCTCCAAATACCTGGAGATGTGCATGGAAGCCGACATGAGCTCCGATGTGCTTCAAGTCATCAACGCGAAGCTGCATCGAAGATTGCTTAAGCTCAACCTTAAATGCACGGAGGGCTGGATGAATGTTGTAGCAGATAGCATGCTACGAGCCAGGCAAAAACTCGAAGCCCATTGGGCCAAGGCTGTAGAAGCTGACACCAGAACCTTGGACATTCCGATTCTAGACTCCAGGTGCGTTCGACAAGATACGATCATTGAAGTCCCCGATTTGAATAACTACCTTGACGGCATATCCAAGCGGCCATCTTCAACAGGGTCAATTTTTCATCCGCACCGACCGGCTTTGAGATGCTTGGAAAGCAGGATATTCCCGTCATGGAACCAATTTGCCATCGTACAAGAAGAATATCGCTGGTACAACCTGGCTCTGGTCGAAGACTGGATTGCAAATCACCTGGATAACTGGTTAGCCCGAAACACTCATGACGCAAGCAGCTGCGAGAAGATATATCATCTTATCAAAGACTACACCAAAGAAGCCGAAGAGGCGTATTCAGAGTATCCTGAAGGACAATCCATCATGTTTCTGACAATACTGGAGTTGTGGATAGCATGTGACAAATTGGCAGTCAAGATTTGTCCCCTGATTGCGGCCTACAAACCGGAGATTCCCGTCGATCCCTGGGATTCTCTGATGCTGAAGTCAAGCAAGGACATGAGAAGAATATCTGCGGCTCAGGTTTACATCACCGAACGCTTCGCAGGCGCGACTTCCCCCCGGTCTATTCTTTTTGAATTTGGCAATTCGCTCGATTTGGGGGTACGTTTCGCTAGTTCCTCTCTGGCCCACCAACATCTGTTGGAGGAGATCCAAGAGAAGGCCACCCAAAAGAGACGAGCAAAATGCGAGGAATTTGACTGCCTGAAGCAGTCGTTCCGGGATCTCGTTACGGAAGAAATGTCGCTTCAGTGCGAATGCATCACCTATTTAAGCGAAACCGGCCGTAATGAACAGGTGGGTGTGCCCTGGTGTCGACGGTGTCACATTCAGAGACAGATGAACTCTATGAAAATCCAAGCGCACGAGTGGCCGCTCCCAGAAGATCCACACCTTGCAAAGGCTGTGGTTTTCGAGTTACGTGTACCAAAGGTCTTTGGCGTCTGGAGAGACTGCACGCTGCTACTTCTGCAAGACGTCTTCCACTTCAGGCCTCGGGAGAAAATCCCGGATTATTTGTGCCACTTAGAGTCCTACAGCGAGCTGAGGCAATGGTATCGTCCACACTCTACGGTAGTCACAATAGGACTTCTATCCGAGGCCAAGCCACACGCGGTCACTCACCGGAGAGAAACGCATATCGGCACGGCGGTGCAGAGCGACGTGTGCCTTGACACGGGTCCACGATGGCATCTGTACGATGAGAAATACCGCCACTATCTTATGCCGCTCTCAGTCTCGGGGTACATCTCGAATGTATGCACTTTCCCACTCCCGGAGTCATCCCAAGCTTTGGAAACGTTCCTCTCACGCCCATGGGACGCACCGGACGGTGTGGCTGCGAATACCGTCATTTCCGACCAGCACAACAGCCCTTCCCACATCTCTACTGATGAGTTCAAGGCTCTCTGCACCCTTCCGTTGGGACGGCATGTACAGTGGCTCAATCTTTTGGTCCAGTTGGCCATGCCTTCGATCGACATGAACAAGGTGGAAACCTTCATCTTCATCTGGCAGCTCTCGGAGCAGTGTGGGCCTTCTTATGACACCTGGAGAAGAACAGCTCACCGATGGTTTGCTGACAGTGAATTTGTGCACGCCTGCCTCGACAACTTGCGATACTGTTTGAACAGGGCGAAGGAGAGTTGGGAGTTGCGCATCAGCGTCGCCATATTTACGTTGCTTGGAACTCGGATACTTACACTTGGCTCTGCTGAGCAATCTAGTGCTTCGCTAGACTTTATAGCACAGTGCCGAAGGACAAGTTATCAGTGGCAACGTGCCTTAAAGCAGAAGGCCTTTAGCTCACAAGACAACAACGTGCGATTGGACTTTGCGCAAAGAGCCTATGAAGCGGCTCTAGTCTGTCTACTGTCTTTTGACGTTGACGATGAGCACCTTTCCAGTCTTCTGAATCAAGCTGAAACAGCGCAGGCATATTTTGAGAGCCTTATCACACTTCACGACACTGCATTTAGTGCCGATAAAGAGAATCTGGTCCAAAACCAGCTCGGTCTACGCTGCCATCGGATGATCAAACGGTATCATGAAGCTATACAAAGTTCCGAGACTAGCAATTGGAGTGATGGCTTGGACTTGGCTATGACTTCAAATTGGTCTAACCTCAAGAGGTTGTCCGACTACAAATGGCGCCTGGCAGAGCTCTGCTGGCTTCAGGGTATTGGCGAGGCTTCGGCTAATGGCTCATTGAAGGTAGCCTTGCATTTCAATCTTGTCACCGGTGAGTTCCTCGTCAACGGTTTGACACCGGGCAGACTCCCTGGGAAGTATGAGAGCCATCCTATGTATGAACTCTTGTTCGGCCGTGTCGCCTTCGAAGCTATGCCAATTGGAGACAATGGCATGAAGTTCTCCGCAACAAAGACTTTTCACGGCTTCACTCTTCAGTTCTACTTAGACGAAGTCTCGAATGATCTCATCATCCGGGCCGAACAGGAGAAACTCTGTTGGGAACTCATACCCGAAAGTCACTTTGAAGGAGTCCTTCCTTCCACCTTCTCCTCTGAATACCTGTATTGGTACGACCTTCACAGCAACCACATCCATCTGCGACCCAAGAATGCTCCATGGTCAATACCAGCTCGCTTGTGGACCATGGAGCACTGTGATAGCGGATGGAGCCTGCATGATAGTCATGGAAATTTACTGGTGTACCCCAATTCGAAGTCAGCATGGACATACGGGGCGATATTTGAGCCGCTAGAGCCCGTTTTTCGGCTGGAAATAGTCTTCAAGACCCACGAGGAGATTATGGAGATTGCCATTCCACGCCTGCATTTGGACTTCTCAGTTGTCAACGGCTCGGATGAGATCCGTTCCCGCCAATACCGAGACATGTCAGTGGATAAGGTCCAAGGGATTCAAACACTGATTGGACTCCGGAGTCGTCTAGTTCTCGTTGGCTCTGGTAACGATACTGCATCCAGGTCAATCCTAATTCCTGACGATATTCCACGCTTATCGCCTGCAAAAATTGGCAAAGAAGTCTCCCACGTCCTGGTACAAATTTCGGATACAGCCTCAACGACACAGCTGTACTCTCTAAACACGGAGCTAGGCCAACTAACTGGCAATGGTACACTGAGATCACGTCTCTTTCTTGCCGAGCTGCACGCTGTCACATCTGGCTGCATCGTCGATCCTTTCACTGGAGCCACTGGAACCCAGGAAGCTTTGAGGATCTTGAACTCTGCTGCCGTGTTGTCACTTGGATTCAACAATGATGACGATGTGCAAGTTTTGCAAAGAATCAACAGGCTAGCGCCTGCTCGCTCGTACTATCCGGCTCATATGCGTGAAATGCAGTCTGTGACGTGGAAACGTGAAATCTCTCCGCTCGTCCAATCGGACGAGCTTTCTCTTGCGACCAGGAGGTTGTACGAAGAAGCTGAGAAACTCAAATTCATACAACAAGTCCCAGATTCTTTAAGGCTGGCAACCAGGCCATGCGATAGCCTCACCACTAGAGGCCTTTTCCGAATATGGCGGCCTCATCACACCTCCGAGACTCCAGTGCCTCCTGATGTTGAATTCAACGATTCTGCAGAAGCGATGGAACTGAACGAAAGAATAGCCTTGGCGATTCAGTTTGGTACCGCACTTTATGGCGGGAATGGCTCTGGAATATTGCGTCATTCACGCTTGAAATATTCCTCGATTCATTTATATAACTTGCTCACCAGTGGACATGAAGCAAAAGGGGCTGGACGGACAGTTCTCAACGTAGAATTACAATATGACGCACGATACCTAGAAGACGCGTCCTCCTTACTCGCTTCTATGTGGTGCGAGTTTCACAGAACACTCGCACAGACATCCCATGGGTGCAGTAACGCTCAGCTTGTTTCTTGGATAGCCGCACTCGCCTTCGCAGAGAATGCTGATGTCGATTGTCTTCAGGCGCTCTTGGCATTTGCAACGCTACAACGAATGAGAGATATTGCTTTGCCGATGAATCAGGGCTATGACTTATCTAAAGGTTTCAAATACAGGCCAGAATTGATTCGCGATGCCCTTCGAGCTCAGAGCATCGATTTTAACATGAGCAAAGAGTCAAAATTTCCGCAGACAGCTCACGAGTCAGCCAAGGCCGCGAAGAAACGACGCATGAGTGCTTTCAAGCTAAAGCTCATTGAAGAGATAGATAAGTTTGAGAGACGGTTGAGCGAACAGTGGCCCTGTCGTACGCCATCTCTCAACGGTGGTGATATTAACTACCTTCGATTCAATCTCGCAAACGAGGCGATTCGGATGTACTTTCGAGCCTGGTACGATAACTGTGAATTCTATCGATACTTGACAAGTATTTGCGACGTACTACAAGGCGCAAATCACGTCAGTATTACATTGCCAGGACCTGACGTCAAGATGGAAGAATTCCCATGTGCGGTTAGAAAGGTATTCAAGCCGTTGGAGCTTATTGACTTGGTCAACGTGCTCCCAGCCCCCGCCTTAACCTATCAACCTGAGTTCCGTCATTGCATCACTGTCGAAGATATGCACGGCGTTGAGCGTGGTTGCTACTTGGAAAGGCTTAGTAAATCAATGAGGGAAAAGGTGGTCTCGAGACAAGAGTCTTTATATCTTGACAAGCTCGATCAAAGCATTGCATGTCTGAACGGAGGACTATCGCAGTCAAAGATCACTTGCTCTAAGTCTGAGATACAGTCAAACATAATGAGCTTGCAGCGACTAGCCACAGACCACTACAACGAGATCCTACAGTTGATCAGAGCAACGCTCAAACTGGAATGCGCCCTGCCGTGGTCGCCTGAAATTCCCGCTGTGTCTTGGAGAGCTGCTGCACGCACACACTGTTGGCCGCCGTCATCAATCAGGCATCTTTTGGCTTTGATGAAACGACAATACTGGCGCAAAGTGCCAGTGGGCTGGAAGTTCGCCATTGTTGACCTTGCTGTCAGCTTGACAAACCTCCAGGCTGCTAGACGTCTTTGCAAATCGAGGAATAACGAACAGGACCTCCTGAAAGAGATTCTTAATATGCGGGAACGAAGTTGGAATCCACTGTTCTTCCCTGATTCGCTCCTACTCGAAGTCGAAGGAGACTTGAGAATCCGAGAAGTCCAAGAGGGCATAGCTTCTGTTATGATGTACCCGCCAGAAGGACACAACGCTGTTATGCAGCTCAACATGGGCGAGGGCAAATCAACCGTTATTGTTCCGAAAGTGGCCGCCTCTCTAGCAGATGGATCGCGCCTCGTCCGAGTCATTGTCGCCAAGCCTCAATCGCGCCAAATGTTCCATATCCTGGTGTCCAAGTTTGGGGGTCTTCTTGATAGGAGAATATACCAGATGCCTCTGTCGCGGTCAACGAAGATGGATACGATTCAAGTAATGATACTGGAAAAGCATTATAGGAAATGCGCCACAGACGGGGGCATTATGCTTGTTCAGCCTGAACAGATCCTCTCTTTCCAGCTAATGATGATCGAAAAGGCAGTTATGGGTGAAAAGGTCCTGGCGGGCGCTCTGTGGAATCTGCATGAGGCTTTCAGCGGTTTGTCCCGAGACATTGTGGATGAAAGCGATGAGAACTTTTCGACCAAGTTCGAACTTGTTTACACTATGGGAGAGCAGCGCCCGGTTGAACATGGCCCCGACAGGTGGCTGCTGATCCAAGGGGTTCTGGCGATCGTTGTCGAATACAGTTGGGCAGCGAAGAGATCATTACCCAAAGGGGTAGAGTTGGATGAACAACGAAGGTCGTCTTTCCCTCTCATTCGATTCCTTAATAGCGATGCAAGTCAGACGGTTCTTAGCCAGGCAGCCGCAAGCATTTGTCACCGCGGCATGCATGGATTTCCTATATCTCATGAAAGCGAAGATATGAGGTTGGCGTTGCTTGCTTACATCTTGGAAGCAGCACCCGGCCCGCAGTGCAAGCTTGCTGTCGAAAGCACCGACTTTTGGATTAACTACTCAAGCAATGTCCTATTGTTACGCGGTCTTTTTGCTGGAGGTATCCTTGAGCATGTTTTCAGACAGAAGCGTTGGCGGGTCAACTATGGGCTTGATCTACGACGAAGACCAAAGACACGGCTGGCGGTTCCATTCCATGCCAAGGACAGTCCCACCGCAAGCTCCGAATTTAGCCATCCAGATGTTGTGATATGTCTGACATGCTTGTCATACTATTACGGGGGTCTTAGCAACGATGACCTGACAATATCTCTGCAGCATCTCCTGAGGTCTGATCAAGCCGTCGTGGAGTATCAACAATGGATCGATAGCAGCGACAGCTTACCGGAAACGTTCCAACATGTCCAGAGTATCAATCTTCAAGACAAGGAGCAGTGCGAGACTGGCATCTTTCCACACTTCAGATATTCCAAGGGTGCTGTGGATTATTTCTTGTCCCATCTCGTCTTCAACAGAGAAATGAAGGAGTTCCCATCCAAGCTTTCGGCTTCTGGCTGGGACTTGGGGCGAAAGAAGACGTATCCACTTACTGGATTCAGCGGTACGAATGACTCGCAGCACGTCCTACCTGTCTCGGTTCAGCAGCTAGAGCTCGATGATCAAGCCCACACAAATGCTTTGGTACTGGAATATCTCATGCGGCCTGAAAACTCAGTGGTATCATTGACCAAAGTTGGACTCGAAGGCATCTGCAATAGTAGAGCATTCCTAGATCTGATCATGAAAATGACACCGGAAGTGCGGGTCGTTCTGGATGTTGGGGCTTTGATGCTCGACATGACAAACGAAGAATTCGCCCAGGAGTGGCTTCGCATCGCAAAAGGTCATGTTGATGTGCAGGCAGCTGTGTACTGCAATTCCGTCCACGAAATATGCGTGATGGACCGCCGTGGACATGTGGAGCTTCTCACGGCTTCACCTTTCGCCGGACAGCTCGGTCGCTGTGTTATATTCCTGGACGAAGCTCATACCAGGGGCATTGACCTTCGTCTATCGTCGCATTATCGTGCTGCAGTAACCCTAGGAGCTGGCGTTACGAAAGATCGACTTGTTCAAGGTAAGTCTAGACCGAATGTGATCCATGAAATGATGATGGCTAACTTTCAACAGCTTGCATGCGGATGAGAAAGTTAGCACATGGCCAGTCAGTCCTGTTCTGTGTTCCCGAGGAGATTGAGACAAAGATTCGAGAAATAACTCCCGATCTTCGCAGCCAGCCTCTGTCAGTCGCCAATATTTTGGAGTGGGCCATTTCTAACACGTGGACCGATTTACGCCGTTCAATGCCATTATGGTTGAACCAGGGCAGAGCCTTCGCAAAGCAAAAGCTATTATGGGATCAGGTTAGCGCCAATGATGGGAAACCTCTCATTTGTAGTGATCTTGCAAAGGACTTCCTAGAAGATGAGTCTCAAAGCCTCGAGGCTCGATATCAACCACAACAAGGCAATTCATTAACTGCCGCTGAGGGCCGCTGTGATCATGAGATTTTGGGCCAGATTATGGAAAGGTGCAGCCACTTTGATGGGCTAGACCTGGTGTCAGGGGCACTCCAAGAAGAACAAGAACGAGAGCTTGCTCCGGAGATTGAGCAAGAGAGAAACCTGGAGAGGCCTTCACCTGCAACGCCTGGGTCACACAGCCTTCATCCTGACGTGGAGTCATTTGTGAGATCCGGACAGATCATACGCAGATATGGCAACGATGCATTCATGTGGGCATTTGAAGTGTTCAAAAACACCACTCTGTCACATGAATTCAACATTGACAATCTCCCACGCGGTATCTTGGTCACCAAAGATTTCGAAAGAACAATCAAGACGAAGAAAGTCGAAATGTGCATGGACAGCTATCAGCGGCCGGTGCAATGGGTATTGACTAACCGACTGCAGAACAACAAGGTCAGCGTCATGGTCATCTTGAGTCCATTTGAGGCAAATGAATTGATCAGGTGCATTGAGGCCTCCAAGTCAGTTGTTCTCCATCTCTATGCGCCACAACACAACAAAGGATATCGACCACTGGATATGCTGACGCTCTTCTCGATCCCTCGGCGCGTGGAGCTGGACATCCCGGTTCGAATGAGGATTGAGCTGATGCTGTTCTCTGGGCAGCTTTACTTCAGCTCATTCGACCAGTACGTCGAGGCCTGTGACTTCCTCTGCCTAGCTCATGATGCGGCGACGGCTACTATGATTGTCAGATCTGATGGCTTCATTGACCCTCAAAGCCACGACCAGAATAGAGATCCCGACACGATCTTGCAGGAGAGCCCTGTAAAGTTCTTAAAGTCCGTGATGACGAGGATACGCAAGCAGTGCGAGGGCATAGAGAAGACACACTTGGGGAAGTTGCTGGAGGGCGTTTTGTTGGTAGACGATGATTTTAAGCGATAGAGAATTAATGGCACGTGGTATTTACCAAGACCAGATTGTGACATGCCGCTGAACTTTAGAAGCATAGTCGGAACCCAGGCAAGCTTATCAAATGGTGAACTGGAGCTGGCCTCGCCAAGCCTTCGGAGAGACTCTTCCGTGCCTTTCTCACATATAAATCCTCTACTTTGGAGCCAATGCTCTCTTACAATCACTAGGATGCTTGAAGAACAAATCCGCCCAAGTTCTAGCCACCTCCTTCGCGAGTAGCCTGTGGATCTCCACACCGGGGTGGAGGGTATCCCACCAAAGACATGAAACGCCGTCCTTGTTATCGCAGAGATTGTCGGGTGCACCGTACTTTGTAGGATCATTGATCGCTTCAAGGAATGGAGGCTCCGAATCGACCAGCCTCACTACGGCATCAGCATGGGCTGCAGCAAAAGCGTCAAGGCCCGAGATGAGCGCGCTATTCCACCTATCGAAAAGTCCTCCAAGCCGGACCTGGTCCTCTGGAGTTAAGGCCAATACGAAAGGCGAACGTGCGATCGCTGTAAGAATTAATAGATTGTCGGATAAGAGGTGAGCTGTAAATCAACTTACGAGGTAAAGTGATGGCAAAGAAATTTCGTACTCCTGAACCGGTGTTGTACAGGATGCGAAACTGCTCGAGGAAACTCTCGACAATTTCCTCAACTGGCGAATCCCTTCCTTGCAGGTTCTCACTCCAAATATCGTTGATGCCAAACAAGGCGCCTGCCAGGGTGTCTTCGGAAGTCCATTGGATGCTTGGTTCAGTATCCTTGAAGAGTTCAATCTGCTCCGTGAAGCTACGGAACTCCTCGCCATAGCCCGGAATGATGGATTTATCGACAATGCCACCCGAGAAAGCATAGTTGTAGCCGAGGGTCAGAGTGCTTTGAAGCTCGGTCAACAGGATGCCCGCAAAGTTCAGGCCGCCGGAGCGGGTTCTGCCTGGGAGTGGAGGGTTGCCCAATGGCTGGTCTGCCGAGGGCTGAGGGCCATACGGGTCGTATTCTGTAGTCGTGAAGGAGTCGCCGCTGCGCCATGATGAGTGGGACTAGAGATTTTAATTCTTAGGAGAGGACTTATTTACAAGAAGAAGACCTTCTTGGTCGAGTTGGAGGGATGGGAATGAACGAGTCTGGCCACTGTGGCCAGGCACAATACGACGAAGCGTGAATACATGTTGAGATCGGTGAACGGTGGATCAGAGTGCCAGTATCATACAATTCTCACCTCACCGTGTTTTCCAACGATGCTGCGTTCTTGGTATTTATGGACGAGCGAATGCACGTTGGCCAAGAAATTCACCCCGGTAATCAGTCGCGCTATCCTTTATCAGGTAGTCAGCTGGATGCTCTGTAGAACATTCGACAGAGCTTCATCTCGAAACTAAGCCGCCAACTTCGTATTGGAAGCAGGGCGCCTGGACTGTTGCGCCGCCCATCGGACCTACTAACTCCTAGACCTTCCTCTTCCAGGTCAACTAGTTGCTGACGAGGACATGTCAGCGACTGATCATAGGTTGACGATGCGTCTGCTTTGTCCACTAGCAAAGGACCTGCTAGTTTGGGGTTAAACTAAGGAATCCTTCAAAATTTAGTCAGTAAATCCCTGCTCCGTTCCTAGCTACCCTGATGGGAGACCATAGCAACCTGAAATTATTGCTGGGCCAAAACATACTCGTTGCTTTCATTGTATGTTATGACTAGAAGCTGGAATTCAATCACATCATATTGCTATCCGAGTCATATGCCGCGTATTCTAATACAAAACCCATAACCGTTATGCCCAATCTTGTCGCCAGCTCTCTACGCACTTGGCCAATAGCCCACTGGTAACCACATTGTAACCCTCCCGAATGGCCTTGCTCCTCTCCTCCGTCCTCTGTGTTTCAAATATCAAGCCGCTTCGGCCAGGCTTATCATTGTCGTACTTCTCGGCAAAGAAGTCAAGCAGCTTGACTGTGGGGTTCAGCTTTGGATCCTGTTCGCCGTCACGCAGGCGCTGAACCCATTCCCGTTGGCCGACGATCTCAAAGTTCAAGCCTGCTGCGGCCAAGGCGGGGAGGATATCTTCAGTCCAGCGAACTGTGGTAGGATTCTGCACGTGGTACACAACATCATTGTCGTCTTGCAATTGGAAGTAGCCGGCTGTCTGGTCCCCGGACGATGCTAGGTTGCTTAGCTCGAGGACTGCCTGGGCGCTCTTGTCAACGGGCAGCCATGAGGGCGTCTCGTCTAGTGCTGGGAGAGCACCGAGTGTAACTGCAGCTCGGAACATGAGCGGAATGGCCTCGGTGGCGTTCCATCGTCCCATTGCAGAGTCTCCAATGATCTGCCCGGATCGCAGGACCCGCGCTTCAATACCTGTTGATGCAGCGGCTGCGTGAATAATGTGCTCGGCTACCCACTTACTCCTTGCGTAGCCCATATTCTGCGCATGCTCGGCATCTTTCACCAACGTCTCGGCGACTCTGGCAGGTGAAGGTGTGCCGGCTGCTGCAGAGACAGAAGAGATGAATGCCAGACGTGCTGGACGGCTGAATGGCACCGACAAGCACAGGTCAAGAAGATGGCGAAGACCAGCGATGTGCTGAGCCTCAAAGCTCTGGACAGTGAGTGTGAAGTTGACGGCCCAGGCAGAATGAATGACGGATGTCAACGTCGAGCGAATAGCGTCGAACACCTCGGATCCAAGACCCAGGTCAGGCAGGCTGAGGTCAGAGGGTAGGGCTGTGAACTTGGCCGAGTGGTGGTATTTTGACAGGCCGTTCTCGGACAACGAGGCGACAATGCGCTCGTGGGCTGAGTTGTGATGTGGCGAAAGACCGCGGGTTCTTAATGAGTCGATGACGCGCTGCTGAGCTGCCTCTGGTGACGAAGCGCGAACGAGACAGTAGACGTGACGCACGTGAGGGAGGGAAATTAGTTGCGATAGGACGTGTGCGCCCAGAGAACCGGTGGCACCAGTGAGAAGCTGTAGTTGTTAGTACGTTGTTCAGTCATTTCTAAGGGACATAGTAGGTTGGCTTACCACTACCTCGCCGTCAGGCACTTGAGTGCCTCGCTTGAACGGCTCAAAGGTCGAGTACTTGGCTACCAAGTCTCGCATAACCTCTTCCTCGCTCTTCTCCTTGAGCTCGGAGCCCGTGCGGAGCGAGTGAAGATAGGCCGAAAGCCGCGCCACGCTGGGATAGTCAAAGACAGCGTTCTGGCCCAGGGTCTTGCCGCCGATGTCTAGTTCGCGGACGATGTGCGCGCGAGCAGTGATAGCCTGTAGACTGTCGGTGCCAGCAGCGAAAAAGTCCGTCTCGGCTTCTAGGCCTTGGATGCCGACGCGCTGGGTGAGAAGATCGAGGAGATATGACTGCAGCTCCGGGATCTCCAATGCGAGACGGTTCTCATTGCCCGGGTTTTCGAATCGCTGATAGACGTCCTCGATGACGTCCTCGAAGTGCTTGTAACATGCGGCGCGGATGACGGTGCCCTTGTCGGTACGAGGATACTCGGTTCCGACGGGCATGATCTTGACCATCTCACGCGATACACGACCGAACTGCTCGGCCTTCTGGTTCGCCTCATCGATAGCTGGCCAGAGCAGGTCCAGCAGCTCCTCAGGCGTCTTGTCGCCGGCGTGCTCGCTAGGGATGATGAGAACACCGGGGAATGCGCGGCCGACGCCAAAAACGAGGCAATCTTGGACGAGCTCGCTCTGGCGGATGCGGTGCTCGTAAGGGATGGGCAGGACCTTTTCACCGTTGAAGAGGGTGACGCGGTCGTCGAGACGCCCGAGGTACTTCCATGCGTCGGGAATGGTAGGGTGCTTGACAAAGGTGTCACGCGTGCGGAACGAGTTGGGTGGGTCATCGGAGTTGAAAGTCGTCTTGGTAGAGAGGCCGTCGAGAACGACGACTTCGAAAATGCCAGTCGTGATTTCGTCAAAGAAGAGGTATGGCTTGGTCTTGTCGAGAGGGCGAACATAATTCCAGGCCTTGTCAGTCTCAGGATCTCGCTGAGACGTCATGAGCTGGCCCATCTCAGTGCTGGTGATACTGTCAGCTAAAAGAATGCATGCATATCTGGAACTGAAGAACTTACGCGCCGTAGTGGGACACCACGTTGACACCGTTTTGGACAAGCAGGTCTCCGAGGTCATCAGGACAGCTACTTCCGCCAAACAGCACGAGCTTGGCCTTTGAAAGCTCGGCGATGCCTTCTGGTGTCTCGGCCAAGACTTTGAGGGCGTATGGCACACAGTGGAAGCTCTCAAAGTCGGCAGCCTTCATGGCCGTGACGAGGTGGTTGTTCGTCAAGGGCAGGTTGGCGTTGTAGATTGCCGTGCGCTTGCCGGTTACCATGCCTCGGAACATGGTTGCGAGTCCATGGTTGTGAAACAGAGGCAGGGTGACAAAGGCTCTCATGCCACTGCCTGTAGCGTAATTGCTGAGACATTGTCTGTGAGTTTGGTAGATGGGCTTGGGTAGTCCGGTGCTTCCGGAGGAGTGGACGATGAAAGCGACAGTGTTTTCTTCATCTTGGAGTTCCGTTTGGCGTCTAAATCGCGTTGATGCCGTCGACTTTTGACCCCAAACCTTTTGATCTGGGAGAGGGAAGCTGTCAAGAGGATAAGACTCTTGTACTGCAGTTACGGCAGGGCCCAGCTTAGACCCCACGACTATCCTTGTGCATTCTGTCTCTTTCAGAAGAGCAACGTATGCTTCTGTCGGTAACCGTGTTGACAGGAATAGCACTGTGAAACCCATGCGCGACAACGCAAGAATGGAAATGATATAGTCTAGGTTTGAAGGTCCCAGGAGACCTACAACTTCAGCCTTGCTACTTGTTGCGGCCTATCAAATGTTAGCATGGTTTCTTCAACTAAGACCAAAGTGCCTCTCTTACCTTGGGAACCAACCCCTGGCTGCTGAGAGCGTTCGCAGCCTCATCTGCAAACGCGTCCAGATCCTTGGCCGAATAGTTCTCAAAGTCGGCAGCACCGAGGTCCGACGCCGGGTACGCAATGAGCGGCGTGTCGGGGATGCTCTGGGCCTGGTGGACAATGAAGTCGTTGATGCTGTTAATCTTGTCGGGCTGTGGGATCGTCACGGGCGATTGCAGATTGGTCGCGCTCAGGCTGGGCACAGCTACGGCAGCCATGGCGACAACAAGGGTTGGACGAGGGCAAGGTTTGGGATGGTGACTGTTCAGAGGCAGGCAGAGAGAGACGACACGATATGTCAAGTATCCTTTGCCAAAGTGCCCTGCATCAGGTCACGTTTTCCACCAAATAGTTTCTCCGTCTCGCACTGCATCCTGCTAAATTTATTAAAGCTATGAGAAGGCCATAAACCTGGGGTAGTTTGCCGCCGCCGCCGCCGTCCCCGTCGTCTCGGGTCGGTCGGCCGGCCGAAACAATGTGGTCGGAAAAGGGGTTTCTCGGAAAAGCAGCCGATGATCCAAAACACGCGGTTTTCCGAGGCCAGCCCAAAACAGCATAGATGGACAGGCTAGACGCACAGACATCTGCGGAAGCTAGACCGAGGCTGCCCATCCCTAAAGCAATCCTTGGAGGTGGTCATGTGGACGCAGCCAAGAGGTGGGATCTACAGAGGTTTGAGATGACGCCAGATCGGATAAGCGCTTCCTGCGGAGAAATCGTGCCATTGGCGTTTTACAGAGTTTCACCAAGATCAGGAAAAGCTGATTTAGATTAATTTCCTATCGGAGGTATCTTTAACCCGTCCAATCACTCGCCCATGCCCAGATTCCACCCTTCCATATTGCTGTCGCCAAGGAAAGCCTCCATGCCGCCCATTCCACCAGTGACCTGCGAGCAAAGAGTCAGTGCCAAACCATGAGTCAACCTTGGTTTGCGAGTCAGGCGAGACGTACCAGAGAATCGAATTGGCCCCAGCCTGTCATTTGCACGATGGAGCTTCCCGGACTGTGTTCCACGAAACCGAGACCTTCTTCACCAGCAAGAGCCAAATGCCCAGCGACTTCTTCCCCAGTTGGCGCAAACGGCAGACTTTGAGGGCCGGGCCCTAGGCCCAGAAGGTGCTGGTTATTTGGATAGGTGCCCATTAGAGCCTCATCACCACCTCGCATTGCTGCGCCGTTGGTCAAGTCACCTCCAGAGGTTAATGCTAGCAGTTGAGAGTTGTGCCGCAAAACTTCGAGTCGCAGCTCCTGAAGAACAACTCCGTATCGTTGTCCCAATGAGCCGGGTATCGCGATTGATGTGATTTGTCCTTGGCACTTGATTGCGGCCTGGAAGGCCGGAAGATATGTGTCCGGCGGTGCATGGCGTTGTTGAATGGCGTAAACGTAGAGCATGACGACGGCGGAAAATGCAAAATAGTGAGAGAACTAGGAAGACGTCAGCTTGTAAATCTGTATCAAGTCAATCAAAGGCATACCCAAAACGTGTTGTAGAGTTGTCCACCAGAAGATAAATCGTCAATCTTGGCAACGATGTTCATCGCAGCATCAAGACATCTCTGAACGTGCTCGTTTGTGAGGTCCGTATTTTGACGATTCCTCGTATTTCTTGTCGTCCCAAGATTGGCGAGACTGGCAAAGTTGTTGAGCAGGAACGGGCGATGAACGAGAATCTGGGCATGCCAGCAGGCCAGGTTCAGTACGTTCCGCTGTCGAAGGAAGATGGGCTGGAAAAGAGACGAGTCAATGCCGTCTGTGTCGACTAAGTACGAGACACTGCTTCTCCAAGTGTCGATTTCCTTGGTGTACTTGGCAGCAATCTTGTACTGGGCGTCTGTGGACTGGGCGCGTATGCCGTAGAGATCACGCAGAATTCTGGCCACAATTCGAGACAATCTAGATTGTCAGTATTGCTACGTTTGAATTCAAGCTGTAGGAACTTACTTGATGTGAGCACAAGATCCAGACATGATGGACTGAACAGACCCCAGTGACGAGGGCGCCGTCAGCCCCCGTCCAATCCGATAGTCGTCCACACAGAGCGGCATCTCCTGGTCAATATCCTCGTCATGAAACGTGCGCGGGCGTCCGAGGGCGGCGCTGAGATACGTGTCCAAGTTGTAGGCACACCAGAACGTGCGCTTGCGACACTCCAGGTCGACGTAGTCCGGATTGCTGCTGGCGTCAACACGGGACTTACGGTGGATGCCTAATGCGAGCATCAGGTGGGCCGTGGTCCCGAAAAGACTCCAGCAGTGGTTGAGCCGAGAATGCGAGAGGAGGTAGAAGCATTGCGCGAGACGGGCTTGGACGCTCGTGAGACGGATGCCACCCTTTTCTGCTGCAAGCTGATCCTCGGCGGCGGAGAAGAAGCGGGCGCTACGGATGTCAGTGATGCTGTGAGAGTTTCATGGATGGCACTGCTCACCTTGAGGTTGGATCAACCGTACCAACTTTAGACTTGGGAAAGTTTTCAGCATATGCAAAGACCATGAACAACAAGGCCGTCCTGCTCCGAGCGTCTGCCTGACCGCGCATGCTGCCATGCGTCTCGTACAGTTCCTGCAGCCATCCCTCCACAGTGCCACGATGCAAAAAACGATGCGTCGCAGTAGCAAATTCAAAGTATCTCATAAGCAGATTTTCTGCCTCGGACCGCGGTGGGAGGATGAGGAAACGGGTGTGCTCAAACTCGGGCAGGGGCAGGTCACCAAAGGTGAAGATGGACGCATCAGACGATGATGCTGTGCGATGCTGCTGCAGCTTCCGCTGGATACGGAGTAAAAACGACGCTCCAGAAGCTGGACCGACATAGTGGCCCTGCCTATCGATGGGTGCGGGCTCGGGCGAGTTGCGGGAGGACTGCGTCGCGGATACGCCATTATCAGGCTTAGGTAGCTCAAACGCCCTTGTCTCAATGGACACGGGACTGGGTATATGTTCGTCCTGCGCAGGAGCTGAGCCTCTCAGCTGCTCCTCGGTGGCACGCGGCGCCTGCTCGCCGCCAACTTCATCCGTGTCCATCTCTATGGACGGCAGACGGCCACGGCGGTAGGACGCCGTGTACTTGCAGTCGAGCCGCAGCCGCGAGCACAGCGCGCAGGGATACTTGCCAGAGCAGCGAGTCTTACGCCTGGAAAAGGGCAATGTTAGTCAGGAAGAGCTCTCGGGTGTGGCCGGGGGCCCGGATCTTGGCTACTATGGATCCTCTTCCTCTCCCGGGGGGTGGCCACTGATCGAATTCAAATGGGGGTTTTATTCACGCTTTGCACCGGTCGCAGGCCCGGCTGGCTCTGCTTCTAATGTGCGGCGGTTTACGCTGCCTGTGAGCCTGCTGCTCCTCGTGGTCGTCGCCGCCCATGATGTCCGGGGCGCTGGAGCGGCGTGCGGCGTCCATGGTGGTTCGACTCTGGGCGGGTTGCTGGCTGCTGGGTCCTACGGAAAAGGGGGACGCTGACGTCGGAAACGGCTCGCTTTCGGCGAAGCGGAGTTCTTAAAGGCTTCTCACTACCGGGCGCGCCATCTTCGCGCGGGGAAAGCAAATGGGACTGACCGGTTTGGCGTCTTGCGGGGGAAGACGCAGGCACTAGACATGGGTCTCGGGTGGCCAAGTTCCCCAGACTTTTTGTGGGCTTGGGGCTGGATTGGCGCGATTCAGGGCTTCGTGGTTAGTGTGCTTCGGGCAGTTGTTGAGGAGACGAGGCTCTTGGCCTGGTCGGTGGATGCTCTAGACGTAGGGCTGTGTTCTAGACTTTGGCTATTTCTCTATGGCTTTACTTGGTCTCTGCGAATCCTCACCATTCTCTCAATTCTCCTCCGGGTCCGACGAACCCAGGACTTACCCAAGGCACAGCGTCCTTGCTTAGCTCCCTAATCTTCTTTTCATCGACATCAATGCCTAGTCCTGGTCCCTTCATAAGCTTGACGTAGCCATTTTCCACATCCCAAATCTCAGGGTTTTTAATGTATGATAGCAAATCATGTCCACCAGTGTTGTAGTGAATGCCAAGACTCATCTCCTGGATGGCAAAATTTGATGTGGCTGCCATAACTTGGATGTTTGCTGCGAGAGCGATTGGTCCAAGTGGGCAGTGGGGAGCAATCGCGACATCGTATGCCTCGGCCATATTCGCAATGCGGCGCAATTCGGAAATTCCTCCGACATGGGAGATGTCAGGTTGCAAAATATCGACGCATGCTGCTTCAAGGAAGGGTTTCACATCCCAACGGCTATGCAAGCGTTCGCCGAGCGCAATAGGACAGGTGACGGTCTGTGCGAAAGCCTTGATGCCTTCAAGGTGTTCGGAAAGGAGAGGCTCCTCAATAAACATTGGCCGATGCGGTGCTAATAACGCAGCAAGTTGTCTGGCCATGGGCTTATGCACGCGACCGTGAAAATCGACACCAGCGTCCATGCCCAGCGCCTTGACGGCCTTGACTCTTTCAACGCATGCATCGAGAGCTGATGGTGAGTCTAGCCAGCCGAGGTCCTCTGTGCCATTCATCTTGATGGCGGTGAAACCTTGAGCGCGGCGAGACAACCTATCCAAACGTCAGCATATTCTTGCCATTTTCCTCTTGTAAGAGGTTGTTTGGCAGGCGAACATACGCTTGAGCCTCCACATCTCCAGGGCGATCGCCTCCAATCCAGGCATAGACCTTGATCAGATCCCTGACTTTTCCGCCAAGCAGTTCGTAGATTGGAACATTGAGCTTTCGTGCTAAAAACATTGAAAAGTTTCAGAACGAGCCCATTTAACATTGACTTCGTGATTCTTACCCTTGAGATCCCACAGCGCAATATCGATGCCTGCCAGCGCACTCATGAAAACTGGACCCCCGCGGTAGAAGCCCATGCGCCAGGACTTTTGCCAGATCTGCTCAATCTCGCTGCATCGATTAGCACTATTTTCTAAAATTCCTTTGAACGACATACTCTGCCTCCAGCCCCGTGTACTGCGAGATCCAGGCATCCAGACACCCCTCAACCGCCTGTGTGTGTCCCTCCAGCGACGCCTCTCCCCACCCGACGTTGCCGGCTTCGTCGGTGATCTTGACGAACAGCCAGCGCGGGGGCACGCGGAAATACTCGATGGAAGCTATTTTGCCCATTTTGGTTCGATTTGACGTGTGATAGCGAAACTCCAGTAATCAAATTGCCTCAGCCCCGGGGGTTATAAGCAGCGTCGGTCGGTTGACCGCGAAGCACCGGTGTTCGTGCCGAGCCGCTGCCGGCGTTTCGGGTCAGTTTGGCCCGGGTCGGAAAACGTAGCCGCGTCCGTGACTTCTCCGAGGTCGGATCTTGGCGGGACGGACAATGAACGGGAATGCGGCATCACGGTAGTTTTCTGCTTCTCGTGAATGGAAAGGAATTGACGGTAACGAATTTGATGGGCATTGACCGATGTAATTTCTGCTGACTTTAGAAATTGTCACATTGAATTCGCCTTTACTATGAATGAGAGTCTATACCTAGCATGCAGCCATTACTTCGCCCAGATGGAAACAAACAAGATCATGTCAATTTTGGTAAGCAATTGAATTACATGGCAATCGTCTATTCATCATAAACCTCTATATGCAAGAATATGTAGTTCATTCCCTCTATGCAGCCGCCTTGAGCTCCTTCTGCTTCGCAATCCAGTCCGCCCTAGCACCCTTCAAGAACTCCTCCGAGTGCTCCCCAAACACGTCAACGCCCAAGCGCGCGGGCATGTTGTACCTATGGTTCTTGTCCAGCGCGTTGATCTTCTCAAATGCCTCCTGTGGAATCTCGAAATCCTCAAAGTTCTCGGCGATGCGCGAAGGCGTCACCGACTTCGGCAGCACCACGGTGCCCCGCTGCACGGCCCACTGGATCAGCACCTGCGCAGGCGTCTTGCCGAGCGACTTGGCGATCTCAATGACGGCGGGGTCATCGATGGCCTTGGGCAGGTTGTAAATGTTGTTACCCGACGGCGAGTAGGCTGTGATAAGGATGTCTTGCTGCTTAGACCACTCCAGGAGGCCTGGTTGTTGCAGGAAGGGGTGAGCTTCAATCTGGTTGACTGCAGGCTTGATTTCAGCGCTGTAAACCTGGTCAGTCATTTTTTTCAGTCGTAGTTAGTCGAGAAATCTCACAATGCCAGAATCTCCTCCGTCTTCTCCTTGTTGAAATTGCTAATGCCGATGCTCCTGACCTTGCCCTTCTTCACCAACGCCTCCAGAGCCTGCCACGTCTCCTTGATGGGCACATCGACGACGTGGACGCCCTCGTCAGCGGGGTCAATGGGGAACCGCTCCGTCTGCTTCTCGGGCTTCTTGAATGACACGGGCCAGTGGATGAGGTACAGGTCCAGGTAGTCGGTGCCCAGGTCCTTGAGCGACTGATCCAGAGCCTCCTCGACATCAACGCCCCGGTGGTGCGTGTTCCAGAGCTTGGACGTCAGGAAGATGTCCTCGCGGGGCACGCCCGACGCCTTGATGCCAGCACCGACCTCGGCCTCATTATCGTAGACTGCTGCAGCGTCAATATGGCGATAGCCATGCTTCAAGGCGAACTCGACAGCATTTGCGACCTCATTGGGGCCAGATTGCTACCCCGCATTAGCGAGTTCTCGACTCAAAAGAGCTAGAGGGCGCCATACCCAAGTGCCCAGCCCTACGGCGGGAATGGTGTGTCCAGAGTTGAGCTTGAAAGTGCGACCAGAAGACATGATGGCTAGCGATAAGTTTTGAGAACTTGATGAATATACTCTCGCATAGATGAGAGCTTCCTCACTCTTAACAATGTCAACATCGTGAACAGATCCTACCCCATTGCGTGATCCCATTGGTGCGTATCATTTATCCGACTACTGCACCTCGGTAATCGGAAAAGCTCCATTTTCATTCGTCAACGCCGCGTTTCCAGCCGGCACTCGGAAAAGAGCGTCTGACTCGCCGAACGCCGTGTGTCCAGCCGGAGGCGAGTCGCTGTTTCGGCTCGGGAGAGGGGGGACGGAATGCCGTCCGGCGACCGAGTTGCGCAATGTTCACGTAACTTCGGACGCTCGTTTATATACTGCTCTTACATTAACACCGCCCACGCACCTGAGACGCTTTTCTCTCAACTCTTGTGGACCTTTTACACCACGCTCCAGGTACATGACGTCCTGCACTTCCCCCTCAGGTCAATTTGGCCTCCGACCCGGACTTTCTCACGAGCAGGGCCCCTCACTACCACCTGGCGTCGACGTAGCCACGCAGCCCAAGGAGACGTGTTGGGCGAATGGCGCTTCTGAGGTGTGGATGAGGTGCTGGGGCAGATGACCAAAGGCAGGGAACAAGCTATAGATTTATCACAGAGGAAACGCCTTTTTGATAGACATGGTTGCGGCTTGCATGGATAGATGACCGTTGCGTTGGCGGATATGTAGCACGGATTAAAATCCGCGTCCTGCCACCTCGCTTCCAGACAAGGTTGGAATCGTGCATGTTCTCGACTTTTTATGCTTATTTCTTGGCGAACTACTTCTTGGCCTTGTTGATCTTGGTTCACTCTGGCGCGTTGGTCTAATCCATATGAAGGCTGTAACACAGATCTGGTTGAGATCTGATGGGACGCCATGTGCCACCTTGGAGCCGCCCAGACACGATGAAGGGTAGCCAAGCTTCTCGCTGGACTTCCGGTTAGCAGTGTGTTCTTTCTGCCTCACGCAGTAAAGGGTGAAAAAATTGTGATGGCACTTCACATCATAAAAGAGACGTTCGTTGTAGTTGCACAAATTCATTTAAAAGTGGCTTGCTCATCATTGCGCCTAATTCCATTCTGCTACCTAGTTGGCATGTCCTCTGTATTGAGATGCAAGCTTTATGCCCTTCAAATGGGAGCCGCATCGTATTACAAAATTCTGCCAAGGTCACCCACGCCAGTATACACGCTCCAAATTAGTACACGTAAAAGTTGGTCTCGTTAGGGTTCGCCTCGCGCATCTTCTTGTTCTTGCGCTGCAGAGACCACCTCATGATCCAGGCGCAGATGATGACACCAACTGAGAAGGCACTCGAGGCAACCATGGGCTGGACGTAGCGGGGCTCGGCGCTCTTGGGCCAAAGGTAGGGGGTGTAGACGGAGGCGAGGTTGCCGAAGGTGTTGGCCATGGCAATGGCAACGGCCTTCTTCTCATCGGTCTGACCAACAACTGCAACGCCGTTAGAAAAGGAAGCAACTCTAGAAGCGTCTGAACTTACCACTGGCGGTCCAGCCGAGAATAATGTTGTTGACACCGTAGGTAGCACCGACGAAGAGCATGATGCCGACGAAGCGGGCAGGAATGTTGAGAGTGGCGCACGAGAGGACAAAACCAACGATGGCAACGGCCTTGCTGAGGGTCGTGTGCCATGTTCGCTCGTTGTAGCGGCCAGAAGACCAAGAGACGGCGACGGAAACAAAGGCGGAGAACAGGTACGGAGGGCAGGTCAGGACAAGCGTGATGGTGGGGTTGTAGCCGAGAGTCTTGATGACGCTGGGCAGGAAGTTCTTGAAACCGTTGGCCTGTTGCGTTTGATTAGCGTCGTGTACCAAAGGTCGCAGGGCTGGGCTCGCGACTTACAGAAAGATGGAAGTTGTCCATGAGGCAGAAAACCCATGTTCGCCAGTCGGTGGCAGCCTCGCGCAGACCGGTCCAGACGCTGGTCCCCTCACGGCGGCCGGTGGTGTCACGGGCAATGCGGTCGTGCGCCAGCTGACGCTCCTCAGGCTTAAGCCATCGGGTCTTGAGAGGGCTGTCGGGGAGGGTGAAGAAGGCGAGGATAGCGACGGCCATGGAGAAGGCACCCTGGATGATGAAGAGCCTGTGAAGATGATGAGATTAGCGCCTGGCCGCGGGAGGGGATGTTCTGTTCATGGAATCTCACCATTGCCAGCCGTGGAGGCCGTGGACACCGCTCAGCTCAGAGAAGATGGGCGCGGCAATGAGGCCAGAGAAAGAACTCGCAGCCATGTTTCCGGTGTAGAAGATGGACATGCGCGTGGCAATCTCCTTGCGGGTGTAGAACATGGAGATCATGTACAGAGCGCCGGGGTAGAAGGGCGCCTCAGTAAGGCCGAGCAGGAAGCGGCAGACGAGCATGCTCTCAAATGTCGTGGCCTTGTATGTGAGGAGAGACAGGACGGACCAGGCCATGCAGAAACCTAGAAGAGGATCAGCCGCTGTTTCAGAAGAAACTCAAGAGACAGATCGCATGCTTACCGCCCATGTACCACGAAGGTCGGACACGGTTGAGAATCATGTTGGAGGGGACCTGGCCGCAGAGATAACCAACGAACAGGATGGACACGCAGGTGTTGTACTGGCTGCCCTTGAGGCCGAGATGCTCCTCGAGGTCGTTGAGACGCCCGTTGATCATGGCATTCCGGTCGAGGAAGTTGAAGAAGTACATGAGCCAGAGGATAGGCTGAGTGAGTGAGCGTCAGTCATGGCCAATCTCCCACCATCACTGAGACGATCGAGGCTGAGAATAGCTTACCATCATGTACCAGTCCAGCTTCTTGACGAGGGCAATCTCCTTCGGGTCGGTCTTGGCGACGGCGCCGAACTCGTCGACCTTCTCGTTCACGGTCGGCTTCTGGAAGTCATCGTGGTCGGGGTCCTCGACGTGCGAGATGTTGTTCTTGTTGTCTTGCGCCATGGTCGCCATGTCTGCCTGGTTGGACGAGGTGCTGATGCGTTCCTGGTTCATCAATGCGGGAGCTGTCCGAGGAAGGCTGAGCTGGAGAGCCCCAAAGACTCGATGGTACCCCAAGTCTTTATATCAAGATCCGGAGGGGGGTCACAGAGTCGCAAGGGCCAAGGAGACGGAGATGCGCAATCTGACAGAGCAACAACCACAACCCTTGGGGGGGGATTTCCATTTCCATATCCGTTAACATCTGGTTTGCGGGGATTGTGGGGGAGGGGACGAGCGCACGTCTGGGGAAAGGGAAATGCGGCCCAGCGCTAGCGGAGCAGGGGACAAGGGGCCCGAGACCAGGCAGGGCCGTGTTGCACCAACGCTCGACGAGTTGGAGTTGGAGCTGAGATGGTGGTGTGGCCGCGTCGGAAAAGCGATCGACAGGCCTTTTCCGAAGGGGGGCGTGTTGCTTAACCGATGCCTTGAACCAGCCTCTCAACGTTAGCCGAACCTTGATTCAAGAGCTTCTCACCCAACGGAAAAGACGGGGCAGAAGAGGGGGGACAGGACATTGCTGCCGGGGGGAAAAGCCCCAGGCAAGGAAAAGAGCCAGGGAAAAGGACCCCCGGAAGGTCGCCGAGATGCAGTGTGACGACCCAATAGCATGTGTCGACATGGATGAGCCGGAGCACGGATACGCAGAGGGTCAGCACTTCTTTGATCGCAACGGCTAGCCATCCATGGCCGACACGAGCTCGTTCACCGACAGTCTAGGACGCGTTTTGCAAGGGACCCTCTTGTTCAATCAGACCATATGAAGCTTGTACTGTCCCCTCCCCCCAACAAACACCAAACCAACATGTGAGCAGCTGGACTCGACAAGCCTGGGGCGAGAGAGATAAGTGAGCGCCCGCAACCAGCCATCTTCTTGCTTTGAGCCATGCATGACCCCTCAAAGCACGTCACGCCTATCAGCGGAGACGGCGCAGACGGCACAGGGCCGCGAACCGAGTGCATGCGTGCGCGTGCAGGTTGCGTTGCGTTGCGTCGGACGTAGCCATCCTGGGTAGTGCTGTGCCGAGCGGTGGGTTTGCTTCTGCCCATGTCGCAGTTGCTGCGTGTCCTTGTAGAGAGCATCTGTTGTGGGATGCTGGAGCGTGTGAGAAGTCAAAGTGAGCTGGTAAAGTACACGTAAATGTTGATGGAAATATGTTTGAAGCCTTTGCGCTGGTACCGTTGCGAGTGAATACTCAAATAATGATCGTCACACAAGATGACTCTCCACAAGTTCAACCATGCCTGTGAATTCTACTCCCCTGTTTCTTGCTAGGTCTCGGATATGCCAGATAAGCCTCTTACAAATATGTTCTCCACAGGATTCACCAGCCGTTTCTACTACCAGATGGCCGCGACAGAGATACGGATACTGGACAACGATCTGTACTCTATTGTTGGCCCAGGAGACGGGGAGCTGAAAAGAGTCTGAGGCCTTCTTTCCGGACCTTGTCTCAGTGTCGCCTCTTCCCTCCTGCCCCTTGCCTCCTACCCGGTAGTTTCACCAGGTTCCGTTGCTCTGGGCAGCGTGTTTGGATGGGTAAGTGGGCCAGTTGCGGATGACGCCAAGGGCCAGCTCGCGAGGACCCAATATGACAGACACTTAGGAGATGAGGAATATCCAACTATCGAAACTCATACAATGCCTGTCGGCTTTAGTGAAATTAAATCCGACGGTTCTCAATACTTTGCGAAGCTGGTAAAGCATGCTGTGGTCGAACCACACCTTGTCGAAGCGAAAGACAAGTGGAGATATCGGCATCGACTCCTCCGAGGTAATCAATGAGGTTGTAAGGAGGCTGCTAGACGCTAGAAATATCGGACCCATCAAGGATGTCACGAGATTTCAAGAGAAGGTGATTGTGGTCGGCTCGATGATGCCAACGAAGAGATGGCCTCTATCACACCTCGCCTTCCACATGCGACGACGCTTTGAAGTCTTGTCACCATCGCTTGGTCGAGTGGAAAGGATCAAGTGTTTAAATAATTAGCAAGTGTTCAAATTTAAATGTGAATAAGCTGTATCAGTAAAGTAGCTTGCGCTGTCCAGTCGTGGAAGCAGCCAACAGACACAACCTGTTATAGGGTAAGCAATCTTGATGCTCCGCAGCGGAAAAGCTAGTGGCGAAAGGAGCTCCGGAATGACCATGCGAATACAGCCAGTCATCAAAGCTTGTTACCTTTCCTCTTATGTTGTTTAGCAAAATTGTTGGCGCTGTTTGAATAATATAACATGGGCAGCGGATTCACAGAGCTGTGCACAAAATGACCGACATGATGTAGTATGCTTTCTCGGAAATGCTGAAGCTCCAAGTGTCTTCGGAAACAACGGGTTGCGTCAAAATCCAAGCGAACAATTTGATTTTCCTTTTCTAAAACTGAACTATTCTCTTAATTATGGATTGTCCCGGAATTTTTCTAAATAGCATCAGGTTCAAGGTGTCCAAATCTTGCTAGATGAAGAGATGCTGAGGTCGCACATATTTACTGAAACATTTCTGGCCCAGGTGGACGGTATCTCGGATGGACTATCCACGGACACACCAAAGAATCTTGTTAGCAACTGAACTTAGTAGTTCGGAGTGCAAATGTCGTAGTGATCCGGGACACTTCAAGCATTCTGGTAGCTCGGACGAAGTCGGGACATTGATCTTTTCCTTTTCGTTAGAGAATCACCGAAACGCGGAGCTAGCTGGATGCACTGTAGTCAATGGATTTTTAGCATTGGCAATAGTCGCAGCTCAAGACGCACGTCCCAACGCAGTGAATCCTCTTGACGCTTCCAAGAGGCTGCAGCTTCACAAGGCTGTGCCACTGCTTGAGTCTGAGGTGGCTACCCAAAGTTTGATCGCTTGCTTGGTCTCAGATTTGCGGTTTGGGACCAGGAGCTTTGTATTGGTTCGTTCAGCTATTCCCTTTTGCCTATCTCCGCTCTACCATACTACACGGCTTGGTCGCTCACGTTTTCGAGCGATTGCCCTTAGAGCAACTGTGTTCACGAATAGTTCAGAGGGTTTCACGAGAACATCGAGGCTATCTTCGTTCTGTGTGGAACTCCCGAAGTCGTTGATGCGTTGCTGGTTACTTTGCGGTCCCTAGATACTGGTGTAACCTTCTCGGCAATGCTTCTGCTCCTCATGGTACTATCGTTGTGTTTGGTGCTCCACGGCATTACTGGCGCCGTCGGTCACAATCATGTCGTGTTCATCAGCTATGATGCAGTATCAGTTGAGACTCAGTCGTGAAGAAAGGCATGCTGTTGGATTAGACGACTCCCACAGCAACGAACTCGGCAAGATTCAAGATGTGGAGTGAATGCTAACAAAATGATCTGGCTCTCATTAAATCACTGTAACGAATTAACAGAGACCACCATTACCCGAAACTCGTAGATCGATCAGCTAGGTGTCAAGTTATCAATTTAAGCTCATTAACTACTCAAGCAGCCTCGCATGGCTGAGCCTTCTGCTCCACCACACCATCCAGCCCGTAGTTATACTCTACAATCGCAGTTCTGGCCTCCGCATGTTGATTTTCAGTAATTCATGGAATGGGATGTAAGAGGACTCTATGCAACTTGGGATACCTAAACATTCTTTTCAAACTACACTAGAAAAAGAGCATATATGCTCACCTTTCATCTTGTAGATTCACATGTCAACCTGCAAGATCTGTCACTACTCAACTTTTATCAAATCTACATGGTTCTACACTTTCTTCCTTGACATAAAATCTAAAAATTTTCTTTTTTTGGAATGGGTTGAACTAGAGATAAATCTTGTCTTCACTTCTCTTCACGAGTAATCGGTTTCGGCCTCGCAGAATACATACTCAACAGACTCACGATTTGGCTGAATTCTCCATTGGACTCCTCGTTATGTTTCATCGCCCAACTCAGTGGAGTTTCGAGCTCTTGGTCCTTCGCATCAGGGTTTGCCCTCCCATCCTGCAGGAGAATCCTAATGACTTCCTTGTGGCGATTTCGCGAAGCCCATAATAGCGGTGTCCGCTCCGAATCATTCTTTATCTCCGCTTCAGCTTTGCCACTTATTATAAGGCATTTAGTGACACCGGCATGGCCATTTCTAGCAGCCCATAATAGTGGTGTCTGGTTCATGTTATCTTTCGAATTGACATTTGTTTTGCCGCTCAGTATCAGAGCCCTGACAATGTCTTCATGGCCGTTCCTGGCAGCCCAATAGAGCGGAGTTTGGCCATATTGGTCCGCTAAGTCTGGTTCAACTCCAGGGGTATCGAGTAGAATCTTCACAACTGCTTCGTGACCATTCTTTGAGGCCCAAAGTATTGGTGTTTGACCACGATGATCCTCCTCGTTCAAGTAATCTTTCTCAATTTCGAGACACAGCGCAAATAATGTAGCATCGCCATATTCTGCAAGATGAGAAAGAACCGATCTCTTTGGTGAGTAGATAAAGTCTGCAACATTCGAAACCCGACTCTCGGTAGTACTGTCAATGATACGCTTGACAGAAGTCGGCAGCGGTCTTCTCTTGAGGATTTCTCTCACAAATGCTCCAACTGCTTCGTGGCTCCGCAAAACCACAGCTTGCAGTATGGGCAATCCGTATCTCTCATCGCCCTTCTCGAAGCACAAGTGTGCGGACGGACAAGCCTCGATAAGATGAGGCGTGTTGTACCCTGCTAGGACGTAGATAAGTCGTCGGCTCGGGCTAAGGCAGGGGAACGATCCATTCTTAAAGTTCTGTACGATGCCTTTGAAGTAATTCCAGACGTTCAGCTTGAAGCTTGTAATGAATTCGTGTTGCGGGACTCCAAAGCCAGCAGCCTTATCTGCGTGATAGAAAAGGTTGTTTACTGCGTATTTTAGGAACGGAAACGCCTCAGTTGTTTTTGTCCACGGCGTCGAAGTATGAGGGTCAATGAAGGGCGAGTGAAGGTCCTGGAGTTTGGTTTTTGCATATTTGACGACATTTCCCGAACAATAAAATCATGCAATTTCTTTTGAGCACCTCGTGGCTTTGTCCCTCAACGTTGCGCAACTTGGGCCATATTTTTTGCAGGCCTCTATCCTTCAAAAGGAAGTCTCGGACCGACTCATGAATGAACTGGACAGTCGCGTTTTCCTCCTCGGCCGCATCAGCCAAGCCCTTGGATGTACTCAGAATGAATCGCCTCATGTCCTGAAGGGATATTTCATCGGCGTCCCACGGTTCGGTAGGCTCATCGGTAACACCCATTTGGATAACGAAATACAGTTCTCCTAGCCGCAAGGGCTGTTTTGCAAAGAGAACCCATTGCAGGCATAAGAGAACTTCTTCCATCTGGGATTGGTCTTCATCCTGACTGTACTTTTGAGTCAGAATATTGTAGAACAGTGTGTGAAGATCTCTAGGTATTTCCTGAAGTCGGCGTCGAAGCGCCGATATACGCCCTCTGTCGTATTCCCGATTGAGTATTTCTGTCACCAAGACGACCCACATGAACACGCCGGATGCTTTTTCTCGAACCTCATCTTTGATTTCTGTGGCGAGCTTGCTGTTACCAATGCGTAGTTCCTTTTCTATGTATTGGGCAATGTCATCCTGGTGACCATCTTGGTTCTCCAGGGTGAGCTGCAGTCCAAATTTAGCTGTGATGTGAGGGTAATGTCGACTGGAAAAACACGTGTATACCCGAGATTCCCGTTTTATCGAAAGATCTCCTATACCCTCGAAGAAAGAAACCATGTCGCGTACTTGGTCCTGGTCGCACTCATCCAAGGCATCCACAAAGCATACCACAGGGGAATCTTTGAGGCGTTCGATGGCTTGCTGCAACAAGTCCTTGAGCAATTCAACAGTCCAATTAACTGGCCTGTCAATACTCGATATTGGCATTACCGGGGAGTTGAAGACATCCTGTAGGGATGGATTTTCGCTGACGAGCTGTAAAAGGAGTGACCGGTACATCCCCACGACGGACTTCTCGAGATCACCTCCCCGCGCGTTGAAGAAGAAGCTGAGAATGACTGCATTCTCAAGATTCTTCATCATCCAGATATGCAAGATGAACTTGACGATCGTTGACTTCCCCGCTCCAGGTTTGCCTTTGATCCACAGAAGCCCATGGTGGTCTTTGAACTTGACTGGGTCTTGCCAATCAAGATATGTATCTTTAGTCAATAGCCACTGGCAAGTGTCAGTGTGGGCGTTCTTGATTGCCATGCGGCGGTCATCGATTTGTTCGAAATTCAAAGACTCCAAAATGCGTTCTTTTTCTTTCTCGGTGAGATTCTTTGTGCCTTGCTGGTAACTGTGAAGTCGATTCGAGATATCGGCTAGGATGATCGGTCAGTTCCGGTTCTGCAACAGGAAATCAAGAGATTGACTGACGGGTATCGGGTTGGCTAGGAGTATGAGGCGACCATGGTAACTTGTGTACAGGCGAAGCATTCAAGACTGATAGAAACTCTTTCCCATAAGCAGCTGCTGTTGCAGCCGCATATGGTTGCCATCCTTTGCTCTTGTGCGAGTCTGCGTAGTCACATATGCCACGAATTGTCAGACAGGGAAAATGCTCCATCACTCCGGCTGCCTCCATTTCGAAACACAACACATTTTCCTGCTCTGACCAGAATTCTCGTGTCAGTCCGTGCTTGAGAACTTGATTTCCTGACGCAACAACCCCGTAATGGACTTTGGGATTGGTGTCTCTTCTCGGGGCGCGGTTTTTAAGGTGAGCTTTGTCGCAATCTTTGCAATCGGGCTTCAGAGGGTCATGTTCATACTCCGCATCGAACAGACAGTCCTGGAGCGAGTCCGGATAGGTGTAATGTTCCATGAATGGGTTGCGAGCGACCATCTCATCGATAAAAGCTGGTATGCTTGTGAGCTCTGACTCGTGACGTGCTCGCAGCTTTGAGATAGTTGTCATAAGAATCTGCGGTGGTCTCACAGAGTTGCTAGTACGGAGAAATCGGCCAGACTGAACTGTCTTTCCAAAGTCGTACTGCAATACTTCGTGGCTGACAACCACATCACCGAGTCTAATATCAGCCCTGTCAGGAACCCCGCCTCCAATGCCCACCAATAGGCCTATTTGGATCGACGGGAAGCTTCGTTGCAGATGGCTTCCAACCACTGCAGCACTGTTCGTTCCGTACAGCCCTGATGGTAAGCATGCAATCACAACATTGTGTTCCCCAATGTTCCCAAAGGTGTATGAGTTACTGTCGTATAGAGGGAGTGGCAAGTCATCGTGAATATCATCCAACATAGCCTGTGCTGCAGCCAACTCGATGGGAAGGGCAGCAATCCAGGCCACCGTGTAGTCCTCATGTGTGAGCCGTTTTGTAACGTTCATTGCTACAAAGTGCTTCTTTTAAGCACAGTCTCAAACCATGAGTTGTCTCCTGCAGCGAAATCGTGAAGCCTATCAATTGACGGCCAAGCCTGAGTACTTGAGAGTCCAAGGGTTGTGGTGGGAAAACATTGGCACGAATTGAAAGTATGGCGAGGAATGACAACATCGGTAAGGTGAAGTCTCATGATGTCTCATTTGCAGCAAGGCTGGAAGGTTTCCACAAGTCGTGCCAGGCTTGTGGTGTCAAACATCGCGGGGTGAGGCGTATTTGATATAACTTGGGATCAGGCAGAACAGGAGAGGTGAGGATTGGGTATGCGTCTTTTCTGCCGAATAAGCAAGCAGACACCGCCACATCACGTGAAGCATGACCTGGTGATACTTTTTACAGGGGTTACTGAGATGCTCTAGAATGAATGAATTATTCGCCCCGCCTCCCATCTTATCATACGGCGGGCCTCATTCAAGAGGGTTTGGGCCTGCTCATGCACTACCTTCCAGAGATAATATTGGCGCAGAGCTTCATAATGATGCTCTTGGTGATTATGAAAGAAGATTTTCCTAGACTCATGTTCCAATATGCTGATGCTAGAAAGTCATCCCACTGGTAGCATAGTTGAGACTACGAGAGCACCGGGAAGAGATTGAATGCAACGTTTGTCAAGACCATGTGTGGAAACTTTTTGTATTCTTTGCTTCTCGGGTAGCAATTTTACAATCTTTTGTACTTGCTGCAGTTTTGGAAAAATGATCTACTACCGAGCAACAGATCCCATAGTCCGACATTCTTGGGAGATCTGTAAAGATGGAATAATCATACATTCGCCAATTCCCAGAAATCACAGTACTCGTTAGAGTCGCTCGAACCAAACATGATAAAAATACAGAGCTGGGCGAAGCTTGCCCATAAGAAGAAGTACGTCTACGACAAACGATAGACAACGTCCTTGTTGAAGTACCTGGAAATATCATTGTCGTGACCGCAGTGCTGGCAGCGATGGAGCACCTTCGCGCCGGCATGGCCCGGGCCGTAGTGGTCCACATTGCTACCAGGATTGGCGCTGCCATTGTCGGAAACGCCCATTGAGCTTGACCGCTCTCTTCCGGAGAAGGCCGCGTCTCTGGAGTACATGCTGGTGTTATGGTCTCGCATAGCCTGGCCCATGGTTGCCTGGTTCGGCGCGTACTGTCCGCCCACGGGCGAATTGGAGAAGGGATCATCCAAGCGGTCAGAGCCGACCTGTGCTGGAGCCTCTGTGTTGTCGTAAGCTCCGTACTGTCCCCTGCCTGTGGTGCCCGCCGGTTGGAAGGTGTTGTCGGAGTTCCGATTGCCTGCGTCGTTGTTGAATTGTCTTTGATCAATGCCGCCGTTGTAGTTGTGTGCGTCTGCCGTCATGGGCGCTCTCATTTGCTGATTGACATCCGCATCAGAAGGAAACATGCCGGCATTTCTATCCTGATACCGCGACATGTCTTGCTGCTCGTGCGCCACTGCGTCATGGTCGGTGGTTCTGGCTGTGCCAACGTCTCCCCAATAAGGAGCTTGGCGGTCATTGTCTCTGGATAGCCGGTCCTCACGGACGCTGGTATTTTGTGCCTGCGAATCTAGGCCAAAGTCGTCGTTCCTCTGTTGAGGCCTCGTCCACTCGTCGTCACGCGCATGTGTGTAGTTGCCCAAGTTTGCATCACCAATGGCGCTTCCGTCCTGCGTTTCGGGGAGGGGCTTGTTGGTGTTGGGCTGTTTCCAGACATCGGTAGTGGTCGTCCGAGGAGTGGCGACCGACTCTGGGTAAGCGCCTGGCGCTTTCTTGACGCGGGAGCTTTGATGGTCCTTGTCTCCGCTGAAGGCGTCCTTGATCTTAGTACCCAAGCCCATTGTGAGTTGCTGAGAGTAGTGATGATATGTGGGTTAATGGACAGTAATGGTAAGGAAAGATGTTGCAGAATAAACAAAACCAAACAAGAATGTGGTTGAGGATGCAATCGGTTTATTCATAGGCCATTTCTCAAGACCGCGATGACGTGCCATCCTTCAGAAACAGGTGTTCACCAATGGAGTCTCACATCTTGTGGATAGTGACATCACAAACCGGAATTATCGCACGAGACCGCTCCCCACCACCCCACCATCCCAACGGTTCTCCCCTCCCCGTCCTTTATCTTAGTGTCCTCAAGATTGAAATGTCATGTGCCAATGGGAATAAAGTCAATAATTCTTCATAAAATCTCAAGCACATTGTAAGGGAGTTTGTGCACTCTTTCACGCATTCTCATATGAGAGGTCGTCATTTCTTGAGCGGTTGCGTCATGGAACAGGGGTCCCTCCAGAGGTCTTGGCAAATGACTCTTGCGACGTGGTACGGCAGATCCATTCTTGTTGCAATGCTTGGGGTCTGGGCTTCTACGCGTAAAAGTGGACTTTGACTCCAGACAGTTGATTGATCCCTGATGATGCATGGGCATTCTTCTTCGTACCGCCCTTGGTTGAGACAGTCCTTCCTATCTTCCAAATCCTACAAATGGCCGAGACTTCCGTAAATTGGGCCGCCAAGACATACCCTACAGAGATACGCGCAAGAGTCCAAATGTCTAGCAATCACCTTCCTTTGTAATCACACTTTCTTGGCACGCTGCTGTTAAGAAAGTGGCCCTGTTCCACATACATTCGCCTAACAGTTGCACATAAATCATCGAAACTGCGCGTTGCGCAGCCCTCTGCGGCCGCGATGGCATCAGCCACGCCTGGCCCTCAGTATCCCAACGGACTTACATGGACTGTCCTTACGCCTCACGGGGCCCGTGCAGCCCTCCTTCGTGGGAGCATTCCCACGGACGAACAGCCAATCAACGCGACGCCAAGGCGACAGCCACCCTTGTCTCAGACACCCTCGTCACCAATCAACAGGATTCCAGCTGCCGCAGCCGCGGAAGGAGCGCAGCACGCCACATCAGATACCCTGCCAGACCAGGCGCCACCGGGAGAAGATCAGCCAATAAGCATCGCGGAGTCCGCTAATAGACTTATTGACGAATACACTGAGGTTTGCAACTCGAAGCTCAGCGTCTTCAGAGCCTTTTGCCAAGCCTTTGAAGAGACTGCAAGGCAGTTTAGGACCCAATCGGAACGAGAGTTCGCCAAGAGCTTCTCGACTGACTTCTTGGGATACTGGAACCGGGCTCTCACTGCCCCTACACCGACACCCATCCCGATATATAGCAGCGTCGTCGCAGGCCAACCGACCAACACCAGCTCCCCAGCTCCCGCCGCTGGTGCTTACTACCATTGATAACCACAACAACAACGGCAGCAAAATTTTCTTCATCCCCAGGGACAACAGGCCCCCGCCGCCCCACTAGCTCGTCCCGTTGAAGATCTGCGGGTCTTCATCCGGCTCGACACTGAGGCTCCGGCTAGGTCGCAGACTGGCTATGCCATCCGAACACACATCGCGCAGAAGATAGGAATCAATCCCGAATTAATTCATGCCATCCCGGTTGCTTCTGGCTGGGCTATCCGACTGATAGACGCGGCTACCCGTGATAGACTCCTCCATTAAAAGGACGAGTGGTCCCACGAGCTAGGCGCAACTAACATCGAAGCTAGCCAGAAATGGTACAAATACGTTGTACCTGGATGCCCACGTTGACTCACAGACTTGCAAGGCGATGAAGTTGATTATGATAAGGCAACTAGAGAGGAAATCAAATGCCAGATAGGTCTTGATCCTGTGAGGGTCCAGCTATCTCGACACGACTCCGACAATCTCCCCTCCAAGACTCTTATTGTATTATTCACGGAACCGACGAAACGCTTCTGGACCCTGTTCGGAGTTAGCCTGCCTGCCAAGCTCATTAACAAGCCACAAGCGCCAAGGCAATGCAATGTATGCTGGGACTTCTATGCCTCTTGTGGCTGCAGAAGGCTACCCGTCTGCGAGAACTGCGGTAAGCCAGGCCACAAGCCAGAGGACTGCAACGGATTCAAATAATGTGTTAACTGCCTAGCCCCTTATAGCGCCAGAGAGCTGGCCAAGTGCCTGGCCCGTCCGAGAATGGTTTATGGGGTGCAGTAATGCCAGATGAAGAGATAAAAGAAGATGGCCTAGGAGATGGGCCTGGAAAGATTCTACTAAGAGTATCCGGAGTTGCGTGATAGTGCGTGGTAGATTTATACTACCGTCGTAGAAATACCGCCCCCCAATGTTGATGAGCCTGCTGAGTAGTGGGCTAGAACTAGAAGCCCTACTGTTAATACGGTGGTTATGGTACTCTCCTGCATTATGGTTGCTACTATGCCCGAGCTAGTAGTAGTCTTGTCTCTTAAGAGGTGCTGATATGATGGCCCGGTTCTGAGTATATGATAAGAAGACTGTATGTAATATAATGCGGATAGAGAAGCTTGAGAGTCTTCTAAGTAAATGTTGGTAAGAACCTGGTGGCATATGACTGCGCCCTTGCTCTTGCTGATACTGAAAAATATGATATTGTTCTCCTCTAAGAACTATGGATAGCTATTAGGGATGAGTGCTGCCTTACTAAAATATATTCTTTATTTGATATATTCTCCCCTGTTGATTACTGGATCGATACTAATACTTGACTACGGGTTATGATATATGTTGGAAGATGGCCTGAACTACTAGTAGATTAGATCTGATTAATAATAACTAGAGATATTCTCTGGCTTATAATAAATAATATGATAATAGTTAACTTCTACTGGTAACTATTCCTTGATGAAGCCCTTGATATTCTACTATATTGGCCCTGTCCTCCTAGGTGCCTGGTGGCTGGCGATTTTAATGCGAAATATTCTATATGGTAGATGGGCTGCCTCGAAGACTGTGGCGAAGATATTGTATCTTGGGTATTAGAAAATAGACTTGCTCTACTGAATGAGACCGATATACCTACTAACCTATATGGTAATATAATAGACTTGGCTTTTACTAATATTGGATTAGTGGATGCTACCGTTGAGGACTATCTTGCTACTAGCTCTGATTACTTTACCCTGAGTATAACTTTACCTGAGCTCTAGTATGTAATAGTATGACCCGGAAGGGTCTGCGTTTTCTCCGATGAGGAGGTAAAGTGATTTGTTGAGATTGTTGAGGCTGCTATTACTGGTTTGCTAGTTGATACCTCTACCCCCGAATAACTTGATGCTCTGGTCTCTAATCTTGTTAATATACTCTAATAGGCTGTGAATATAGTAGGATGCCTAGTATATAAGGGAACTAGGAGTGTGCCCTGGTGGACTGAAGAATGTGCTACTGCTGCTGCTGAATACTGAGTGATTAGGAGGGCTTACTCTCTAGGCTTCTGCAAAGAAGTGTAGATGGCTAAGAAGGACTTCTAATGTGTTATTAGAAGAGAGAAGAGACTCTACTGGTGTAGACTTATAGATAGCTTCTCTGATAGTACCTTAATCTTTAAGGCAGTAAGGTGGCTAAAGTTACTTGGTGCCTTTTAGCCCCCTCTACTCTAGGTTGATGATGTGGTGTATGAGACCTAGTATAATAAGGCTGAAGTACTGCGATGTGCTACGCTAGAGTGTTGTACTGCGGATGATGATATACTAGATCCCTGGATCTTAGTAGAATGAGCCAGAGAGATCCCTTTCTTGATAGAGATAATGCAAGAGGAAGTAAAAGATGCTGTATTGTATACTGGTAATATGTCCCCTGGCGTAGATAATATTACGGTTAAGCTTCTGCGGGCTTCCTGGTATATTATTGGTAGTTATGTTTGCTGCCTTTTCTAAGGATGCCTGACTATAAGCTACTATTTGAAAGTATTCTGTGAAGCTGAAGTTGTGATGATACTAAAACCTGGGAGGAGGGACCTTACCTTAGCCTGCTTATGGAGATCTATCTCCCTGCTTTTATGTCTGGGGAAAGGTCTTGAGTGATTTATTGCTAGGTGATTAGCCTGGGTATTAGTTTACTATGGTGTGCTGCACTCCTAGTAGTGCGGTGCTCTACCTAAATGATTAGCTGTAGATCTGGTTGCTGCTCTTATCTATGATATTGAGGAAGCTTTTGCTAAGAAATAGGTTGTGATACTTGTTACGATAGATATTTAAGGTGCATTTGATATTGTTATATGTAACTGCCTTGCCTTAAGACTTAGAGAATAAGGATGGCTAGAGTACCTTGTGTGATGGGTCTACTTGTTTATGAATGATTGCTTAGCTTGTGTTAGATACTAGGATATAATAATAGCTTTATTACTACTGCGATGTGGGCTGCCCTAGGGATCTCCTGTGTTGCTGATCCTCTTTCTGCTCTATACTGAGCTAATCTACTGCTTGGGAAATCTGAAAGGCCGATTTGGCTATGCTGATGATATTGCTATTCTATGCGCTGGCGACTTGCTAGAGGTAATAGCTGCAGAGGCAAATAGGATAATTGAGGAGTTAGTCTCTTGGGGGGCCGCTAATGGTATCTCTTTTGACCTAGGTAAAACGGAAGTTATGTATTTCTCTAGGAAACCCCTTAAGAGGGTGCTGACTGTATGATATGGCGATGTAGAGAAGCGACCTGAGGTTGCAATGCGATGGCTTGGTATTTGGCTCGACTAGATGCTGTCCTTTAAGAAATACATTGAAAAATGGGTATCTAAGGCTGAGGTTGTGGTATACTATCTGAGGAGCCTTACTAATACTAAATATGGCCCGCTCCTAGTAGCTGTATGCTGAGCTGTTAGGGTATGTGTTGAGCCTATTCTGCTTTATGGGATGGAAGCCTGGTATTTAGGCTTAACTAGCCTATTATGGTTGAAGCTATTAAAGGAAATCCCGACTAAGTTGAAAATACTGATTTAGAAAATGAGTAAATGCCTTAAGTAATCTATGAGAGCTATACTGTTGGTATGGAGGATGATACTGATTGTGGCTCTCTATTGGGAGAGTGGTATCTTGCTAGTTGAATAATTGCTGGAAGTAGTTTGCTTATGATTTGCTGTCTGTCTTAAGAGCCTTGATGTGGCTTACCTGCTTGCCTTGTGTACTTAATGGGTAGAACCACCGGTTATTTATTGAGTGATTAAGCTGAAATACTAGTAGTTACTGGCGGTAACTTGTACCTGACTCTGTAGGACTAATGAGCTGTTGCTAGACTGCAAGCGACTAGTGCTGCTACTAAATACGTTTAGTGAAGACTAGGATTCTCTCTAGATGGTGACTAAAGAGGATACTGCTGCTGAGTTCTAAAACTGGCTTTAGGAGTTACTGCTACTTACCTTGGTTGTATATTCTGATGGCTTATAGTTGAAAGAAGGAGCTGTTGGGTATGGTTTTGTTGTTTACTGCGGTGGCTAGATAATTACCTAAGGTTCTGATTGGCTTGGCCTAGCTGAGGTCTTTGATGCTGAAGTGACTGGTGCTCTGGAAGGGCTTAGAGTAGCCCTTAGTACCTAAGATAGCTTGTAATAGATAATTATAGTCTGCCTCGATAATATTGCTGCGGCTATATGCCTTAGAGGCAAGCCCGCTGACTCCTTATAGGATGTCTTTGTTGAGTTCTAGATACTTGCTGCTTTGCATGGCGCTACTAAGGTCTGTTGGGTTCCCGGCTACGCCAAGATCCCCGAAAACGAAGAAGCAGATGCTCTAGCAAAAGCTGGATGCCTTAAGCTAGTCCCTGTAGGTGCTCTCCTAATGCTGGCTTATCTGCGTTGTGCTGCTAAATAGCGGCCTAAAGATGGTTTTAAAGCCTGGTGGGAAGAATCTGTACCTAATAAGTACAAAGTACTTGAGCTCTTAGCTATAACTAGATGCCCGCTGGAGCTATTGCTCTTGCGGAGTATGCTCTACTATCTCCTCGCCGCTAGATCGCGGTATGGCGACTTTGTGGAGTACTACGAGCGATTTGATTATGTAGATGTGTGGATCCTTTGTTTATGTGGATGATGTAAAGTACTGAACTATATCTTCTATTGCTGGAAAGTACTGCTGTGCTGTTGGATGAGGCTTGTACCCTTACTGACTGTAGTAGTTAATTGGGTAATAGGCAAGAACTACATTGAGTTTATTAAAGTAGTGAGGGATAGTGCCTTCTTTGAGAAGGTCTGCCCTTGCTACTAGATACTCTTAGTATGTATATTTGTGTATAAACTCTTCTTCTTCTATATTCTTTACCTCGGACTTGGACTCCTTTTAGGTGTTGATAGTACCCTCTAGCTGCTTGGGACTATTTTGAGGCCGCCTCTGTAGCCTGCGAAAAGGGTCTCTGCTGGTCCCTATATAAAGATTAAAGAATGTAGTGATGAATTTGCTGTACCTGGATGACCTGCGGATGGACGGTAGGTACTGATGATTTGCGCCTTTGAGCTGATGATATGCTGGATGGTGGTTTGTTTACGTTTAGAGCAGGATTGGTAAGGAGGTGCAAATTTTACGCAGGAATGACTAATCCGATGACCTACTTGTAAGAAACCCTAGACTATATACTAGTAGCTTAGTATGTTCTGTGCCCCTATAGGGGACCTGAGCGGCCTTTAGGCCGCTGGACGGAAAATACATTAATTAATTAATTAATTAAATAAATGTCTAGCAATTAAGTAGAATTTTCGTAAATATGAACACCAAGAGCTATCTGCTAGTTTGAATGAATATGTAAAATCTGATTGCTCGGTGACATAATGGCCTACGGAGGAAGTTTTACGCCGATCCAAATCTATTAACGCACCATTGATGATAGTCCTCAGCATTGAACCTTTCATGAAGAATTAATCTGCATGGCGAGACCTGATCAATGTGGCGACACCAGATTAAGCCCCAGCTCCACACAAGCCTTCCTGGCTTCTACATAATTTGACATACCCTAGACCTTCAAGTTTCTTACCCAACAGACCGAACTCATCTCTTGGCGTCTCTGCTTTTTCGGCATCGGCACTAAGAAGACGCTCGACTGTATCATTGTTCTAACTATACCTACTCGACAGGACAATTGTGTCAGCTACAGGGGCGCCTACGTCGTCATGTGTAAGCACAGTCGAACATCCGCTAGACTGACTTCTCTAATCCCATCAATCCCCTTGCTAGCTTTGTCGTAGGGTTGGAGTTATAACGAAGAATTCTTAAGACTCCAGAGCCACCAGGCTTTTCCTAGGTTCATTTCTCCACCTGAACAGGGTGGCTCCCTTTCCTTCAACTTCACTTTCACCTGCAAAAACCACACGTGCAATAGAGGAACACCCGTGACGGTCTCCTCATTTACATGATCGGAGAGCCACTAGGACCCGACCACGTGCTCGTTCAAAACTCCCCGCCTAGCAAGACGCCTTAGTCTCTGTGTTGGTCAAATGTCACACGGCGGCTGGCAGGGCGAGACTGATGTGATGTGTCCTGCAGGGATTAATGGGTTTTTACCCCAACAACTGCAACCCTGCTCGGGTTTATACCAATTTTAATTACCCGACGGGTCTGCCCCGACTCCTGACACAAGGTTGAAAGCGGTCTCCTTTTCCATCTCGTCCAGGTGACGCTAAGGATCTACTGGAATGTAGCTTACTCTGTCCACAGCCTTCATGGTGAGTGCAGCGGAGAAATTGTATATTGCATGTGTACAGGTTTGTCCGGACACCACTACGGAATGTCCTCCATGCTGGGGCATCATTTCCGTGGCTCGAATTACCCTTGCTGGAAACGCCACAGCACCTTTCGGTCCTGATGCTGGCTAGCTGAATGAACAAGCAGCCGAAGTCAAAATGCAGATCATGGGTTGATGGGATGATGGTTTGATCAATGCCGGTCACCGGTTTGCATCTTGGATTGACGATCTACAAGTGTGAAAGGCAAACTTAAGGCCACCAAGGATTGCTGTTGATGCTTCTCAAACTCTTTTGTGCTCTCGTAGAGTGTGTGGGCGAGGCATTCATTGACAGGTTTACGCTGATGAAGAATCCACCTCTCTAAGTTGGGGGCAACGCCGAGTCAACGTTCCCATGTCGGAAACATGTTTGTAAAGATTCCATCCTAGCTTCCTAATCTTGCACTCTTCCGAAAAGGCTTCTTGAATCACCATCCTTGCACGTCAAAGATCTGTACCAAGATCTGGGGGGCCCAAGATAGGAATGCTCCTCGTAAGCCAACCCCTCATCCAGCTGATTGCAGCAGAGATACGTTAGTCCCTTGATGTGCGGCTGTCTGCGGCCTTGTGAGCCAACATCTGCCGGATACCAGACCCCAGCTCGGTCTACCGTGAGACACACCTTGTACGTTTCAGGCCAGTGGACCCCTGCCCGCTGTTCGTTCGGCAGAAGGATTTTCGAACGGTGGCGCATCGAAAATGGGGAAGCGCTTCCCGTCATTGTTTGTTGGAGACGCTTATGACATTTCGAGCCGGGAGACTATGGTCCGTAGGCCAGGTAAAGAAAGCTCCAGGTCTCCTTGGCCCAGACGGGTAACGGATTTCTGTCTAGGTCCGTCCGCTTCACATATATATAGACAACTCCCTAACTCGGGGTGATTTTCGATCATGCCTCAACTGCGCTTGCACCAGCTCAGACACCAATCAACATGAGACCTTCAGCCTTGATCTCGGCAGCAGTCCTGATCTGCTCGCGTTCGGCCCTCGCTCAAGTCAGTGGCTCGGCAGTGGGCTTTGCTCGCGGCGTTACTGGTGGTGGGAGTGCCACCCCAGCCGTTCCCTCGGATATCAAGCAGTGAGTCAAAGGTCAGGACACTGTATCACCCAGCCACCTCACACTCGTTAGGTTAGCAAGCTGGCTCTCCGACAGCGTTGCTCGTGTCATTCTCCTCGATCGAGAATTCAACTTTAAAGGCTCCGAAGGAAAAACGACCGGGCATGCATGCCGCTCGAAAACACGATGTGGCGCCAACAATGGCGGCCAGGACACAATCAAGGACAAGTGCGATGACAACGAGAACAGCATCACAGCCACCTGGGATAATGCCGGGCGCAACGGCCTCAAGATTGCCAGCAACAAGTCCCTAGTGGGTGTCGGCAACAAGGGTGTCATCCGTGGCAAGGGCCTGGGTATCACGGGCGGCGCTAAGAACATTATCATCCAGAACATACACTTCACAGTGAGTAAAGCGCCGAATTCTCTCAAAAGGAGCCGCTGACCTTATTTAGGACGTCAACCCCCAATTCGTGTGGGGAGGCGATATTCTCGGTCTGGATAACTGCGACCAAATCTGGATCGACCACAACAAATTCAGCCTTGCCGGCCGTCAATTCATCGTGAGCGGCTTCAACCCATCCGGTCGTGTAAGCATTACCAACAACGAGTTCGACGGGAAAACTTCGTGGAGTACGGCCTGCAACGGAAAGCACAACTGGGGCGTTATGCTCGTAGGATCCAACGAGCAGTACACCTTGGCAAACAACTTCTTCCATGATTTGGCATCCAGGTCGCCCAAGCTCGGGCAAACGGTGACCACGGGCACTAACCAGCACTTCCTGCACGGCTACAACAATCTATTCCGAGACATCAGCGGCCACGCGTTTGACATTGACAAGAACACAGACATCTTGCTCGAAGCTAACGTCTTTGAGAGGGTCGCCACGACCATCACGTCTGGTGCATCATCGAACGGCGCCCGTGTCTTTGACGTGCCAAACTCTGGATCAACAGGCACGTGCCAGAGCTATCTTGGGAGAAGCTGCATTGTCAACAGCTTGTCCAGTAGCGGAAGTCTCCCCTCACTCTCCAACACAGGTGTTTTGTCAAAGGCTCAAGGATACAAGAGCTTTATTGAAACCCCTCGGGCCGTCAACCAGGTCGCGAGCTACGTTATTGCCAACGCCGGTGTTGGCAAGGTTACTCCGTCCACAGGTAATCCCCCACCGTCTTCCTCCACTGTGCCCCGGCCATCATCTTCTTCTGTGGTGCCTCCCTCATCATCTTCTTCTGTCGTGCCCCCGCCGTCCAACGGCCAGGCTCAAAGGTGGGAGCAGTGCGGTGGTACGGGGTGGACAGGACCAACGGCCTGCGTGTCACCATGGGTATGCACGGTTTCGAACGAGTGGTATTCACAGTGTATTTAACTATGATGGGAGTCAAGGGGAACTTTGAACTAAGGCAATTTATTGAGATCCAATTTGATAACACAAGCACCTGGTTACCTGTAACTGTCCTGCTTCCATCAATAAGGGCAACCAGAATCCTCATCACACCTATTCTTTCCCTTGGGGCACGGCTTTCCCCAACCAGTCCGTGTATCGCAGCAATCCGCATCCTTGACTTATGTTAGTATCCTGAAGTCTGGTGCACTTAGAAGCAACGTACGCATTTCGAATTGGGGATGCCCATATTCATGCAAAAGTTCTTTGCTTCGGCGCCTATGATGCAGCCCATGCCACCGTTTTGACGCGAACAAGCATCAGAGCCTTGGTCACCGCCCCAGCAGCAGTTTGGGTCGGTGCCATCAATTGTGCACTTCAGGGACATGTTAGCAAAAATGCTCTAGATTAAGGGGAGGAGGACTGCGACGCACAGCAGCATATGCAGCTGTAGACAGCGCGAGAAGAGCAATGGATTGGAAGAACTTCATGATGCTTGTTCGGAGGGGAGTTAAGGAATTGTGTATGTTCGAGACTGTGCTTGTATGGAATGACGAGGTGAAGGTTTGTGTGCGGAAGTACCGAAAGAAGTTTGTGGTCGGAAATGCCTTGATGCAGAGGAGTTGAGCAACAAGGCGACACTGATCCAGCTTTATACTTTTGCCAACCTTGACTGACAATCATATCCATGGTTTGTGACTCCACAGTCTGAAAAACATTACGAAGTTTTCCTGCTCCCTAGGACAGTCTATCCTCTACCTGACGATAATTAGGAGGCACGAGTCAGAATCGCAAGTCTGTTGATATTAAAATCTAAATGAGGAATGCGCTGCCACACTCTCGGACTCTTCACAATGGTCCGAACCGATCATGCTAGACGCCGATGTGCCGTTGAAACGCTCTGTAAATCCTATCCAGACGAGACCTGCTTGACCCTTACAGGTCCGACTAGCCCCAGGGGCATAGAAGAATGGTTCACCGGATCAAACTCTATTTCAGTGTGTTTTCGCGGGAATGACCGTCTTACGGTAAGGCGTCTGTTATTTAAATGGGATGGTCGAGACGTCGTACCCACTTGGCCCCTGGTCCTAGGGCTGAGGCTAGGCCGGAACCCGGATGAGATGATGGCAAGTGTTGAATGACGCCCTGACCACCACCGTGATAACCGAGGACTGGTGCGACATTGGGCGATTCCCGGTCGAAGGGCGGATCATCGCTGCATGAAAATTGAGGCAAATCACAGAAATGCAGACCCGAAATGCGATACCGAGACGGAAATAGTTGAAGTTAGCGTCCTCAGCGGGATTGAGTAAGATAATTGCCTATCAGGCTCTGTTAGCTTTACGTAGTTGCTGATCAAGAGTATATTGATGGACCTCGACTCAATCAGCTTCAGGTTTATAGCAAGAAGTGGCTTAGCTGCGTAATAGATTACAAGTTCATGCAAGGGGAAGATGGACATCCTATCCCGATGTCCGAGAACAAGAGACATTGTTGGAAATGGAATACACAGGATTCAGTAGTATAAATCCTCCAGTGTCCTTCCTATCATCGTTCAAGTTTCTCACAAGTCCAGGATCTTTACCAATCAACTACTCAATATCTACGTTCTCTTTCAACTGACCCTCGCTCATCACCACTACTCCTTACTGTTATTTATCGTCTTCAAAATGCAATTCTCACTTGCGACCACTGCATCCATCTTGGCTCTCGCCGTCGGGACCGCCACTGCTGCCAAGCTTGATCTCAGGCTTACCACGGTGAAGAGAGATCCGGTGGCCGAGGTTCGTAGCAAACTGTCGAAACCGCTCCTGGAAAACAATATTGACCGCCGTGTATAGTGTACCGAGGCCAATGACTGCTGCTTTTCGACCAAGGGCGCATGTAAACGCCAATCCAAATTCCTTGCCGACACATGGATTACGTGCGAGTTTGTCAAGATCTGCCCGGACCTTGGCGTCTCCTGGGACCAATGCGTAAGCTTTTCCTCAACAATTTCTTCGTGAGGTCTTTCATAGTGACAATGTTGCAGAAAGCGGATTGCTGTGCGCTCAGCACTGGTTGGGGGCGAGGCTGCCCGGGAAAATAAGTCATTAGGTGTTGATTTCTGGACTTATGAACCGATCACTTGTATAAATAGGCACTGAGATGGGGAATTAGGGGAGGTTGAACATGCTATCATTATCTCAATTCCTAGGCTTAACAACCAGTCCAGCTCTTGCTCTTTCCTTCATGGCCTAGCGGCTTGCTGTGCCAGCATCCTGTAGCCTTCAGGCATAATTCGATATCTTTAGCCAAATTCCGTTATAAGCCATACAGCAACATCATGTGACAAGATTATGTCATTTCCAGAGGTTGCTTCGCTTCATTGGAGAGCCATAAGGTATCATCTGAGTGAAATTATGCAATAAAGCCTTACATGATGGAGGTGCTAGCCTCACTCTTAAATCAGCCTTGATCGAGCCCCGCTCAACATATTCTTGTCGGCTGAAAGTCATCGTGGACCCGTCCATCACTTCCCAGTAAACATGGGAGCTCTCGACGTTGCAGCGGTGGTGCTCAGGTTTGTTCACACAGCCACAGAATCACTAAAAATCGCGAGGCAAGTTCACCAGCAGGCCGGAGACGGGCAATTCAGTATAGAGAACCTGGACGAATGGCTCTGTCTGATCAAAACAGCAGAGTACCATTTAGCTAGATTCGACAGGCACCAAATCCCATTGCACTTGATAGTGTGCTATCCAGAATGTGTTCGACGGGGCGAGGAGCTCCAAAAGCTGGTCTCGGCACGTCAGGATTATGATAAATCCCCCGATCCACCGCCTATCTTGAGAAGCAATGATCTTATCAATTTACAAGGATGCTTCACAAAGTATGATGAAGTGTTTCGAGCCCTGAGGAATGAGTTAGACAGGTATATCTGCAACCTCCCTCCCTTTATGACATAGCAACGTATATACCACACCAAAACTGACAACGACTGTTGCCTTTTCCACTTCTGGACCTGAGCAGATGCCGCTTTAACCTGAGCTGTCCTGAGCTGCCTGAGCCGAACAGAGAGCCCGTGGTGAGCCAGGCTGAGCTTGCCTGAGCAAGGGGTCCCTGTTTTGGTCCATATGTCGCGATCTCGGTAGGGCCGAATGGCTGTACATTTAGATCCACTCGTTCCATGTGCGCTTTTTATCATCTTGAGATATTTACTGTATACACCTTACCACCGTTATATAGAATAGCTAAATAATTTCGCGACCTGAGGCGGCCGCGAGGAGGCAATATTCAAGGCCTGCCAGAGACTGACCAATAAGGTCAGTGCAATCTCAGGTGCTTGCGATAGGAATAATAATGCTGTAAATAAGGATAAATAGTCTAACATTACCTTGGGAAAATGCCTTGTCATGTGCTTGCAATAGCTAGCGTGGAATAGAATATGCTAAGACTAATGCGGGCTCTGGGACTTATCCTGCATTCTATAAGTCACGGAATGCGCAAAATAACAGCGGCAACTATGATAAGATAGGCTACGATTCGCTTATGCCAGCGGGGAGCCGAGGCGGAGCAGATGATCCCTTCGCCCAAGGTTCAAGGGACAGCTCTTAGGAGGCGGCACAATGGTTCTGTACAGCCACCCCAAAGTCAGCCACAGGCTGTGATACTCTGGCTCTCCCACCCGGGGTGTACGCTAGGTTCCGGAACTCCAAGTATAACGGCAGAGGTCTCCTAGGCAAAAGCCAAATAATACCCGCAGCTCGGATTAGCCGAAGGACTGGAAGACAATGAACTGCTTAAAAGTTGCCCGAAATAGTCTCGCCAACGGAGGCACCGAGATGAACAGGGATCCATAGCTAAAGAGAGATTAGAACCTTCTCAGCCCCTTTTTCTTGATAGGTAAGGGTGGCAGAGACATGAACAAAAGGACGGTGCTACGTCTCATCAGCATGCAGAGCTACAACCATCTCAATAGATGTTATCGCACAGATCGATATTCACATAAAGAATCATAACCCTTGCGAGCAGGTCTCGTGGAGCAGGTATTAGTAGCACCGACCACTCCGAGAGGGGGGGGCTGATATGGGGTGCTTTGTAGGAACTTGGTTCTAAATGGAGTGACCGTTGGCTATGTAAGGCTGACAGCCAGCACGCCGCACTGGGCGGAATCCTGGGCTATGCTGCCTCTCCTGATGGGCTATGCGTGTATTGAGGATGGCATAGTGAAGAATACTGGTTGCCCTGTTGCCTACAGGACCAGAACAGAGCCAATTTACCATCTTCATCACCTACGACAGCCACACTCTAGGGAGAATCCTGCTAGGCTCCCCTTTCAGCTCCTTATACTGTCGTGTCGTCTGCTTTCGTTCGAACCCCGTTATGCTGACGTGGCCACAGCACTCAATGCTCAGCCCTGCCTGCTATGGTAGCTTCGATGTGCTACTTGTGTCAGCCATGTACAACACTTCGGCGAGAAAATTGGATGGAATCCTTGATGCTTGCGTCATCCAATGGCCCCTTCCCCCTCAATTCCCCCCCTCCTTCTTCCTATCCGCCCCAACAGGGCCGTGTACATTGGAAAGGTGGGCGTGGGTGTCGAGGTCCTAGCCTGACTTCCAAGGCTAGGTTATTGCTGCGGACGGAAATAGAGAATCTCGTAGGGCGTCTTGCCAGGCGGAGCATCCACTTGTTGCTTAATACTGCCTCAATAACACTAGGGTTAAAGTATGCTTCCCAACGGAAGGGAAAGTGAGTGGTGGAGCCTGAGTCCGAGGAAAGATGGTGTATAAAAGGGGGTTAGCGTATGGGTATCTAGATGATCCAGGAGAGTGGAGGTTATGGCGTTTGGGAGGTATGGAAGAGATATAGCAAGAAATTCTTTATTATAGAATAGAGTTATTAACTCCCTGTTGATATTTCCTAATCTCTCTATATTTATACAGTGGGGCAGGCCATTTTCAATTAACCTTTACCGAGTGACTATCTCGTATGCCTTCCTCCCCAATGTTATAACTCACCCTATCCCACGTAACTACAGAAGGGATATAGGGCAGCAGTATCCAGGCCAGGGTCAACAACCCTCACTACTTCTAATCTACTAGCATATGATTCTATATGAATATACCACCACATCTTAAGGCATCAATCCATCTACTACAATCGTGCCTTGCTTAAGTCAGACTTTGGACTCACCGCCTTCTACTTCCATATATTTTAAGCTTACGTGACTCACCGCCTTCCTAAATCAATCATTCCCAAAAGCAGCCATTCCCAGATTTATTCACTCCCCTCACCGCCTGCCTAATATAGGCGATCCCAAAACTTATCTTAGTCCTCACCGCCTTCCCTATTAGTCATACCCCGGATCTTATCCCTACTCTGACCGCCTACCCAATCCATAACTTCCGCAATTAGGGAAACCCAAATCTCGTCCTCGCTCCCTGGCCCAGGTTCTTGGACATTACGCGCATATTGTGTTATTAGCTGAGGCCCCAAAACCAGGGCTTATACGAAGTAGTGCGCCGAAGAATATGGATTGCACCCTGGACAGAAATGTCCCTAGAGCTCGGCACAAGTAAGCGTCAGCAATGGATGCCATCCCGTATATATGCCAAGACGCTTGAGTTCTACGATATCCGTCGAGGATCTGGCAAAATGCTGAATCGTAAGGAGAAATTTACCCACTGTCTGAAGCTTGCTAACCATTCACAGAGGCTCTAGGGCCGGAGAAACAGAACCAAGCCATGAATCATAGGCTAGGGGATTCCTCTACCTATATGCAATATTATATAATAGATTTTATCGGCAATAATACCCAAACCATCATATGTAGCGGGGACCAAGAGATGGATTTCGTTAATTTAATGGGCCGGCTTGCGCATCATAGATTGGCTCCAACTGAATTAATAGAAGAACAGAAGAGAGAGGTCAGCAATGACCCTATATTGCTTAATTATTACTAAAGAAGGTCGGAAGCATTAGAGGATCTCAAGAGACAAGGTCACCGATCTTATGTAGCTGCAAAGAAGGCCGGATAGGGCAAAGAAAAACACTAGAGTCTAAGTGTCTAAAAGAAGAAATTGCAGCATTTTATAAGATAATACATAGTAAAGAAATCGCCTAGCAACTGATCGGCATTAAGCTAACGAAAGATGCGTTTGTACTATTATTAGTCTAATATAGAAGTAGCATACCTATTCTCCCAAGCCCTATATGTTGCTAATCGAGAGAAGTTTTTCTAACTTCGTAAAAGGCTTGTTTGAGCGCGCTTGTATAACTCTGAAAATAACGCGAAAGCCCACATTACACCAAAGAAAGGCCTTCTAGGCCCAAGTCAACAATAAATAATCAGCCACAAACCCTTGGTCAACTAGATTCAAAGATCTGTAATAACGTCGCCATAAAAGAAAAGCCCTCAGAGGGCCCCATCAGGCTTGGAATAAACTACCCGTTTTGCAGATGGCGGGATTTGGAAGTTGGCGAAGCACGACGACAGAAGAAATGGCGCATGGATAGCCTAGCAAAGCACATTCGTAGGCAACACCTTGAACGAATCTAAATGCCGTTCCGATGCCCCTACGATGACTGTTAGGTAGTTATAGGAATAGATGAACACTTTGCCAGCCATTTATCTCGAGCCCATGGGGATTATTGCCCTCCATTAATGGTTTCAAGATGGCTTAATTAGAAACACATATTCAAGTTATGATGTTGATATATCTTGAGCTCTCTTTAGTGACCACTTGACTCACTATACTAGAATGACTTATAGCTAAATATATAGATGTGGCTTGTGGCTTGTGTATTAATTATACTGTCCTGTATGTTCTCTTTGATATAAACAACCTAGAGACCGTTCTTACAATTGGCTAATAGAATTAACCAGACTTCGAGCGCGACGACAATCAAATAGTTTATTTTGGCAGGCCTACTACTTCATGTTTGCAACCATTTCGCGTGAATCCTTGAGCACCCTATCTGGCGGAGTTCCTTCATGTCCCCAATAATCCCGCTTTTCCCCTCAACCTTAAAGTACCCATACATAGCACCATCGTGTAGAATTCTGTTCTCTGCTAACATACATTGGTTCTAGGCTCTGTCAAGGGGATACATTCGTTGAACTGCAGGTAATTTACTTCGGCCCCGCACAGATAGCTAGCCGGAGTATCATGGCACAACACGTGGCTGATCGGTCCAGGAGCTCCGAGGTTAACCCAGGCCTCGGTGCCACTATTATCCTGTGTAGTGTCTCCGAGTGATATGGTTGGGAAAAACATACAATTGAATTCGGCCACGTCAGCGCCCTATGTATAGTGAATCCTTGAGATAGAGTGATCTTGTGTGTTGATATTATGCTACTGCCCATCGATAGGTATATCTCCAGACTATAGGCGAGCTGGGCCGCCAAAAAGCTCTACCTGTAGCGAGCTAGATGAACTGGAATGGGGACGGGCTGTTACATACGAGCACGCAAATGCGGCTAGTAAAATTGCCTCTAGACTACGCATAATTGTTACTAGTCAAGTAGAAATCAAGGTGCTGGTGGCGAAGAGACTTGGATTTTGATTCACAGAAGTAAAGATAGTAAGACCCTGATTTTATAGGTCTTTAACTTAAGTTTTCATTAGGTCCTAGAATTATAACCTATCTTAATAATAACCTAGTTTAAGGGTCTTACCAGCTTCACAAGAGCCATTCGTCCTCTTTAGCAGAATGGGTCACGGCCCAGGAAATGGGCCACTAGTAGTTCTAGGCTTCCAGTGCCAAAACTGGGCCATCTCTCCATGGTATAGCCCTGCAGGTCTCATAACTAGTAACAACTCAAAGGGTTAGTCAATAAAAAACTCGGCCTATAAGCTTAAAAATTCTACCAAACCCGATTGATTGACTATTAATGCGGAGCCTATATATAGAGCTGTGACTCAGATAGTACCATTTGAATCTAAACTGAGTTTCATGAGCTTAAGGCGTTTTAGACTTATTAGTAATTTAGAAACCCAGAAATCTTCCTTTAATAGGCAACTGTATATATATAATAGATACTTAGTCCCGCATTTGTATAACCGCCTCTATATAAAGTTAAACCCTTTATTAATACTGGAGTACTTCTTTATGAAGTCCTTAGTTATTGCCTTATCTAAAATATTGCTGCTTTTAATCTATCTATAAGATCTATTAAGCTTCTATTCTAAAAAGAATTTATATCTGTAATAAGTAAGGATATATACTACTTTATAAATATCTCCCTTTTCTGTCCTTAGTTAATGGTTTCTTAATAATACTTACGTATTCCTAGTAGGCTTCGAATACTTTTTAGACTTATTTGTGACCCTTCGCTTCTTCCTATTAACGGGAGAAAGTAGGGGCAAATTAATTACTTGATCTTCTAGAATTTAGAAGTAGTATACTAAGGGTGTTATTTGTGCTCTAAGTCTTGGCAAAGTATTGTAGTTCTGCTACTATAGTTTATAGTCCTTATGCTACTTCGTAACTAATATTGCCTTCTTACTAACGGACTACTGATCTTCCTTGTAATATCTCTTTATAGGCTAATAGATAATAGGTATTTTATTATCCTATTAACTTTCGGACTGTATTTTCTATTATGCTGCCTCCTTGAAAAGCTACTTAATCGTTAGAAGATTATTATCATCTAAAGAACTATAATCATTTCCGTTGCTATTTAGTATTGCCTTTTGACGTAAACCGTCTCAATTAGCAGCATTACTAGGTACTGGTGATAGAGGAAGACTTTAATCCATGCTAGGTGGCGGCAAAGGTGATATTCGAGGGCAAGAGGGCGGCCCCTGTAATCTAGCAATATCTTTAATAGTAAAGTCGAACTCTTGGAGACTCGGAAGCGTAGTAGGTGAGGAAGGTTAGATGAAACCAGGGGCCGTTAAGCTTAGTGGGTTTCTATATTAGATATGTCCTATATACTAGGCTCTATGCTTATTTTAGAAGCTAAATATACTAATTGCTGGGTTATAAAGTCCTTTAATATATAAAATATAAAGTTGGAGTAATATAAATAGTTTAATTGCCTTAGATATAGGTTTGGGGGAGATGCTGTGGTTATATATACATAATGGGAAGCTCTTTAAAGGGGCTAATTCCCTATCTTGCATCCTGCGCATGGAGATATATGGCCGTGATGACGATACCTAAGACGTCCACTCGGCTATCCAACAAGGCGGACAAGATAGCCTGATCAACATACAAGCCACCTCTATATATGCGCTTTGAGCTATTACGGCACGGTGAAGCCGGGGTTATTCGCGTGCTTACCTAGTTATTTCACCATGCTAAGATATCATGCGGGCTGTTGTACTATCAATAAGACTGGCTCCCATGGGTTTACTCGGGAGTATGTGCCACCATTACGCACATAAGGCGTACTTTCGCTGAGCCACACCAATAAACGCGATCTAGGCTTCCCTTGTAAAGTCCAATCATCAGGGGAAGCCAGACCAAGGACTGGAATCACGGCCTGCCCGGAGTTGGATCAGCCTTTGTACAGCGGTATCTCATCATCGAGACGAATTGCTTAGCACTCACGCCAAAACCTTCACAGCCTGTGGCTTGAAGCCACTAAAAATTTGCGCCCAACAAGGTTTTAGGTTGGCTGGTGAGTAAAGATTACTGAGAATATACTTTCAAGGCATAAATATACCTATATTTACGACTCACCCCACCCTTTCAAACTTCTTTCTTCTGCCATCCTAGACATCGTTACCATACGACGCCGACGTTTCTCCTGCAGCAATCAGTCGAGTCAAAATCTGCAGATATGACTGGCTGGCCCCAGCTATCAGCGGAAGTCCGTCACATTATATTCGATTTTCTTTCGCCAGAGTCCGAATGGCCAGTAGCGTCGTATCAACGTGCACACTGTGCGACCGTCTGCAAAGAATGGCAGTTTCAATTTGAGCAGCAAAACTTCAAGGTACTGGCCCTTGATCAAGGTCGCTTCCAGGACTTCATCGATATCGTCAGCTGCAATGAGAGACGCCGCCGGGCAGTTCAAAGAATCATACTTCGTATCAAACTCGATGAGTATGGCTGCAGCGTTTGTGAATCGGAGGAGGACAAGGCTACAATCAAAAGGTATTTGCTCCCTACCTACCTATGAAGGCATCGGACCTTGCTTCAGTTCTGCTCCTAGTACTGACCCTAGATTCCATCAATAGGAACGATAAAGTCTTCTTTGAAACCATCTGGAGGTTCCTGCATATCTTGTCGACATGGGAAAAGCGGTCCGACCTTCTGGACAAGGGGGACCACCTCACGTTGGACCTCGGAGTATACTCACCCAGTGATGGAGAACATGCCTTTCGAGAAATGCGCTTCACAAAAGGTTTCCCCCATATTCCTGGCTATTTCGTCCCCAAGGGCCTTGCTGCTGATTATAAGCGTCACGAGGGATTGCTGTTGGAATCAAGTGACGCTTGCCCTGGGTGGGCTAATAGCCGATTGGGCGAGGCCAGCACTCAAGCAAAGAAACGACTTCTATCAACTGTAGGACATCCCAAGTCAGTGCATGCGCGCAAGATTATCAAGCTCTGCATCACCGAGTTCGGAGAGCTTCCAATGGTCGAGGCCCTCACCGGACTGGAGATTCGAAGACACTACTTCCGCCATATATCCCTTTTAATGCTTCGAATGATGCTGGAAAAGAGCTTGACAAATATTCACCGATTTCGCCATGAGAAGTGGCGTGGTATAGACGAAGACCATCGATTGGCACTGGAAACAGGTAAGTCTAATCTATCGACGTGCTTGGTCTGGACGTACTAACCGAACCCCTGAATAGGCTATTCGCTTTTGATCTCCAAGAGCTTGCCAAAAACACTACACACACTATCTCTATTCGAGGATTACAATGAGAAACTCCATCCTCATGGCGCTGCCATCTCCGAGAGGAAGCCTCGAAGGGTTTTGGCCAAGGCTTTGGCAAAGACTTGCCTAAGCTTAAAGAATTTGAGCGCATCCTTTCATATCGATGCCAAAGACTTCTTCCCGAACAATCTGGCCGAATGTCGGAAATTGGCGAGAAGAATTGCAGAAGGCTCACCATTATCCAAACTTGGAACACCTGTCTCTGACGGCCGCCACAGTGTGTGGTCCGCGGCCTGCGTGGCGCCGTTGTCGTTTGCTCGTCGCAGCGGGTGTCGCTGCCCTTTACCATATGCCTAAGCTTAAAGTGATGGAGCTGTGGGACTTTGTAGCGGAAGAGGGTCGTACTCATGATTGGGTGTTTCGCTTTGAATCAGAGCCACAGCTGAGAATCACCTTCATGGCCGTCTTTGACGTAGAGGGGGGTTTCTTTGATCCCGTGTTCGAAGCTTGGAGGTGGATGGTGCGAGACATACGACCCGGCCAAACTCTTGAGATAAAGAGAGAAAGGTGGCAAGGGCACTGGAGCTATCGACAGACTCTACGAAATCTGAAGCTGAGGCGTGGAGTTGTGAATCCCGTCTCCTATAATCAGATATTGGACGAAGGCCGTGCGATGTGTCCTTAGAGGAAGTATAAGTTCCTAAATTAAAATATCTACATATTTAATATCTAGGTACTTAAGGTTCTGGTTACATACTAGGGGAGAGGAATTCGCAACATCTCCATTTCTCTTCATCTCTCTTGCGACCGGCCTGCGATTGTGATCTGACATCGTAATCAGAGTCGAGCTTGGAAGCAAACAGCACACAGACAGATTGAAAGGTCGAGATTCAGACAGCATCGAATGTAAGCTGTAGATGTTCATGAATCTGACAGTACACACACGTCGGATATAAGTTGTAGTGATTCGAGGCTCCGACAGCACACATACGTCGGAAGCTCAAGATTGACGTCGGATATAAGTTGAAGCGGTTCAAGGCTCCGACAGCACACAGCACACGTTGGAAGATTGACGTCGAATATACGTCGTAGCGGTTCGAGGCTCTGACAGCACACGTCGGAAGATTGAGTTTGATGTCGAATGCAACAGCGCATACAAGCACACAGCACGCTTCGTAGATCGAATAGATGTCGGAAGGACGCGAGGTAGATGAAAAGAATGGGATTCAATGGTCGAGGTAGATGTCGCAATAAGAGCGTCATTCGGCGACTGACAACAAGTGAATGTGATAGGCTCAGATGATGACAGCATGATGAGAACATGGCTTGAAAAACGAGGAGCCATCGAGAAGGCGGAGCTTCTTCTAAAACGATGCTGCGATGTCGGAAGGGTTGTTCATAGATACGACGCCCAAGTGTGTATAGGTAAAACTTGGAGGAGTGGTAAGGGGAAAGGTAACTCCACCACTAGGACTCCTGATGATAGAGATCGTCGTCAATGATGATGATGATGGTAATCGAAGAGATAGGTTTCGTAGAATATCTCGGGTTTGATTCGGGGAAACAATGAGGGATTCGTTTCGCGACGTTGTCGTGAATGAGTATTTGTTCGACAAGGTTCGACAAGGCTCGACAAGGTTCGACGAGGACCGTTGAGATGTCGGGAAGTGATTGTGATCTTAACTTCGTAGCCATTGAATAATAGTTGAGCATCTGTTAGCCCTTTGGGTCATCACTCCCAAATGGTTTCCCCCACCCGCCGCGGGGAGGCCGATGCTATCGGGTGGGTTAAGAATATTGGACATTAGGGGGATAAGAATATGCCTGCATCTCTGTCAGCCGAGTGGAAGGGGGGATAAGAATACTCGGGCCATCAGGCCATCTAGTACCATGGGGCAATCTCGTCGTCGTCCCTGTTGGGGTCACCCCCAACCATCACCTCCAGGGGGATCGCCTCCCCAAACTCGTCCAACATCATCTCCCCTTCATCCTCCTCCTCCTCCTCTTCTTCCTCTTCCTCGTCCTCTTCTTCTTCGTCGTCGTCATCATCATCGTCGTCATCATCATCGTCGTCCTCCTCGTCGTCGTCGTCGTCGTCGTCGTCGTCGTCGTCGTCGTCGTCATCATCATCATCATCATCATCATCATCATCCTCCTCTTCTTCCTCCTCCACCACCTCCTCCTCCATCACCACCGCCGCCTCCTCCGTCTCCACCACCACCCCCACCTCCTCTCGCTGTTGCTGCTGTTGTTGCTGCTGCTGCTGGGCAAGCAGACGGGCGAGGTCGCGCCGAGCGGCGCGAACAGCTCGCGGTGTGGTGGCAGCAGCCACCGCCATTGTTGCGGCTCTCGCCGCAATCCTCTCAGACCGGCGGGGCGGCATCGTGCGTGTGTGTGTGTGTGCGTGTGTGTGTGCGTGCGTGCGTGCGTGTGTGTGTGTGTGTGTGTGTGCTTGTCCAAGCATGCAATAGCAAAGAAGCATGTTAGAGAAGTGTAACAGTAGGAGGAAGGAACAGTAGAAGGGAGGAGGACGAAGGTTCTTGCATACCTATACAGAATGCTTCCAGTGACTTCCTTACTCTAGCACATACAGTCAGAGCTCTTTCCTTGGAGCCGATTTGCTCTTTCTGATAACGGGGCCTCATTTCCACTACCGAATCACCCGAGAATCGTACCGTGGACAGCCTCCCGCAAGACCCGATTCGCAGAAGCCCGACGTCCTTGTTATCAGGGCTATCCAAAATGCTCCAGTCGCACCCGGCCAGCGACCCACTGTCCTGAACCGCGATATTCTTTGGATCGAATGCAAGGCTGCAGGACATATCGCTAGTCATGGCTGGAAAACAGTCATGGAAGAGGCAGTGACCAGGCTAAATGACGCGCATCCAACGCGGGCCCTCTTTGTTCTCCTCGCTGTGGGCATGTTCTGGCTGCCTTTTGCCTGGGATCCCCAGAACTCGAACTCACGCAGCCTGCAGATCCTGGGAGACAAGGGAGGACCCTGGACCCTGGACAGCCGCATCCACACCGTTCCCGCGAACGTCCTGCCCGGTCAACGACATGTGACAGGGCAGTCGATTGATACGCGTCAAGCCTACAACCTGAACTTTTGGGCCGTGAACCAGGCTAGGGGCATCGCCCATTTGGCAGATATGCAGCTCCTCGAATCCTTCTTTACCGTGGTTCGAGGTGGGCAATACCAGGGATGGAACCCGTAAGCCGGAGCCACAATGATTTCGGCCAGCAGATTATAGGGAAGACTTGGCCGTGAAGCCCTCAATGTTGTTGTACTCGTTCGTTTAGTTATTTGTTTTGATGGGTCGCGGTAGGGCTGCTCTACATCCGCCTCGCTTGTCTACCCGGTTACCCAGCTGTGATACAGCGTATAATGCTACTCAGCTACTAAGGTCTAGTATGTTATAGCTGGGTGGCTAATAGCCAATATGTCAGGCTGAGCGGTTGCTTGCGATATAGAGAGATTGGTTTTTGCATTTAGTTGGCTGTTAGTCGTGTAGAGAATTATCTATATAAGTATTCCTCTATTAGCAGCTAGATAAGGCCAGGTATAATCCACTCTACCTAGGTATTAAGGTTGAAGCAGCTATAGTTTCTCTCCATTCTATTGAGAAATTTATTAAGATAACTAAATTTAAGAATCTCAAATAGGAACCCAGATATAATGAAAATAATTTAATAGGGAGATCTAATACCTAGAACCTCAGATATAGTAATAATAAAGTTAATAATAAAAATATATAATGTACTATAGGCACTTGCAAGGCTTAAGCTATCTATTCCGATATATAGGAACTCAATGGAGCCATTGAGATATTACTACAACACTAAGGTCTGTACTTGTGGCTGCAGCTGTGGCGATGCTAGCAGCAAAGCCAAAGTTAATATAAGTTCTGCAGCAATAACGTACATGATAAGCGAGTGCACCAACCAAGCGAGTGCACCAAAAATTACTCAATCTCTCCTCTTTACATCTAATCAACTATTTCTCAACCACCAAATATGTCACAATCAAATAATGAAGCTAATATGCTTCTCGCTCTTCGGGCCCTTCAAAATGACCCGAAACTGGGTCTACGACCCGCCGCAAGATTATACCAGGTGGATTATTATGCCCTTCGTCGCCGACAGAGGGGCATCCAGTCTCGGCGCGATACCATCCCCAACTCACGGAGACTATCCGATCTAGAGGAGCAGATTATTGTCCAGTTCATTCTCGACCTGGATTCGCGAGGATTTCCCCGCGACTGCGTGGTGTTGAAGAAATGGCCAACCGACTGCTCGCTGACCGCGACGCGTCACCTGTCGGCAAGCGCTGGGCTTCCAACTTCGTCAGGCGACAACCAGAGCTCAAGACGCGTTTTTTCGTAAATATGACTATCAGAGGGCTAAATGCGAAGATCCAACCATTATTCGCAATTGGTTCCGGCTCGTGGAGAACACAATCGCGAAATATGGCATCGACCTAGCCGATATCTACAACTTTGATGAGACCGGCTTTATGATGGGCATAATTGCAAGCGGAATGGTCGTCACAGGTGCAGATAGGCGTGGAAACCCGAAATCAGTCCAGCCTGGAAACCGGGAATGGGTTACAGTCATTCAGGCGATTAATGCCGAAGGCTGGGCGATCGCGCCGTTCATCGTGGTCGCGGGCCAATATCACCTCGCAAGCTGGTACCAGGAAAGCAACCTTCCGGGCGACTGGGCTATTGCGACAACTCAAAATGGTTGGACCGACAATGAGACCGGCCTTGAGTGGCTAAAACACTTTGACCGGCATACCAAGGCCCGATCAACCGGTCGCTATCGTCTTCTGATCCTCGATGGGCATGGAAGTCACCACTCGGTTGACTTTGAGAAATATTGTGAAGATAACCATATCATTACGCTGTGTATGCCGCCTCATTCGTCTCACCTACTTCAGCCTCTTGATGTCGGGTGCTTTGGGCCACTCAAAAAGGCATACGGTCGAGAAATAGAGCATCTGATCATCAGGTGCTCTATAACCCACGTTTCTAAGACTGAGTTCTTTCTGGCATTTTACGCCGCCCACCAAGCCGCCATAATAGAAATTAATATCAAAGGGGGTTTTAGAGGGGCCGGGCTTGTTCCTTTAGACCCAGAAAGTGTCATATCGAAGCTTGATGTGCAGGTACGAACTCCAACACCGATTGAGGAGGAGGCCGGCCTCCCCGACCCTTGGGTGCCCAAGACGCCAAAGACGGTCCTTGAGGCTACCTCTCAATCTGAATACCTTGAAAGACGAATCAGAAGGCACCAGGGAAGCTCCCCAGCATCTATTGTTGATGCGCTTAAGTCATTTTCTAAGGAACGAAGGCGATAATGCATCAAATAGCATTATTAAAGTCTGAGAACCAGATCCTTCGACAGGCAAATGAGACTCTTAGCAAGCGGCGTAGGGCAAAAAGAACCCGGCTACAGAATGGAGGGAAGATGACTATAGGTGAGGGAAGGGATGAGATTGATCAGAAAGACGTTGATGCGCAGATAATGGCTGGATTGTTGAGAAGTGGTGGTCGAGGGAGGTCAGCACTGGCGAGAGAAAGGCGCTGTAGAACCTGTGGAAATACCGGACATAATTCAAGAACATGTCAGATAGTTGTGTTAGTATCTGAAGAAGACGATAGTGATTAATTTTAATTGATTAGATGTTTTGTAGTGATTTTAAGTAATGTTCTATTTTAATGGTGTGAATTTTTGGTGCACTCGCTTGGTTGGTGCACTCGCTTATCATGTACGTTATGTATTGCCTGGCCTTAATAAAGTTAAATCGAACTGTAGCAGCAAAGTCATCTACTCGAAGAACGGCAGCATAAAAATCTGCTCGTGCCCTCATCGCAGTCGAAATCTCTATTCATTACCAACATTAACAACAGCAGAAGAGCTACTCGACCTACTGCAACAACTAATCCTCAAGATACTCTCTCTCAAGAAGCCGGAATCTTTGAAGCACATAGATAAGAACCCTTAAAGATTATAAGCTTTTAAATTATTTCTATATACTAATAAAGTTAGAAGACTAAAGTTATAGCTAAGGGAGATATTAAAGATAGCTTAACTATTATTAAGGTTTAGTAGCTAAAGAAAAGCACTACTAATCTAGCTAAGTAGTAGGAACTAGGCCATATCTAAGATATAGCTAATTAATATAAGAGAAGGAAGCCTAATAAGGCTAAGAGAAAGATATTTAATAGGTTAAATAAGAGGTTCGAAAAGGCATAAGACTGAACACTAGAGTTAGAACGTTGGGCTAGACTGAAGCTTTTGCCATCATAGGAGATAGTTGGGCAAATCCAACTTGTTCCAATCAATGATGTCTGTTCCTAAGTTCTCGTTGTACAATGATATGGGTTGCATATAAGTCCGTGCAAGCCGCCGTGGGTAGTCAAGCTGATTACATGACAAGTCACGTGACCTTAGCAACAGTAGCAATGACAGGTCTTTTATCCTCAGTACCCAGGAGGACTCTCCATTCTATAAATATCAGTTATTCCCAAGCTGCCTAGTAGGAATTTATTAAGAAATACTGTTAGTGGTATTCAATCAGGTGAAGATTCCCTATGACGGGCAATGTTGGAGGTCCTGGAGGAAAAGAAGTCGGCCTTTTTGCGGCCTGGCTAACGAGTCAATTAGAAGGAAGCCAGATACGAAGGAGAGGATGCAGAGAGAATCTATTTTACTCGAAGAATATTGCCCAGAGTTTGATCAAAGGCGCTACAGAGTTAGACATGACAGATGGCTGATGCGATCCTTGCCACAGACCTTGACATCGGGATCAACAAGGAGGTCTGCATAATCGATGGGAAGAAACATACGTTACTGCAGCGGGAAGCCATGCTTTGGCATGGAATGCTCATCAGGTACGGAGACTCGAGATGCTGCCAAGATTGCGACGACCGCGGTGCTCTCGAACCCGCCGTCACCTATAAAGATACCATAGATCACACCCGCATCGAGAATCTGAGATTTCTTTTAGAAGAAACGCAATCTATCGCTCCTGTCGTACTAGAAGACGTCTCCCAAGGCGGCGAGATGGATCATGCGCCGCGGCGTCAGGCGCGGGCCGTGATCCGCTACGGACCGGCCACGGACATGTGCCGGTCCGCTCGGAATACTTGGGACATGTATTCTCCGGGGAGCGGGCAATAGCCAGATAATAATTATCCACAATGCACCTTATCGCATTGTGGGAGAAATTCACCGATTCATACGATATTCCAGGCGGCGGTGAGATCATTGTCGACTGGTTGCGCGATTTACCCAAGATCTTGTATGAATTTGCGCTCAGGGTGGTGATTCATATCCTGGAAAGTCTCAAAGACACTGGGATCAGCCCAGATGGTTCTTTTTTCCACGTTGTATGGCCATGTTATCCCCAGATCACCTACGGCTTCCGTGTCCCAGTGACTGAGGACTGTACCAAATGGCTGCCTATTCTCGAGGACTCGGATTCGTGTGTTACCTTTGCCTACATGACCAAGGATTGTCTCGAAGCTGGTCTGATCCGGTGTCGAGGCGCCAACACTCTCTGGGCCCACGAGATGCCGCTCATTGAAACAGCCGTTCTTTGTCCAGCAGTGCCAAAGCAGTGGGCATTACAAGATCATGAATCATACTGTTTCATCAAACTTAACAACACTCTGTTGCATGTTAAAGCTGAGCGGAATCAATTGAGCCAGTCACAAGAAGGTATGATTCTAATCAAGCAGCATTCACTGAATATGAGCTCTTTGAGGAGCAATATCAGAAACAGGATTATGGCCGAACAGAGGAACAAGAGGCGCATCAAAGAGAGATTTCTTTGTTCCCAACAAGCGGAGGCAGTGTCCATACTCTCTAGGAGACCGGGATAGTAATTCCTAGAAGCCCCTTCGAGTCTAGTGTTGTGAGAATTGGTCGTTTTGGAGTACATCACATAGTGAAATGAATACGTGTTTGTTTAACAAGGCCGCATTGCTCATTTTGATCGGCACGAGATTTTGTTGATTGTTGGTGAATGTGGAAGCACCCGAGTTTGTCGTCTTGTAGATATTTGCCTCGTCAAATCGACTTGCGGAGATGAGCTCTTTGGCACAAAGCACGCATTGGCTGATGTATTGTCTCCTCAATATGTGCGGATTAAAGATGTAATGGCATCTCCTGGGGAACCGACCTAACTAGAACGGGGTTTGGTTGTGGAGGTAGCATGTCGATTCTTACCTTGGCTGTGGAGTAGAATGTGCTCGGAGAGACGAAGCATTTCCGAGCCTGTCGTTATGGTTAGCGGAGAATCCGGCTATCATGGCGTATAGTTAGTCAACTGAGCTTGAACTGCGCTCGTTGCAAGTGTCATAAAATAACGGGTAGTGACATTGGGCGAACTGGCTCATGGTGTTGAATGTTTGCTGATTTCGGCTTCAAGTTTTCCATGCTTGGTATTGATTTGCGTATTGACTTCCCTGTTGCACAAAGAAACTTCGAGCAGCAAGCTGTCGATTACATCATGCTCGGGCATCTGTATGGGAATAGATGCTTTGTTTGGTAGGCGGTTTGGGTTTCTCATGAGTCATCGTCAAAACACAAATTCAGTTTAAGTTCAATGACTTTGGTAGTGATACTTGAAAGCTAGTGGCCGGAAGGAAGTACCTACCTGAAGAGCCAGCTGTTCGGCGAATTTGACCACAAGAAGAAACTCGTTTACTATTCCACTACCAAGCAGCTTAAGCAAGTTGACCAATATCATGTAAAGTAAATCACGCATTAAAACAGATAACCCGAGAGGGAATTGCATTCAGATCACAGAAGAGTTCGCCTTTATTCAATGGTCACTAATTTAATTCGACTCTCGAGTCTGTTCACTGCCATAGCCAATCCTATTATCCCGCTTTAATCGCCATTTATCCTCACGAACTCCTTTCTTACGTTCAGAAAGAATAGCTCGCCACTTTGGTAATAACATTTCAGTCGGTGATATCCACAGAGTCCGTTTTACTATTCTTTTTCAAAGCTCGTCGCGGACCCAGTCGCTACTGGAATATTGCGCAACATATCCAACCTCCATCATGCTTCCATATCCATCCAGCGTGGCGCCATTAGGGTTGCCGGGCTGCACCTGGTCAGTGATAGTACTCTCATCAAGTCTGATAGACCACTTACCCACGAGCCTCCGACTGCAACGTTGAGGATGAAATACAGTGGTGTCTGTGCCAGGGAAGCCCAGACTTTGGGGTTTCCAATTCTAGATCCGGAGACTTGGTGGAATTGCTTATCATCTCTGAACCAAGTGATCGTCTCAGTCGTCCAATCACCACTCCGACGGTCAATATCGACTCGCCAAGTATGCCAGCTTTGGTCAGGGATATCGATATTGTTGCCAATGCCGTTGAATTCGTTGCAAATGCCGCCTGGAGCCACGTCACAGTGAATAGTTCCATAACCTCTCAGCTGACCATTAACAGTCTCTAAAACGTCAATTTCGCCACAGGAAGGCCAACTAACACCCTTGCGGTGACTATCTCCAAGCATCCAAAAAGCAGGCCACACACCCTGCTTATGATGGATGGGGTTGTCGCCAAAGCGGATAGAGGCCTCGACTCGAGTGACTTTGCCAGGCTGTGGGGTAAATGTATAGGTGCTTTCAATGCGGCCGGAGCTCCAGCCCTTTGGTAGAGAATTATCTCGCCAAGGGACTAGCTGCAGAGTATGCCCGCCGCTAAGCTGGACATTCCTAGGATTGGATGTATAGACTTGGAGCTCGCTATTGACACCGAGATCTCCAGTCTTAATTATCCAGTCTTTGCCATCTGGGAGCGTACCGGAAGATCCGCCAAAGTTGGCTTGCCAGTCTAAGTTGAATCCGGAATAATCTGGTGCATTCCACGCCGAAGCAATTGTCGAGAGAGAGACAATTGCAGCAAGGATTCGATGATAGGCCATTGTGAAGAGCGGTGGCTTGTGAAGCAATAAAGTTGTGAATAGCGAAGTTGATACGAGATGGTCATGATGAACGCAAATACCCTAGTGATGATTCCCTTCTTATAGTTCATGGAGTCTTTGGACACCACAAAAAAGCAAATCTGTTCGAGATAAAATGCCGTGACTGCTAGGCATGTCCGCACAAGTTTGCTCTACACACGTAAGCTGCTCCGCTACCACCAAAATGTCCCCACACGAAGCCGTAAGCTGATCGTTCAGCGAAGAGCAATTTCGCGCGGTGGCATCAAGGTGATATGATCCTTTTTCAAAATCTCGTGAGGAATTGTCTAAATGATGGAAGCTTGTCATGAGGTTACGCGGGATCTCTGTGTTCCCCGTTCTCTGTTTCTTATTGAGGCACGACTGCCTGTGGTAAAATACGCATGGTATTTTGAAGGCGAGGTCCAGCCTTGGACAGCCCATGGTTTCGGCCTGTAGCACTAGCTACAATGATACTTTCGGCTGAAACTGACCTTCCTGACATAGTCAAATGCCAACGGTTTCTAGAACAGCAGCTGTGGGCCATGCTGACCAGGACTTCGCCTCTTGCCTAAGCCTGCGGCATGCGCTTTGGGTCTGCTCATAAAATGGGGTGGGACCAGATGTGACTTATGGTCTGCAGCTTAAGCTGACAGCGAGCAGGGGCCAATGAAGCGGGCAAAATACCGCATGCAACATTTACTCCCCACTCAACAACCGTTTCTTGCTATAGCTTGGTTTCCCATAGTTTTACGTACTTCGTCGCTCACACCTCACCAAGAAACATTTTTGATCCGGTGCTACTCTGGGACTACCAAGGAGTACTTGTGTTCATTTCACAAAGAGTCTGTAACATAGGAAGAGAACTCAGCAATCTGCGCCACTTTTACAACTTCATGCTTTGGAAGGTTTGCTTGTCCGAGAGAAATAGCTTCGTTTTGCTGTGGCCTGTCATATGGGCTAAATTCAACCATGCCAGCGGTTTCCACAGGCGAGGCCATAAGCCGTTACAGGCCCCTCGTCAGACCACTCAATCCAAATCGTGCTAAAGAAACCCGAGGGCAATACTACTCCTGCCTTGTAAGGCTGAGAGCACGGGACTTGTTTCAGTCGGTATTGTTAACAACAGCGCTAAAACTGCAACTCAGCCCACAATTTCTCTAACGATGCACGTTGCGGCAGCAGCTGGAAATGCCGTGCTTACATTACCTACGTCAGCGAAGCGATATTGCATCGGACCACTGCCCACTTTTCCATAAACGCTTTTTGAAGAGAATTTTCGCTCCATCCATTAATTTGGCCGGATTGTGGTGCGGAGTACGCCTATGCATCGGTCAACTCCATGAGCTGAATCTGCAGGCTGAGCTGACACAGGTAAGCCGGCTTCGGTCAATTACCTTCGACGATGTACGTGTGGCTTTGGATTTAAGCAACGTATAAAAGGCTAGGGCATCATTTTAACGGATTCTGGAGTAGTCTTCATAGTCTGTCACTCTAGCTCACTTGTTCTGCCAACCCCAACCCAGCCGGACAATCACTGTTGCGCATCACCATGAAGCTCCTCACTCTTTCTATCCTTACCGCCGCCTGTGTCGGCGTGTCTGCTGGACCTGTGGGACCTAGATACCCCCATGTCTGCGGCCACTGGCTCGTCAATTATGGAGGTACGTGCGCACACGACATGATAAAAACAAGCAGCGACTGACTCTTTTTCGTCTCCGTCTAGGCAAAGTGCAGAGTGACATTGCCAAGCTGACATGTGGACGAAGCGACACTTGTGATGGACGAGAGTGGAATACTGTGTTCAACATGGGACTAAACGGACAATGGTGGGCCGGTAGTTTCTGTAGTTCAGGGTGCTACATGTATGAGGAGGCAGGCATGCCGCTGGGAACATGCCACTGAATTGCAGATGGGGGTCTGAGTGGAGGAATCTCTCTACAAAAAAATATCGCAAGATAGCACGTTCATAAGGCTCTTGTTTGGACAAATAAAATGTCACTGGTTGCAGTGCTTCAGGCTTTCTGGCTCATTCTCTTGCCCCTTGACATTGTCTGTTCATGCTTGAATAGTTGCAAAAACGCTTAAGGAAACACAAAGGCTGAGTAGCCACTGGGCGAAATTATACCCTCAGACTCCCTTATCTGTCTTATGCTTATCATGTGCCCTTGAAGGTTAATATCTTGGGAACAGTGCGTCGAAGAGTTACTGCATACAGGGAGCTATTGAAGCATCATATCCAACAATCGGACTTCACATGAGCCTTGACCGCGCGATACTGTCAGTGATCCAAGCACCCAATGTGTTCAACTCATTTCCACGGAGTCCTCCTCAAGGGAAAATACCAAACCCAGTTGGTAGCTCGTTTGGCCACTGCGCGTCTTCCCTACTGACCAATACCGAAGGTACAAATCGCCGTGATATACCGTTGTGTGAATGGCTGTGCGATTACCTTGGCCAGGAAGTTCAAGCATTTTTAACACATTTTTGTATTCAAGACCGGCAAGGTTCTCTCTTTATAAAGAATACTAGGACGTCTCAATTAATGAGCAATTACTGCAACGTGATATCGGGGTCAGACGGACGTACGGACATCTGGCCGCTCACGTGGACGGAGTTGAATCCGCCCTCCACTGATAGGAAGCTTATCGGTATGATTTACGGAACGGCCCGGGCTTGGCGATGACCGTTTGCTGTTATAGCTCTAGGCATATTGGTTTCTCCACTACTTCTAACCAGAGGAGAGGGATCAGGGCCACCAGGAAGAAAGATGGTGTCATGCAGTGCCATTCTGAGCTCAGCCCCCTTGCTGCATACACTTTCCGTGCCGCCCTTACCCCGGATTCTCCTCTGCAATCATGGTCAGTAGGCAAATGGTAGGTCTGCCGAGGTGATCGACGCGCGGGGACGTTGAATGAAACTAAGACTACCTAGTCTAGTCCTTAAGCCAAGCCTCGTAGAACCGGATGTAAATCGGCATTGCTTGTAATCAGTTGTAGCCTGTTCAACTGTTACCGGCGAAACACCTCTCGGAACCGTTACCGCTACACCGGGTTGACAAGCTGATTCCTGGCCTCTCATCGCAGACTTTGGTGGAGTGGTGATTCCCTCCATAGGGAACAATGGCCGGGGCGGGGCCCGTGTGCGCAGTTTTCTCGGGAATCAACCGCCGTCGGCAATGATCCGAAGGCGACGGATGGAATGGTCTCATACAAAGCTGGAATCTGAATGTCGTGATCGCACTTTGTCCTTCATTCAATCTCATCTACGGGGCGTTAAAAACAGACATTGAATCCGTTCCTCATCATGACTACCACGATTCGCAACAAGAAGCTTGCTTCGACCACCGCGCTACTCTTCTCCGTTGTCGCAGCCGCCGTCCTCGTCAATCGACTTAGGAAAAGAAACATGACCGCCACGTCTGTCAACCTGCATCCCACCATCGATTCTGGAGTCAAGCGCGGCTCCAAGGATCAACAGGGTGGTCGACTGCGCTGCCACTGTCGCTTCGACCCAGTAGAAGTTGAACTCAAGAGCAACGTCTTGCACAACCACGCCTGCGGCTGCTCCAAATGCTGGAAGCCTGAAGGTGCCGTCTTCTCTATTGTGGGTGTAGTCCCGCGCGACCAGCTCGAAGTGACGGCGAATTCCCACAAGCTCCGCATCGTCGACGAGTCAGCGGCCATCCAGCGACACGCCTGCGTGGAGTGCGGCGTGCACCTGTACGGCCGCATCGAAAAGCCCCATGCGTTCCACGGACTTGACTTTGTACACACCGAGCTGTCCGACGAAGATGGGTGGCAGGAACCACAGTTCGCAGCGTTCGTGTCGTCCATCATCGAGCAGGGCTACCCACCTGCGGAGGTTGGCAAGGTTCGCGACCGTTTCAAGTCGTTGGGGCTCGAGTCATACGATGCATTGTCGCCGCAGCTGATGGATCTGATTGCAAGTTGGACGTACGAACAGTCCAAGGCAAAGAAGCTCTCATAGTGGCCACTCAAGAAAGGGAAAGTGAAAGTCAACGAGAATGAGCTGTAGTCTGAGTGGGGAGAAGATGGTTTCAATGGCGGAGGCGTTGTCACGGAAAATGAGTGAAATGATAATGAGAATTGGAAGTTGAGGATGACCTGGCAGTTCGTTTGAGAAAATTGATTTCGTGTGTGCTCGGCGTGTAGTATCCCACCACACAATTCTGCGGTTCTCTTTGAACTGAATTTCTGTCAGACTAATACTGTGAATTCTTAGATGATTGGTATGATGCAGTTGGCAGCTTGCTCTCCCACGGAGTGATGTCGTAAAACATGATGAGAGGTTCAAGGGTTTTGCATCTCTTTGGGTTCGTGATTGCTCCTCAACGCCCCCTTTATATGACCTCGCGTGCCCTTGCTCTTTGGCTGCCCCATACGAATGGATGGTTAAGTGGGCCAAAGAACAGGCCGCCTTCAAGTATAAGCTTATAGAGGCATCCCAGCGATATGTCCCAGATGTTTGCTCGTTCCCAATCATGTGCAAGGGCTATTGGCCCAACATTTAGCTTTACATCGGATTGTTTTCGTTGTTATTAAGGCCTCACGTTGCAAATAGTGTTCTTGATTTTGGGGAAGTCTCCCAAGAAAAACCCAAGGGACCCTTTTTCCAGCATCAATCAGCACATCTTTCCAGGATACCCCTCGAGACTTACACGAATGGAGCGGATGGATGCCTAGCTCAGGTGCAGTTTGGCTGCACACGTTGTGCGCTGCAATTGGCTACAATTCGGAACTGTATCTGCGGAGTTGCATTGAGTGGTTTATTTGTCGTGGCTGTGCTGTTCAGAGATGAGGTCGTTTGCCCTATGGAGCCGCCCTGTCAGATGCTCATGCAGCGCTGCGCCTCTGGAATGGGACCGGGGATCTGTTTGACGCCACATAATAAGCCTGACCAGTTTGATTGAATCGGTTATGCCAATATTCCGCCTTTAACCTTGATGAGACTTCGTCAGGCCTTCACTCCATCACAATACGGATCGGCACTATTGACATGGCGCTTGACACCAAGTACTTTTCCAAAACACGGAAACCTTACACAACTGTGTTACAAGACAATGAAATTCGCCTGTTGGCTTTGATGCCCGGGCGATGGACGGACGACATTCGGTGCGAGCTCTTCCGGGTGCTTCAAGTCCGAGGGCAGCCGCTGTTTGACTACCAGGCTTTGTCCTATGCGTGGGGCTTGCCCAGCCGCGAGCAGGTATGGGTCACGGTGAATGACTGTCTAGTCAGTGTGACAGCAAACCTCGAGCGCGCACTGCGTTATGTTCGACAACTAGACAAGCCTGTGGTTCTCTGGGTTGATGCAATCGTGAGCACGCTTTCATCATAGAAGAAGCCACATTTACTGAGTCCTATTAGTGCATCGATCAGAGCAAGCCCGATGAGCGCTCGTCACAAGTCGCCAAAATGTGCGAGATCTACAGTCAAGCAACTGCCGTACTAATATTCCTCGGCGACGGGCTACTAAATGAAAAGCAACGGTATTCCAGGAAAAGAACGTTTGAGCAAGGCATCTCGTTCCAAGGCGACAGCACCGATGACGTCTATACAAAGGCGCGCTTATCCGCCTGGCGTTCCCCGAGACCACGGAGCGTAGCGTCACCTGTTGACATCTTCTGCCTCATAAGCATTTTTTCGCGTTCGTCGAGCTTGTCTACTGCATGCGAACGTCTCGAAGGCGTACCACGTACCTTTTTGACGGTTGTGTTTGAGGCGTTGCGGAACATGCTCACACGTCGCTGGTGGGACCGGATATGGGTTGTTCAGGAAGCCGTCGTGGCCCAGTCTCTGGTCATCCAATACGGAAATGCTTCCGCCCCATGGGAGATGTTCACGTCCGTTGCAAGGCTCTTTGAGCAAAGCAACATGCCAAGTCAAATCAGTAATCATGTGGCGACTGAGGATCTGAAAGTCCTGAAGCTCCTATCGCGGGTCACGGACCTCGACCACTTCCGTCAACTCTGGATAGGGAATCAGAGGCTAACTCTGCTCCCACTTGCCAGGCACTTCAGTAATCGCCGGGCCTCGGATAACCGAGATAAGATTTATGCGCTTCTAGGTCTGACGGAGCTGAACAGCGGTATCCAACCTGATTATCGATGGGATGACATCACAGTGTACAAGATTTCGGTGCTCAAGATGATCAATAAGGAAAAGTCACTTTCTGCTCTTGGAGGAGATCTCGGCCGCAAAGGGAGACAAGATCTACCATCATGGGTTCCGGACTTCAGCGCTACGGTTGAAGAGCACGATCGCAGGCGAGCTGATCTGTTCAGCATGTACAATGCTTGCGGCGGTGCGGAGCCCTTGATAGCTAAAGCGTCTTCGTGGCCCGGAACTCGTTTCCTCCCCTCCTCTGAAATAACAGAGGGCCTATCTATTTCTACGGAGAGACTGACCTATGTTGAAGGTGAAATGGTAAAGCTGGCCAACAACTTGGAAGGTAAAAAGAACCGTTTCTATCTTCTTTCATCACGCTTTGCTTCACCGCTGGAGAAGTACAAGAATTCGATCGACATCAGACTTGAAGAAGAGCGCCAGCGCGAACTAGGAATGATTTATTACAGAATTGAAGAGAAAATTGATATTGGTAAACGCATAGCGAATGTCTGCAACAGGCTAATCACGCTTTGTCACCCCGAAGGTCGCCACAGCAGCCTGGCGAACTGGAACTCCGTCATCGTAGACCCAGCGTGGTACGAAGAGAGTTCGAAGGGGTGCCTAGCAATGAGGGGTCGGTATGTTGGGTGGGTGGCCAGGAGATTTGGGCCAGTCTATTCGGTTACCGACCTGGAAACAGTCAGTCGCGAGATATCTGCGTGGTTCACTGAGGAGGTTGTTCAGACAAGAGGGCTTGGCGACCCGAAAAATATTGCCGCGTTTGCCGCCACACTTGTCTCGGGTGTCAAAATAACAGATGAGGGAGTCTCCAGAGTCAGCAGAAGAGATCGGGACATGCTAGGAGCCTGGCTGGAGAGGGCGCTATGGAGATGTGATGATCTATGTTCCGATCAAAGTGCTGAGCTTGATGGTCGGACGATAGACTCATTCAACAAGGCACTTCAGTTGTCCCTGACCAATCGGTCAATTTTTATCACCCACGACGGCCGCTTCGGCCTGGGGCCATCATCTCTCCAGGAGTCAGACCAAATCTACATACTCCCCGGCGGTAGATTGCCGTTCATCCTCCGACCTACACAGGCTGCAAGCAGTGTCAGCATTGAGTTCTCAGGCAGGTTCCCAGGCAACTCCGACCTTGTGGACAAGTACGCCCGCTCATTCAGTCTGGTAGGAGACTGTTTCCTCCACGGTGCAATGGATGGGGAGCTCAGCCTACCCGAATCAAGTGGCGGCAGCCTGCCTCACGATATTATATACGCCGTTCTGCAGCCTCTCGAGGAAGACTGGTACATACACGCCAGCTCTGTCATCCCTTGGAAGAGTAGTGGGATGTTTGACAGTGCACCTCGGCTGACGGTGCAGAACCTCGTCAAATGTGCACGTTTCGAACATGAATTCAGGTCGAATCCAAAGTTTATGGACGTAGCCGAATACTCACAGATCAACGAGGCATTTGAGAAGATGCGGGACGTGGGTGAGGAATGGCTGAAGCAACTCGACAATTATTTTGGAAATAGTGGAGTTTCTCCTATATTCTTAGTATAGGCACAACTGAATGTATATGGGAAAAGTCTCATATAGAACTATGATTATTGTCCTGCAGCATTGGTATGCGTGGTGTGGCGGCGATTTTGCAGTCAGTTCATGGCAGGGCCTGATTGAGCGGTGACACTTGATCGTCTCGGTCAACAGGTTCTCCTTCCTCTCAATTAGCTATACTCGATGATTGAAGCAAAAATTTGCAGAATTTGGCTGGCCATAAGGTGGTCAGAGAATAAGCGAACCCCATAATCTAAAGCTTTAATATCCAACAGTCGATACCCATACATGCATTTAATTGTAGTCTGTATAGCCCGTACCATACATAAACGTATCTTTTCCACCTTTTGCGCCAAGTCGTCCCTTCATGTCCCATTGATTCCCGTTTTGTAAAGGCCTATGCCTTTACCATTATTGATTGGATGGGCTCTAGCTTGCTGTCCTTGCCGCTCTCAGCATCGTCTCCTTCGAGTATGTCGCGGACACTTAGACTGGAGCAAACCCCATGAGAACCCTGCTTGCTCAATACAATGTAATGATCCTGCCGAACCTCTGATCCCATCATCTTGTAGAGCGTTCCCCGATCGAATCTCTTTGCGTCAATCTGCCAATTCAGAGTCTGCCACACGTAAAAGGAGAGGTGGCGAAGACGGCGACATCTGCGCGCCAGCAGGATATCGACCGCCGGATCGAGCGGGTGCATTTCCAGAGCCAGTCTTCGAATCTGCAATAACGAACGGAGAGTGGGCTCGTGACGCGTAGTGAAGGGCGGGCGGGCAGTGCTATCGAGACACAGGTAGATAGTGTCGTTGTCCGCATTGTACCGCAGAATCCCCGGCTTCTCTCTCTTTCCCCGACGGTAGTAGAAGTGCAGCATGTTGGGCAGCAGTTTCAAGACGAGGCTTCTCGACTCGTGGCACACTGCGGCGATGCGGCGCGGCGTCAAAGTCGACTCCGCGAGCGGCGACATGGTTGGCTTAAGCTGCTCATCTTCAGGATGGCACTGGGACTTCTGAGGCGGCTTCTCCGGCAGAACGAAGACGTGACTCCATCGTGAGCCCGTCAATCTCTGGGGCGGCAGGCCAAGAGGGGCTAGATTGTCATCCTCGAGGCTAAGTTTGATGGCGTGGAGTCGTGGTGTCGCGCTGGCCAGGGTGCATATCCAGATACTGCGCCTTATGTCGGGCGGAAGAAGGTGAAATTTCGAGAAACATTTTCTGTCTATTTGCTCTTTCATTTTCACCGTTTGACAATTTTTTTTCCTGTTTAGAAGACGGGTGCCGTGGTTCTTCTGTTGATTCTACTTGTTTTATTGGCTTCATGCATCATGCGATGGCCATTCATGCACTGTTCAACGGATCCACCGAGAATCAATATATAGGCATGGGTGTCCATTATAGATAGATTCTGCGGGAGACTCCATTTTCTGGTCCTCAAGAAGGGCCATCTGGAAGATGATCACCACCAAATCGCTGTCCACCACCCATACTGGGAATGCATGTTGGCTAGGACAACCTCTCTAATTCTGCGGGAAGTCCTCGTACAGCCAGGGATCATCCAGTAGCTCTTTTGCCGTAGATCTTTCGTTAGGGCGCCATTTCAGCATTTTCTTCACGAATAGGATGAATCTTCTTTTCTCCTCGCCACCTATGCATTTGAGACTCGTCGCAAAACTGAGATTGCTAGGGATACGTCGAGTGTCTTTGAGGTTTCCTGAACACCTGGTTTAGTGACATGGGCAATCTCGGGGCGGTCTACTCACCATCGCTCTCGTAGAAAATTGTAGTTCGTCGGCCATTCTCCAGCAGGCTCCGGTGAGGCGGGCCGAGCAGTGCTGTAATTTGACCAAGGTGTGCCTGATCGTCATACTCGTACGCACCGCCGGGCGCCATGAATTTGAAGAGCTTACTACCTTCGAGCAGGTCCCACAACTAAGAAATAAGAAAATGAGATTGCCTGGAACTACAAACATTTAACAGGATCAGACATACCATGACCCCAAGGCTCCATATATCAGCAGACGCAGTAAATCCAGCGTTGAGGATAACCTCGGGTGCCCGATACGGCTCCCCTTGGATCGCGCCAAAGTGTACTTGTCCTGGCTTTGTCCAGACGGAAAGATCAAAATCCGCAATCTGGATAATTCCCGTCGGCCTAGAAAGCGGCCCGTAGTTGTTTCGTGAGAGGTAGACAGTGCGGCCGTCGCTATGCCTTTGGGGCAACGGATTCTGAAATTCATCTTGGGCATCTCGTTCAAGAATTGAGCTGTCCTCAATCTTGACCATGACGTTGTCCGGCTTTAGATCTATCGCGTGGTTGTAAGTATGGAGGCCACATGGCGCCGAATGGCTTGTTCGCCTGACCCGTGTGTATCACACCGCATTCTGAGTGGAGATAATCAAGTGCATGAAGGATCATCTGTAGCAGAACCTTCAACACACCTGGAGGAATGACGCTGTCGACATATCTGGTGCAATAAAGCCACAGAGGCTCACGCAAGGCTTCCATAACGAGACAGACACGGTCCCCTTGAGCGTTGCTCAGCGAGAAAGAATCGGATAGTTTCCTGACAAAGTGCCAGCCTTCGTGCTGCGGATTGACTTGTGAGATATGCCGCATTATGTTTAATTCGTTGTCGGCCGGCACTACTCGGCCTGAAGGCTTGCGGGTCGCGTTGATCTTGACAGCAACGTATCGCTCAGGCGACCAGCGCCAGCTATTGGGCGGTCAGAACGCGTCTCAGGCGTGGATATCAGGAGAGTGACACAAACCGTTCAAGGTCTCGCGCAAGCCAAACGGTGGAGTTGGCGCCATAGCCCAGCTTGGTCGCGACTTGGTATCTGTCATGGAGGATTTCGCCTGTTCGAGCCGGGTAGAAGCGATCTGGATGGTACCCGGGCGTTTTCTCTTCCTCAACGAGTGCTGAGGGATCAAGGCGTGGTGCGATAGCGGGTGACGTGGGCCATGGAGGGCGATAGAGAGCTCTGAATGGCCAGCTCTTGGTCATGCTACGAGCTGCGGCCATCGAATCGAAGCGCTTCCACGCCTGCTTGGAGTCACTCTATAGGAGGCCTTCAACTGAAATATAGCACTACGCAGCAAGCGTGAGGAGCCAGCATGGGTCAACGCCAGTCACATGCGGTAGACCCAATGGAAGTCCTGCCAACAGAGCATTTCACGCGACGCTGAAAGAAATGCGTTGCATCAAAGGCTGGTTGGACGAATGGAGCAGGTGTCATACCAGCTCGATGCTCTGAACATCAACTCATGTAGTAAGGAGACGATTGATGCTCCTGATTGTTGGTGAGGCGAATTGAGATGGAGAAGTGAACGCGATCTACAGCGCGTGGTTTGCTGGCTCTAGGTACCTACGCGTGGCTGTCCTTTGCCAACTGCTAAAAATTGCCTACCCTACATCACTTGGAGGAGCGAGGAGCATGTGAAGGTCTATGAGGATGGAAGAATCGTGTACTCTAAAAATGATTACAACACTAATCAAGACGATTAATGATTGGGGGCCAGTCCAGATAAATGATGGACTTTTTGTTTGAGCACAATGAGATTCCAGTCTTGGGCTGTTTCGTCCATCAATGTGTCCGAAGGGACCAAGCACTCACAGCTTGGGTCCTACGCGCCTTTTCAGCCTGATTGGTAGCAGAGGCCAATGCAACAATCGTTAATAAAATTACAACATGGGATATTTAAGGACCTATAGAGATAAATGAAAGACCTCTAGCCCTGGCAGCAGCGGTAGAAAACCGGTGACAACTACCTCGCTTAGCAATTGAATTATCCTCACAACGTATCTGGTATAACTAGGTAGGCATCGAACAGCCTGGTCCAGGTTCAACGGCCAGAGTTGTTCACGAGGCTTTCCCAGAATCCTGGGTATTGCCTGCTGCCACGGTTTCTGTCGCCTGCTCGCTATATGGATCGACATGCGTCTCCTTGAACTTCCTCGCACTTATCTTCTTGTGGAACAACAAATCCAGCTCCTCGTAGCTTCTGTTCTTCGTTTCCGGCAGTCTGAAGTATGACCAGATGGCCACGCAGGCTGCTGTGCCCGCCCAGAAGAAGCCTGCTTTGCCTTTGAAGTTCCACTCGATGGGATTGAGCATGTACGGGTTGAGAATGTTGGCGCAGATCTGCGTCATGGCATACGTATTGCGGGCGATGACGACGGTTTGCGGACGCAGCCTGACTGCTGAAGTCTCGGAGATGATGGCGTAGCAGATAGGACCAACGGTCATGGAATATATGAGCTTCCACACCAGAACAAAAGCAACTTGTGCCCACTGAGCCGAATCGGCCTTCGTGGCAGCTGAGCAGATGCCGACAATAAGAAGGGAGACGCTGGCCATGGCGATACCGCCCGCGTACAAAGTGCGACGGCCAAAGTAAGACAGCAAAATCCACGCAACACATGTACCCAGAAAGGCCATGGCAGTGCTTCCAATGGCAATGGTAAAGGCATTCTCAGTGCTGATACCTGCTTGCAGAAAGAAGTAGGTAGGCGTGTACGCGAAGACAGCGCCGGACAGCTGCTGGCCAGCAAACACGACCATGCAGATCTCGGTTCGCCGGCGGTCAGTGCCGCGGAAGCAGTCCAGATAGCCCGAGTCCGTCTGGATGCTCGACTCGAGGGCAATGGTATGACGAATCTGGGAAAGCGTTGCTCGGCATTGCTCACGGGTGCGGTTGGAGAGCTTCGTGAGAGCCGTCTCCGCCTCTTCAAAGCGGCCCTTCTTAGCTAGCCACCAAGGAGATTCCGGAGCAAAGTGGATGGCCACCATGATGGGAAGAGGCCAGATCCACTGAATGGCAATTGGCACGCGCCATGACCATTCTGTCTCGTACTCGAGCATGCCCCGGAGCACTCCCGAAGACAGGAACTGACCCATGGCCCAGCAAAGATTAACGTAGACTGTCAAGTAGCCTCTCAGTGCGAGGGGGCACACTTCCGAGGCGTAGGCTGGGCTTGTTGTCGCATAAACGCCCCATGTGAGACCGCAAAGCATCTGGCCGACAAGCAACATCTCAATGCGCACCGCGAAGAAGGAAATGAAAATGAAGCCCGTCATCAGAGCGAGAGCCACTTGCGTCACTCGCTTGTAGCCGTATTTCGCAGACGCCCATCCGTTGATGAAGCCGCCAATGACGACGCACGCGTTGGTTCCGTTTTGAAGACCGGCTTGCCAAGCTCCGGTGAGCTGCCAAGTATCTTCTTCGGGATACTGTTTATAAATCAGCTTCATATCTTGATCGGCGCTGCAAGAATTGCTCACATAAGAACCAAACTTTTTCTGAAAGGTGGGATACCCAAAGAAATTAGACATGAGGCTGAAGTTGTCAGTCATGCACAACGAATCCAAAGAATTAAACCGACCTCTGGTCGTAACCTTCCATGACAATTGTCAGCGAGATTATGGCCGACCACATGGCCGCCTTCCAGTTCTCGCGAAGCGCCTGCGCAAGAGTGGTCTCATGCTCGGCATCCAGGGCCGCCCGAGCCTCCTGGATGGAATGTAGCTGGGCCTTGACATCGTCCTCGTGCTCAGCCTCGGCCACAGAGTCTTTTCGAGTGATGGCTTGGTTGTTCATCTTGACATGTCCCTCGTTACTTTGCCAATACTGGATATGGATGTTGTCGCTGTGATTGAGAACAGTGGGCCGCCATCATTTATACTGGCTGTCACTGGAGATTTGCCGTCGGGTTTATGAACTACCGAGTGATGCAACCACACCGAACTCGAGGCCAAGTTTTCCGGGAACCGATGTGCAGAGATCGTCGTATAACACTCGCCAAGGCGCCATGGAAGTGAGGGATGCGAGCTTTAACTCAGCACCGGGACACCGTCGAGTCCGAGCGGCAGGGTATTGAGGATCGTGTCAATTGCAATTGTTGAGCTCCCTGCCTTTGTACCTTGACTTCATCTTCTTGGCAGATTTAGCGAGCCAATCAATGTCCGAGCATGACGAGAACGAAGCAGAGACGCTCTGTCTTACTTCAAGGACAGTTCCCCCACTCAAGGGCCCCGTGGGGAAACATTCGACCAAGGATTCAGGCTGAATTTTAGCCCAACGCTCTGGCTCCTGCTAAATGCTTAGGCCGAGCAAGGGAGAACAAAGGCCAATGAAACACGTCATACAGATTTGCACCACCGCTGTTGCCCACGTTATCCCTTGGGGAATGTGGGCCGGCCTCGTAAATCGACCTGAAGCGATGATCATACTGCAGGGTTCAGACATTGTGCCGACTACCGGAGTGCTTTACTGCGAGGGCGGGGAAGGGTAAGTTATCCGGAAATCGCGGGCATAAAGCCGGTCTTGAGGGTTCCTTTGCTGTTGGCACATCCGGAGCATTGCTTGAATACGCTCTTCTCTATTTTCAAAGTACACCGTACTAGATCCAAAGAAATTGTTTACAATGGCTCCTAATCAGGGCAATCAAGAGTATGGCACGCGGCCTGATCCTGCTTTCACTAAGGAGGACCGGCGTTTGGCATTTCGATTTGATGCCGAAACGCTCTACATCGAACCTTGGGGCGAGAACGCTCTCCGAGTACGAGCTACATGTCTCGCCAAGCTCCAAGACAAGGACTGGGCCCTCACGGAAAAGCCTACAGATACCCCGAGCCCCAGCATTGACATTCAGGGTAGCTCGGCGTCCATCACCAACGGCAAGATCAAGGCGCACATTAGTCGGCGCGGCAAAATAGTCATCTCCAATGTTGAGACCGGCAAGGTGCTGCTCGAAGAGTTTGCTCGACACCGTCTAGATGTCTTGGACCCAAAGTGCAGCTCTTTGCGCATACAGGCCCGGGAATGGAAACCGCGGCTTGGCTCGGCAGACTATCACCTGACTATGCGCTTCGAGTCCCAGGACCATAATGAGCGCATCTATGGCATGGGCCAATATCAACAGCCTTTCTTGAACCTCAAGGGGGCTGATCTGGAGCTTGCACAGAGAAACTCTCAAGCTACCGTGCCATTTGCTCTTTCAAGCCTGGGATACGGCTTTCTGTGGAACAACCCTGGTGTAGGCCGAGCAGTGTTCAGCAATTTGACCACCACATTCGAGGCATATTCCACCGATACCCTCGACTATTGGGTAGTAGCTGGCGACACACCTGCGGACATTGTTCGAGGCTACACGCAGGCCACCGGACGCGTACCGATGATGCCTGAGTACGGCCTTGGCTTCTGGCAATGCAAGCTCCGTTACCAAACCCAGGAGGAATTGCTCGAGGTGGCCCGTGAATACAAGAGGAGGAACCTGCCTATTGACCTTATTGTGGCGGACTACTTTCACTGGCCCAACCAGGGTGATTGGAAGTTTGACCCTACCTTCTGGCCTGATCCAGGTAATTGGCGCCCAAATCGCAGCAAATCCACAGAAGATGCTAACATATACAGATGCCATGGTAAAGGAGCTCAAGGAAATGAACGTTGAGCTAATGGTCTCTGTCTGGCCAACTGTCGAGAAATCGTCGGAGAATTACGAGGAGCTCCTGCGCCGCGGTTTCTTGATCCGTCAGGATCGTGGCGTACGCGTCTCGATGGAGGCTCATCATGGTCCTGTTCATTTTGATGCCACGAACCCTGATGCGCGGAAGTTTGTCTGGGATGCTGTGAGGAAGAACTACTACGACAAAGGGATCAAGGTCTTTTGGCTTGATGAGGCGGAGCCCGAGTATTCAGTGTACGATTTTGACATCTACCGCTACCATCTCGGTCCAAACTTGAGTGTGGGCAACTTTTATCCTTCAGAATTTGCTCGAGGGTTCTACGAAGGCCTGAAGGAGGCTGGTGAGGAAAAGATTGTGAATCTGCTGAGATGTGCCTGGGCAGGAAGCGCCAAATATGGCGCTTTGGTCTGGTCGGGCGACATCGCATCAAGCTGGAGCAGTCTGAGAAACCAACTTGCCGCAGGCCTCAACATGGGTATTGCAGGCTTTTCTTGGTTCACGACCGACATAGGCGGGTTCCATGGAGGTATCCACGACGATCCCGATTTCCGGGAACTGCTGGTGAGATGGTTCCAATGGGGCGCATTTTGCCCCGTGATGAGGCTCCATGGCGACCGTGAGCCCAAGCAGCCGCGCCTTGGAACCACTGGAGGAAGCCATTGTCTTTCCGGTGGCCCCAATGAGGTGTGGTCGTACGGCGAGGAGGTTTACGAGATCTGCAAGAAGTACCTGCACATCCGAGAGGAGATGAGGGACTACACTAGAGACTTGATGAAGGCCGCCCATGAGCACGGCGACCCTATTATGCGGCCTCTTTTCTACGACTTCCCTGGGGAGGAAAAGTGCTGGAGGATTGAGAACCAGTACATGTACGGTCCAAAGTACCTTGTGGCCCCCGTCCTTAACCCCAAGCAAAAGAGCCAGGAAGTGTATCTTCCTGGAGACGGTGTGAAATGGACGGCTGCAGACGGCACTCAATTTGAAGGAGGGAGGACCGTGACGGTTGATACGCCACTAGATACGATGCCCGTTTTCACCAGGGCGTAAGTGCCTTGAATCTCTACTATAGAAGCACTAGATTACGCAACCAGTATCTGTCGGATATTTGAAGGTCACGGAAACCATAAAATAAAAGCTGCAAACGTGAGTGAGATTCATGGGATCTGTGTCATTAAGCCTCCATCAAGCAACTAAGGGGCTTCGAGACCGGTGGATAGACGAATTGGATAGGATTTAAAGAGGACTTGACAGAGTGAGATCAACGAGAGATATGACGCTGTGTACGGATGAGGACGACACAAGTCTGCAGATCTGGGCCCCGTACGCCCGCTACGGAATCTGATGTGGCTCATGGGTTCACACCATCATCCTTGAGGTGAGAACTGTATCAGGCACCAAACTACTGAGAGAAGATTCTAGTCACAATTCGGTGAGGCAACTCGGACAAGGCTCTCTTTCGAGCGTTATTCATGATGCTTACACACCATAATATCTTGGTCCTAGGCCGAGATTTGGATTTATACGTCGTATTGTGGCTGTGCGTCACGTATGAGGATTGGTCGAATTCGTCTATGCAGCCACTTGCGCATTCGAAAGTGGGAAGGTAGCGTCTGGATTATGCTTTAGGTCACCTGCCAGTCCTAGCAAACACGTCAGCCCGTTAGGCGGATTACCAGCCCGTCAATATGCATCAATCCTGCAGCAGGCTGAATTGGGAATATCATCCGTGAAGCCATCACACAAAATGCCCAATCACTAGAGCCTTCACTTCAGGGGGTAAGCAACACTGTGTCGGCAATAGGTTCTAGAAGGAAATCCGTTCTTCTGCGCCATCAAGCATATGCTAGGTTTTTTTGCTCGCATGTGAGTCGTCGGCCGCACACTTTGAAGAGCCATGCACATCAAATCACGACATTCTCGACGTGTCTTATCGGATTTTTAGAACTTCCTGATATGGATAGTACTCCAGGAGCTTCAAAGGCACCAGAGCCCTGTCATAATGATTGAAGCAGACGTACTGCGACCGGGCAATATATGCACCTGAGGGGCGCAGTGAATGGTTGGCATACTTAGTGCCCATAATTAGATAACACCCTCATTGAATTTGCATTGCTCACGAAAGATGCATATATTCATGAGGTCCCCGTCCAGCATGTGCGATGAGAAAATCGTGGTTCATTCTAGTACATTTCACTCACGTGAGGCTCGGCATTTTCGATGATTTTGCAGTCGGGGACGAGGACAATTGACGACCTGACTGTGAAAGGTGCAATGGACATGCATCAGAAATCCGACGCAGCTCACGGCGTGCTTGCAGCAGGAGGCATCCCCGTAGTTGGAACAGGTCTCAGGACTCCTGAGCCATCATATTCCAGCATCTCGACTGGTGAGAGGCGATCTGACTTTTGGTTTCATGGCAGCTTTCCTTCACCACGATTCGACCCCCAATCAGCAACTCCTCGTCACGACCTAGAACGATACTGGCCTCGAATCGACAGGACATGGCCTATGTCCATGGAGACGTGTCTTGCTTCAGTTATATCATTTGTCATTATTTGTCTTTTATTCTTGGTTTTCGGGTCATTTTTCAACAAAGAATTATTACACTACAATTGTGAAACAGAAATTGCTGAGGGAATCAAAGCGTTTATTCTGATCGATCTCGCAGTGGCAAAGAACCTCTCGTTTAGCCAGGCTAAAGTCGTGGACCTTGTGTGGGATACAGTCTTCGCGCAAGGCGGAAGACTCCTGCATTCGTGGTGGTTTTGCCGCGTTGTTGCGAGATGTATTACCTCAGTCATGGAGTCCAATAGTGTTCCCTTCCAACTCTACTTCGATTTGAGCTTCTCGACTGTATCGCTTTCGTCATTATCGGCCACGTTCGACTGGGGGTTATTCAAGAGACCCAGTCGCGTAACGCACATGATCATGGCCACGTGGCTGGCTCTCTCCATTTCCTACCTATTGGGTTTTGCAACACTTTGGAGTGCAGGAACTGGGTATATTGTCGAGTCAGTTCCTACATATACTATTATGAACCACGCATTTGTTTCCCAAAAATCCCCAGAGCTCCAGCTTTGTTGGGTTCTGGATGATGCCCGCGTGGCAGTAAACGGAAGCAGCAGAATTGTCACCGGCCCTCCCATCAGCAGCGCTGGACAGGTTGGGGTTGTGGACTTACGCAAGCTCAATCTCACTAGTAAGGCTCTGGCCGATGACATGGACGAATTCGTGGACATCTACAGCTGTAGGTGATACCGGCCAACAGAGCTAGCTTCAAACCATAGACAAAAGCTGACATCAAGACAGACTTTATGACGAAAAATAGCATCCGTGAGATTGTGACGCATGAGATTCTATCGGAATACAGGACAATAGAACACGTGCCCGGGCACTTCGTCGTCAATAACTCGGGGTTGATAGTTGATCCCTACCACCCACACGTCACCGGCACCGGGCCTTGGCTGTTTGAGAATTCTAAAAGAGTTCCCATCAAGGACCAGGCTCAGCTTCCGGGACTTTACAACAAATCTTCCATCGCCGCTCGTAGAACAAAATTTGTATGCGGATCCGACGAATGGGAGTGTCCACAATCTTGGGGTTCGTTGCAGGGCCACGAGCTTCCGTACAACTCCACGATCTGGTTAGGCGGGAAGCAAATGGACCTTCAAGCCCCATTTCTCAGGGGAAGCCCAGCCTGCTCCATCTTCGACTTGGAATTATGCCTTTGTCTGAATGGGGAACCAATAAATGGCCAGATTGATACCAATAGTCGTACCGGTTGCATTAATGACACTGGGTACGTTTGGGGCTTCTCCGCGCATGTAACCGCCGCCGCCTTGCTACTAGAGACGCTATGGCTTCTTAGCAGCTGGTTGATGCTCATTTGGGCGCGCAGGAGCAGCTTTCTCGTGAGCTCAGGACGCCCAGGCGAGGGCACAGTGCGTAATATTCTTGATGCAGCTGAAGTCATTACTGCATACTTAGGGGATCAAAACTCGTCTTACACAGAAAAGACAATAAGGCGGCGACTTGAATCCTGTGGACCAATAGGCTATGTGGTCAAGAAGCGGGCCGGGGCGGATCATATATGTATACAGGAAATGGACACTACCAAGCCGGGGGAGCCAGAAATACGACATAGACTGGACTTGAAGGAAGGGGACTCACATGAATGAGTTTTTCCGGTGCGAACTGTACTAGCGGGTAGGATCTTTTCCAGGGGTATTTTGATTGAGCTTGTTCACCTGTTTACCTTTGATAAGTCATGCAGACCATGTGATGTTGAGCACCCCCGGGCGAAACAAGTCCACTATGGGAGGGCTACATAGTAGGACCCGGGCCATTGTGCAATTTCTTACCGGACTTTGTAAAGACCTACATATCGATGCCGAAAGTACAGTGGTGGCTTGCGTTGGATTCATGGACCTCAGGCAACACGGAATGCCTGGCTTCATTGACACAGAGCGAATCATAACCTGATGACGGTTGTTGTTCATCGTCGGATCGACGGGCGGAATGATCAAGACTCCGAAATGCACCGGGAATCCATGTCGTAATATGACTACACCTATTGCCATTATTTAGGAATGGCAGCGAAGAAGAAAGATATCTTGAAGATCTCACCTTGCCAATTATCCCAATACTGGATGGTCAGCCCTGGTAATAGACCTTGGGTGCAATGTCGCCATTATTCGCAGTGGCCAGGGCATTGACGACGGAAAATCATTTCGTTGTCTGCCATGGTCGATTTCAGCCAAGGACTTTTGTTTTCTGGGGAAATATATGAGCCTTTCGACACCATCAATCCCAGAGGCGGGAAAAGAAGGGGGCTGATATGAGAGCCTAACGCAGGGGCAAAGCCCCTCACGATGAGGCTGTGCGGACATGCATGAGAGGAAAATAGAATGAAGAGTACAACGTCCTGTTGCAGACATGCTTTCGCCCCCTCAATCGTGCGGCACCGACGTAAGCTAGGCAGACAGGGGGGAAATCCCTTTCTGGTATAATTTTGCAGGGCCTATTCCAAATTATTACACCCCCATATCAGTCTGACACCAAAAACGTTGTTCAAATATGGTCGTGTGATTGTTTCTGGGGCGACGACCAATGCGACCAAACGCCTTAGCAATAAATTTCCCGAAATTTTGGGCAAGCCTTCAAAGCCATTCGACAGTTTTCTTGCACTAATTCCCACTGATTAGAAGTTTCTATGAGCTGGCCAGTGAGGGAGGTCATCGAAAGGTGTGGTAGCATTACTGTGGCTATGGGGGCCACCGTACAGTTTGTGAAACCTCTAAACCCCTATAAAATGCACCTTCATCAATGTACATGAGCGAGAATTTCCCCCAGCGTGTTCTCAATAGCCTGATCCTTCTCCTTGTCTCCCAACTTCCAGCTCTACTGCCGGCCGGTTGCGTGAAACGATATTGTGTGTGTCGATGACAGCTCTGGGCAAATATCCCAGACTTTCCTGAAAATGACTGGTGGAGGCAAATCTGAGGCGGATCCAAAAGACCCAAAAGACTTTGCCAATTCTCCCGTAAGTTTGAAAGCGTACCAATCCCGTATAATCTGCCAAAAACATGTTATTCACGCAATCCTCAGGCCGAGAAACCCTGCAGGGGACAAAAAGGCGGCTTCGAGGGGTCATTGCGAACGAGCAAGTGGATTCGCTTCCTCGCCTTGACTTCATTCGGAACGTTGGCAGTAGTCATAGGGTTCCTCACATGGGTGTGGTCACGACCAGATGACGAGCGATGGTGGCAGCTCATGCTGAGCCCCTACACAACACAGACCATAACTCTTGCTGCTCTACTGATCAGAATGTCTATTGGAATCCTTGCTGGGATTTCAACATCGATGATTGCATCTATCGCTCTTGAAGGCACTGGGGTTCCCATCAAGTCCGTCGCTCGGGTTTCTCTTGCCAGATATGCAAGACCTGGACCAATCTCTGTGCCCGACTTTTGGGCTAGTTCTTCGCTCGAGTTTTCACTCCGGCTTAGCTCTGTGATCCTCGTCCTCACAACTCTTGGATCACAGTTTTCCTCAACGCTTCTGGTGGCTGATCTTAGAACTGAAGAACTGAAGACTTCTCTCACGGAGATGCCGAATATCTACACAATGATAGAACCCTCCAATGGAAATGAGTCGAACTCAACCATAGATTCTGCGCTTCTTTTTGGAACAACCGCTTCATACTGGCAGCGAAGACCTTCAGGATCGGAGGTGTTTGCTGAGTATTCAGAGAATTTTGTGGATGAGGCAAGCCGGCAGAACTTCGAGAATGGGGTCGATGACACAGGGCCTAGCGTTAGGGCATTGCTTCCCATTGCATCACAATCTGAGCGAGAGACAATCCGTCAGTTCAGCGGTTTAGCACGAATCCTACATACTCGAGTCACTTGTGTCCGACCAGTTGTACAAAACATCAGCTTTTGTAATCTAACTGAGTCGACTGCTTCGGGCAACATCCCTGGTATTTGCGGCGTGCTTACCGCACGGTTACCGTACCACACAACCGACGCTGACTCTTTTTCTGGAACAAAAATGAACAAATCAACAGAAATCAAGCCCATGTATAGGTTTGACTGTGGCCTTCAAAACTCAACAGGGGCTAAGTATGAATGGTCTATTTGTCCCCTTACATGGTCTATTCTTGAGCAATTTCCAGACGATTATCGTTTCACGGGCGAAACCTCGTTGATCTATGACTCTGGAAGCGTGCTGTCACAGCTCTTAACAGCGGCTGGTTTAACCTCTACTATTACGCCGAGACTAGACGTGGACTCCCGGGTGATAGAATACTTGTTGTCTATGAACGAGCAACCTTTTCAACTCGTGCAGTCTACAGGAGCTGGACCTTGGTTGGAACAACGGAGCCGTGTCCCATCGTTTAATAGTGAGGGACCCCGCGATTTTCGTCTTAAGATGTCCGTATGTTTTGATAGGATGGGTTCTACTAGGTGAGCGCTTGTCTCTCTAAACTTTCTGTGTGGCGATGGCGCTTACAAGACGCAACTTGCTTATCTGTCAAACTACAGATTCCACCATGAAAGAGTCAACGGCTCTGGCATCAAACACCTCAATATCACTGCATCGAGTGAGCGCACAACCAAGGAACCTGTGTTTGCGATAAATAGAGCTACACATGCCTTCAACTTTACCACAATCAGGGAGCAATTAGGCGTCCTTGGTGAAGAAGAAAAGGCAATTAGCACGGCTCGCGGAGTCCTGAGGATAAGCGACTATGATTTTCGAAGAGCTGTTGTTAACTCCAAGTATAATACTAAAATCGCGCTGCATGAGAGCTCTACTTGGTTGGAGGAGAAGAGTGCTTTGGATCGCAATATAGCGCTCTGTATCAACTGTGACTGGCTACGAGGGGTGCCAGTCTACAAGGCTGATCCATTCATCATCAACTTGTTCTACGAAACATTGATGAAAACCAAATCTCCGGCTTTGGCCCTTCAAGCCATCAAGTTCTCAGTCAGTCGTACAGCTTACTACGATTCTACAGGCTCCTTTGGTGAGGATGGCGTTGCATTTATATCCCGATTCAGGGAGACTCTCGTCCCGCGGGCTGGGGCAGGTTACTGCACTGTGGTGGCAATAACATCAACACACACCTTGGTATTTGCCTATCTCTTTTACAGGTACTCAGGCACAAAGCTCAGCTATCTTGGCAGTGCTTGGCATACTGTGGCACAAATATCGGACAGCCCAGCTATGTTTGAAATTCTTCATCACGCGAAGTTTCAAAGTGATGATGTTGTGGATGCATGTGTCGATCAAAGGGATGCTTCATTGCAGCGGTCAACTAAAACACCAATGTTTGGAGCCAAGAACAAATTCTTGGGGATCCCAAGGGCGATTAATCGTCAAGGAGAAAACAGATATGCTATTGGAGATGATGGTCGACTTCGCATGCGGCTTGTCAGCAGTGGCACAGCTGGTTTACAATACCAACGGGCCCGTTCTGGTAGTGAGTCTGGATAATGTAAATGGTGTCACTTACTGGCAATTTTATTCTTATTTTTGGGGGGATCTCATAGCAAAACTTATGAATGCTTGGAATGTACGATTGGAAGAAATGGGGTCCGGTCAGGAAAACAATCAGAACAGTAAGACGCGGAAACTCTTCTAACTAAATTTCTTATGTTAATTCTAGCAGCTAAAAACTGAAACATCTTTTTTCATAGAATAATTTTACCTCCGAATTTTCTTCGATTTATGGCTTAGAAACCGCCTAAATGAATACGGATTTTGAGTCACAAGCATCTTATTGAGTGCTTCCCTTTACGATGCAGGGAGGTTTGGTTTAAGCCCAGAAACTCCAGATGAATCCGAGAATTCCACATTTCATAAAAACTTTCATGAATGAAAAGCTCACATCTCCTCACCTGCTTCCGGTGTAAATCACACAGCTATCATATAAGAACATTGGCTCAATTCTGTCGCCTAAGGCTCCGTCCGGTAGGATCCCCTTGGCTTCGACACAACATCCCAATGACCAGTAGTGAGTTGCATTGTAATATACTGTCGGAAGTCGATATCTTGTCGTTTGACCTCGATGACTCCATAACGAGACAAAAGGTTTGCAGCAACAATCCTCATTTCAGCCCAGGCGAAACTGACAGGGGGTGGATCAGCCACTGTGAGAATTGGGAGACACCTTCGACAAACAATCAGCGTTCTGGCCAAAAACGCAATGGCTCGGGCCAATATTCAGCATCTCTGTGGAGATTCCGATTACGATGCTGAAACAACAGTGTAAGGCGGTAGATCGAATCCCATCAGAGTAACGCTATTAGGATCCGTAGTGCCCCCATTTCAGAAGCGATCGGGTGCAGACGAAGGTTCTCCTTGATGCAAGCGTCCAAATATTGATATGAAACACTATCTCGGATGAACTTGCTTCCAACAAGGTTCTCCGAGTCATTGTACCTGACCATTGGAATTGAAGAATATAGTTTATCGCTAACTCTAGGATTTCTAGCCACTTCGAGAAAGAGACAAGCCATTGTGCCCGATGTAGTTTCTGTCCCAGCCAGGAAAAGCTCAGACATCTGTATCAAGGACTTCGCGAGCAGATGGAACAGCGTTTGTTGTGGGTGATTTTCCCTCCTGAAGCACGTAGCTGAGGGGATCATTACGTTCACTTTGTGCTCCCTCTTTTCGCTGCTGTAATACCATATTTAAGACAAGGGCCATGAGTCTGATGCTTCTCCTCAACATACTTCCAGATGGTCCTGGCGGCGAAGAAGTATTTCACGTGGAGTTCGGTCAAAGGGGAATACCAAGGACCAGGAATAGATCGAAGGGGTGAACGGGCCAGTCGGACGAGGGAATGAATGAACGCAGGAACCGAGGCAAAGCCCAATGTAAAGAGCAATATAGTGTAAGCCATCATCAGCCAAGGCTTGAGGAGTTCAATCATGTTACAGTACAACTCAGATCATGATAACTTTTGGGCCTCGTTGAGTCATCTTACATTCTACAAGCTGTTCGTGCAAAAAGTCGGCCGGGGGACTGTGGGAAGATATAACTCGGTTTGTCGCCGGATTATCCATTCTTGTCGCACTGCACTATTCGGACACCCTACGGAAGTTATCGCTTCAGATGCGAGTTGAAGATATCTTGATGTTTGAGGGTTTTTCATTTTGTTTAAAAAAAATTAAAAAAACACTTGAAAACTTTGTGAGATTTGCCGACTGGCCGGGGCGGACCGTCCTTACCCACCTCATGTCTGGGCTCAGATTGGCAACAGGCAACCGGTGGCTACAGTTGGCAGTATAGCGCGTTGTTCTATTTTCTATAATTGCCTCAAGTTATAAGATAGTCACAGAATTGTGTATGTCTCATTCCCCAGTTGTCATCTTTCGAGCCTGGGTTCCGCGCCATTTCTGCTCCCACCTAGTCATCATCCGACGGTCGACATTTTCTCCATCACCCTGCCAACTCGTATAATTATTTGTATTCACAAATCCAGAGCTGGGGCCGATTAATGGGTCGTCTCCTCTCAACTCTCGCCATAAGTTTTGTGTTTCCACATCGGCATTCCACACTTCAGTCGGGTCGGGTTGCAGGCCAAATGCTCTAGTCTCTCTAGCTTCCAGAGCCATTATGAAGTCAATAGCCGTTTCCAAAGCTGCTTTCACGGTGTTTCCGTCATCTCCAATATCCCAGAACATGTTTTCTTCGATGGCATCAAATGATAAAGGTTCGCTGAGGCCATCCTCTATTCTAGTGCGGATCATAATGATGGGAAGTTTGCCGACATTACTCGAATCCTCATTGCAATACTTTTGTGAACATACAATGACCACCAACGCACGGAATAGCGGCTGAAGTATATGCATCCGCTTATGAACACCTAATCCTTCCTGAAGATTTGAACTTCTGTTGGCATAGTTGATGTACGTTTGGAAATTTTCGTCGTACGTGGCCCAACGTCTCTCAACTTCAGCACAGATAGATCTGTTCAATAAAAGAATAGCATTTATAGTCTGCTCTGAGGGAACATCTTCGACTGCCAAGCCCTCCGGTCTTATAACTTTGCAGATAAATCTCTGGCGTCCTATCTCGCTCCGATACGGGCGAAACCAACAACGGTAGATATAGTTGTGCAACACAATAACCAGGGAGTCAATTATCCATGTGGAAGGGATGTAAATCGGGACTGACTTGTCGCAAGTATCGACAAAATCTATGGCCGGCATTTCTGGTCAATTGTTGATTTGCAACACCGACGGGTTATAAGGATTCCGAGCAGCGCCCTGCCAAATTAGAAGTCGGTGCATTCCTTCCTCATCAGTGCGTATTTTCCAAAGCAACTCCTCCCGAGTGAGTTGAAATGGATCGCGTTGAGGCAATCTAGAGGTTGACGTCATGTTGATGGCCGCATCCGAGGACGAGATGCAGTTGCAGCGGTCGTTGGAAATGTGGTGTGCAAGTGAAGAGATGTATGGAGGTAACAGGAGATGAATAATCTTTCTGTTATCATGCATATTAAATTGTGCGTTCATGTGAGTTGCAGTGGCTTGCAGTCCATTAAGATCTATCCTTGGGTAGAGTTATGAACTAAGAAAAGCACCCTTCCCGCAGTATGGGAACCTAAATTTAGCACGATTCTAGAAATAGTGGCTTTGACTTTCTAGTGGTGACGAGCTTTATTCTTCGTCAAGCACTGCCAGGTTGTCCTCAACTGGTTGTGTATCAGCTATGCACGTTGTTTATAGTAGAAGTAGCAGGTCTCGTAACAGTGATGAATTCCATGTACTCTGCAACCCCAATATATACAATAGGGAGAAGTCTAATGGAAGCAGGTATGAAATTAATGTTTCTAATATCTAGTCGTACAGGAGTTATCCACAAGCTACATTATACAAAATCCTGGTTGGTTGTGTCATAGATGTGACTGCTGATCTGTCTCTTCCAAGCAACCAGCATAAGGACAAAGGCCACGAGAGGGAGGCAGAATTGCATAATAGATTCTCCCACTGAAATCCCCTCCGGCACCTCTGGCCAGTCTGAAATGTGGTTATTGATCATACCAAGACCAAAAGCACCCGAGATGCTGACGTCCCACAGTGAGCGAGCAAAAGATGCAAGAGAGGCTGCGATGAGCAAAAAGAAGACCTAAGAGTGAAATGATGAGACGACTAGTCCTTGTCTTTCGGATTTGAATCAGCAACTTACAACGCGCTGAGCAACCTGTGGTACAGTGGCAGTATAGATGAAGGCGGCAAAAGCCCAGATGCAAAGAAGTAAGTAAACCACGAACTCGAGTATCAACATCGATTCAAACCCGTAATCAGAGGACCATCTCGTTCCGTCGATTTTCCCCTGGCGGTCGGCGAGCTCCGCAATGTTCAAAATTGTGATCAGCATATAGGTCAGACAACTCCAGAGGCGTGCGGTGAGTCCGAGAGAGCTCTTATCGCTGGCACCATGCTGGCGAACGTCGGTAACAAGTTCGACTTGAGCCAACGTCATCGTAGCAAAAGCCTGCACTTGGAAAAAGCTTGCGACGGAGAGGAGAGTCAAGGGGCGCTTCTCATCATCGAGCGATAGGGAATATGGGTCGGCATGGAGGAGCACAAGAGCGATGACGTTCAAGAGAACCGATCTGATACCAGCGGCGGAGAATGAGTATTGGTCTGGCAATAGGGATGGGTCGGCATATAAGACGAGAGTTACTCACAGCAGAAACAGGGCCAGAGTGCCGTGAAACAAAGAACTGCCATTGAAGGCAATGCGAGAGCGTAAGTTTCCCTTGCCAAGGCTGAGAGTGAGGACGATAACGCAGGCAAAAAAGACGAAAGAGCGTAGTGTGATGTTGGCAATGCTCAAGGCTGAGAATTCTAGGAACTCCATGGTTGAGTAGTTGCTGACTGCTTGACTGGACAAATGCTTAACAAAGGCGCTTTGGAGATGATATTCTGATGGAAACTGAAGTAATGGTGTAGGAAGGTACTGATGAGCATACGAAGTTCAAGATGGATTTGTTGATTATTATACTAGGCCGGCCGGGCTGTGTCGCGACAGCCTGAATGCGTTGGTCGCTGTCATCTATGAGATGTACTATGAAAAGCAACACCGGGCGATTTGCGACACACAGCCTGGTGACTTTGGGGGCCAACAACCTTTTTGGGGCCAATGAACTCGCGTTTCACCCAAACGCACGGCTTTTCAGCGCAAGGGTCTGCGCCCATCAGGCCAGGATTAGCAGACCTGGCTCGCCGCATCGAGAAAAAACGCGGGCAGCAGTTCTCCTTAAAGACTGTTCTTGGCGCATGGACAAAGTCTTACAGAACTCCTGCGTCAGCCCTACCCGGCTGACGCGATCGGGCGCCTAAAACAAATCTACGGTGATACAGCAATTGGATTCAAGAGCAATTGCGTTGTATGGACTCTAGCTCAGTCCCTCGTTAAATCAACAAAATCTGGTTCTGTGGCAGGCCTTTTGCGCTTTGAACCCGCTGGCGGCGGCCGTGCCACGATGTTTGCATTGATCTGCCGAAGCAGCGAAGGCGGCTCCGTTGCTCTCGCAGTGCGAGACTGGTTTGCAAAATCTGAAGTCGTAAGAAACTGAACTTCCATAATGGGCAGGTAGTCAGGCCCTAGTATCATTTGCAAATCCCCTTGCTTGAACTCAGCAAGAAGCTCTGTCGCCCTAGCGAGCCGCGATTTCCACAGGTCGTGGGTCTGCTTAGCTTTCGTCGTAGTCTTCGTCACCACCAAAGGGTAACAGCTGCCACGGCGCCGGTGATCAGTTATATGCGTGCAGTCCACCTGGGCGGTTTCGAGCTCGGAGCTGAGATGCCGCCTTCGCTTGTCACCGAAAGGGAAAGACTGGATCTTCATCATTTGATCGGCCAGAAACGCGTTTAGTTGACTACAGTCACTGCAAGAGCACCTCACGCCTTGACGAGAAAGCCCAATGCGCCCGGGCGGTGGAGGTTCGAGTTGGACGAAGGTGGTGAGGTATGCCCTGAGCAGGCTGCCAAACAAGACTTGATATGGACTGTCGTTGAGAGGCTTGCTGCCACCATGCAGTGTTGCGGCGACGCCATGAAGAAACGGAATCCAGAGAGGCTCATACTGCTCTGCGGCTATGCTAGATGCTGCTCCAGAAACACCTGTTACAAACTTGGCCAAAAGATCATGACTTGCCAGGATGCCATGATGTAGGTCATTCATCAAATGCGGGCGGACGGCGTTCCTGGCCTGAAAGTGTGAGGGGGCGAGCGCATGCGTCCTCAAGCTAGGAGGAACAGCATTCGAACAGCTGGGTGAGGACCCGCTGCTGATTTTGGCAAAGTCTACCGTCGCAATGAAGCTCCTCGCCAGTTTGAGGTACAGTTGATTGGAAGCTTCCCCCGGAAGAAAACCTTTGTCACTCAGGTCACGCAACCGAGCGATGAAGCCCAAGTATGCCGCCTCATTTATAGGATTGACCGCAATGACTAATGTCATCCTGGTCAGACAGGTTAGTTCACAGCACAGAGTGAAGAAGCTGTTGATGTGCATTACCTTGGATCGAGGAACAGCAAAGGCTCGTTGAAAAAGAACGACAAGTCGACCAGAGCTGAACCATCAGCCTCTCCAACGGCCAAAAATTGGTCACAGCATCGCTCCCGCACCCAAGCTATGATATCTTGAGGGATATCGATACCTTCTGAAATCGACTCCGACCCCGGCAGAGCAGCAATGGATGGCAAAGGGGCAATTTTCACCAAGGCCTGATATCGCTCGGCGGCAAAAGCATAGGCCGAGACGGCACGAGAGAGACTGAAGAGTCAGCATATGTTCGAAAAAGCCTGTAAGCGGTTCAACATACCCTTGCCGAATAATGCTAAATCTTTGAGTGACATCACCACTTTCATACATCCACCTCCGAACCCAGTCAAAGACCTCGATCTGAAGCTGGCCTTTGTGAAACCCGGCAGCCATCTCAAAGAAAGAATACCGACCCGCCTGTAGGGACGATTTGATGGCCATACCGATATTGACACTGTCGATATATGGCAGCCTTTCCATTGTGCTCCGAGGGGTCCGGGTCCATACCGCTTTGCACATTGCCTCGAGAGCGTCCAGCAACTTTGTCGTCGGTTGTGGTTGCAGACATCGTCGGACGACGTAGCTGATATGTTCATTAGCGTGGAAGTCCGAAACTGTATATGCAAAGTAGGATGCAAGTGCATCATGAGGTACTATGACAATAGCCTACAAGATAATCAGAGCAATTCCCGTAAAGGGTGCGACGCAGAGCTTCCTACCGTTGTGCGGTACCATTGAGTTGTTGTTCCGCCCTAGAGAAGAATTGTGTCATTTAGACGTTTCCCAGTAATTTCGCCAGGAGGGATCATAGATGGCAATTATCGAGGGGTTTGCGCATGCCTCGTTGCCCGCGTACGCTTCATATTCCTCGGCGGCTTCGAGATCATCAAAGCAGTGTTGTTGAAGTACGTCCTTTCGGTCAAGCTTCAGGTCCTCTGACACGAGGTTGCCTTCCAGGTCGACGAGTGTCTTGACAGTATGCTCGCACTCGATCACATCGTCGTCAGTCCGGTCAGAGTGAGCTCCTCTGTAACCTTCGTCATCATCCTCGTCCTCTTCGTCTCCCTCTTCGTCTTCCTCTTCTTCTTCTTCTTCTTCTTCTTCTTCTTCTTCTTCTTCCTCTTCGTCGTAGTAAGGGTCGTAGCCGTACCCATAACCTTCATCGCCAGCAGTTACTTCTTCCTTTTCAAGCAATCCTATGAAAACCTCAACCGGCAACCCCTGGGAAATATCTTTCAGCAGATGGGCAATAGCATAATCCTTCCGCTGGAGAGCTTTTAGCGAAACACTGGCCTGGGTATAGTCATGTTCGAGAACGTGGTACAGCCACCTCTTGCTACGTTGTCTTTTGTCCTCGGCAAGCCAACGTTTCAATGTCTGTCGTACACCACGTGTCTGGGAGCGTTGCAGTCCGGCCGAAGGGCAAGCCGTTGCAGGGTCGACCGCTAGATTATAGGTCAATACCCATCGGTAGCCCGAGGTAATGGGCAACACTGCATGTGAAACGTCCGAGTACCAGCAAATGAGAGACTGGACGGCGGAAGATGACTTGTAAACCTTTGTCTGGTTGGCATGCTTCAGGATAACTTCTCCACCTTGGTGGGCCGATGGAAGACAAATGACGAGAGTACCAAACATGCCAGGGATTTTTTGGGTGCTTTTCATCCAACAATGTCAGGGACAACACGAGTAACAAAGATTTATAGTGACGAACTCACTCAGTATGGGGCTTAAACATGGCTCCCTTCTCGTAGAGTAGCATCTTATAGATCTCGGCTCGGATCGGAAACTGCACGCCAAGCTCCAGGGCAACCGTGGCAGTCATCCTCTGAATGAATCCAGGCCAGTCCGGGTTCTTGAAGAGGAACTGCGTCGCATCCAACTCCCACGTATTTCGCACAGACGTATCGACGATGGTCTCTGTTCCTTTGCCAAACGGAGCTTGGCGAGACTGCGCGATCAATTGCAGTGCAGCCTGTTCGCTCAAAGGCATATCAATGTCACCGACATTGTCGACGTGGAGACCGGCGGGTGGCACTTCATCAAGCGCCCGGAAAGCTGCAAAAGAGCCAGGCGTGGTGATGGCCTCAAGATCGGCAAGAAGGTCCTCCTCCAATGACATTCTGTAGCCCCCAGGCTCAATCCCACTACTTTCGCTTTCGGACATGATTTCGCTACTGGCATCATTGCGGCCAGCTCCCGAAGTGGAGTGGGCTAGAGGCGCCGTTGGTGGAGTTGCTGTCGCCATGCGAAATCCCGTGCTCGGGGCGTCTCGTGCATAGCACTATTTCGTTTGACGCTCCCGTCTTGTCGTGCGTTCAAGACGCTGGAGCTAAACGCGAACTGAAAACTTATGACGTTATAATTTGCTGGTACGCGTGAGACGCGACAGGGAACAGTAGCGTCTCAATCTCAATCAGAAGGATTCTTTTTCAGGCTTAGCAAGGCACGCATAAAGACCATGCTAAACTAGTTCGGAATATACACGATGTCTGATTCGCTGGAAGACAAAGGAGTGTCCACGCGTAGCAAATTTATCGATTTGTCGGCGTCCCATTATGCTCCGCGTACCGATACTACGGAAAGATCCCGGACTCATCTAATTCAAATATGGGATAAGGGACGATCCTTGCTGTCACATGGTAGCCTTCACTGAGTTATGGCTTACGACGGCTCGGAGAAGAGCCATAGAGATTCTCCACCACGAAGTCTCCAACTTCTCCAACGATCTTGAACCCATTCAGGGCAAGGTGCCTGAATAGTTTCCCTTCTTGGTAACGTCGGACTTCAACCGTGTTTACCTGACACTTTGTCTTCTCCACAACGCCGATCCCTTTCCCCTGGTGTCGGCGCTTCATGCCGCTTTTCATCTTCGGAGGCCCGTTGGCCGCTGCGGAGTGCTGAGCCTTTATTTCCACCAAACACGACTATGCCATGTGTGTTCAAAACGCAGATCGCGGACCAGGCTAATGCCTGCGAGCAAGTTATGGAAGATCATGCCACTGTGAACCGGCTGAGCGGCAATGACGGGCAGCTAGATAAAAGAGATCTTCCTGGCGTTCTGGAAAACTAGGAGAATCATTCAGCAGCCAGTCAGTCAAGCGCCGGGTAGTCGAGTCTGTTGAAATGGCATCTTACTTGAGCTCAGCAGCTGTGCTGCTTGCGCTTTCCGGCACGGCCGTCGCCGCTCCAGCTGCCGTAGGAAGCAATGTCTTCAAGCGTGCACCGGTCCAGTGCAACGGCACGTTCGAGGACATATCCGCAGCCGACTACATCAAGGCCGTCAATCCGGGCTGGAACCTGGGCAACACGCTCGACGCGATCCCCAACGAGGGCTCGTGGAACAATGCGCCCGTCGTGGCCGCTACGTTTGATGCGGTCAAGGCTGCCGGGTTCCGAAGCGTCCGCATCCCCGTCACATACACGCACCACTTCCTGTCCGAAGCGCCCGACTACCAGGTTGACCCGGCGTGGCTGCAGCGGGTTGACGATGTCATCAACATGGCGCTGGAGCGGGACCTGTACGTCGTGACAAATGTCCATCACGACTCGAGGGAGTGGGCGGACGTGTCCAAGGAGGGCGCGGACATTGCCGCCATCAACGACAAGTTTGAGAAGCTCTGGATCCAAGTTGCCACCAAATTTGCTTGCAAATCCTCTCTCCTCGCTTTCGAGAGCATCAACGAGCCACCGGCCACGACTGCCGAGCACGGCGCGGCCATCAACGACCTCAACACCATCTTCCTCAAGACTCTCGAGGCAACGGGCGGTTTCAACACCAAGCGTGTCGTCACTCTGTCTGGTGGAAACCAGGATTCCATGAAAACCTCCCAGTGGTTCAAGCCGCCCGCCGACATTGCCAACCCCTGGGCTCTGCAGTTTCACTACTACAGCCCCTACGACTTCACGTTCTCTGCCTGGGGGAAGACAACATGGGGATCCGACGCCGACAAGGCTGCCGTGGAGGCAGAGATGGGGCTTGTGCGAGGCAATTTCTCAGACGTTCCACTCTACATCGGCGAGTTCAACACTCCGCCCTTCCATACTGAGAACGCTGCTCGGTGGCGCTGGTTCGACCATGTCATCAAGACTGCGAACGACATCGGCGCCGCCGTTGTTGTCTGGGACAATGGCCTGGACCATCTCAATCGCGACGCGGGCACCTGGCGCGACCCGACAAATCTCGATATTCTTTTGAATGCGGTCAAGGGCACGCCCAACTCACTCCCGGACAGCACCGTCGATGGCTCAGTAACCGAACAATCGAGCTCTGCATACATTTTCAACCGTGTTGGCAATGCTGTGGAAGACTACGAGCTGCCATGGCTCTTCAACGGAAACACTCTTACCAAGGTCACCTTTGACGGAAAGGATCTGGCTGCCGACACCGACTATAGCGTTGCTGCTTCCTCGATTACCTTCAAAGCGAGCTTCTTGTCACCGCTTCTTGCAGCCGACGCGGCTCCCGGCTCCAAGGGCAAGCTGACATTGTCCTTCTCGGCTGGTGCGGACATCGCCGTCGAGATCGTGCAGTGGGAAGTACCCACCCTGAGGGAGACGAGCTCTCAAGCTGCAGGCGGCGCCGACCTGTTGCTGCCGGTGAAGTGGAACGGTTTGCCGAAGCTGGCGACGGTGAAGATCTTGCAGGAAGATGGGACTTATCTGGTGGACGACTGGACCAACGTGCTGGGACCGCTGCAACAGGCACGCGGCGTAAGTTCTCCTCTTCCAACGAATCCCGTTGCTCTTACTGACGATAAGGCTAGACCTATGACGGCCAGTGGAAGTTTGAAGGCGACGATGTGATCATCAAGGCTGCGGCGGTTGATCTGGTTATCGCCAACGGCAAGGCTGCCACGTTCACGTTTGAGTTCTACCCTCGCGTTGAAGGCAATTCTGTCGAGTATACCTTGAACCCATGAAGTCAAGCATGACCATGACGTTTCAGTGGGAAAGCACTAGTTGCTATGCTTCACTCGTAACATAGTTTTCACATGCACATAGTTCCTTTGAGATTGTATATATTTAGGATGTATATGCCACAGCTAATTCGTCCAATGCCGCGAACCAACCTTGCCTGCTTTTTTGGTGACATTTCAGTTCAGCTTGACATGAAGGTGCCGGCACCGATGGACGAAGCTGCCAGTCGAAACGAATGCTTGCGGTTTAACTCGGAAAAATCACGACACCACGCTGCATCCGGTCACTAGATGCGGAAGATCAATTGTTCTTTGTAATTTCTTCGTTCATCTAGATGCAGCTGGTTAGTCTGCACGCACCGGGAGAAACCAGTTCATGGTGTTGCTCGTTCCACTCCTCGGATGACCTACCCTGCACAGTCTCAAACCGCTTTACAGGGGAAGGACTCAGGGGCATAGAACTATCATCGCTTTGGGGATCGAAATTAACAGCACAACCTAATCATGGTTGGCGTGTGGTAATGTAATTTGAAGAGTCTAGTCATGAATGAAAAGAAAAAAATAATTAAGCAAGCGTGCCAGCAGTGGCCTTGCCGTTGTTTTATCGTCGCATTTTTCCGGTACCGTCCAGTTGCAGTTTCGCAAGTATGCGAGTCAAATCCCTAATCTACACAAAAAGACATTTTGACAGTTTATAAAGCATACAAAGTCTAGGTTCTAATTTTGCTTATAGCCGTGGCCTCAAACTCAGTATCGATCACTCCATGAGCTGAGACACTGTCTTGCTGGACCTCGCGGGTGATGTGTATTATGTGGCGGGACGAGGATGCGTCGTCGTTGACATCCTTGTCCTGGGTCTGGTCAAAGAAGCTGTCCTTTTTGCTGTTCTTTGTGTTGCGCAGCTTCATATGCGAGCCACCAATCGTCACCAAATTAATGTCGGCGGACCGCTCGGGCGTCCTGTCGCTGACGCCGTACTTCGAAGGATCCCACTTGCGGAAGTACCGACGCAGCATTGGCATGGAGCCGGCGATGATACCAAGGTCGCATTCGAGGACGGTCAGCATGACGATCAGTCCGATTGTATCTGCCAAATTTCACAATTAGCTTTTGATTGGATTGATGCTTTGAAGACATGTTCAACTTACAGAACCGGTCGACCGGTGCAGTGTAGGCCCACGTGTAAGTGATGCGGATGGTGGTTGCTACGGACGCGAGAAGACCCAGCGACAGAATGCCCATGGTGAGAATCTTCAGTTTCTTGGGTATCTGAACATGACGCAGGAGGAATGCCGGAACCACCGACGTGGCCAGGTCGGTAAAGATGTTGGCGGCCGACACAAAGTAGGAGACGCGGAGGATGACCTTCTGGCCCGACAAGCAATCTCCCGGCTCGCCCCAGGCAGCTGAGACAGGCTTGCACTGGAAGATGGCCACGGGCCAGGAGATCTGCCAGACAATCCAGCTAAAGGCGAACAGCGCCCACAAGATGTACGTGTACGCCGGGTTCAAACCCTTGGCGAGCCGCAGCAAAGTCCAGATGATACTAGACTTGATGAGGGCACCGTCCAGCACGTACAAGAACTGCCAAATCATGGTCCACAACCCCATCTTGATCTGCATCCCGGCGGTGATGACATTGTCGTGCGAGCCCATACCGCTGACCGAGAGTATAATGACGGCGGCGTTGTGGCCGAGGTTGATGAGCTGCGAGTACGATTAGGAACTCCGTGCATTCTAAACGAGATTGTCGAATTCAGCCACTTACCCATCCGAAGAGCATCAGCCAATCCTCGACACCAAACATACGTTGCTTGATGCGCACATAGAATCGTAGTAGTACCACGACGCTTGAAAGAACTGTAAAGACAATGGTGACCCACATCAGCGCGAGCGCCAGGCCCTCGGGCTGGATGGGTTCATATTCCGTTGTCGTCAAATCTTTCGCCATGGCTACTGCTATTCCAGCTGGCGCTGCCTGAACGCCAAAGAAGGAGAGACAAGGTGATGGAGCTTGCAGAGCAAGACAGCCGCTATGTTGAATCTCTCGGCGGGGCTACTCTTAAGAAGGAGGAAAAAGCGAGAGCTCTTTAGAGTTAATCAATTGCCGTGAGTTGGGGCGAGTCCGGGTCGAGTTGACGGGGTTGTTTTTACGCATATTTGTCTCCATCCTTGCCAGATTCGAAACGGCACGGCATGAGTGACAGATGGAAAGTGTCCGGCTCGAAAACTGTCAACTACTAGGAGGTAAGCGATGGCTGCTGTCAAGACAGGATGCTAAGCAAGGGTTTCAACTGAGGGGGAAATAGTGTACGGTGTTGACCCATATTCCAGGGTCCGGAACGGCATCCTGTTGGCGGCCAGAGACCGCGAGCTCTGGTGATCAGCAGATTTGCTACCCGTTCGGGCCCACTGCCAGGGGCCAACCAACAGCCAAGAACCGTTCCGCTGTCATGGTGGACCCTTTGGGCCCTGTACCACTGGCAGGGAGCCTGGTCGTGTCCCCCGAGGCCCCGGCCGGCTCCAAAGGGTAGCCTTATGTGGCGATCTTAGCGGGAGGGATAACGGTAAATGGAGACTCATGGATTGCATACCTGGGGACAAATGGGCCAGGGGAGGCCAACGAGATTTTGTATAACAGTTAGGCAGCTTGCAGCCCACAAAGTGTCGTCGCCACCACTTTATTCACATACTTTGCCCTCCTAAGCTACCACCGAATATCAAAAGATCAGAGACCAGAACAGACAGACAAGATGGCTGCGCCCTCGGAAGAACAACTCCCAGTGCTCCCCGCTGATCTGACTGCCGAGTGGTTCGGCGCCAAGCTCGGCCACAAGGTCAAGTCGGTCGAGAACACGCGCAACATCTGGGGCACGGCCAGCAAGCTCTTTTACACCATCAACTACGAGGATGAGAGCAGCGGCGACAACCGACCCACGCACGTCTGCGTCAAGGGCGTCTTCGACCCCAAGACGATCGCCGCGCAGCCGTGGACCGTCAGCCTGGCGCAGCGGGAAGCCGACTTCTTCACCAGGGTGGCGCCCAACGTGAAGAATGTCATCTTCCCCAACGGCTGGTGGTCCGCCAAGAACGAGACCCAGGGCATCGTTATCATGGATGATTTGACCAAGCATGGGTGCAGCTTCCCCCCTGAGGTTGCTGAGTATCCCGTGGAAAAGGTCATGAGCGGAGTGGAAACCCTCGCTGGTCTTCATGCCCAGTACTGGGGTCAGAGCCAGGAGGACCATCCCTGTAAGCAGCCCGCGTCGGTCGCGTTCGGATTTTTTTCACCGCTAACACGGCATGCTCAGGGATCTGGAACAACTACGACCCTGCCATGAGATTCATGTGCACGCCTTGGGACACGGTTGTCCGAACCGAGGGCCGGCCGAAACTACCCGATTACCTGATGGACGGGAAGCGGTGCCTGGAGGCGCTTGACCGGTACTACGCCGAGCGTAACCCCAGGTTTCGCACCCTCCTCCACGGTGACACGCACATTGGCAACGTCTACTTCACCGAGGAGGGCCGCATCGGCTTCCTGGACTGGTCGGCGTTCCACTTCGGATCGTGCTTCCACGACATCGTCTATTTCATGACGGCCCTGCTCACGATTGAGAACCGCCGCGCCCACGAGATGGAGATCCTGGACCACTACCTCGAGACGCTGCACCGCCTGGGCGGGCCCAAGTTCGACAGGCACAACGACCCGGAGGTCATGATTGAGTACAAGCGATCCTTCATGACCAACGTGGTCTGGCTCATCTGCCCGCACGAGCTGCAGACCAAGGAGCGCGTCGACGAGCTGTGCGCGCGCACCGTGGCCACGTACGATGATCACAAAGTCATCGACACGATCCTTGGGCAGCCGAAGCCGGCCTCCGCTTAATTAATCCAGAAGAAAGCGCCCGCACAAGCGCGCGAAGGAGCACCTTCTCCTGGGAGATCGGCGCGGTTGCAAAAGGGCTCGGTAAACGCCTGGCTGCATACGATAGACAGGGCAGATAGTCAAACTTGAGCAATGATCCGACACTTGCGTTGAACTGATTTCCCTGACGGCTGGGCGTTTCCCCGTTATTGGTACGGCTAAAATTAACCCTGCGTCTTACACTGCGGCAGTTCCAAGGGTCCTTGTCAATGCCTGTGCCGCAGGACGAGTGAAGAATCCCCTCTTGCTCCCTTGCTCGCGTGACAAGGAGGCAGAATTGAGCGTAATGATTCCTGAAGAAGAAGCAACCGGTCGGTAAAATGGCCCCTAAAAATTGTGTCCGCTCAAGTGGGATATCCGAATGCAAAAAAGTTCTCAATGTAACGTCAACCCCGGCATCTCCCACAGCATCTGCACAGCCAGCGTAGCAGTGTGCACGTCTTGGAACGTTTAAGCTTAACACTCAACACCTAGTTTCTAGCTCTAGCTGAAACATCTTGGTCATTTGTGCAATATGGACCGGTCAACAAACGGTGAGCGACATTTGGACACGGATTTTTGCCGATTTGTGTCATCGTGACGTCCCTTGGCTACGGCAATTGAAAAAAGAGATGAGATGCAAAGCCCCTGACCGCAACTTCGGACATGGTCCTCGTATCTGTACCGTGCTTTCTCATGTTTCATGGCTGGGAAACTAACCACATCGAGGCCTGCGTTCTGCATTTCTTCGGGTGGCGATGCCCACTTGGCCAGGACTAAGCGCATCGTTGCCGGGATGTCAGTAAGCTCGAGCAAGGAGGATAGTAGATCTTACACTGGTTCAGGGCAGCAATGCGTAAATGTGTGTGAAATACAAAGCTTGATGCTCTTCTCGACCCAGGTCCCCGGGACGTTAGCCCTCGCCAAACACGCCATCGAGCCAACATCGCCGCAAACCCGCGCTTGCAACCAACATGCCAGCAGTCTCTGAACCATCCGAGGTACGTTGCATCTCGTCCCCAACCAACAGCACATGTGCCCAGAATCATGTGACAGGGCGCTGATGCGAGGAGCAGGCAGCCGCTCAGGCCATCCGGGACACTCTGTCTCACTTTGTCAGCGGCGTTACCGGCGGCCGTGCCATAGACACCAAGGCCCTCACATTGACGCCCATTGACCGGCTCCATGCGGCCGTGGTATCGGAGCTCAAGGCCACGAGCCTCCGGGACCACTTGGACCTGCTCAACTCCAAAAATCAGATCATGCTGGCATGTTACGTTGCAGCTGACTTTGTGTGGTCCCAACCGTTCGAGTATCAGGTCATTGTGGCTCAGCTCACCATATTCTTCTTCCACGCCGAAGACATACTCGAGGAGGCGCCCGACCTGATCCGTCGACTACAGTACAACCTGGCCACGGGCCAGTCGTGCGGCGACCCGATGCTGAACTGGTTCTCGCGCGAGCTGATACCACGTTTGTGGAGGCACTTTGACCCACTCATCGCCAACATGATTGTCGTAGCGTGTTACGACTTCATCAACGGCATCGGCATCGAGCTGCTGACCAAGGACGTCGACCTGCACCCGCAGGCGGATAACTTCCCCAACTGGATGCGCTTCAAGACGGGCTTGTCGCCCATGTACGCGCTCCTGGCGCTGGCGCAACCCTCAGACACGGCGCTGCCCACCGGGGGCGTGGAGAAGTACGTCCAGAGCATACCGGACATCATCACCTTTACCAACATTGTCAACGACGTAATATCCTTCTACAAGGAGCTGGCCGCGGGAGAGAAGGAAAACTACGTTGCCATGAGGGCGCAGACGGAGAGGGTGGACATGTTGACCGCACTACAAAACATGGCTGACGAGGGCATCCGGATATATGAGCGTGTCATGCTTGGACTCGAAGATGCGCCGGAATACCGCGCAAACTTTGACGCATATGCCAAGGGCATTACGCATTTCCACACCTCGTCCCCGCGTTATCGCATGAAGGAGTTGTTTCTGAACTGCAAACGCTCGAATGGTGTTGCTTCATAGGGTTATCAAAAGCACTTTGGTGCACGTGGGCATCTACAATAGATTAGATAGGCTAAACAGATCACTCGCAGGTTAATAGACCATTGGGTTTCTTTCCATTTTCTCATTCTTCGTATACCTTTGACAAGGGACGGCCTAGCTGGGCCTGGATCCCACTCACTCACGGTCCTGTAGCAGGTCCTGGTAGGCTCTTCGACGTGTCAACACACCAAGAGTGGGCAGTTGCGGGTTTTTACCGCTGATCTGATTCTCGCGAAAATTTGTATTCTATGTAATTGCCGTCCTCAAAGACATTCTCGACATACAAGTTCGTGACCGTCCCGGTAAGGACAATTTATTTCCAACACAGCACCTCCACATGCTTGCACCCGAACCACCCATCTATATCGTCAGCCCAGCGTGCCAGGTCCTGTCTCATGAGCTCGATGCCCTCCTCGCCCACGACCTTGGTGGTTTCAGTTTCTTCTCCCTCGAGCACGGGCCACGGGAGCGTCAAGCCACGCATCGTCTGACCGGTCTGCGCCTCGGGAGCCAACCTGCCCGCGTACCCGTCCGCCCACCATTTCCTCTGCTCCGGGGTGGCGTATATCATCACGTCGCCACCGAGCTTCATCTTCTCCCGGTCGAAGCCGGCCTGGCGGGCCCAGGCATGCAGCGCCCTGCAGCGGTCCAAGCCAGGCGCTCCGGTCTTCTTGACCATGGCGTCCATGGCTCTCTGGTACAGCTCCAGGCCTGGGAGGGGCGGGTACCAGTTGACTGTGTCGGCCTCACGCATGGCGAGAATGCCCCCAGGTTTTAGGAGGCGGTGGGCCTCTTTGATGGCTTTTATCGAATCAGGAATGTGGATGATGGCCTGTGAGGTGAAGATGATATCGAAGCTGTCGTCTGGAAACGGAAGCCCCTCTTCGCCTATCACATTACCCATTTGAAACGTCAGGTTTGGCCATTGCGAAGAGGGGTGCGTCTGAGAGGCATCCTCAATGACGCTCTGCGCTTGATCGACGCCGACAACACGCCCCTCGTGGCATATTTCTGCGAAGCCAGCGGTGATGGTTCCCGGGCCGCATCCGATGTCCAGAACGTGGTGGGACGGTTTGAGAAAAGGGATCAGAAATTTGGCTGAGTTGTTGACCGTGCGAGACTTGTGGCTTGAGAGAACGGCCTTGTCATGGCCGAAGGTGTAAGCCTTGTAAGTCATTGTAGGGTAGGCTGCAGAGGGGGCGTGTTGCAAGGATGGAAGTGACACTGCCAAACTCTTTGCGTAGTCTATTTACTCTTGCACTGAACCGGATGGCTGAACTGATGAGAAGGTCCTTCAGAACAACTAAGGAAGAGCATCTCCCACAGCTCTTATACTGCATCTCTCAGTCAGCTTCACATGGTACGTGGCAACTTGACAAGCCCTTGTTCCACTGAGAAACTAGACCAGTGGGCTGGAGCACCTAGCAAGGGACCCTGCTTCTCTGGGTGCTAGAGCTCGTGTGGCACTCCAGTAAACCCATGCAATCGGAGAACTTGGCGTTCCTTCCACTGCCCCGGGCTCTGCTAGCCGACACGAACCGGTCAGTGAAATACCAGGACCGTGACACCGGGTATTTGACCACGAACATACCGTACATCAGCTAGTGATTTTAATTAAGATTTTCTGGTTTATTAGCGGGGCAAAAATATGAAATCTTTGATGTTTGGTAAACTAAATTAGGCATTGAACTTCATAACTTAGTCCTTCCAATTCGGGATTCTCCCGGATTATGGCTTGGAAACAAGACAGATGAGTCTCAATGCGCGTATTTTCCTTCACCGCTTGTGAGATTAAGGGTGTCAAGCTGGAAAATATTTCCGGCTCCTGGCTCTGCTCCTCGCTCCCATGACACCAAAATGGTCTGCCGCAGTGACCTTACAAATGGAAGCTGGATGCGATGCACATAGTAATACAACGCTCAACAAGCATTGACTGGACAAAGTTGATCAGGACCGAGGGACACGTGATGTCAGTGTCGTGACAAACTTGTCATTTAGAAGCCTGCAGCTAAGCCTCAGCCTCAGCCTCAGCCTCGAAGCCTGGTACTCAAAATGGCGAGCCGGCTCCCCAACTACCCACATGGCAAATACCTTCATGTCTATCCCCCTTGAGAGATGGTGAAGCCATACAGACATTCGCCTCTCAAGAGCGAGGATACAATTCGTCTTTTGGATCTCCTTCCGGCTTCGAGTCGGGATGCGCCAATAAAATGCCGAATTCGACAGGCGCGGCTCCAAGAGGCACGCTCCAAATACGAGGCCCTGTCGTACGTGTGGGGAGACGCGATGGGCAGCCGATCGATAACGTGCAATGGCTTTGAGCTGCTGGTGACACCAAATTGTCACAAAGCAATGGTGCAACTGCGCCGAATATATCGCGTTCGCTCCCTGTGGATCAACGCCATCTGCATCGACCAGGGCACTGACGCCAACTCATTAAATGAACGCAACCATCAAGTCAAGCAGATGGGAGTTATATATGAGAACGCTTCGACTGTGCTTATTTGGCTGGGATCCGACAGTCGAGGCCTTCCCTGGAGGGTCCACGCCTTTCTGGCAGCGTCTGCGCTTTCGCGATGGACATCCAAGCATTATCTCCATGTTCCAAACTTTACAATCTATCACCATCTAGGGACCTCTTTGGAGCGCATTGCAGGTATGATTAATTGATTGACGAAGAATTTGTAGTAACTGAATGCCGAGCAGCCAGATTATTTCTGGATCATGAAGAGGGACATCACCGCTTCAAACAACTATCTGAGAACGATTGGTTCAACCGAGTTTGGACTGTTCAAGTAAGTCAATGAGATTAGTCGGCTACCCAGGGTCCGGTGCACCTGGGATTATATTCTGCGATCATTCGCCTATACCTTAGCATTACCACTGGAAATCGAGCCCCTCGTGGTAGTGAATGGGCTTGGAAAGCGAGTGCAATGAGCTGACATCTGTTCCTCTATTCCCAGGAGTTTGCCTTTGCACGAAAGCATCTGCTGATATGTGGCTCCAAAAGTTTTCAATGGGCTCGTTAATATGACATCAGCAAATACCTTGCAAGGGAGCTTCCCTCTGAGATTGATATCCAAACTGCAGCCAAAAGAGTTCGTTATCGCCAGGAACTGCGGCGCTTGGTGATGGGAGGACCAAGATTCTACGAGCGCCTTCCAAGCTCCTTTGAAGCTGATAGATCGGTGGTTTTTCGGGAAGGAATTCGAAATCTCCAATCAAGTCTTCCACATGACAAAATCTATGGCATGTGGTCTATTCTTCGAGTCCTTAACCACGACTTGGCAGATCCCAGCTATTCCACGCCAATCGAAATGGTGTTTGAAGATGCCACTCGATCTTGCGTCTCTAGCCTCCAAAGCTTGAACGCAATCACGTCTCAGCTGCCACCTCCCGAATATTTGGGCAGACCATCTTGGGTTGTTGATTACTCAACTCCAGAGCCACGTTCTGACGATCAACCGGATACTTCGGGCTCCATATCAATCTTTTCGGGTCGGAGAATGCCTGGGGCTAGTATATTCTCAAGCGCGTTTGCCTCTCACGATAAATTACCGGGAAGGTTACGCGTCCAAGGCAAGAGGGTCGGCGCCATAGATACGACACTTGCATGCCCATCAGAGCAAGACGCGCCTATATGGAAACTAGAAAAGTTTCACGAATTTATCCAGACATGTCGAGATTGGTGTAACTTTTGCTCCACACTGCAAGACTCCAATGAAGCAATTCGATCAACAGTTCCGTCTCATTGGAGATCTGGTGCACCTCCCGAATGGTATAGCGTCATGATGTTCCCAAATTGCCAAGAGCAACTTGCGGAAACTATACGCCAGTCGAGCTCGCCCATTGAAAGGATCGATGAAGTTACTTTAATCATCAACTACTTGACTCGAAGCACTGACGATGTCGGTAAAAAAGCGAGACACGTTCAACGTGCCATGAACCGCACAGCTAGCTGGGCATTCGTCACAACTGACAGAGGCTGTTTTGGGAGAGCATACCGTACCTGTCAAAACGGTGATCAGCTCTGGCTTTTGGCTGGATCCAACTCGCCTGTTCTACTGAGACCGGTAGGGAACAAGTTTCGTTACATTTCGCCAGCGTATTTTCCGGAATTTATATACGGCGACTATTGGCCACAGGACGGACGAGAACTTGAAGTCCTGAGGCTTGTGTAGCTCAAGTACTGTGCTTTTAGGATATGCGTAATACGCTGGCCCTCCAAAATGTACAGCGAAGTGATGCGGCGTCAGGGAGCGGCAGATGGTGGAGGAGGCGTCTTGTCTTGCATATTGAAGCTAAACCAAGGCTCATTGTAAGACTAATACACAAACTTTGGTTTACCTCAGAATCCGCCATTTGGATGGATGATCACTTTCGTATAGCCATCGATCCGCTTGTCAAACTTCTCGTAGGCGTCCGCAGCCGCATCGAGTCCAATCTCATGACTGACGACGAAGCTTGGCTTTGCCTTCCCAGCGATGATCAAGTCCCGCAAGTAACGATTGTATGCCTTTACATTGCATTGCCCGGTTCCGAGTGATAAGCCCTGCGATCATGTTAGAGTCATTCGTAATGGGGCACAACCATACTCTTCACCTTCTCGAAGAGCTTTCCAAAACTCAGGGAGATCATTCCCTTGGCAGACGCGTCATCAGGAGCGCCAGGATCACTGTGGTTCGTGTTTAGCGCCGTATCAAACCGGTCTTTGGGAAGAGGTCGGAAACGTACCTCGGCACGTATAATCCTGGGATGCCAAGCCCGCCACATGCCCGCGTAACGCGAATCATATTTTCAAGAACAATGTTGGGCTTTTCGGAAGAACCGCCAGCGTCCACGGCCTGGTAGCCGACCGCATCAACCGAGCGGTCTACCATGTCGCCATTGTGCTTGATGATCTGTTCAACAGCGTCACTCTTGGTGAAGTCAATGGGAATGCAGCCAATCTTTTCGGCTGCTTGTAGTCGCTCGGGCACACGATCCACGACATAAACATTCGATGCTCCTCGCAGGACTGCCGAGTAAGCAGCCATCAAGCCTACCGGGCCTGCACCGAACACCGCCACGCTTTCTCCCGGTCTGAAACCAGATAGCTCCACGCCATGCCAGCCTGTGGTCTTTGATCAGAACAATTGTTACAGGCAGACGGCATGGTTATATTAGTGACTTACCAGTAGGAAAGATATCTAAAAGGGAAAATTTATCAGTCTTTTGCTACTCAACGCCAACATGCTCTCACATACCTGCCAATAAAATGAAGTCGGACTCATGCTCCTTTCCTGGCGGTAGCTTGAGTGCGTTGAAGTCGGCGTACGGAACTCGAATGTATTGAGCCTGTCCACCACGGTATGGGCCCATGGCGACGTAGCCTGATTTGTTAGTCCAGGACATCAAAAAGAAAGTAACAGTCTCACCATAGGCTCCGCCGGCAAAGCCTGGGTTGACACCGGTACAGAACGCGGTTCTGCCCTCTTCGCAATTGCGGCACCGACCGTCGGCCACATTAAAAGGCATCACGACGCGGTCGCCCTTTTTAAGCAGCGTTACGCCGGAGCCAGTCTCCTCGATGATTCCCATGTTCTCATGTCCTAGCAAACGTAAATAAGCATGGTCATTGTGGCACCGAAGGTCTTACCAAATGTTATGCCGGGCTCCGCAGCGGTGCGACCTTCATACATGCTATGGCTCAATCAGCTTGACGTACGACCCCCACCCCCATCTATTCATCACCTGTCGTATGAAGACTCACTGCAGATCTGATCCGCAGATAGCCGCCTGAACCCAAGTTAGTGGTTTACCAGACCGTGAGACTGATGGATGGGGAGACGTACTGTTGTGACTTTGACAATGATGTCATCTGGATGCTCTAGCTTAGGCTTTTCAACTTCTTCCACCTGGACCTTGAAAGGGCCGATGTAGTTTAACGCCTGCATGGTAGCCATGGCCGAGTTTGCAAAAGGTTCGAATTGAGCTGGTCTGTTGATGATTGTGATTATACTGATGACGCAGAAGAATTGGTATCTAGGGTAGGATGATGTGAATACCAGAATGTGTGAGAAATGGAGTGAAACTCTCGAGTCAAGAATCTTATAATGACGACGAGCGGGGCAAGCCTTCTACCCCGCGTATAACTTATGACTGTTGCATTCCTGTTTTCTTGGAGCACTGACTTCATGGCATACCCAATTGCCGAAGGTTGCCGATCCGTTCCCCCGCAGGCCATGTCTTGGCCCGGCGGATCCGATTATTTGGGCAGTTGGTTGCATCGATAGTGCACAGCCATCTGTTCCTGTGGTATCAATCTGGCAATTGCCAAATAGTAAACAGGATAGCTCGGGTGCAGGGTTCAAGTCTGTAATGGCGCCATGATCAAGGGTTGTTTAGAAGCCTTACGATGCCTCTGGATCTTTTGAACCCAATATCGAACATACTAATAAGATAATCTGAAACTGATTCGACCGACCTGGAGCGCATGCTCGTGAATTGACACATGGGATTTCATAAGGCTTGAGTAATGACAGTTCTCTGCATTGTTTTGGTGAACCTTCATAATTCCGACACGTCGTCTCATGCAGTCGTCGGGTTGCTAGAGCTGAGTGAAGAGCGCTATGGGATCAAATAATGTAAACTAATCTCCGAATTCTAATACCTCTGATTTTCTGTTCTTGTCAATGCGGTATTGACCTTCAAGGGGCTGGTAGTTTTATCCCAAGCTGTGGGAGGGTCAGATGGTTATTAAGGACCACCACGTTTTGCAACAATGGCATGCTCAGGTCGGCTCGGGGTAGGTTACAAACGAAAGTTCAGCAGGATTGACTTCCCTTACGTGGATTGACTGCTCTTGATCCTAATGCTCTCAGGTGTTGGAAAGCAGCAGGCTTGTCGTCTTTGATTGCGATGAATGCTTCAAGACTTAGCTGTGTGGTGGATCAGTCCGAAGAGGAAGTGCGCAAGTTTAACAATGACAAATTTTGGTCCTTAATCTATGGCTGAATGCTATGACGAAAGCCCTTTGAGCATGCTGTAACTACTATAGCGTTTAAATTACTACGAAAACTGAGTACTCTGGCCCGATTCTACTACTTTGAGAGGGTGTTTGGCAGCCCTTACATTTAACCAAAGCTCGCATTTACCCTAGATGCCACATAGTCTATAGTTTTGCATGTCTTTTGCAGTCTTAACAATCGTCTGACTCATGAATATGCTGCCTTGTCTATCCTGGAATAAGAACAGCAACTCATTGTAAGTATTCACATATACCGTCTTCCAACTTGATCTCGTCAATAGCCAGGAAAATCACCTGGGAAAGACACTTGATAATTCCAGTATCCCTGTTTCTCCTGCTGTTCCAGTACCAACATCAAGTGTGGCTAGTGGTTGGTTGCATCTCTCTCGCGTGCATCCACAACAATTCTATTAATAGCAGTGGATCAGGCAGAAATCAGGGGCTGCGCCACACCGCCGAGCCCTCGCAACTTCGCGGAGACACGCTTTCCTGTTGTGCCTTAGACCTGTCAGCAAACCCATGTCTATTGTCAAGCATGGACGATATCAATGTCTCAACTTACGACCTCGCGCCCTTATGCTCGCTCTGCGGTGGATCTTTCGGCAAGGCGTGGGTTGCTGGGCCGACCGCAGACAGAGAGCACAGGGACTGGAGTCGATATGCCCGCGGAAGTAGGTGCAAAAGACCCGACTCCATCTCCCCTTGTTGACAGTCAGTAGTTCGTGGAGACAAGTCGACCAATCAGCCATTCATCGGACCTCTGACCCGCTTGCGTGTTTTGAACGGTGGCCGCTTTCTAATCCCATTTCACAATTGGGACATCTTTCCTCGACAGTATGAGCTGTCCATACGGAGCAGGGGTGAATCAACATACGGTGTCCATGAGTTATGCTGGCAGCTCTTGTTAAAACGGATTGCCAATCTCAATGGGTCCCGCCCATCACCTGAAGTGTGTGCCCAATGGCTGTACTGGCTGCTTTCCGCATTGCCCTACTCCCCTCGAGGAGGTTTGATCACCCAGAACGGTTACTTTGGCGCTTTGAACGAGCGGAAGCGTTCGATAATCAGATTAGACATTGGAATAGCTTATCCCAGACAAGGGCAGCCGTTGAAAGATTTGAAGAACACCGACTCTTCCTTGCCGCCTGAAAATACGATACAATGGCTCAGTTCGTCTCGCGACCCGTTTCGTAGGTTGCCTTATGAGATATTGTGTTGCATATATCCACTTTTGAGTCCAAGAGAAATTTGCCACATTCGTCTTGTCTCTCGTTGGGTCGCGATTCACACAGCTCCATTTATGCTTCCCCCTTCATTCTGGAAACAGAGATTTTCTCCCGAGGGAGAAATGGCCTTCATCGACATTAACGAGGTACCAAAATCCACCACTGACTGCTTCCGACTATATCGACACTACAGACGGCTCCTGAGTGGAATTAGAGGAGATAAGGGTTTGCAGAACAGACGCCGCATTTGGTCTTGCTTGGAGCCATTTGCTCAGACGCTGGCCACTGTTATGCAATCTGACGAAATAGCCTGGGCATGGGAGCCAGCTGAGACCCCTTTCAATAGCGGCGAAAGACTTGGCCAGAAGATATCTTGCTTTAGTTTTCCAGAGGTTGACGGATTGCTACAATTTGGTGCAAAAGTGTATCACGCTAAAAGGCTAAGCTTCCATAACTTGGTCAATGGCGGCACGATCCAGGTCTTTCACATGCCTTTTGAAGCTCGCACCTATGTGTGTGGACTACGACTATCAGATCAGGATATGTCGTCCTATCAAGCCCAAAAAGTGGGTGTGCAAAATTTAAGAGACACGAGCACGATACACGTGAGGCCACACTCTTCTATTGTCCGGATGGACGTCTACATGGCGCTGGATGGTATTCATGGCTTTGAGTTCTTTATTCAAGACGCTGAGGGCCAGATTAGTGTGATGGCAGCTGGCGAGACGACATCGCAAGGGTGCTACACTGCGGTTGCTTCACTAAAACCTCAAGGAAGCCTGAATGGTATAGTCTTGGAGTTTGATGTAAGAGAGCACTCATTGTGGCACGGTCATGGACTAACCGTTGGGCAGTGGTTCAAAGCCTTATCTATTCAGTTGATCGATTCCTCAGCTCCCGAATCCTTGTCATTACCACCAACACTATGGGGTGTCCTACATCGACCGTCGGATAAAAATTTCGACCTTATCGACATACCTCCAATGCTTGACAGCCTCTCGCTTCATTATTACATGGCATTCGGAGGGGAGAATGGCGAGCGACTGACCTCACTCGTTAGATTGGCTGTTTTCATGGATGGCGCAGCAGGCTTTTATGGCATTTCCTTCTTCTACAATGATGGCTCAGAGGTTCTTTATGGCTCGAGAACAACAACCCATCAGCTAGGACAAACGGTCCCCTGCGTGGAGCAGTCGTTCCTCATAAATGGCCCTGACGGTGAGCGGATCACCGGGCTGGAATACCGAACGTCAGAGTCTCCACACACAGGTTATCGATGTATTATCAGTATCAAGGTAAGCCTGCGCTACAAAATCGCTGTATGAGGGCTGACCAGCAGGTAACTACCCAATTTAATCGGCACCACACGTTTCAGGGATATGATCGGAAAGGTTTCGAGGACATTGAGCGAACAACTGTCATTATTCCTCAAGGACACTATCCTACTTCCCTCGTCCTACGACTAGCTGTGAGTCTGATATCCGCGGCTTTCAATCTTCTCTGACCATAATAGGCCCCGCTGTGGTGTTTTAGTGGTATTTTCCCTGGAATTTCAAAGCCACTACTACAGAGCAGTGCTCCAGCTACAGCGGCGATTCGTAATATCAAGATCACAGGGCATGACACAGATCACGCGGCCTGGATGACGCGCAAAACAGGATCATCGATTGGCGCAGCTTCTCTATCTGGAGTTCGATGTGTTCGTATAAGCAGCGGAAGACCAGGCCGTTCCTGCAACAATAAGCATATAAGCGGCCTCTGGCTCGAGTATTTTGATGGACGAAACGACACGATTGTTGGACAATGGATGGATGAAATCGGATCCTTCATGCTTGAGGCAAGCGAAAATCTTGTTGGGCTAATCATAAGTGGAACAGAGAGCACTAAAACCTTCGGAGCCTCGGCCTGGCACGAAGTCCAACTAGCCTGGAAGGGGATACAGGTGACAGGCCTGAGGTTCCAGACATCTTTAGGTAGAAAGCATGAGTTCTATCGCGGTTCTACAGAGAGGCGAGGGGAGAAGGAGACTTATGTTGCGTACACCGCTACGCCATATGAACAATTAGTAGGCGTCACTACCCTTAGATCCTTGACCGTCAACTAAGATCGCTTCAGGGAACTATTATATGGGCGTCTAACCTCGTGGCGGATGATGTCCAAGTGAGCTTCGAGCCATCATCATTGCTTGGATCCGGCCATCTCCTCCTATGCGATGCAGTATATAGCATACGGCATCCTTGTCTATCTACAAGGACGACACGAAAATTTCTAACCTACGATAACTCGGATCCAGAACCAATGAACCCCTTGAACAAGAGTGGCATTTATGGAGCTATGCGCCGATACTATCACTCCAGCGAGATTTTTCTGTGGCAGGAAAGAAGTCCTTCGAGTGGAAAGCTAGTTCGCTTGAAAAAGATTGAGATTGTGTACGACACCGTAACCGACGGTGTGCGTGGCTTTAAGTGCACCTATGACGAGGATTTCGTGAAAAAATTCGGACTCTTGACTGGCGACGCATATACTTTGGACTTGGATCAGCATCCTGAAGAGAGGATCTCGCTGCTAGTCGCCCGACGTATCACTGACGGCAACTATGGTGTCGAGGTATGTTTTTCCAACCACCAGCGAGTTCATTTGTTCTGACTCTCACAGTTGCACACCACGGCCGGCCAAGTTTGCCGAGCAATGCCGGACAACAGGGACGATTATGAAGTAGAGTCATATGTCATGGTACCCGGGGCCAAGCCTCCCAAGATCCTGGGGGAGACGCAATGGAAGAAAACTCATTGGAGCTTCCCCGACTCAAACCCTACGGGTCAGGCAGTGAGTGGGTGTGTTGGAATTTGGGTATCCGGACCAAAGTCACCTAGGGCCGATGCAAATGGCTCTCATGTCCCATCACTTGATGCCTTTGGCCCCGTCTACGTCACCAGTCCCAAAGCAAAAGCCTCAAAATCGAATCTAGGACTCAATCTGAAGGAGAGGATACACAACGCCACCCACGGCGGCGGATGGACTTTTAAATGATTGGGGGGCTGAGCTGGGCCATGCACGGGGATTAGGGTTCCGGGGAGAATAAGAATGAATCAAGCGAAACAGCTGGCAGCTTATGATAATGAATCAAGTCGAGATTGTGGATGCATGAGATGTTTTCCTTCCGAAAAACAGCCTTTACAATGCTAGGCGTGACTACGTTAGTAGTACCCCACTAATATGGACTAAGAGTAGGCCAAGGTTTCTGAATGAAAACGCCAGGCACCGTAAAAGACCCAGAAACGTCTCGAAATACAACCGCTTGCCAGAATTCCAGTGGCCAGATCAAGGACCGCTCTGTTATCAGTACCTCGCTTGACAAAGTAATGGTCTCAAGTGATCCCGCTTGTGCCTCATCCTCAAAAACGGCGAGCAAGTGTTCGTCGAGTTTCCCCACATCGTCTTGCGCTAGTGTCAAGCCAACCAAAAGCCCACTTCTCGGAGATGCGGAGACGCTGTCGGGAAGAAAGCCGAGACGGAGGTCGCTGGACGCTAACCTACGGACAGTTGTAACTGAGGATGAAATCAATTAAAATGCAAAACCCTCAATTAGATTTCGCCATAGACTCCTTCAGCTACACAATCAAATTTACGACCGAGCGCAGTATCACGAGGAAAAGTGAAACTGAGAAAATGGCGTCCCAAAACCGTTTGATTCTGGGGACGATGACCATCGGCCCCGATGCTGACGCTGGCGCCCGTATCACATCCCTCGACGAGTTCAAGAAGTGTTTAGACTACTTGGAATCAAAAGGCTACAATGAGCTTGATACAGCGGCAGCGTATGTTGGAGGCAAGCAGGAGGGCTTCACCAAAGAAGCGGGTTTCAAAGAGCGAGGCTTTTCAATTGCATCGAAAATCATGCCCACTCAGCCGGGTGCCCATAGTGCGGAGAAACTACCTCCAGCCTGGGACGTCAGCCTGTCGAAGCTGGGTGTTGAAGCTGCGGACATTTTCTACCTACATGCCCCAGACCGCTCAGTGAGCTACGAAGAGACACTCGAAGCAGTGGACAAGATGTACCGCGCCGGCAAGTTCAAGCGACTAGGTCTGAGCAATTACCCGGCATGGGAGGTGGCTGAGATTGTGGGCATTTGTGAGAGGAGAGGGTTCGTGAAGCCGACCGTCTACCAGGGAATGTACAACGCCATCAGTGAGTCGGCTTCATTTCAGAACCAATCACTGGGATTGGCGCTAACGTAGCACAGCACGCGCGCTCGAGTTAGAGCTGGAGCCTTGTTTACGCAAGTTCGGCATCGACCTCATCATCTACAACCCCCTTGCCGCTGGCCTGTTCTCAGGCAAGTACACGAGTCTTGAACAGCCAGCTGAGGGCCGATTCAGCGATTCTTCAGCTCTGGGCAAGATGTACATGAGCCGATACTTCAAACAGTCAACGATGGACGCTCTGGCCATCATCGAGCCTGTGGCAAAGAAGCACAACATACCGCTGATCGAGGTCGGTCTGCGGTGGTGCATCCACCACAGTAAGCTGCGATCGCGGAGCAAAGGCGGCAATGATGGGTTGATTATTGGCATCAGCTCGTACAAGCAGCTGGAGCAGAACGTAGAAGCATGTGAGAAAGGGCCGCTTCCGGACGAGGTCATTGAGACACTGGACAAGGCATGGGACAGGGCGAGAGGGGATGCGCCGACATATCTGCGCTGAACACCAAGTACATAGCGATCTGGATACATGTCTTTCCTTATGGATAATTGAGGTGTATCACTACCATGTTATAACTCGTCAGACCGTACAAAGACAATAGCCACTTCTGGTAGACCATAATTCCACCCAGGATCTAGAGACTCTAGGATGACAAGTTTCTTTACATCGTGTGTTGCCAATTAGCATACGATCTAAGCTGTAATAAAATGGACTGTTCGAAGCCTTTTGGAAGCAAATCTGTAGGATTTCTGGTAGTGAGGCCATGTGAAGCGACAGACAGCCTTTTCTAAGTAAAGTTAAAGATTGCAATCTATTGTGTTCAATTAGAACGCAGTTAACCCGATTATTATTGATGTTTATAGCCTAGATATATTGCCATAGGATATGATGCGCTTCTCAGAAACAGTCTCTTCGGTAGTAGCAAACTCGTGGCTGATACCAGCTCAAACTAACTGAGTGGAACATTTACAGGACGTACTTGAACAATGGAGATCTGTCTCCCATATCAAATAGCTCCTCCTCGGTGTACTTGGCCTTGGCTTCCTCAGCGATTTTAGCCTTCCTGGCATTCGCAGTCTTGTAGCTCCACTCAAGAAGAAAAGCAACAATAATTCCAGTTCCTCCAAATGCCAAACTGAGGCCGAAGCCAGTGTGGTACTTGGGCTTCTCCTTTTCCAGGTACATGAAGCTGCCGACAATGCCACCCACGTTACCCACACAGTTCATCAGAGCAATGCCGACTGCTCGTCGCGAGGCGGGTGCAATATTGTTTGCGTTCCAAGAAGCGGCGGCTGCTTGAATGGGATAGATCCCGATAACAGCAAACACAATGGCGAAGTAAGCAGGACCACGCTTCTCAGCAAGGGCCCCGTCTAATCCAATGAGGATAGCGTATGAGATCGCAACGATACCCAATGGGATGGCAACAAAGGGCATGCGCCAGAAGAAGCGGTCCGAGATCTTTGCGAAGATAATTGCCGAGGCCGCAGCAGCAACGTAAGGCGGGGCAGAAGTGAGCTGGGCGTTGGTTGTGCTGAACCCAATAGCCTTGGTGATGGTTGGCAGGGTAAACTTGGTGCCTGAGAAAACGTCAGCTAGGGTTTAAAGCACATCGCAGGACAACTTACCGTAAGACAGAGCGGATTGACAGACGAGGAAGTAGGAAAGCACGTAGACTCGCCAGTTGGATAGCACGATCCAAAGATCCCTCAGCTTGAAGCCGGACTCTTCGTGAAACTGTCCGCCCTGCTTAACAAACATGGAGAGCTCGAGGTATCGGATCTCATCAGGTTCAAGCCAGCGGGTGGACAGCGCCGGGGTGTCAATGAGGAAAAAGAAACACGCAACACCAATGACAACAGTGGCAAGTCCTTCCAGTAGGAAAATCCATCGCCAGCCTTCAAGGCCGCCTGCTCCGTCCATTTGGGCGATGGCTGCAGCCAGAAGTCCAGAAAAGGCACCGGAGAGGGCACTGGCGCAGTAAAAGTAGGAAATTCGAGTGGACAAGTCCTTGGGCATGTACCAGTATGAACACAAGTAGATGGCACCGGGGAAGAAGCCGGCCCTGTTTAATTATTAGCATGAGACTTCGTCTGATAAGAATTTCTCACTTACTCAAACACACCGAGAAGAACACGAGTTGTCATCAAACCAGCAAAGTTTTGAACTAGCCCAGTGCATGTCATGACGATGCCCCAGCTGATAGTCAGAATTCCGAGATACCAGGAAGGTCGCTTGAACTTCTTCAGTATAATGTTGCTGGGGACTTCGAACAGGACGTAAGGGACGAAGACTGCCTCGCTGTTAGCTGGGGAACCGGGCAGCATCAGAGTGCTTCACTTACAGATGGACAGAACAGTATTGTATTGGACACCCGTCATCTTCAAGTCCTCAACCATCCCCTCGATCTTGGCATTTCCAATGTTGGCTCGATCGATATGGCAAATGAGGTAGAGGAGCGCGAGCATCGGGACAAGTCGAACGTCGATCTATCGTTAAGTCAGCCCACAGTCGAGTCATTGTGCACTCATACAAGTCAACACACCTTGCGGAAGATTTTCTTTCTCTTCTCCTCCGGGTAGTTCTTGAAGTACTCGGCATCCTCGGGGCTGATTCCCAGGACGCGGAAGTTGCCAATCTCGATGGGTTGACGGGAAGCGTCGGCGTTGTTGCCGCCCTCAATGTGGTCTGGCTTGAGATCGATACTGGCGGTATCGTCTTTCTCGGTGGAATCTCGTGGCGCCATTGTGATATCCTTTTCTTCTTGTTCTTTTTTTTCTTCTTGACAAGGAGAGGTCGATTGTGTAAGATGAATATCGAGACAAGACCAATCTATGATCTTGTTCAATGAAGCATGATTGATATAACGGACCAGATCAAACCATTTATACCCAACAACATAGACATCTTTGCACAGCAACTTCAAGACGGATTGGCATTAGCCCCTCTTCTACCCCAGGTTTTACCACGGCACTTGACGATCGGAAGCGGATATTAACCCGACGAGCACTTGTGTGCGGCTGTCTGATGCAGGCCAC